>CAMAPF010000955.1:390000-1590000 GCA_945859915.1 Cuscuta epithymum | reverse complement strand
TTTGCGATACTTACTAATGCATACACATTTGTTTTTAAAATTTCAGTGTAAAATGAAGATGATATACTTCTTATCATATAAATATTTATATGAAGTGGGAACTGTGATCCATTCACAGAGGCAAACAATTTTTTTGGAATATTCTTCTAAACTTTTTTTTTCTTCTAAACTTATTATAATATATGTTCTTGTTAATGTCAACATCCTTGATTAGGATGAGACTCAAACTTGTGACCTTCACTTTGTAAGATTAGTAATGATGTCATTAGGCTACAAGGTACTTGACATATGGGACAAACATAAAAATTCAAACCACATAATCTTCTATTACTGCCATCACTTTAATATTTTATAATGAAATATGATTTTTTTATAGAATATAAGAGTCGAAAGTTTCGCAAATAGGAGTAAATTTTTTTTAGAATTCCAAAACAGGATTGCATGTTTTATTTTCAAAATAGGAGTAATTACTGCCAAATTTGGAAAATACAGTCATGTTTAAAGTCTGGTACTGCCAAAACATGAGTGTAAATACTCATATTTTGGGAATAAAAACACAATAGTCCTATTCTAGAATATACAAACGTTTTAATCCTATTTTCTTAAACCACACTTGATTCATGAGTTGGTTCTTGAACCTGATACTTGTGTTAAGTCTCACATGACTATTGGAAAATTTACATTTTGAGATGTACTAAGAATTCTTTCTACTTGCCATTTTTGGAATGTTTTGTATAACTCACATTAATTTACTTTTTATTTACACAATCATATATTTTCACTTTATTTTAACTTTTTTAATATGTGTTTCAAGTCAAAGTGGTAAATACTTTTGGAATGGAGGGGTATTTAATTAGATTTCGATTTGAAAATGAGATTTTCACAAATTCTTTGAGAACTTTGGAAATAGACCAAGATCCTTTCACAACTTAGATTGTCAATTAACTTTTCAATGAAGGTGAATCTAAAATTCAAACAATATATGCATTCAGTGTTTAAGAAGCTGTTCCGTTTGTCTTAATCTTATTACTTATTCCTTAATCTTATTTTATTCAGATCAGATCAGATCAGATCAGAAAGATTCAGATCAGATCAGATCAGATCAGAAACATTCAGATCAAATCAGAAAGATTCAGATCAGATCAGCAACATTCAGATCAGATCAGAAAGATTCAGACCAGATCAGACCAGATCAGAAACATTCAGATCAGATCAGAAACATTCAGATCAGATCAGGTCAAAAAATTCAAACATGATTTATCACTTTTATTATTATATTAATTATGATTATTATATTATAGTTATTGTTAATAATATTAATATATTAATATAATAATATTATTAATAATAATATAATAATAATGTTAATAATATAAAATTATTATTATATTATAATAATATAATATAATATAATATAATATAATATAATATAATATAATATAATATAATATAATATAATATAATATAATATAATATAATATAATATAATATAATATAATATAATATAATATAATATAATATAATATAATATAATATAATATAATATAATATAATATAATATAATATAATATAATATAATATAATATAATATAATATAATATAATATAATATAATATAATATAATATAATATAATATAATATAATATAATATAATATAATATAATATAATATAATATAATATAATATAATATAATATAATATAATATAATATAATATAATATAATATAATTTAATATAATATAATATATTTATAATTATAATTATGATTTACAATGTAATTATAATTATAATCATCATTATTATTAATATGATTGTTGTTCTTGTTGTTATTGTTGTAATTATTATTACTTCGGAGTAATTATATATTTAAATTAGTAATTATAGACATAATTATGACTATAGAAATAAATATTATAATTATAATAATAATAATTATAAAATTAATCATAATTAAAAATATAATTACATTTATAATTGTATCTGTATTTATAATTAGTGTAATTGGTATAATTATTATAATTTTAAATTTAATTTTAATTATTATTTTTTTATAATTATGATTATAATTGTAATTTTATTTAAGTTATATTTTTAATTACAATTATAAATCTAATAATTATAATTGTAATTACAATTACAATTATAGAAATATTCAAATCAGATCAGAAAGATTCAGATCAGATCAGATCAGAAACATTCAGATCAGATCAGATCAGCAACATTCAGATCAGTTCAGCAACATTCAGATCAGATCAGAAAGATTCAGATCAGATCAGAAAGATTCAGATCAGATCAGATCAGATCAGAAAGATTCAGATCAAATCAGATTCAGATCAGAAAAATTCAGATCAGATCAGATCAGAACTTAAAAAATTCAGATCAGGTTCAGATCAGGTGAACGGAACAGCTTCTAACTCAGAAGTCAGAACCCCATTTCTTTCAAACACAAAAGCCCGCCACCATCTCACGCCACCTCTCATCACCGACTCTCAAATTCAAATCAAATCCCACTCCTTTTTCTTCTCACTTTCACTTTTTCCCACACTAATCATTCTCCATATCCCTTTTTGCCTCTCCTCTTATCAACCTTTAACCCTCTCCTTCGTTATCAGAACATGAAACTCGTGTCTTCTTCCTCCTCTAACTTCTTCATACACCGGTGGCAATGCCTTCCAAGAATGCCCCTCCGGGATGTATTTGCAGAATGTTTCGCCGTCTTCTTTGCTCCGATTCGATCCCCAAACACCCTTCTCCTGATCACATAGTTGAGAAGCCGAAGCAAACAAAACCCGAAGAGGCGGGGAGAAGAACAGGGGTTGTAGCTAAGCTAATGGGCTTGGAATCAATGCCGCCCAGAACTGATTTCAGTTCAAATTGTGTTACTCGAAGCCGCTCGATGGATTGTCTGAGAGAACCCAAGTATAAGGAGGAGATTCCTCTAAAAGCTCGTAGCTTTCGCGAAATTCCCACCTACTTAGAGCTAGAAGATGAGAATTTCTTCATTCTTAGCTTTGAACATGGAGGAAGAAAGAGTGTAGAGTGTGGGAAAGTTAAAAACAGCCCCAACAGAAGAAGGCAAAGTGTTTACCGGAAGTCCAGTGAGATTAAAAACAAGACTTCTGAGATTATTGTTGGGAAGGATGGAGAGAAGGCTCAAGAACCAACGCACGGATCAACTGTGCAGCCTCGCGCCCGAAAGGAGGTTGTTCAGAAGAGGAATACGAAGAAGAAAGAGGATTGCAGGCAAGAGAGATTCAAGAGGAAGATGAAAGAAGAAAAAGATTGTAATTTGGTGCACAAAATGAAAGTCAAAGCAGACTGTGATGATACAGAGAAGTCAAGCCCCAATTCTGTTCTTGATTTAGTTGAATTGGCAGCTCTGCAAGACACTTCTTCTTCTACAGGTTTGTCTAGTTTCATGTTTTGAGTATAATTAGATTAAGAGCCCGTTTGGAGAACTCTGTTTTCGGCTTATCAGGCTTATCAGCCAGCTTTTTCACCAAACACGTAACTTTTACTTTCGCGCGCTGAATTGTGTAATAAGCCGAAAAAGTAAGGTTGAAGTTACTTTTCTGGCTGTATTGGCTGAAGTTACTGTAGAGGACCATTTTAGCTATTTTTACATATAATTTTTTCTTTAATTTATTAATAAAATATATTTTTAAAATATTTTTTTCTTAAATCAACAGAATCAGCCAAAACAGCCATTCCAGCCAGAATATCATAAATTTCAGCAGAATCAGCCAAAACAGCCGATTTTGGTGCTACCAAACGGGCTCTAAGTCATCCCATTGATAGAACAAAAAATCTATTGGTACACATTTTTCGTACACACCTACACACTCATGTTTGTGAAGAGTATTTTTTTGTCTGTATACTGACATAACGTATTTGAAAATGTGTAATATCTGTATACAGACAAAAAAAATACTCTTCACAAACATGAGTGTGTAGGTGTGTGTATGAAAATGTGTACCTCAAGCTGGATTGTTGATAGAAAGACAAACGTAATAGTCAATTTGTCAGAGAGCATTTGTTATTACAACTATAACTAATTTGTAAGGATAGTCACAGGGCCCGTCCTAGGGCATGGGCAGGAGGGGCGTGCGCCCAGAGCCCTTTGCTCCAGTAGGGTCCATAAATTTTCAAAACATGTACACTAAAAGACATGTATAAGACATGTACACTAAAAGATTAAAATTAATGTAATAATACGTAATGATTCAAAAGAAATGGTGAAATATGTTCACAATGAAATTTAATGTGGATGTTTCAAAATTATAGACTTGTATCGTGTAGATGGTAAATAACAAAATAGAAGTATCTAAAAATATAAGTTTGATTTTATTTTTAATTTTTTATAAAATACAATTTATATATAATTAAAATATGTATATATTTGACAAATTTCCTCCGATTCTCTCATCTAGTGAAAGATTGAACTTTAGTGTCCATAATTTAGAAACTTAGAATTTGTTTTTGTCTAGTAATTTGAAATATGAAAAAGTTACTCATACAAGATATAACTTTCACAACTTTCCTATATTCAAAATTTTTATTGCGTCTAATAGTTGCACTACTCGTTTCAACACCCTCTTTATCTAACCATATGCTTTGTTAGTTTTTTTTGTGTGTTATACTAGTATTTTGACAGTAAAATTGTATAATTTTAAATTATAGATTTTCCCACGCTATCCCCTGAGGTCCAATCTATTTGTATTGTCCCGGGCCCATAAAATGTCAGGACCGAGCCTAGATAGTCATAAGACTTTCCTCTGCTAAGATTGGTAAATGACTTGTTTAGATTTAATTGAAAATTTCATATTTCACTTAGTATTTCACCATATGCTTGCATTTCACAGTTCACATTCATATATTTATCTTTTTTCATTAAATCTGAAGTCCTAATAGAGTTTTATGTGTTTCTCAACAGAAAAGTATTCAAAATTGGCAAGTTTGAAATCACGTCGCACCCTGTCCGAAGAGCTTGAGAATCACAGGGAGCCGAAAAGCGGAAGTGATGTTTTCAAACCTCAACAGAGCAATAAAGTGTATTCTCAAACAAAGAAGGATATTTGTAAAGAAGAAAATTATGTAGAGTTGTGGGGAGAAATTTGCAAATTGACCAGAATGGATACAGTTCAAAACGAATGGGCAGTGGATAAAAAAGAAGTATGTAAATATGAAATTTGTGGGAGTTTGGAGTTTGAAATTGTTGATGATTTGGTGAAGGAGATGGTGGAGCAACTTTACGTTGATTCCAAGACATCTTTTGTTTGATTCAACTTAAAAAGTTTTTGTATGTAAAATTCAAATCATACACCTTTGTACAAATAGCATCGTGCTTCCAATTGTCCAAACAAACAAGAGTTTATCATAAGATGTGTAAGGTCTCATGAAATAATAAACAATAGTACAATTATCTCTCATGAAAATGTCATCCATCCAACTAATCAATTTGCAATAACTCTTCATTCCTTAACTCCCTCGGCCCTCCACGCACACCACCACAAGCTAAGATAACCTTCAAAATGTTGTAATTATACTACATAAATAATAAATAATAAGCATTTTGGAATTATAGTTAGATAGACAATTGTGGTCGATCCGGTGCATACCCGCACAAACCGCTCCGGTGAAACAGGGAAACCCCAATTGCTCTGGTTACAAAACTTACAGTTTTATACATGTTTGCCTCATTAGGAGAGCTTGTGAACCCCACACAGAACAAAAAAAACACATCTACAATTCGGGGGTGTTATTATCAACATTTGAAATTATTCACTGCCAGCTGAGCGACATCCTATGCACTGATAAGAATAGCGTCCATCGCCATTGCTTTATTCAGATGGACAATAAACATCCTTTTGATTTGATGGATTGAGGCGATGTTATACAGTGAAATGGAATGGTACAATAAAACCTTTTAGTTTTACATTGATGGAAACTTTTACTTCCTTTTACATTTATTATTCTATTACAATGATTACAAGGTTCATCTCTCTCTCTCTCTCTAATGGTAGGTTTATTACTACTGGATACATTCCTTTGGTAGACAATTTTAACACTTGGTAAGGCAGACTAACGTTAGTAAAACAAGTGCTTGAGGGATATAGAAGCGGACCTCCACATTTCCAAGTTGTTTATCATCTCCACTCTCCATATTAGCCTTCTTCACTCCTACGCCAATGAAACATGGCAAATACACCCGGAAAACTTATAGCACATGCACATGTTAAATCTTCTTGTAGATATTGCTCGAAATAGGAGTAAAACATAGTCAAAGTTCGAAAATGGGACCAAACATGTTTGCATCCCAAAACATGATTTATTTATTCCTATTGAAAGAGTAAAAGAAAAAAATCCATATAGGAGTGAATGAGCCCTAATTTCAGAAAAAAATAAAGTAACTCCTATTTTAGAAAATTTGCAATGATTTAGTTCTATGTAGGGAATTTTCTCAACTTGTTTAGTTCTTTTTGTTTCAATATAAGTGTTCACAAACTAGAAGCCAAAGTAGATTTAGTTCTATGTAGGGAATTTTCTCAACTTGTTTAGTTCTTTTGGTTTCAATATAAGTGTTCACAAACTAGGACCAAAACAGGTTTGTTCAACGGTTAAATAGATCAAAGGAGGGTTGTAGAAGATAGCTACCTATGTTGGAACCTTGATCAATCGAAAGCTTATTAAAGTCAGGAGTAGATTCGGAGCCCTATTCACTATCAGACATTTCAGGGAGACTAAAGGAGTGTTTGAGGTTGCTTAAAAAAAGCGTTTTTCAGCTTTTGGTTTAAAAAAGCTGAAAAGAGTGTTTTCAAATGACAACTTCTGCTTAAATTAATTACTTAAACGCTAAAAGCTGGAAGCAGGTAAAAGAGTGCTTTAAACTGCTTCTCACTTTTTCTGTTACACAAAAGTACTTATTTTACCAAACACTACCAACTTTTACTATTAATCACTTTTCCCAAAATCACTTTAAAAAATCACTTTTTTAAAGTTGAAACAATTGCAAACACTCCCTAAAAACAGGCGATCCAATAATGGTTCCCTGTAAAACGGATAGTTTACATAAAATGGAACCAATCAATAATAAATATAATAATAATAATAATAACATCATATCAATAATAATTCTAATAATAATTAGAGTAATTATAATAAATAAGAGAAACCATGAACACCCAATATCTAAAACCAAACCAAGTTCATCGAAAAGCAACCATGTTTATGGGCAACGAGCACTTTACCTGATGTTCCTCAGGCGGTGGGGAATTCATTTTTGCTTCCATCCGATATTTTGCTTTGCTGGTAGGGATCACCACTGTTTGTGACATACACAAAACAAAACAAAAGAAAACAAAAGGATTCCACTTTCAAAGCCGAATCCAGACTAGGAGTGGGTTAGGTGGAAGGCCATATAGTACAACATTTTTGTAATTTACATTAAATTCGCGTCTTGTACTAAATAAGCATTAAACCATGTCTAGTGAGCATTATACATATTATGTTGAGCATTGGAAGCATAACAATGAGCATCCTGATCTCTACTTCATCTATTCGAATTTACCTTTTTTCCTTATTTTTTTCTTTATAAAAACTTATTAAATTATATCTATAATCAGTTCTTATGAACTTCAGTATGCGAATTTAATACAATATGATACTTTTGAAATATGCATTGTTATGTCATTTTACAAATGAGCATTACAAGAATACTCGTTGAGCATACATAACTTATAAAATGAGAATTGATATGAAAATCATAAGTACTTTTAATTGAACATCAAGACATTTCCATTAAGCATCAACTTGAAATTATAAGCACCAGTGATTTTCATTATGCGATTGTGATGAGCATCAAGTCTGTTCTTTTGAGTATTAGAGTCTAACAATGAGCACCAGTAATTCAATTTCTTTTTATTATTTTTTCGTTTTTAAAAAATTCTTAAATTATGATTATAATCAATTTCAATTTATTTTAATATCTGAATCCAATGTAGTATGATGCGTTTGAAATGTGAAACATTTTAAATGAGCATAAAACAATACCTAATGAGCATATGTAACTTACAAAATGAGTATCAAAAAATTCAAAAACTCATTTGTGTATGTTCATTTATTTTGGCCTTATACTCATTTGAGTTTAACATAATGTAGCATGATACGTTTGAAATGTACAACATTTTAAAATTAGCATAAAGAGGTATCATCAAATGAGCATACATAACTTACAAAATGAGTATAAAAAAAATTCAAAAGCTCAATTGGTATACTCATTCATTTTGGGCGTTATACTCATTTGAGTTTAACATAAAATTCATTTTTATGTGCTTAATATTCAGTTTTGTATGTTCTCTTCTTTTATGTGTATACTCATTTGAATTTAGTATAAAACTCGTTTGAAATCAAATGAGCATACATAATTTACACAATGAGTATCGAAAATTCAAAAACCCATTTGATATATGTAGTGTGCTCAAATGTACATTTGTGTATGCTCATATATTCATAATTCATAATAATAATAATAACATAAAGAAGCATGAATACATCAAATGAAATTACACCTAATAGTAGTCAAGCAAAATCCAAAACCCAAACATCCACAAAAACTAAAAGCGCTGAACTCAAACCTTAAAAAAAAAGACAAAATAAGAAGCAGAGCAAATAACGAGAGAGCAAAGCAGAAGAGAAAAAGAGGAATTGAAGTTTTGGAAGTATTTTTGGCCAAATCACCAGGAACAGCAAGTCTCACAGTTGTGTGCATCTCCATGGCGGTGCGAGCAAGTCTGCAGGAGGACTCTTGAGCCTTGTCGGAAATTCTGGAGGGCCGATGTGCAGAAGGGTGCGCAGCGACACAAATCCAAAAAAAGGGCCGGCTATACCGTGCGCACGGTACAACCGGCTGTACGGTGTATTTTACCGGGTTAGGTAGCAGGGAAGTAGGTTGATTTGGTTGATTGTGAGATTTATTAAATAGCTTAAATAAAAAATTAGTTGGTTTGGAAAACATTATTTAATAAAAAAAATAAATAATGTAACATAGCTTAAATAAAAAATTAACTAAAATATTTTAGTTAAAAAATTATTTAACTAAAATATTTAATAAAAATATTTTACTAAAATATTTAATAAAAAATTATTTTTAAAATATATTTTTATTAATAAAATAAATAAAAAATTATATGTAAAATAGCTAAAATAGTCATCTGCAGTAACTTCAACTAATACAGCCAGAAAAGTAACTTCAACCTTATTTTTTCTGCTTATTACACAATTCAACGCGTGAAAACAAAAGTTATGTGCTTAGTGAAAAAGTTGGTTGATAAGTCTGATAAGCCGAAAAACAGTGTTCTCAAACGGCCTTTATGTGTTTTTAGGGGAATTTTGGCATCGCAACCAACTTTTAGGGTGATATTAGACTTTGCACCCATTATGAGAAAACTTTGATTTTGCACCCTAGGACATAACACTTTGTGAAGAAAAATTTCTAAATGGAGTGCAAAGTTAAAGGAATATTAAGTGGAATTGGGTGCAAAGTCAAAGTTTTTCAAAATGAGATGCAAAGTCTAATACCACAAAAAGTGGAGTGCAAAGTCAAATTCACCCTTTGTTTTATGGACCGATAAGCGGATTGAGATAGTCCGGTTGGACTGACAAGGTTGGTCTTCCAAATTTGATCGAGTTTGTCGAGTGGACAAATACTAACTGAAACAACGAATTATTTTATTAAAAAAAGTGTCAAAGTTAGTTGAATAACCAAAAAAGGAAGGTAAAATGTATACTTAATGGCACTACACATGAGTGAGAGAAAGATTCTCCCACCAACGTTATGGCCTAAAATGTAATTTCTCCGCTCAGCATTTCTTTGCTCAACATTTCTCTTATTCAACCCACTTTCCCTCGACTATCTACCATCACCTCTCTTCTTCTTCACCAGAAATGACTGTCCCATTTTCCTCAGCAATATTTTTATATAGCCCATCTCCCATACTTTCTACCTTATCCATTCTTCTTCTTCTCCATAATGTTCTCTACGACTTCCGTGAATGGCGTCCAGGAGTTCCTCTGATTCTGTCAACCGCAGTGGAACATGAAGTCACCCTGTCGTTTGAATTCATCGAGGTATCAAATCTCCATCTCAGAAAAAGTTATTGTTTCAGATGAATTATGGCTTTGTTTATCGATAGTTAGAAAGCACCTCATCATTATTGAGGACAACACTGATGACATATAACCTAGCAGTGTCCTCAAGTTGGGTCTATCCAATGAACTTGTTCCCTAACAAGCATCTATGTTATTAGCTTGATATATCTATACCCATGACTAGTGGAATATAGCCATCAGTTAATCCACATACTGGTCTATTAATTATTAATGTCCCAAATTAATAATATTAGACCAGGGACAATTAGAATATTATGCTTATTTTAAAGTTTAGCATTCCACAATTAAGTCACGTACTTAATTAGCTACTAAACATAATATTCAGGGACTAAATATTAATAAAGAAAACTCACAATAATAATTAGCATAAAATGAGTTTGTGACTTTATTAATTGATGAGCATTAAATATTCATTAATAAATCATAAACTATGATTATCCTAGGGCATATTTCCAACAATAGTGACATAAAAAGGGAGCTGGGAGACCAAGCATTTCACCTTACAGTTAATAAGCTGTCACCTTTCCAAAATATCACAACTCAGTCTGGTAGGATCCCTACATACCACCATTCTCCCCTTTCATGCAGTCAAAATTATTTCCATAACACCATCCTCTCAATTTGATTATCCACACAATGTGCTTTAACTTAACTTCATCTCTGATTTTGGTCTCCAGAAGTGCGCAGAAATCAATATAATATTTCTTAATATAATTTACAACAGTGTTCTGTTTAAAGGTCTTATTCATACCTCTAAGATTCCAAGATAGTAGCTTGAAGAGGAAGATTGTACACTTCCCTGCCCCCCCCCCCCCCCCCCCCCCCGCACTTGGTTTGCTGCCTTTGACCATTCCATTTCTGGGTAATATTGGATTAACCGATACGGTAATAGGTTTGGGTTCTTTCTTATTTCCTTTTGGCTCAATATCATACAACGGATTAACTGGTACCTCAATTTTTTTCGATTAAGGCTTGGATGTTGTTGTTGTGCGTACTTCCACACAATGGTACAAACATTAACAAACTATGATGAGACTGCGGGCTTTTGGAGGAATGCTTTGCATAACTTGATTGACCAAATCCCACTCATAAGAATGGAGATCGTGGTCCTATCATCAACTTTATCACTTCTTCTTTCTACGGGGCCGGAGTGTTACAGGTGGTATCAGAGCAACCCTGCGAGGGAATATTAGACTTTGTAGCTTATGTAGGGTGGGCAACTGAGAGAATGTTAGACTTTTCAACTGAGAGAATCTTTTCTTGTTGATCTGGAAGGACCTAACCTTAAAGTTCTAGCTTATGTAGGGTGGGCACATTAGCACAAAAAAGAATATGTAAACCGAGCGAGAAGAGATGGTATCAACCTAATAGTTCTAACATATGTAGGGTCATAAGGGGGGGAGAGTTCACATCAGCACAATCATCAGATATATAAACATTTGGCTATGGGCAACATTCTTTCCCAAAGCCTTCCAACAAGTCAATATTTCAATTCAATAAGAATCCAACAAGGAAAGGTAGAATGAAGCATATAAGATATGTCAGATAGAATAATAATTTATACATAGTTGGATAGAGCTAGTCTGATATCTGAACCTTTAAACACTATCAATCCTTTTTAGCTATAAGAATACTACTTCTAACATTATATTTGGCGTTGTACCACTCCAGATAAGTGTGAAATGAGTTGGCCTTATTTTTACTCCAATCTATAATCCTAACAGTCAATTTAAATGTCATCTCCTGAGCACCAATGAAAGACAATTCCGTGGGGTACACAAATATCTCAATCCCATCAACGTCTCCCAGTCTGGCACGATAAGTGGAGGCAGATTCAACCCCTACATGTTTTACTTTTCGTTTAAAATGACATACATCTTGATCCTCACTTAGCAACTTGAAAAATGAGGGGACGTTCAGGTTGTATGGCTTAATCTTTTGTATTTCCTCGACATTAGTGGGATTATCGGTAAATGGTATTAGGAGCTCCCATGAAATGTCAAAAGTCTTCAAGTATCCAATATAATCACTAAACGTGATATCATATAACAAACCGGGTTCAACTGCTGCTAACGGGTTGACCACTCCATTGCCTATCCCGTAGACATCTTCTGGGTTTACAATTTTCATTGGATTGGCTGCAAATACATTCACAATTACTTGGTTAAAAAAATCAGCGTGGAGAAATTAGAAGTTAGCTATAAGTACCACCCTTTTCCCGCAATTTTTTTCAATACTTTCAGTCCCATCCTTACAAACCCAACAAAGAATACACAACAAACCCATCGTAAAACACCACAACAATACTAACACGACAATACTAACACATAATAGGATTTTTTTATTTGATTACCTGTAGTCATTATAGCTGACTTTATACCAGCGAGAGACCATGTGGGATGTATGGACTTGACATACGCAGCAACAGCGGCAACTACCGCTGTTGCCATTGATGTCCCGGAAGTAATCACGTATCCTGAGTATTGTTTCACCTCGGGAAGCCCAAAACTCCCTTTGCTCGATGGGCACATATAGTCGGCACAAAGAATGTCATCCCCAGGTGCACATATATCCGGCTATAAGAAAAATTACCAACACTCATTCTAGTTTCAATAGTAAATATAAATAAAAAATAGTTATACAAGAACTATAGAACATAGAAATAAGAAACCTGGTACCTAAACGGTATAAAAAGAAGTATTACGAAACAATATAAGAACACATTTAACCTTGAGAAAATTCGGGTATACTTTGCTAGGACATTTGGACGTGTAATGTGATAAGACGTGGTATTCTTCTTCCCCATTCTCAACCAACTCACTAGTGGATATGCTAGCCATGGAAACATTCCTGAAAATTACAGATTAGCTTTCAAATCGAAAATGTAACATTTGAGATTTAATTTAAACGAATTAATAGTACTACTCATACCAACAAGATGCATCTCATTTTAAGGGAGCTCATCACCTAGGAACTCCAAAGTTAAGCGTGTTTGCACGGGAGTAGTCTTGGGATGAATGACCCCATGGGAAGTTTCTCAAGGCGCGCATGAGTGAGGACAAAGTGCGCGGAAAAGGCTAGTGGCGGTTTGTGAGAACATTACTAGAGGTCTGGAGTAACTACCTCGGGTCCTGCGGGGCCAGGTGTTACAGGTGGTATCAGAGCAACCCTGTGATAGTGTGCTGACCCGTTGGATATCGGGCGGGCACTTAGCGGGGGAAGATTTTGAGATTTCATTGAGATTTGAGATTAGTTTATGGGCGCAACGAGGACGTTGCGTTCCTAAGTGGGGGTGATTGTGACACTTGAGATTTAATTTAAACGAATTAATAGTACTACTCATACCAACAAGATGCATCTCCTTTTAAGGGAGCTCATCATGAAAATTACACAATTTCTCCATTTCTTTTTACTTGCAACAGTCAACATTTCACGTTTGCCAACGCACAAGTTTGACCATTAATATCTTTCATTCCTAATTAGTAAAAAAAATAAAAAATTCATATTTTGAAAATCTAGAATGAGAAGAATTTAAAAATATTTTTAAAAATTTAATTTATAATACATTAATTAATAAAATATAGTCAAAGTAGAATATGTGAATAGCGCAAAAAGTCCAATGTTGCAAGTAAAAGCAAACGTAGGCAGTATTAGTTTTTAAATCAAAAATTACAGATTAGTCCTTAAAATTTATACCCTTGCCCGTTTTGCATTCTCATGTAGCCATTTATTTTTTGGCCATTGTTATATGTGACGTATGCACATGGCAAACAACAAGTGACATCAAATTGAGTTCTTTTTTCATCCCTTGTTACGATGATAAGCCCAACAGCACCAACTTCTTTCGCATCTAATCCGTGGCTATGACTTGATGGGGAAATTAAGATTTTCCCTTCACATTTAGCACATTCAAGAACAAGACGATTATCCCTGCAAATAATTGAAAATTTCATTAAATTTACAATAATGTTCTCACAATATGTTCATAATTAAAAGTTCAAAAGGAAATTATTACCGTCTTGAAGTTGCATCATTGTAGGAAACCAAAGAACAAAATTGTGTTTCTGTGAAGGGATTAACCGAGTACCCCTTCAATTAATTAAAATATACATTAGTGAATACATATGTAACACCCCGGCCCCGTAGGACTCGAAGTAGTTACTCCAGACTACTAGTACTATCCTCACAAACCACCACGAGCCTTTACCGCGCACTTTGTCCTCACTCATGCGCGCCCTGAGAAACTTCCCAGGGGGTCACCCATCCCAAGACTACTCCCGTGCAAGCATGCTTAACTTTGGAGTTCTTGGGTGATGAGCTCCCTTAAAAGAAGATGCACCTCTGTTGGTATGAGTAGTACTATTAATCCATTTAAATTAAATCTCAAGTGTTACAACATATTAAAAAGTATGATAAATATTATAGTTAATTATATGTCACCTCAACAATTTCGTCGTTCCCAAGCTTTATCAGCATACGAAACGTGTGCTTTGAATTGCACCCTCCTACGCATATATTCTAGGGAGCACTATTCTCCACACCGTTCATTGCACCATTGTTGCCGTCGGCAACACAAGCAAGTATGCCGGCTCTTGTGGTTTTTAGTGTCCTATAAGAAATGGCATCTGACTTCGATGTGAAAGGGCCATGCTTTGTTGACATTGATATAGACAGGATGTGCACACCATCTCTGATAGCTTCCTCCATAACTTTTCGCATTCGGTGTGCGAATAGGTTTCCTTGACCTTTTATTTATTTATCAATGATCTTGTAAATAAATAGGTTTCCTCTAGGAAATCCACCCGTGGCTGTTCCTTGTTTGAGGCCACCAAAGCTGGCAGTGACTCTTTTTCTGACCACAATGGATGCACACATTTTGCCGTGTCCATCATTATCTTCAGTTGACGGATCATCTTCGCAAAAGTTTTTAGCTCGAATAATTTTTCTAAAGTTTAATAGATAAACCCATTTTAATATGTAAATAGACAAAATAAAAAACAAGACAAATAACTTAAAACTACGTATTTTTCTTTACCCTTCAAAGCTCGGTGAGCGACGACATATCCCGGTGTCCACCACACCTATGTTTGTATCTATAGATCCACTTTCAATTTCCGTTAGTAATTTTTCATCAAACTTTAGTACATCCCATATTTTTGTTGTACACAGGTGAATATCATTGCTATCATTGCTCGGGAATACATTGACCCCTTCAATCCCTGAAAAACCATTTATATAGATTTCTTGTGTTAAATGTTATTTGTTTATAAAAAAGACTCTTGTAAGTATATTCAAGTAATGAAAAGCAGGCAACTTGAGGGAATATCTGACTATTAAGGTATACCATCAATCCTTTAAGAGCATCCACAATGCTGAGTAAATTTATGGAACCCCATATGACTCCCTTATGGAGTCATATGGGGTATTGTGGCACCATCATCGCCATTCATTTATTTAGTGGAGGACCCCACAAAATAAATGAATGGTGATTGTGGTGCCACAATACCCCATATGACTCCATAAGGGAGTCATATGGGGCTCCATAAAATTTTTGCCACAATGCTAAGATGTCTAGTCTCTATTAATAATGCCAAATGTCAAATGATGAAAATGATGAAACCTGGCCGCCCCGCGAAATTTGGAGCCCTCGGCCATAGGGCCGAAGGCACCTAGGTGTGTATCGTGGGCCTCTTCATACTTGGGCCACCATATTAGGGCTTTGTGTGCACATTGGGCTTGATGAGCCTGTGTAGGAGAAGTATGAGTCTGTGGGCCGGGGTCGCTGGGCCATATACTCCATCATTTTTAATTTAAAAAGGGAAAGTAACTTTAGAGTCCGTTTGGTAGTTCACACATTAAAACTTTACATGCAAAATGATTGCATGTAAAGTTTAGGACTGTAAAATAGTTAGCATGTAAAA
Organism: Cuscuta epithymum; assembly: GCA_945859915.1. Classification (NCBI taxonomy): domain Eukaryota; kingdom Viridiplantae; phylum Streptophyta; class Magnoliopsida; order Solanales; family Convolvulaceae; genus Cuscuta; species Cuscuta epithymum. The sequence goes on along the minus strand of CAMAPF010000955.1, from coordinate 1,573,912 downwards.
TAGAAATACATCGTTTGGTCATGTGAGTGATCTATTTTAAAATTATACGCGAACTCTTTACATTGTTTGATTGGAAAATAACTCCACAAGTAAAATGTAAAAAATCACTAGCTCGACATCCTCGTCTATTGACCTTCTAACATGTATGCGTATAAATTGAACTTCTACCAGTATAAGTTACACATTTGATTCGATGAAACAATATGTAGCAGGCAGAACCAAACAAATAATATATACTTCGTATCTATAGATAATACATTTGAAGGTTACAATTAAGGAAACTATTGACACATGTCAATTCCACAATTATTGTTTTTAAAATTACTTTCCAAATTAAAGGAAATTATGCAAAGTAATGATACGTATCCCATTTAGGAATCGTAATTGTGCTACATAAACTCCTATTATTTAGGATCCTACCAAAACAAAATCCCAATTTATTTTGAACTGTTATAACTTTTTGATTTGTACTCTGATTGTTATAAAAACTATATCAAAATTCATAATTTTTAATTATCTTTCAAATGACATCAATATTGATATATAAAACTAAAAAGTAATTTAACACTTTAGAAACATAAGTTTTTTAAAGTTATATAGCCTTTTTATTTGTACTATGATTGTTACAAAAAATATACCTAAATCGTGACTTTTTTTTCAACACTTTTAGAAAAATGAGTTTATGTGGTTGATAGTGAATTGATAAAGTAAGAATAAAGTAAAAATGATTTAAAGCCACATAAACTTTACTGAATTTGGTATGAGACAATCTTAGTGGATTTTCCGAAAAGGAAAAATGAGACAATCTTAACAGGACAAATGAAATATAATATTTTTATTTGTACTCTCACGGTTACAAAAAAACATATCATAATTCATAACTTTGTATTATCTTTCATATGTCATTAATGTTGCATATATAAAATAAAAAAAAATAGTTCAATTCATTTGTGCAGTTTAGATCATTTTTTACCGTACACACTATTAAGGATATTTTCTTTTGGACTAAAATTTGCTGGTCTGGTCTGGTCTGGTCTGGAAAACGTCTGGTCTCTGTGTATTTTATAACTACGGAAGTCAAGTCTGGTCTGGTCTGATTTTGTCTGGTCTGGTCTGGGACTGAAAATAGTCCAAAAGAAAACATCCTAATTTGAATATCTCTAACTTTGAAGGAGTGTAAAGTAAGTACCCCAAATTATATTGGCACCATTATCACATAATTTTTCACACATGTAATTTTACAGTGTTAATTACATAATTTAAATACACAAAATACTTATGAAAATGTAATTAAAATTATATTGAACCGGATGTGATATTATTTATTTTACAAATGAATTTTGTTATTGTTAATTGCATCCAAAAATAAATTAGAGTATTTTAAATTATGTACTTATTGCAATAAAAATATATTTTTAAAAATCATATAATCATGGTGAAAAATAAATTTTTATATAGAATTTGGGTTATATATATTGCATATGCAAATTTGGGGTATTTTCTCACACATCCAAAATTTGAGATAGTTATTATTTTCCCCTTAATTCAGAGTGATAGCTTAAAATAAAATTGCACAAACTTCATCACTTTTATTTATTGTTTTAATTGGACCGGTATCAATTTTATAACAGAATAAAAAAGACAAATCAAATTAGATTAAACCAGGTCAGAATTGGACAGTTGCAAAGTACACATAGAACAAACATGTATCAAATTAGTTCGGGTCAAATCAGACTAACTCATACTTAAACATATCAGATCAGATAGATCAGACCCGAATATTTCAATCAAATTGGCATGTGAAAATAGATATTCTCTGAAACATAGATTAATTAGAATACATAATTTTGTGATATTTTTTTATTTCAATGAAGGTAATGGCGGCGATAACAGTCCGGCTGCATAACGCGATTAGTAGCGGTCGATTTATTTTTCATTACATTGATTTAAAATATGTATAATTGAACGTAGAAAGTTGCAAATGATTAAACCTATAAAAAGATTCTCACGTCAAGCTAAGTGCTAGATAGTAACCGAAACATAAACATGTAAAACTTTACAATAAAAAATAAAAAATAAAGATGCCCCATATTTAGAAATGAAAAATGATCTCAATTTTATGGTATCATGTGAAAGATAATAAAAAGTTATGATTTTAGATATATTTTTTGTAACAATTAGATTACAAATAAAAATGTTATATAATTTTAAATAAAACAAATGTATTTTAAAATGTTAAATTATTTTTTATTTTTGTGTATTTAATATGGATGTCATTTGAAAGATAATAAAAAGTTATGAATTTTGATATATATTTTATAACAATCAGAACACAAATGAAAAAGTTATAACACTTTTAGGACCCCAAAATATATGTTAACATTAGAGTTGGATGTTTTCTTTTGGACATAAATTTGCAGGTTTGGCCTTGTCTGGTCTGGTCTGAACTGGTCTGGTAAACGTTTGGTCTTTGTGTATTTTATAACAATGGAAGTCTGGTCTGGTCTGATCTGGTCTGGGACTGAAAACATTCCAAAAGAAAATATCCTAATTCCTATATGAAAAACGGCGTACGTAGGATTACTTTGCTATAATTTGGAAATTAAATTTAAAACAATAACTATGGAGTTGACATGTGGCAATATTTTCCCAATTACTTTCCAAATTAAAGGAAATTATGCAAAGTAATGATACGTATCCCATTTAGGAATCGTAATTGTGCTACATAAACTCCTATTATTTAGGATCCTACCAAAACAAAATCCCAATTTATTTTGAACTGTTATAACTTTTTGATTTGTACTCTGATTGTTATAAAAACTATATCAAAATTCATAATTTTTAATTATCTTTCAAATGACATCAATATTGATATATAAAACTAAAAAGTAATTTAACACTTTAGAAACATAAGTTTTTTAAAGTTATATAGCCTTTTTATTTGTACTATGATTGTTACAAAAAATATACCTAAATCGTGACTTTTTTTTCAACACTTTTAGAAAAATGAGTTTATGTGGTTGATAGTGAATTGATAAAGTAAGAATAAAGTAAAAATGATTTAAAGCCACATAAACTTTACTGAATTTGGTATGAGACAATCTTAGTGGATTTTCCGAAAAGGAAAAATGAGACAATCTTAACAGGACAAATGAAATATAATATTTTTATTTGTACTCTCACGGTTACAAAAAAACATATCATAATTCATAACTTTGTATTATCTTTCATATGTCATTAATGTTGCATATATAAAATAAAAAAAAAATAGTTCAATTCATTTGTGCAGTTTAGATCATTTTTTACCGTACACACTATTAAGGATATTTTCTTTTGGACTAAAATTTGCTGGTCTGGTCTGGTCTGGTCTGGAAAACGTCTGGTCTCTGTGTATTTTATAACTACGGAAGTCAAGTCTGGTCTGGTCTGATTTTGTCTGGTCTGGTCTGGGACTGAAAATAGTCCAAAAGAAAACATCCTAATTTGAATATCTCTAACTTTGAAGGAGTGTAAAGTAAGTACCCCAAATTATATTGGCACCATTATCACATAATTTTTCACACATGTAATTTTACAGTGTTAATTACATAATTTAAATACACAAAATACTTATGAAAATGTAATTAAAATTATATTGAACCGGATGTGATATTATTTATTTTACAAATGAATTTTGTTATTGTTAATTGCATCCAAAAATAAATTAGAGTATTTTAAATTATGTACTTATTGCAATAAAAATATATTTTTAAAAATCATATAATCATGGTGAAAAATAAATTTTTATATAGAATTTGGGTTATATATATTGCATATGCAAATTTGGGGTATTTTCTCACACATCCAAAATTTGAGATAGTTATTATTTTCCCCTTAATTCAGAGTGATAGCTTAAAGTAAAATTGCACAAACTTCATCACTTTTATTTATTGTTTTAATTGGACCGGTATCAATTTTATAACAGAATAAAAAAGACAAATCAAATTAGATTAAACCAGGTCAGAATTGGACAGTTGCAAAGTACACATAGAACAAACATGTATCAAATTAGTTCGGGTCAAATCAGACTAACTCATACTTAAACATATCAGATCAGATAGATCAGACCCGAATATTTCAATCAAATTGGCATGTGAAAATAGATATTCTCTGAAACATAGATTAAAACAATTGTACTCAAATACAATTTCATTGCTTATAGAAATTTTAGACTCTTACTAATAGAATTGTTACTCAAACACAAATTAACACAATCTCACTACTCTTTTTATACACAATTTTTCTAAATCCAAGGTTACACCTTTATCATTATATTATTCCATATGAATTCTTCTCCCCACTTTTCAAACTCATTTCATCATGGCATTTTGGCAAAATCTCTTTCATGTATTAACACCCATTAAAGAGAGCTACACAACTATTGTTAAAATCATTACTCTATGATTTTTCACTGCTAAATTACTTTATAATCATGGTTTGATAAAATAATCAAAATCATATGATTCACTAAGAACTTAAAAAGTCAAAATACTAACTGCAGTATATAACAAATCTCCATTTAATACTTTTTCAATGCCTCTTTTTAGCCATTAAACTTCAGGCATACCTTTCTTGGTAACCGGTAAGTTAAATATTTAAATATGTTAAAATAAAAGTTGAACTATTTAACCAAGTAGATATAGTTCATCTCAAACTGTTAAATTTAGTTTAGAATCAAAACTTATAAATTGAAATAAATATTAAACTAAATCAGTTCTTTTCATAATAAAAAATTAAATTGAAATGATTATACTAAATCTAAATAAAGTTTATTTAATTGGGATTTCAACCATTATAATTGTTTTACAAGGGTAATCAATACTCCTTATTCTTTCGATAATTATTTCATTGAAATCTTCTTCTCCCTAGATATATGCTTCCACCTTTTTTAGAATAGTTAGGATGTTTTAAATTGGATTAGTTTCAATCTCAGACCAGGCCAGACTTCAACATACTAGATCAAACCATGCTAGCCTTTTGACAGTTGTAAAATACTTATAAAACAAATATGTACCAGAGTAGACCCATTCAGATCAAATCAGATCAGAAAATTTTAGGCCAATTAAAAACACCTTACACGAGATTGACATGTCAAAACATAATATTAATATAACATAGATTAACACAATTTTACTCAAACACATATTTACTAGGCTCTTTTACACAATTCCACTCAAACAACAATTATGAAATTAACTAAATTTTACTAGACTCATACACAATTAATAATCAATTGTAATTATTAGAGACAATTCTCGAAATAGGAATAAAATGTTTGAGAATTTCAAAATATGATAATTATGTTTTTACTCCCTGAATAGGAGTAATTACTCCCATATTTGCAAAATACTGCCATATCAAAGTCTGGTACAACCAAAACACGACAGTAATTTAATAATTTCTTTTAATTACGAGCTCACTTGGAATTAATAAATACTTTGTACTATTTAAGGTACAACAAGTTAATAACTATTTAAACGTTTTTGCACTCTTTATTTTATAATTAAAAGAGCATTTTTAACTAATTATCTGAAAATTATTCAGTCTATATTTTCTAATGAAAAGACCATTTTTATCACTCTCAATCGCATCTAAATGAAATTAATATGTTCAACTATCTTTACCTAAAGAAAAAAAGAAAATGCTCAATCCCTATTTTTATCCATTAAATTTTATCCAACGTGTATTTTTTTGAAAACTAAATACACACTTTTGTAAATTATTTATCTAAAAATAGGTATAATCAACAAAATGATCAATGCATATTTTTATCCATTGAATTTTACCTGTGGCCTTTTGTTTTTTTTTTCAAAACTAACTACACACTTTTGTAATTTATTTATTGAAAAATGGGTGTAGTCATCTTTTTTGAAGAATATTAGTCATTATTTTCTTAACCGATAATTCAACTATATTTTGAAAAATAATTTTGATGAGTATACAATATAATAGAGCCATTGAATATAATTGTGGCTGTTAAATATGTATTGCTTTTACTATTTGATTTATTAAATCATCATTAAAAGTGATAAGTATTTCCTAAAATAAAAATGAGAACCTTTAGTAGGATCACCAAAAAATGAAATTGAGAATCTTTAGTTGAGACGGAGTGAGTAGTAGCTTTCAAAGTCTAATAATAAACTTAAGTTTACTTATACTATTATTGCATTCAATAGTCGATTAGGTTCGTGTAATGACACTTCATTGCCTTAAAATGAAGATGTTGGGGATTTCGTAAGGTTGGCGTGATAAACTATTTCAAGCAAGTTATTTTTGGTTGTCCCCAAAAAATGCTAATTTCATTTTAATCAATAAATTTATGGTTCCTATTACTTCTTCCTCGTGTTCACAAATCTCAATTACACGGTTTTTACATAATTACTCCACATGATGGACAACTTGAAAAGATTTCAATGTACAGAGGGAGTAATTTTTAAAGACTTCAAATAAATCATTAAATTTGGGTTGTTGTTTTAGCGCAAATAACATTCGAGTACCATTTGGAATACCCTTTATGTTTCTCTAACCATCTCGGCAATAGGAGTTCTAGAGGGCATTGGCTTAGTGGGAAATCCTGACTTTGTCCTTGTGGGAAATGTAAGCATACATTGCATGAGTAGTACAAATACTTCAAATTTCAATGTACTATATAACGTTTTTCATGAGCCCATAGTAATGTTATGTAGTATATTTTACACAAGTACTTGATTTTATGACTGTTAAATTAGATATCGAAATCTCTTTGCATAAACCATGCTATTTAGATGTCATGGAGGAGAAGTGGCGGCACCTTAAGGATATTTTGAATTGGATTCAATTTTTTGATCTAATCTATGAAAGTGAAAGTTATTTTTAACTTTTAGTATCATGATATAATACTAAAAGTGGTGTTTAAGAGTTAGATAAATAAGCTAGAAATGGTAATTCTATTACTTATTGATGTAACTTTAATATAGTACGATTTGGTCATAAAATTGGGATCATATTTCATTTCTAAATATGGTGCATCTTTATTTGTTATTTTTTATTGCATAGTTTTACCTGTTTATGTTTCGGTTATTACCTATCACTTGGCGTGAGAATTTTTATAGATTCAATTCAGCTGACCTTCTAGGTAAAAATTGCCTATTAAGATTCTAAATCATTTGCAACCTTTCTCTATTCAATAACACTTATTTTAAATCAATCTAATGACAAATAAATCGGCCGCTAACAATCCCTTTATCCAGCTGGTCTGTTGTTGCTGCCATCACATTCATTAAAATCAGAATGCCACAAAACTATATATTCTAAAAGAAGAAGTTCAATTGAACGCAACAAGAGTTATTAAAAATTAGCTCTTTTAATCGAAATATATAGACTGACAACATGTTTAGATAATTATTTAAAAAATAAGACATACTCAATAAATAAGAATATACATTATCAATCAATGTTATAATCGACTAAGTAAGTGATTTTTCGTTAGTTGTAATAACTCATACACATGAACGTGTGCGCGTGCGCGCACACATATAATAAAACTAAAATAAAATCATTTTATCCCGTGCACGGCACGGGTAAAGATACTAGTATTATATATATATACGTATATATATAATACGAGTATAAATGATAGAAATCATAGAATAACAGAGTTTAGAAGGGAGGAGCTAACCGCCTGGGACTGCTAGGCACATTCACGCATATGACTTTTCCCTTTACCGCCGAACCAGTCTTCAAAAGCCTAGTTGAAGAGTAAAAAGATTCTATGTATTTATACTCCTTTGTAAAATAGTTTACTACCCTCCCCCACGTAAAATACTTTACATGGTACAATATAACATGTTTTAAAAAAAATGCCATACAGTTTACATTAAATATTCAAAACAAACGATGTAAAATGATTACATCTCTATACTTCGCATGCAAAATGTTTACTTTACATCATACCAAACGGGCCCTTAAATAATACGAGTACCAAAGAACCACTCATCAACCAATAATAATACATTCTGTCAAAAAAAAAAACCCCACTAATAATACATACTTTGAAAATGACTTTTAATAATACCAACTATTTGAATGTAAGACAAAAATAATATGGCGTCATATTTCAACAAGAAATTCAGTCATTTAAGACATCAAAAACTAATTGCAAAACATCAAATAGATGATATTCGAAAATGCATTCTCTTATTTGATACTTTAATATTAGTCCCATCCCCCACACCTAATGATCTGGTGCGTAGAGCTAGGGGAGGGGAGGGGGCTGCGGACTGGAGTAGGCGGCTAGGAGCAGGGGAGGGGATTGGGATGGGGCAAGGGTGGCGGTTGTGGACGGGACAAGGGCGTCGACGGTGGATGGGGCAACGGCTGTAGCTGGGAATAGGGGCAATGGTGGCAGGTCGTAGTGTTGTTGTTGGCGGTGGAGCGCCGAAAAACTTTCCGACAGTTACACTAATGAGGTTGGCGGCGGCCGAAGTATCTTCCGATGGGCGGCGTCACTGTGGCAGTGTCATTGTGGCAGCGTCACTCTCACCAACGGTGGTCATCGGTCGGAGGTATTGGTGGATGTCAATGTATTCGTGTCGCTGTGGCCAGAATTTGGGGCGGAGATGATGTTACTGCGGAGGTGTCACTATGGCCGACGGTGGCGGTGACCCGGGCAATGGAGGCGACAGTGACACGGGCGGCGGCGGCGACAATGACATGGAAGTGGTGCAATGAAATGAGTAAACATCATAGTCACATTTTTGTCCAAATGTAATTGTGGTCAATTTTTTGAAAATTAGCTTTAGTTTAGTTTAGTAATATTGGGGTACAACCCCCAATATTTTGACCATTCTTTCTTCTTTTTAGTCTTTTTTTATCGTTAGTCTTTTTTTTGAAAACTAGAAAATAATGTCACTTTTTTTCCCATTTTCGGATTTCATTTGACGACGGTTAATAGGATATGGTTTTTCTTGAGAGAAAATTGTCCAATATATGACCAAAACTCAAGGTTCCCAAAATAGCACCATATTTTACTCCTAAATATGACTAACCTTGCATTTTACCCTCAATTCTATTTAATTAATTAATTGACCTAAATAATTGTCCCCCCTAATTTGCTAGCACAACCCAGACAGTCTGTCGGTAGCGGGGCAGTCCATGGCGGCGGCGAACTCCGGCGGCGACAGTTTGGCAGCAGCAGCAGTCCAAGGTCAATAATGGATGTATTTTGGTTTAATCACATATAAAAAGTCATATTTAACAATGTTTAAATTAATTGGTCTTATTTTCAGAAAGCTCCTTCTTGGCGCACCCCAAGAATGGCTTGGCGCACCTAATTTGTTTCAAGATCGGACAAAAATGTCCTCTTTGATTTATAAATCATATTGATAACTCCGTATTTGATTTAATTGCATACGGCAACATTCACTTATTCGACGTCAGCCCCTAAGAATTCTCAATCCATGATTCCATGGGCAAACAATTACTACGTACTATGTTTATTTTAATAATACTATGTTTATTTTAATAAAATGCTACTTTGTAGTTCGTACAACTTTTGCAGTTTTGCACTTCTATTTTCATAAACAATATATTAAATTAAATTGTTTTTGATGATTTTTAATATGAAAGTGTGAAGCTAATTTGTATTTTACTAAAGTATTGATCGAGAAGACATTATTTTATAGGCTTTTTGATGAATATTATTAAATTAAATTAAATTCAAAAGATAAAGTCTATTAAGAAGGCAACATTGAAGTATAAATATTAATTTGACCAAAATTCAAATATTATGAATCATTAATTCATAAATATAATGGCAATAAGAATTTGTTTAGTCGGAATGTAATTTTCTGTTCTGGTATGGTCTAATTTGATATGATCCGGTCTAAATTGTATAAGCCTAGTTTAGCATAGTATAGTCTAGTTTTAAATGGTTTGGTCACATAAATTTATGTTCTATGTTTATCTTACAACTATCAAAGTTTGGTTTGATTTTATATGGATCCGATCCACTTTGGTCATAATTCCGGTCTCGGTTCTTGGATGACGCCGAAACTGACCCAAAAAGTACGGGTCCAGGTTTGGTTCCGGGTACCTGGCCGGTCCCTGGGCCAGTCCCGGGCTTGTTCGAACGTTTTTAAAAAAATTAATTTATTAGTAATATAAAAAAATGTTACATTGTTTTTGTCGCATACAATATTCGATAATATTTACTTACTCCGCTGTCTTTATCTTCATTTTCCTTTTTGATCTGTTTCATTTTGTTTGTCACATACAATGTTCAGTAATATTTAGATGGTCACATATTGTAAATTTGTAACACATAATTTCTTATTCATATTTTTTTTATTGAATATTGTCTTTATTCCATTACATGTAACTTGATCGACTATTTATAATGATTAATTAAACAGGTTTTAGACCGATCTTGGACTTAAAACTGACCAAATCAGACGATCGAGACTAGACTTTGATAGTTTTATTATACATGTAGAACATACGTTTACCAGACGACATCATATTGACTTAGACAGAGTAGAAAAATTCGGTCCAATTAAAAACATGCATCCGTATTGACATTATAAATATAAATTAATGCTTCCCAATAAATGTGTTTCTGTCAAATTAATGTGTATACTTCAAAATTTCAATTCTGCCTTCTATTAATTTAATGTCTCTTAAATTAATATTCCATCTGTCCCTTAACATTTTCCAAATTTCAATGGCACACAAAGAGTAACAGAAGAACTGTGTAGTTGAGGTTTGTACAAATTAAATGAGAAAAAAACAATTGAAATTACAAATTAATTTATTAAGAGGAAAAGTGATAATTTTGGAACAAAAAATAAATAAATATGAGATAATTTTAAGCGATGGGGGGAGTACTTTAGTGAAATACACATTTACTAGTCATTCATCAGACCAGATTAAAAAACATGATCATGTTTTTTTTAAATACATATGTAATATCAATATCATATGAAAAATTACAAAAATGTTTAAACTGATATGGATTTTGTAAAATGAGAGTATTAATGAAAATGTTTAAGATTTTATAAAATTAGTAGCTAGTATTTCTTTACCGCATGGCTGAAAACTATTGGATAATGAATCAATTTGCAATTGATTAAAATTGGGGTTATGTCTAAAATAATACTAAAAAAAGAGCTATTGACAAAAAAGAGACCTTTTTTTCTATTTTCCAAAAATGAGACTAAAAATGAGTTAGGAGACTATTATACCCTTATTTTAATATAATATCACCCATTAATGCTACAGTAACGTCATAGTGACCAATAATGTTATAGTGACCAAATCCGTCAGTGACCAAAAATCATTTGTAACCAAAAATCCAAAAATCCGTCAGTGACCAAAATCATTAGTGACCAAAAATTCTACTTAGTTACCAACGTCAACCCGTCCAGTGACCAACATCTGCTAGTCCAATTACCCGACCTGTCCAGTAATCCAGTTACAGTTACCCAATCATCCAGTTATAGTTACTCGACCCGTCCAATTACAGTTACCTGACCCGTCCAGTTACAATTACCTAATCTGTCCATTTACAGTTACCTGACCCGATGAGTGACCAATCCGATCAGTGACCAATTCAACCAGTGACCATGACCAATCCGACTAGTAACCAACCCCTCTAGTTACCATGACCAATTTAACCAGTTACCATGACCAATTCGATTGAGTGACCAAACAATTAGTGATCACGACCAATTTGACTAGTGACCAAACCAATTAGTGACCATTGACCAACACGCCCACCGCCACCCCCCGACTGCCGCCATCACTGACCACCACCGTGCCCGAGCACCACCCAACCCTATGACGGCCGTTGCTGCCCCTGCCCCCCCCACCTACACCCTCCTCAGCCCCCTCCCCTGCACCAGCCCCCTCCCCGCCCCTACACCAGCCCCTGCCCCCGCCCTGCCCCACCCCTAGACCAGCCCCCTCCCCTGCACCAGCCCTCCCCCCTCCCAACGCCCCGTGCCCAGCACATATCACAACCCTAGCCGCCGGAGAAACTGGATCTGGGCCGTCATTCGCCGTCCTCGTCGCCAGCGATTGCAAGTCGTCCTCACCCCTCTCCAGCCATCGTTAGTCGCAAGTCGTCTACGCCCATCTGCGATGGTAGCCATTGCAATTTGCAAGTCCTCGTCACCCCGCGCAAGTCGTCCCCTGCGCCCTGTATACAGCTTCCCCTCAACTGTCGAAACCAACGTGTAGCTGGCCGCTTCCAGTAGACGTAATGGGCAAATCGACCACTGTATCAGCTTGGAGAACATCATCACTGCCGAAGAACACGACCGATGTCGCACAGATGCTTCACATCGAACGGTGACCGTCCAGATCTGATCTTCGATAATGATGTGCTGCGGGAAAGAATGGAGAGGAAGATGATGCGGCGAGCGGCAAGCGGCGAGCGGCGTGAGGCTACAGAGGCGGCGAGCGGCTCAGGTCGATGGAGCCGATTTTGGCGTGAGAGATTGTGGTCCGCTGGATTGATTTTGCGTGAGACTACAAAAACGGTGAGAGGTGATGGATGAAATGGGTAAGGGGCATATCGGGATTTTCATACTCACGTAGGTCGGTTTTTAGTCCATTTAGAAAACCACTCCTATTCCTGTCCATAGCATTCTCGGGACTATTTTTTTTTTTTTGGAAGGAAGTAAATTAATTGCTATTGATCAAATCAAAGTTCAAAACAGGAGTAATAAAATTAGGTGGGTTATACCACCAAACACGACTATCAGACAAAGAACAAGCCACTCTAGCCAATTCGTGAGCGACTCTGTTCGCTGATCGCCTAATGTGAGAAAAATGGAGTTCATTAAACCCCGAACACATCTCTCTAATATCTTCCGCCAATATTCCAGTAGTAGAAATATTTGACCCTCCCCGAATTTCCATAATAGCACGTAGATCATCAGATTCAACTTCAACAAGCTCCCACGACTGATCTTTCAACCAGCTAAGAGCTTCACGAATTCCCAGTACTTCAGCTTCCAAAGAAGAAAATTTTCCGGGCCTAGATTTTGCACCCGCTGCAATAAATTCCCCAAATTCATTTCGGAGAACCCAACCAAACCCACAATTCTCCTCCCGTACAGCCGCATCCACATTCAATCTAACAAAACCCACTGCAGGTCGTTTCCAAAAGCAACTCAAACTCTGAATTGGAGCTTAATCCACCCTCTTCAATTGTGCCTCCTGCCAGCCATCAACGAAGCTCTTAGTTTGAGCAACAATTTGAGATGAAATCAACCTGCTATGGTTCCAAACTCTCCTATTTCTTTCAGTCCAAATTCCCCAACATCCCCAAGCCAGCCTTTGTAAATCTTCTTTTTTCACCACCTGAAAAACCCGCTCCAACCATTCTAAAAAAGAGCCAGCTGACCGACCTATCTTATCGAAGTTCCTCCACCTCGCTGCTCCCCAGAACTCAATCGCCACCGGACATCGGACAAACAAGTGCAGCAGCGACTCGTCGCCCGACCCACACAGACCACAGATCACCTGGCAGTCCATCCTGCGACAAACAAGGTTGTTCGTGGTTGGAATACAGTCAACACAAACCTGCCAGAAGAAAGATTTAATCTTAGGGGGAAGCTGCCAGTTCCACATCACAGTCCATCCCGTCCAAGAATTAACCTGGACCTCGCCCATGAGCTTCCGGTAGCAGCTCCGAACGGAGAATTTGCCGCTATCCTCCCACCTCCAGATCAGTTTATCAGGTACCTTTCTCTGGCTAATTGAAATGCTTTGAATTAATTTTGTGTCCCTGTGATTAAACAAGTCCCGAATGATATCTGTATCCCATTCCGCAGTTTGACAGCACATCAAATTACTAACCACCGTATTTTCCAGGCCCTCAATTGGTGGTGAAGAAACTTCAGGATTTACTTCATCTGGAAGCCAAGGATCTTTCCAGACTTTGATTGAATTTCCATCCCCCACTCGCCACCGGTATCCCTCTCGAATAACCCCCTGCGCCTCAACTAGGCTTCGCCACACAAAAGATGGGTTACAACCCAATTTTGCTTCAAGAAAATTGTCATCCGGATAATACCTAGCTCTGAAAACTCGTCCAACTAGTGACGTCGGCTCCGTAAATAGCCTCCACGCTTGCTTGGCTAGCATAGCAATATTGAAAGCCCGAATTCTCCGAAACCCCATGCCCCCAAACTTTTTAGGTCTACACATGAATTCCCAGTCCCTCCAACGTATACCTTTGCCAGCCTTCCCCAGCCACCGGTAACTATTCATAAGCACCTCTATTTCTTTGCACAACTCCTGAGGGAGGAGAAATACATTCATTGAGGTGGAGGTTTAGCTTGCATCAAAACTTAATAACTCTAATAAGGATAAAATAGTCTTCTTAGAGTTACATTAGGTAAAATTACCGGTGGGCCTAGCAATACCCTTTTCAGAAAAACAATGTTTGCTAAACCTGCCTTTCTTTCTTGCCTCACTCGGTCACTCCTAATTGTTCAATAGTGAAATCTCAAACCCAATGCCAGATCAAAAAAATCTCAAACCTGGTTGAGAGACAAAAAAAAAAAACTCCCCAACATGGTAGCTATAAGAGTGGCACATCAACCATAATAATTCAACGACTTTTCCCAACGCCGTAACCGTCCCGCTCTATTGCCGCCGCCGACATCCGTCAATCCCGGTTTCCATGAAGTCTCCTCATATTCCCTCAAACCGTTAGAATGATAACACATGCTTCCTCATCAGGCTCGGTAATCTGTAGTTATATTTCCCGATCCCCTAATTAGCCCGGGTTGCCTGCTCGTTTGTTATACATGTCAGAATTATATTTTAGGGGTTTTGTCGCCATAGATGCATAGGGAATTCGCATGGTGTTAGGGTACATATCGAAAAGATGCAACATCAGAAGAAGAAAAAGAAGAGATCATCAATAACCGGCAGGTCTGGAAAGGCTTCTGCTTCTGCTTCAGCCGGAGATAAGAAACTCGACGAGAAAAAGGCTGTAGATGCTTTATTGGAAGCTTCCGTATCTGTCCAAGAGAACGTGGAACTGAACAATGACGGTGAGGTCATTGGGGACCTGGACGAGATTTTGGAGGAACGGAGCACAACCTCCTCGTGTTTTAGCAGGGAGGCAGGTTCGAGTTCATGCACGAGTTCGTCGGAGGTGATTTTGGAGGACCATTGTCCCGAAAGTTGCCATGGGGCGAGGCAGAAGTGTAAGATGAGAAAGGATATAGCTTCAGCTGGGACGGTTTCGACCTTGTTGGGGAAAGATTACGTGATGTCTGTTCCTAAGAAGAATTCATTGAGAATGAAAGGATCTAATGGTGATTTTTTCACAAAGGAAGATGCCGAACAATTCTTATGTTCAATGCTTGGAGGGGAGTGCGAATTGAGCTTCCCCGTGGTTAGAGACGTGTTATGTATGTTTTACATTCTCCCTGTTTTCTTTTGAATGCTTGGAAGGAATAAGTTAAAGTCTGTACAGTTCCAGATACATACCGAGTAATAAGTTGACAAAAGTTAATTAACACTATAACTGCAGGCAAATAAAACATAAAACACAAAGTTTTACACTAGATGCCTATAGCGCGTCAAACTCTTGCATATGAATTATAGCTAAAAGGGAACTACAAATAAGTGAATACCTATCGACAAAGAGTTGTTTTACAATTACCTATACTATGTCTGGAATTAGACACCTAAGGATAAAAGTTTAAAAGGAGGGCTGCTGTTGTTTGTGGTGGTTATGCAGTGGCCAGTAGCAGCTGTACTGCCACTCTTATGGTTTTGTGGCGGGCCGCCATTCTCACCATCATCACTGGTGGTGCTGGATAGTAAAAACCGGCATAGGTGATGCTGGTGAAGGGTGTTACTACCGGCATCGCTACTTCTTCCATTGTGCAATTGCAATGTGATTTTTGCATTCACTAGCATACGATAGTACATTTTTTCGTTCACGGATAATATCATAAGCGACACTACTGAGCTGAGATAGCTACCAGACTTGTGTCCTTTTACACATATAATGGTGCATGACTATGAATATAATTAATGTCAGTTAATATAATGAACTTGATTTGAGACTGAATTCTGTTCAATTTTTGACAGGTCAGTGTGGATATGATGTAGATAAGGTAATAGTTTCTATTTGAATTTTACTCTAGCTTATTCTTACTTTTCCTAGTTGTTCGATTTCAGTAGATATTGTTGCATGGGATATGTCCACAATTGTTGTTATTCTTGGTTATGAAAATATGTTTTTCCTAGTTCTTTGTGATTTTTGTAAGGAATTTAATGCCCAGGCCCATCTTTTTTTTTTTGAAATCTCAGTTCATAAGTTCCTTTAAAAGATTTATTAAAGTGACAGAGTAGGGTAGCGGTATATCTCGTCCTGGTTCTAGTCTTACCCTTTTTACACACTCAACATTTTCCATTTATTTTTATGGACACATGTATTGTTCTGAAGTTCCATGGGTCATCCGGAAACAGTCTCTGTGTGCTTTAGTACAGGGGTAAGACTGTGTACATCCAACCCCCCTTATCCCACCATAGGTGGAGCCTTTGCGGCCCTAGGGTAATGACCATGATGATGTATCGTTCTCAAGTTAGTCTTAGAATGCTTACATATTTACTTTCCAGGCTCTAAATGTATTGCTTGAATTATCAGCATCCTCCTGTGATCAAGTGGAAAAGATTACAGTAGACACATCATTGCTTGCAGAATCAAGTGAGAATGTAAGTTTGATTCTGTTATCATCTTTTTTTGGGATTTTTTCACTATATACATCAGTTGTTGCTTTGTTCGGGAGTCGGGACTTCAGGTAAGTGCCCTTTCTGTCTGTTTTGGTTTTCTGAGTATTGGGTTTTGCTTATTTGTTAATGTCCTTGGATATAGTTTATACCAAATTTAATTTTTTAAGTAAACAAGAATAGTTCCTCTGTCCCAAAAATGTCTGCAATTTCATTATTCAATGGTCAACACAGTTTCTATTTATATCTGATTTAGAGTATAAATTTTTTAACCAAGTTTGAATTCATTTTTCTGCTTCAAGCCTTCAATAGAACTTTTGGGAGTAAAAACAATGTGAAATTCTAAAATAGGACTATTGTGTAACTTTTTCCCAAGTATGATTAATTACTGTCGCTTATGGCATGAATATTGCAATATTAATGTTTGCTAATGTCAAAATATGACAGTATGATTTCATTACGACAATTATTTACTCCTATTTAGAGGAATAACATAGTACTCATATTACGGATTATATCGTTGTTTTTACTCCTGTTTCGGGAAATTACCCAAATTCATATTAAGCCTAACTTATCTGTTGTTAAAAGAGAATTAACCCTATCGTCAGTTGACCATTAACTCATGAATTTCCACCTCTTTTAGTGACAGAGAGTGTAGTAGATAAACATAAACTCTTTTGTTATATTCTTGCAGGTCACTGACAAGACTTGTGATACTGCCTCTCTGTCATCTAAAGGTGATTTTCAAGGCAGTATGTGGAATGCAGGGAACTCTTGCTGGTAACTGGTCTAATTTACTACCCTCATAATGATAGGAAAAGTATAATAATTGTTATAAGCTTTAAGCTACGTTTTTCCCACATTATTTCAGGAATCAGTTTAAATTTAGTGCTGATATTAATAAGCTTTCTTCACCAGCACCAAAAAATTTGGAGTCACAATTCTCAGAGGAAGTTTTGAAATCCTTGTTTAATATGCCCACTCCCAAGAATGCTGAACGTGAACTGAATACACTGAACTGGAAGAACGTTGTAACTAAAATGGCATCTTTTAGACCGAAACATGAACCTCACCCCTCCAAGAGTGTAACAGATCATTATGACCATGGTATTTGCTAAATTGCTTCTCAAAGTATTTTCTGATTTTAATTAGTGCATTGATGTGAACAGTAAATTTGGACAGTTTTGAGTTAATATTAAAAGATTTAATGCTTGTGTTCGTTGGGTATGCTACAATGGGTGCGTACAATGTCTGATGTTGTGTATAATTGCGAGCTAAATATCCTCTTACAGTCCTTTTGTGCTCGTTTAGGCCCACAATGGTGGTTTTTTGGGTGCATGTCCACTCTATGGCTTGGGATGAAGCCCATCTTGGTTCTGTCCGGTCTCATTTGTTCACCCATTCACTTGTCCAGTCTCATTTCGTTTCACACATATATGTTGTCCATTCTTATTGAGTTTAGTGTATAAGATTGTAGATGTCTTAGGGTATGTATGGGAGTTTGGGGGGCAAGAAATGTGGAAAGATTTGATGGTTAGCTGTAGGAGGGGAAGAGGGGGAGAACTGGAGAAGTGGAGGTGAAAGAAACCATTCTCATTTGGGAGTTGCAAATTTGGAAAGAGGGAGGGCATGGAGGAGTTATAATTAAAATTGCTTCAGAGGTATCAAATTGTTGAAGTTGTAGGCATTTTAAATTAGGCTACACTTGTCATTTAATTGGTTACCCTTAAAAAAACCAACTTGGAGGAACTTAAATACTAAGCATTTGAAGGGTTTTGGAAGGTTAAAAGAAGACTCCAAAACCATCCCTTCCATTCTTTTCAACTCCAAAACAGAACACGGAGGGTCATAAATCCTCATCACCCTCCACCCTTCAAAACCCAATTCCCAAACATACCCTTCAATATTCTTTTGGGGTGACTGGGATCTAATTTACTAGTGTAATGCTTCTGCTCTGTTGTAGCCAGGGAGAATGACTACCATAGGTTCAGAGAAGCTTCAAAGTGTCATTGGGAATCTATGAAACTCTGCTATGAGAAGGTATTCTATATTTTGGGTTTTAGATGCCAAACTCATACATAATTTCTTGAGAGAATTTACATACTGCTGCAGGCTGCATCAGCTTCTACCAATGGCAATCGTCAATATGCTGCTTATCTCTCTGAACAGGTATGTCATATGATGTTGAGAGCTGATGTTGCATACTTGCATCTATCTGTGCATCTTTTTATAACAATTTGGAATTGTCCTTGAGTCCTCCAGAAGCACTATATTTGCATGAGTTGCTCTATTGTTTGTCGACCAACATTTTCTCTTTCATGGAGCTTGTCACAGGGTAACACACATAATACTAAGGCCAGGGAAGCTGACAAAAAGGCCAGCCTGGATGTATTTGAAGCCAGGTCTTCCATTTTTATGAAAATTAAAAAAGGAGAATCCTTTCTTGTTCTTTTTCTGCAAAGAATATTAGCATCTCGTTTTCCTATTCAAAAGCTATACTACGTATTTTTATTGCAGAAATAAGAGTATAGAAAACATGATTACTATTGACCTGCATGGGCAGCATGTCAAACAAGCAATGAAATATTTGAAACTCCACCTGGTGTTTGGGGGATATGTACGCTGTAAGAAACCTCCATTATGTATACTCACCACCGTTTGATTGCTTTAAAGTAACTGTGTATAGTGTGCTGTATGTAATATACACTATAGACCCCGCTTGGTGGCATTAATCGGCTGAATGCCTAAATTTGGCGATTCTGCTCATCGGATTAAGTAGCCTTTGACTTATTTATTTGGTTGAAATCAATTTTATTCAACACTTTAACTTACATAAAGTTCAGCAAGCTCATCCATTTCAGCTAAATATTCCTTCCCAAACGCTTCTCTTATTTTTTATTTGTTTCTCCAGCTGTGAAATCGTTTAGGGTTATCACAGGATGTGGGAGCAGTGGTGTTGGGAAGTCGAAACTGAAAAACTCTGTACGAAATATATCTTTTTTCTTTTAGCTGTAGTGCCACTATAGTTTAGCTAAGAATTCCAGACAATAAAGGGGGGAAAAGGTATTTAGATAATTCTTGTTTACTGCATGCAGGTAATTAACCTATTGGAAAAGGAAGGTATTGAATGGCGGGAGGAAAATAGAGGAGCATTGCTCATCAAGCTTCATGGGGAAACAAATTTCAGCTTTATAGATACTGACAGTGATAGTGATTGATTATTGTCAATCTTATAGGTTCCTTATATCAGGGGTTTCTAATTTATTAGTTTTTTTCATTTGTATATAGTTTATTTCCCCACCTTAGTTTAACAATTAGCTGTCCTATTTATTGTACTTCTTCCTGGTAAGGGATGTGCTTTTTGTAATTCTATGTTGTATCTTTAGCCAAGACAATCACATTTAACACAAATTTGTATGTTCGGATTCTTTTGCCTTAACTTCAATATTTCATACAAAATGAACATGCAAAATAGTTCACATTTAACTCCCTGTTGCAGTTCATTAAAATAACCGTCGTTCTACCAATCTTCTATACTACCTTGGATTGGACTGATCAAATAAAATAAAAACGAATACAATAAAGGAAAAATTGATAGTAATAATCCCAACTATTGGCGGTCCGCTTATAATAATCCCAACTATTGATTATTACAGAATAATCTCAACTTTAGGGACCTTCCGCCAATAATGGTCCCTCTGAATAAATTCTTGATCTTATAGTTTCTAAAGTGGATGAGATATAACAAGTAATCCCTACAAATAATCTCAACTTTTAATTTTTACGCTTGATTTCTATTTAAAATTCACTTTTTATAGAGGTAATATATGGTCATGGACCATTATTGGCGGATTGTCTATATAGTTGGGATTATACAAAAATAATCAATAGTTGGGATTATTTTCAGCAGATCGGCAATAGTTGGGATTATTATTTTCAATTTTTCCTACAATAAATTGGAGTTGATCTAATATAAGCTTATACAGTTCAAAAAAGTGGAAAGAATCGGACAATATTGGTATTTTTTATGATAAAAAATATCAATATTGTCTGATTTATGCTTTTATTCCGAACTGTATGTTGTTTTGGTTGTATTTTTGTTTCCTACTTTCATAGCAGAAAACTCTATGATTTAAGACAGGTGATGAAAAGTCCGATTTGTCCATAATTGGCTCTATTAAGCCCCCATTACAGGATCATCGAATCTTATTGCTTCTACGGAGGTGATAGATTCTAAGTCTGGTTCGAGACAACGATAGATAGAAGGTTCTTTGTCCCCATGTATATTACTTATAAGTTATTGTTGTGATACTCTTTATTCAAAACAAAAGAAACTTTTTAATTCTATTACCTAAACAACTATATAAAAAAGAAATAACGTATACTTGTAAGTTTTAACATGAGATCATTTCGAGGTAAAAGTGCGTGATACAGAAAATAACTTTGGGACGACAAATTAGTGCATAGATTATTAAATGACTTTATTCGGAAATTTGACTTTGAAATAAAATACTCCGTATGAATGTAGTCTATTTATTTAAGAAATAGATAGATGGAATGAACTTAGGATCAATCAACCAATGATTATCGGAAGATACTGATCAAGGAAAAGTTGAGTGCTATCACATTTAAATGTTGCACCATTTTGGCAATGCGCAATAAAAAAAATGATACTATTCGGGATTAGAAAAGGGTGATTCTAAACACAGCCCGTTTTTTTGCTAATCACAGTCCAAATTATTTAATTTTCCAAACTTAGCCTTAGACTTGGTGTCCCATGGCTGTCTAATTCTCAAGACTAATACGTAGTACTTCCGTTATCTCCTAAGCTGCTTTCTTGCTTATCCCCTTAATTGATTCCTCCCTGCAAACATAACATTCCGCACACAGCTCCAGCTCACCCGGCAAGCTTGCTAAATTAACCGTACAACTATTTCTCTTATTCTAAACCTTACTTCAATGAGTTCAATCTTCTTCTTCTTAGTTTATGAACTGAAATTTGACTTCCAATTCCCTCAATTCAAGAGGAAATAAGAGCTAATATAAGTAATATAATTCGGGGTTGCCAAGGCGGTAATCAAAATCTTTGCCGATGGAGATCGGGCTGGAATGTGTAGATCAATAAGATGATGAAAATCCCCATCTGACTCCTACAGATCATCATGATTTCCCACCCCCGTTGATTACTTCCCACGCATGTCATCATCTTCCTCCTTACATCCTCCATCCCCGCCGCCGGACACCCAAAACTGGCTTCTTCCTCCACCGCATCCTCTTCCTCCGCCCTCCGCAGCTTCCCGAGCTCTATTAAAATCTGACCCCGACAAAGATGCCGCCAGGAAATTTCACCTATTCATGGCGGCAGACGCTCCAAGTCCGGGCTCCTTTGACGGCGTCGACGGCACTCCACCGCTCCCAGAAGACATCTTCACGATGAGTGCATCAGTGTAATTGGTACTCTGAAGTACATGGACGACTTCATAAATGAAGATGCCGACCACTAGGATATGAAATGCCCTGTTTTTCAGACCAACGGTTGTTTTCAAGAAGGGTAGGTTTGGAAAATTAGTTAGTTTTGGGCTATATTTAGCAAAAAACGGTTTGTATTTAGAATTACCCTTAGAAAATTGCCGGGAGTATAAAAATTGGTTGAGGTAGTGACAGATTAATGAGTAAAGGGTGTAAACTCTTAAATATGATGCATCATTAGTCTATTTGGTCTAAATTGTTCAATTTATTGTTTTTAATAAGAAATAGATTATTCTTTTTCAAACGATGGACATTTGTGAATTATTGATCTAGTTTTGAATCCATTAGGATCATTCTAAAAGGAACACATAATCGAGATTAGAAATGAATTGAATCATCCTTACAAGTTACATCATTTGTGATTTCGCACTAGAGTTCTTCTTATTTTTCATACTATTGGTCACGGTTTTAGTTCTGAACTAGAATCATATCGAATGCTACACATTGTGCCACAAAATTTGTTGGTACTTAGTGCGTTTGAAATTTGTTGGTACATTTTGCCAAACTTAGCTTGTTTCAAATTTATGATTTTATATATCGATCTTCTATCGCAAATTGACACATTTTTTCATGTATGTAATTTTGTTCAAGAGATAAGTCTTCCATTCATTTTTTTTCATGGGGGGGGACTCTGATCAAACTCATTTCATTGAGTATTGAACTCGGGATCTCCCACAAGCGAGAGTGAGTAGATAACTAGTTGAGCTGAACCACATCCTCAAGAGAGAGTGAGTCTTCCATCCATTAAGTTCATCTAATCTTGGACAAACATTATCCATACTTAGCAACAAAAATCATAATGCCACTTTTTAAAGTAAGTGTAATGAACATATTAATGACATATCTAAGTGTAAGGAATCGTTTCATGCCTCCATCACAACTTCAAGGTCATTTACATTTCTTAATACAATTGTTACATGTTCTTCGATAAAATTACTCATATGTAATACGAGTAGTTATTTTGTCTGGATAGACAGGGCGCAATTTTTATCTTTACGTACTAATACTAAATTTTGAAGTCAGACGCGGGGGCACTTGCCCTAGATCCTCCACTGTTAGTGTGTAACATTTCACTTTATCCTCATTTTCTATTAAGAATCTGTTTTACATTTTTTTTTACCTTTAACCCGATCTTCTTTCAAATTATTTTAGTCATATGTATAACATGCAAAACTAACATGCTATGCTATAGAACCAAATACATAAATTTATTGCTCTAAATATTATCGCTGTTCTTTTTAATTGCAACATTTGTGAGTTTTGCACTATTCACATACTCTACATAGATTACATTTTATTTATAAATGTAATACTCCCTCCGCCCCTTAGGCTAACTCCATTGCATGGAGTCAAAAAGCTAATTGGAAGCTATTGACTCCCATGAGTGTTGCAACCCAATATTAAATCCGTATATGAGGGTTTGGTAATGGGATACATAAGACATTTGGTGCTAGCAATCCACTCCCTATTCTTTTTTTTCACTCCAGGGGGCTGGGGGAGGGGGGGACTGAGGGGTCCAGAGTAATCAGGGCTCAAACTCATTCCATTGAGTTTCGAACGCTAAAGTGCCTAGCGGGTTTCAAACTCGAGACCTCTCACTAAGCACGGTAACCTCACAACCAACTGGACTGGAATGCTTGGTTGCAATCCACTCGCTATTCACTCAAAAAGTAAATGCAAAAAATGGGCACATGGACTAGATGTGACGCACGTAGGAGAAATGATTAACATGAGACCTGTGCTCTTTAATGTGTGTAACTGTTTTTTTAACTTTTTATTTGTACTCTAATTTGTATAAAAAAAATATATCAAAACTGTACTCTAATTTTATTTCTAAGTGTTACAACTTTTTTATTTGTACTCTAATTTGTATAAAAAATATATTCTCCCATCCCATTTTGGTTGTCCTACTTTCCTTTTTGGGTTGTCCCAAAATGAATGTCTTCTTTCCTTTTTTGGCAAAAAAGATGTGGTCCTTATCATTTCACTTTATTCTACTCAAATTTCAACCACAACTTTTACTTTTCAACCACTTTATTAATAATCGTGTCAAATTGAAAGTGGACAACCAACATGGGACGGAGGTAGTATCAAAATTCATAATTTTTTTATAACATTTTATATAACACCAATATTGGATATGTAAAAAAAAATTAGAAGTTTCATCTGTTGAAGATTTGTAGATCTAACATTTTTCTCAAATCAATTCAAGTGTTAAATTAAGATTTCATTGTTAAAATATTTTTTTACATCTTTCAATTATTATTTTTCAAAAATAGATCTCATGGTAAAAAAATTCACTCCAATTATATTTTTTTTACATCGAAATGTTTAATATTTTAAATCATAATTACTTGTAAAAATATAATTTGGGAAAAGAATTATGTATAATGATAAAAGTAAGGACTGAACTAAAAAAGAATGTGTTGAGTGAATATATTGACGGACTGACGGTGCTAGGTTGTAGGAAAATTTTTTATTGACTGAGTGAATACCTATAAACGGGTGTGAGATTAGATTTATTGACGGCCTGGGTTGCGGTTAGCCTTATAACTTTGCAACTTTCCTTTCTTGGTTGTCCCAAAAACTTTGTCACTTTCCCTTTTAATTAATCAATTTGTGGCTCTTGTTATTTATCTCTCCTCTGCATCAATCTCTACAACACAGTTTTTACTTTATTATTCTACATGTCGATCAAACTTGACAATCCTTTTAGTGTCGGAGGGAGTATAAATTATTATTTTTGAAAAATATTGTTAAACTCATCTCATTTTTACTAATAAGTAATCAATTTTTCAAATGGTCAAATTTGTGTGTTGACAAATTTAAAAAATAGACCGTTGCAATTAAAAAAGAACGGATGGAGTTTAAAAATGGACTGCATCTCTGGATTATAAAAATGGACTTCTACAACATACACATGCTAGTTGGGCTGGACTCTACTGAGCTCTTATTTGAAATGGACTCAAATCCTCAATGGCTCCAGTTAAATACGGAGTAGTATAGAATCATGTAGAAATGATAGAATAAAATACTGTAGAACTTACTCGAAGCAACGACAAAACAGATAGAAACAAACGCAGATAGAAATAGTAGAGGCTTCCCTCGCGCCAGCATTCACCAACCACAGAGCACCTCACCTCTCTTCCACATCTCAACAAACGCTAACACAGATTGCTACCATGTCTGGAAGCGGCGTCGTGACGGTCTACGGAAACGGCGCCATCGCCGAGACGACTCCCAAGCAGTCTCCCTTCTCTGTCAAGGTGGGCCTTGCCCAGATGCTCCGCGGCGGCGTTATCATGGACGTCGTCACACCCGAGCAGGCCCGCATCGCCGAGGAAGCCGGCGCCTGCGCCGTCATGGCCCTCGAACGCGTCCCCGCCGACATCCGCGCACAGGGCGGCGTCGCCCGCATGTCCGACCCTCAGTTGATCAAGGAGATCAAGCAGGCCGTCACGATTCCCGTCATGGCCAAGGCCCGAATCGGCCATTTTGTGGAGGCTCAGATCCTCGAGGCCCTCGGAATCGATTACGTCGACGAATCGGAGGTTCTCACCCTCGCGGACGACCAGAACCACATCAACAAGCACAATTTCAGGATCCCCTTCGTCTGCGGCTGCCGGAACCTCGGCGAAGCGCTCCGCCGCATCCGCGAGGGCGCCGCCATGATCCGGACCAAAGGTGAGGCCGGAACCGGGAACATCATCGAGGCCGTCCGCCACGTTCGCTCTGTCATGGGAGATATCCGCGTGCTCAGGAACATGGACGACGACGAGATCTTCACTTTCGCTAAGAAGATTCAGGCACCGTATGACCTTGTGATGCAGACCAAGCAACTGGGAAGGCTCCCGGTGGTTCAATTCGCCGCTGGAGGGGTGGCTACACCTGCGGATGCGGCGCTAATGATGCAGCTCGGCTGCGACGGGGTCTTCGTAGGGTCAGGGGTTTTCAAGAGCGGTGACCCGGCCAGGAGGGCGCGGGCAATTGTACAGGCGGTGACACACTACAGCGATCCAGAAGTGCTGGCTGAGGTTAGCTGTGGGATTGGAGAGCCAATGGTTGGGATCAATCTCAATGATCAAAAGGTGGAGAGGTATGCCAATCGTTCTGAATAAGAATTTCCCCCTCAAAAAGGCTATAGAATGATCCAATTTTGTATCTGAAGGGGTTCTAGCTTATGGAACTCTACTTCTGCTGTGCTTAGCTACTAAGCGTGTTGCTCAATATATTTGTTTCATAGTTTGTATGAACCCCTAGTATGTTTGTGGTGATTTTTGTTTTAAGTTTCAGTGAAGGTGTTTACTATTTGTAATCCATAGTCATGGAATGGATCTGGGATGTTTTCTCAAGCCCTCCCTAATGCTCTTGTGATGCATTGTTTTTTACACTTCTTTGGAATTTGAGATTTTGTGCTTGAAACTTGTGTAGAAACACAGTGTTTCTCCTAATAGAAGGTAATCAGAGGGACTTTTGCAATACTCAGAAAAGGATGATAGTATGAAGAGAGTTTAATGTCAGTTTTTGGAGTTGGCCGAGCACTTTCCAAAGTATCTTGATATATATACTCCACTACATATTCCATTTTATTTATAAGAATTTAAGCTATAACCTGATACTCCCTTTATTTCTACATTTTGGGAGTCTAATATATTAAGGTATAAGAAATATAATGAGCATGTCTATGTACTCACTATGCGTCATTATGTAAATATAAACGTTGAGGATTTCATATTTTCTAATATTGAAAATCGAAGTTGTCATGGCTCACGGTGATCATGAAGGCGAAAAGACAGTTTCTCATGGTGATATCACATTATCATCACAAAACACTAAAAGTAACAAGGATAAATATGACCTATAGGCAATATAGACATAGTTGTATGATTTAACCTCCAATTAAAAGTAACAAGGATAAATATGACCTATAGGCAATATAGACATAGTTGTATGATTTAACCTCCAATAAAAGAACGGAATAACCTAATTCAAATAAACCACACAAGCAATTCCAATCCAAATCATGGTTTAAAACGGCACTTATAGGGCGGCTTGAACCTAATTAATCCGAATAAACAACACAAGCAATTCCAATCCCAATCATTGTTTAAAAAGGCACTTATAGGGAGGTGAGGCATAGAGGTACAGAGAAGGTTTTGAGGCTTTGTTATATGCCTCAAAAGTCGATCAAGGTGTACGTACGCCTTGAGGTTCTTTTCTGTGCTTATAGCTTAATAAGACCCTTTGTTTTTATTTAATAGAAGGCCCATACATCCCCCGTTAAATCTAACAAGCCTTGTTTCATTTATAGAGGGGAATAAGGCTATAATATATAATGATTCTTGGAAGACCTTCGAGTCATGATGATTTCAATTTTGAGAGTTTTAAATTGTCATATGTGTGATGCGTCTATTTTGGTTTGATGTGATCGTGTTTGTGTTTGAGACTTTGAACTTTTATTATGGTTATGCATGTGTAGTTTCCTAGTTTCTTATTACTAGTTTAATTATTTTAGGTTTTAATTGTTGATAAATTTTGAGGCTTATATCTCTTTCGAACAAACTGCCTCGTTACCAGAACTAGCCTTCGTACTAAAAATAATCCTAATCAAACACATAATTCCAAATTTCCAATAAAAAACACTTATGCAACTTAATAGCACTTTAAAAAAAACTCTGATTCACATCGGGTAGTAGCTCGGTTGTGTTGGTAGCCATTGGCCGGTGTTGGTGGTCGCACAATTGTAGTCTTCATTTGTTCTTGCGCCATGTATTTTTTTGTATTACTATATCATATGCCTCTGTCACTCACGTGGCAGCCATTTAGGGTATTAAAAGGTTTTAAAAAGTAATATTGGGTCCTAACTCCTAAGTTAACTACTCACAGGGTGTAACACACTCATGAATTGTGGCTTTCAAAATTCATGTTCCAAAATGCATTAAAAGGTACGGAGTACTTCATAATACAATGAATTGTTAGATACGAAGTATTTCATTAACAACAATTGGTAAGAGGAATCTTTTGCTTCAAATACTTGGACAAGTATATGTACTATAGGTCAGCCGTAGAAATTGCAAATGAGCCGGAGAGCATTGCTGCAACTTTGAAGTTTTAATCTGTATTTGCAAAATATCATAATTATTTATAGCACAAAATCATCTCAAAATGAAACAGTACATGTGTTTGTCGTTTGATCCAAAAGGTGCCCTGTAGCCTTAGATGTGCTAGTTTTAAAGATGTCTAATAATGATCTCTTTTCTTATTTAACAAATTTTGCATTTTTTACTTTTGAGACATCTATAACCCTATACAGAGTATAGAGTATAATATTGTAATGAGTACTTAATAAAATGAACTTATTTAGTATCATCCGAAAGTGCACTTCAATACATTGTTATTCAAAATAAACTAATTTTAAACTAATAACGTTGATTTCTTATAAAGTTGTTACCTTTCACATGATTGTGAGGTGAACCGTTGGGATATATCCCTAGAGAATACCCGTTGTATATGCTAACCAAGTCCAAGTACCGCTAAAGTAGTCTTCCGATTTTAAACAATTTGCGGTCGTTCCTTTTCATTACTCGGGGTATATCTTAAAATTGCAACTTTCAAAAGTGAACAAATGCTTGCAAAACCATTTAAATCCGAATCATTTAAAAACAAACTTTTCAATTTGAGAGCCCGTTTAGTGATTCCTTTTTTCGGCTTATCAGTCAGCCTTTTCACCAAACGCGTAATTTTTTATTTCGCGCGCTGAATTGTGTAATAAGCAGAAAAAGTAAGGTTGGAGTTACTTTTCTGACTGTAATGGATGAAGATACTGTAGAGCATCATTTTAGCTATTTTTTTCATATAATTTTTTATTTTATTTATTAATAACAAATACTACGCATTTTAAATATAATTTTTGCATGAATCTGCAGAATCAGCCAATACAACCATTTCAGCCAGAATTTCATAAATTTCAGCAGAATTAGCCAATACAGCCAATTTTAGTGTTACCAAACAGACTCTCAATAGTTTTGGCATTATTGACATAAGAAAATAGAAATCACACCGTGTGCTTTTTTTTAGTTAAGATTTACTGTATGGTTGTATACATTCCTTGACTATATGTTATCCCTAATAAAGTGGATTTTTTTAAAAAATATTACGGACTAGAAAAATGACCATACAATATAAAAAATGATGATATTCAGCAAAAAAGTAAATTACTAGTTTAAGGAATAACCTGACACTGTACTCCCTTTATTTCTACTTTTTGGGAGTCTAATGTATTAAGGTACAAGAAATATAATGATCTTCTGAGCATGTCAATGTACTTACTCACTATGCATCACTATGCATACATTGACATGATAAACGTTGAGAGTTTCATATTTTCTAAGATGGAAAATCGAAGTGGTCATGGCTCATGATGACCATGATGGCGCAGAGACGGTCTAATTTCTCATGGTGTAGTCGATGATGCATTTATGATGTTGCCACAAAACACTAAAACTAACAAGAAATCATAGATATGACTAACCAAATCCAAATAAATATGACTAAATGACAAGGATAAATATGATTTAACCTCCAATAAAAGAACTGACTTACCAAATCCAAATAAACCACACAAGCAAGTAAAAATCATGATTTAAAAAGGCACTTAGAGCGGGTTCTGAGGCGCACTTGAAGGTGAGGCATAGCGTACATTGAAGCTAGGTTTTGGCTTAGTTTTTTAAGGACGAGAGTTTTATGCTTCAAAAGTCAAGGCACACGCCTTGAGGTGCTCTTCTATGCTTGTAGTTTTGTTTTGAAAAAGTTAGATGAAGAAATTCACCGTGTGATATTATTATTCCTCAAGCCTATTAATAGGCTACGTAAGAAAGTGTCCCTATTCTATACAAATGTTATCTCCTCAGGGCACCTCCAATGCAATGGTGCATTGCATTTCCACATCACCAAATGAGCACCTTGATAAAGAATGTAGTCTTCAATGCAAATAGAAATAGACAAGGTCATGTTGAGTTGGCAAGAGAGAGAAATGGACAAAGTACGTGCACTAGGAGGTCCATTTTGGGACCTTCGGTCTCACCCTTCCTTCTCAACACAAGAGTAATTATTTAATTATTACTTTAATTTTTTACATAGATATCTTTTGCATTGGAGCATGGAATGAATGGACCCTCTTCAATTTATTTATTTGGACCACATGTTCATAGGCTAAGTATTCGGCTGCCCCCATTAGGATATGCATGGCTATTATGGGAGAGCTATACGTAAATGTACATAATTAAATATAATGTTACATGATTAATAATATCGGCTAACACGCCCCCGCAGTTGAAACGGGAGTATCTCAGATGTTGAGACTGGACCGAAAGTCATCAAATAGTATCCGGGGGAGACCTTTGGTAAAGATGTCCGCAAATTGACGGCGGGAGGGAATATGAAGAACACGAACTTCACCCCGAGCAACCTTTTCCCGAACAAAATGAATATCCATTTCAATATGCTTGGTGCGCTGATGGTGTACTGGATTGCTGGTCATATATACAGAACTAATATTGTCACAATATACAAGTGTTGCTTTGTTGAGTGGGGAACGTAGCTCAAGTAATAAATTTTGAAGCCAGCAAGTTTCGGCCACAACATTAGCTACACCACGATACTCGGCTTAAGCACTAGAGCGAGATAGAGTAGGTTGTCGTTTGGATGACCAAGAAATAAGATTATCGCCCAAGAACACGCAATTACCCGAAGTAGAGCGCCTTGTGTCGGGGCACCCGCCCCAATCAGCATCCGTGTAAGAGACCAGGTCGGTTAGATGAAGGGCCTAGGTGAAGACCAAACTGTACAGTTCCTTGAATGTAGCGAAGTACTCGTTTTAATGCATGAAAATGTTAGTCCATTGGATCATGCATAAATAAGCAAAGTTGTTGAACGGCATAAGATATGTCGGTCCGTGTAAAAGTAAGGTATTGCAGCGCCCCAGCTACGCTGCGGTAGAGAGTAGAGTCCGCAGCAGGATCTCCGTCAGAGGCACTAAGTTTGGAGTTCGTGTCCACAGGGGTGTTGATGGGTTTGCAATCTGCCATGCCGGCACGATGCAAGATGTCACGAGCATATGTTGACTGGGATAAGAATATACCTGAAGAGTGTCGTGTAACAGAAATACCCAGAAAATACTTCAATGGACCAAGATCGGTCATAGAGAACTCGGCGGCCAGTTGGCTAATGATGGATTGGCGAAGCTCGTCAGAAGAAGCCGTAAGAATGATGTCTTCCACATAGAGAAGAAGGTAAGCTGTGTCACGGCCTTGATGATAAATGAAGAGCGAATGATCACAAGCACTATGGGAGAAGCCGAGCTTGGCAAGGTGAGATGCAAACCAGTGGTACCAAGCACGAGGGGCCTGTTTGAGGCCATATAATGATTTCAACAGTCGGCAAACAAGGTGGGGACGGGAGCGGTCGCGTTAACCGGGCGGTTGGTACATATACACAGTCTCTTCTAACCGTCCGTGTAGGAAAGCGTTTTTGACGTCGAGTTGGTGTAGCGGCCAGGATTTAGAAAGAGCAATGCTGAGGACGAGACGAATAGTGGCCGGTTTAACCACCGGGCTTAGCTACTAAGTGTGTTGCTCAATATATTTGTTTCATACTTAGTATGAACCCTAGTATGTTTGTGGTGATTTTTGTTTTAAGTTTCAGTGAAGGTGTTTACTTTTTGTAATCCATAGTCATGGAATGGATCTGGGATGTATTCTCAAGCCCTCCCTAATGCTCTTGTGATGCATTGTTTTTTACACTGCTTTGGAATTTGAAATTTTGTACTGTGCTTGAAATTTATGTAGAAACACAGCTAGTGTTTCTCTTAATAGAAGGTAATCAGAGGGACTTTTGCAATACTCAGAAAAGGATGATAGTATGAAGAAAAATTAATGTCAGTTTTTGGAGTTGGCCGAGCACTTTAATTTCCAAAGTATCTTGATATATACTCCACTACATATTCTATTTTATTTATAAGAATTTAAGCTCGCTATAACTTGACACTCCCTTTATTTCTACATTTTGGGAGTCTAATATATTAAGGTATACGAAATATAATGAGCATGTCTATGTACTCACTATGCATCATTATGTACATATAAACGTTGAGGATTTCATATTTTCTAAGATGGAAAATCGAAGTTGTCATGGCTCACGGTGACCGTGATGGCGAAGAGACAGTTTCTCATGGTGATGTCGATGATGCATTATGATACGGAGTATCACATTATCATCACAAAACACTAAATGTAACAAGGATAAATATGACCTATAGGCAATATAGACATAGTTGTATGATTTAACCTCCAATAATAAAAGAACGGAATAACCTAATTCAAATAAACCACACAAGCAATTCCAATCCAAATCATGGTTTAAAACGGCACTTATAGGGCGGCTTGAACCTAATTAATCCAAATAAACCACACAAGCAATTCCAATCCCAATCATTGTTTAAAAAGGCACTTATAGGGAGGTGAGGCATAGAGGTACAGAGAAGGTTTTGAGGCTTTGTTATATGCCTCAAAAGTCGATCAAGGTGTACGTACGCCTTGAGGTTCTTTTCTATGCTTATAGCTTAATAAGACCCTTTGTTTTTATTTAATAGAAGGCCCATACATCCCCCGTTAAATCTAACAAGCCTTGTTTCATTTATAGAGGGGAATAAGGCTGTAAGATATAATGATTCTTGGAAGACCTTCGAGTCATGATGATTTCAACTTTGAGAGTTTTGAATTGGCATATGTGTGATGCGTCTATTTTGGTTTGAAGTCACATTTTGAGTTATCATGTTTGATGATGTGATCGTGTTTGTGTTTGAGAGTTTGAACTTTTATCATGGATATATATGCATGTGTAGTTGCCTAGTTGGTTATTACTAGTTGAATTATTTTAAGTTTTAATTGTTGATAAATTTTGAGGCTTATATATATCTCGTCTCTTTCGAGTTTCGAACAAACTGCCTCGTATTCCTTCGTAAACCTTGGTCAAAATAGTAATCAAGTTAATAAAACCTTAATCAAGTTAATCAATTTTTTAGATATAAAGTTAATAAAACCTTAATTAAATTACTTTGAGTAATGTTTTTCTTTGATTTTATTTCTGAATAATTCTGAAATTAAAAAAAATACACATTTTGATGTTAAAATAAAAAATTTCATAATTTTTTAAAATTTTCTCGGTTTTAATAAAAAAAATGACGTCATGTAAAATTCAATTATTTGTTGATTCACACTGAATTAAAAAAATTTGTTCCCTGTTCTTCCTGTCTAAGGATGTTTTCTTTTGGATTGCTTTCAGTCCCAGACCATACCAGATCAGACCATATCAGACCAAATCAGACCAGAGCATACCCGACTTTCATTGTTATAAAATACGCAAAGATCATACATATACCAGATTTGATCAGACCAGACCAGATGAGAACAGACCAGACCGGCAATATTAATTTTAAATCCTAAGAACTCTAGCAGTTGAAACTATTAATTTTTGTTTAAAATTTTTTATATACAATATTGATGTCATATGGAAGATCACAAAAATTTTGAATTTCGATATATATTTTTAAAAAGTTGGATTGCACATATAAAAGTTATAGACCTATAAAATTTCTTATTGACTAAAATAAATTATATAATAACCACCACGCCTCAATAAGTAAAGTTTAAGTTTCTAAATGCAAGAGTATTTATTCCCGGCCATGTATGTAAGTTTAACTTTCCAAATGTATATGAAGAGTAATTTCAAAGCATTAATTCCCTTATATAACAAACATGTACGTGCGAAAGTTTATGTTTCCAAATGTATATTGAATATAATGAGGTGACAAGTGGCGGACAATGGATAATGAATAATGAATATAATGAGGTGACATGTGGCAGACAATGGATAATGAATTGACACATGGCAATAGTGAATAGGGTAACTCTCCGGTGCCTTCACATTGTACGAGGCACTGGTGCATCAGCCACTTGGCTTAATTTCATTTGTTTTCCATTCCAAGTCAGATTTGTTATTAAAAATGTTTATATTTGCATAATAGTCCTTCATTGTCCTCTCTTTCTCCTTCCTGTGCACGTTCCACCCCTCCTCTTATGCTTTATGATTTTAAATTTCTTTCCGCTCCGCCATTCATTCATTTTCAGTGTTGGACACTTGGACATCTAAGATTTGTGACAATCTTAAAAGGCCGCCCCTTAACGTCACGTATAAGGTAAAATTAGGCTTTTGTTCTTTTCAATCATTCTTTTAGTTTATTGTGCTTTTTTGTCGATCATTTTTTGTTCAAATGCATTTAGGTTAAAAAAAATTATAGTTTTTTTTTCAGTTTTGAATTTTTCAATTCAGTACATGTTATATTGTGGTTTGTTTGACTGTATTGGTTAATTATTACGGAGTATGAAATATGAATTTTTTATCTTCATTATTCAAATTATAATACGGAGTATTAACTTTGTATTCCTTTTTGCATGCCTATAAGGTGCTTGTTAAAATGTCTATCAGCCGTTATATTGGATTATCCTTTATATTTTGAATCTACAGAAATTTGTAACCAAGGCTAACAACAATTCATGATATTAGATATTTAGGTGAATGGTGATTGGCTTGCATTTCATATAATGTACTGCATGTGATATTAATTGGCTTCCAACTTGGCTTAAGTTCGATCATTTGATATGGATCTTTGAGTAACTAAATTATTAACCAGGAGGTGATAAGAGAGAACAACTTGTAAAGTATAAAACCTGCTATGAATGTAGTGTTTTAAATGTTTTTCTTTACATTGTAAATTTGCTAGTAAATCATAACACTGTCAAAGCTTGTAACTTCAAAAAGACCAATATTGAAGCGTGTACTGCTCCTCACTTGAAAACAATCAAAACTGTCATATAAGTAGTTTTAATATACTTCCTTACATTATATTTTTAAGTTTTAACAACTTATTATGTTCAAACTTTATATATAAAAAAAACTTTATACATGTATAGAAAGGATGTACAATGCTTATTGCCCATTTTGATTCAGATGGAATGAGTAGATATAAAACAAACAATGACTTCCAAGGTTTTTTTTTGTTTCATTAATTCATCTCTATTTGTTCGTGCAAGACTAGGAACAACATGGAATCTTATATCTTTATTAAATGCTCTTCCACCCAAATATTATAGCATATCTAGATCATGAGATTTCTGAACTATTTACCTTATCTACTGATTATAAATAAAAGTTAAAACACAAATCACAAATGTCAAATATTTATGATGTGACACCGCACCCGAACGTCCTTGAAAATTCGATTTAAAAATTCCAAAGTGATGTATTGAATTTCCGATTTCAAAACAATGGAAGAAACGATTAATATTTTACGAAGTATATGATTGAATATTGTATTGTTCAAACCCGCATTCGTTTGTAATTTTCATAATGTAAATTATTGGGATGAGCCTACACATATTGGAGATCAATAATGTGATTTAGGAAGTTGACTTGTTCTAAATAAATTAGGATGAGTACAAAAAGACATCTTTTGACAAAGATAAAACAATAGGACCCATTTTCCCCATTTTTGGAAGTATTGGTAGATAATTTGGATCCCAAATTAATTGGGATCAATTGGGAACCACTCCACATGATTAGAGTACCTACAACACAAGAAAATTAAGTGAGGAGACTTACCTTGGCCGCACCAGCTGGAGGAGGGCTGCACAAGACTTGATTGGAATCAACCTTGAGACCCACCTTGTCAATTTCCGCACAAAATGGTGTGCTGTTTGTCTCCACTCATTATGGGAGTTATACTCGACCAAACAACGTGTATAAGGTGTCTTTGGATAGCTTTTGAAGTCTATTTTCATATTTGAGTGGCCACAGTTCGAGAGGAGAAGTCAATCATCCAAAAATCGATCTGGAACGAGCAGAGGTCTGTGAACTCGAGCTGTGAGAGTGCGGAGACTGTTTGGCCGATATCTCGAGTTTTACCAATCCAATTAAGGCGTGTGAGATACCAAAAGAAAGCTCTCAAGACGAGGAATCCGTGAAGGTCTGGTTTGCATCAATAGGAGTAGAGGAAGGCTTCCAAATCGTCCGAGCAGAACGCGACCTCGCAGGGACGGATTTACTCTTCTAAGTGAGTTTTTAATCCCAAAACCTTTCCATTCATTTTCCAAATGATATGAACGATTGGTGGGACTATTATACACTACTACAAGTGTATAAAACATCCCTATTAAGTTATTTTATTGATGTAAAGGTTAGATACTAACCTAGATGCAAATATTGGAAAACTAGGAATCGAGTTAGCCGGAAAACACCCGTTCTAGGGGCTGTTTTCGTATCAATGATTAGGGGTTGAAATAGCAACTTGAGGAGGCTGTTTAGCACCCATTTCTAAGCAAGGAATCAGTTCTCAAGCTTCCTTGGCCGAGGCTTTAGCCATTGGATCGAGAAGGAAGGTTTTAAAGCTCATTTGAGGTGAGGATCGACATCTAGTTGCTTACAACTTGTAGGTTAAGCATGAGATTACCTAAATGCCTAAATAATGTTTTCCATGGATTATGATGATAAATTATTGATGGAATATTGATCTATTTTCCAAAGAATGAAATGGGAAATGATTTGGTAAAGTATTGATGAAAATGGAGTTAAATGAACTATTGTGTGAAATAGACATTTTACTCATGTGTGAATTGTGTAGATACATAAATGATTATTTATGTATTACATCGAATGATTAAGTTGCTGCTACATATCTCTAAATATGTAGGGTTTTACAAATGGAATATATGATGGATAAGAATAATCTTAATAGTATTGAAATACTAGTTAATGATTGTTGTAATTGTTGAAGAATTGAATCTAAGGATTTGATTGTAATTGATGAACTTGATTGTGATGCAAGTGACTAAATTGATGTAATGTGATGCTAAGACCATGGTTGGGCAGTCCGTAAGGATGTCCCAAAATAGATTATTGATATTACAATTCTAGGCATAGCGAATGCTTAGGAATTGGGGTCTATGCCAATGTAAGGAGATGTACTTGAGCCGCGCTCATAGAATTGCATTGGGTAGACATGATGGGGTGATTATTGTGCATGGTGATGTAGTTGAGTTGGACTCAAGAAATGCACGGTGGAGTAGTTAACTCGGGTTAAATAAGGTGCATGGTGATGTAGTCGAGTTGGACTCGAGAATGCAAATATATGTGTTAGGGTTGAACCCTATGTATTGTTGTGACTAGGGGTCACGGGATTTTGGGGTATGTTTGATGAACAAACCTTGGGCCTACGGGCCGACTACTTGACTTTATATATAAAGTAAGTATATTTTTAAAAAGGGGTAACTTGGGGTTACGGCCTATATTATACTATCACCCTATTTGAGGGTCTTGTGTTTGAAATACTTGTTGTATATCTATTAGATGCCATCCACACCAGCACTTTATAGCCCTATAGAGTGCTGACCCCTTCGGGGGCGTCCCACCACCATTTTTCAGGTTGAGGCTAGAGCTTGCTTCCTGTGCTCGTTGCTCGAGAGATCATCTAGGAGCGAAGACTTGGTTCGTGCTTCCTCCATTCGGATTTTAAACATTAATAAACATGCTCATGGATATTTTACTATAGAGCCTGCGTGCTCATGAATAGCCCGGTGTGGCCTTTTTGTTTTAAACAATGTTTTCCGCTGCGTTATGAATTACTTATTACGTTTGTTTATGGATGTTATATGTGTGAATGATATTCATGACGCCTTGTATAATATGAATGTGTTGGACTGCGGTTGACTATTCGTATTGTACGGCGGGTTGTTGACGTGTCCGGGTAGGTCCGGGGCGTGACAATTAAGTTGGTATCAGAGCCTTAGTCCATAAACTTCATAATGAAGTCTCAAAATTCTCTTTTTGAAAATATTTTGAAAACCATGAGCATAGAAGTTTTGTACTTGGAGAGCTTTTGGTACTTGGGTTGCAAGGTCTCTAATTGTTAAGATGGTACCCTTAGCAATTGGTATGGCGGTGACTCGAGCCAAAATGTGTCTTAAGTACCTATCCGTCAATTGACATTTGATACGAGTCTAACGACTCCTTCCAAATTTCTTTCAGAAATGGACCGTGGTGGCAGGATTACTAGGAGAAACCCGACGGGCCGTGTACCAGTGGAGACTGGACAGGGCAGTCGAAGGACCTCTAGGGCATCTAGAGGAGCTGGCCGTGGAGGCCGATCACAGACCGTGAGTGACGGTCATGTTGACACAGAAAGTGAAACCTACTGGTCCTATGAGGACTCGACTTACCAACCGGAGACCGAGCCGGTTGAGACCCCTTACGAAGGGGATGACGATGATATAAGTGATGAAGAAGGGGAGAATGACTCCCTAGCCAGAATTGAGGCGCTACTCCAGCAATACCAGCGGGAGCGCGAGGGAAGGAGGGAACGCCGAAGGCGCCGAGGAGGGCGAACTTCGGGTGGGGCTTCAAGAGGAAGAAGCCATGGCGACTCTAGGGCCCACATTGAACCACATGGGGGCCGGGGTGATGGAGGTCCGATCATAAGGATCTCCAAATACCTCAAGGAGGCACGAGACTTGGGGTGCAAACCCTTCAACGGAGCGGGTGACATCTCGGTCGCCGCGGAATGGATCAAGAGGCTGAACGAAGCAGCCCTTGATATGCAACTCACCCCCGAGTTTAAGCTAAGGGTGGCGGTGAGGTTGCTCGAAGGGATGGCATCCACATGGTGGGACGGAGCCAAGGGAAAGTATGGCAACACGGTGACTTGGGAGAATTTCCGACAGGAGTTCTTTGCCCAATATTATTCTGATTTTGAGGTGAACGCCAAGAGGAGAGAGTATACCCTCCTGACCCAAGGGGGCAAAATGACGGTGAGGCAACTTGAACACAAATTCAGGGAGCTCGCGGAGTTCATACCGGAGTATGTGTGTGACGAGAACCGGATGGTAAATCACTTCTGGGATGCCTTAGACCTGGAGGTGCGTGAGAGGGCAACACAGTTGCCTAACATGACTTTTAGCCAAGTGGTCGAGCAAGGGTTAAAAGGAGAGAAAGAATGGGAGGAAAGAAAGTTGAAGAACGCCGAAGAGGCAAAGAAGAGGAAGTGGGAGAACCATGGACATCAAGGTCCTAGCAAAAAGGGGAACCATGGGGGAGGGGGATCTTTTCGGACACCCCCACTGCCACCTAGGGGAAGTCATGGCCCGGGCGGGCAATCACAAGCCTCGGGGGTGACTCGTTGCAAGAATTGCAAGAGGAACCACCCGGGGAAATGTCGTGACCCTCCTAGATGCTACCAATGCGGGAGCACGGGTCACATGAAGATGAGCTGCCCACAACTGGGCGGGACGAGGGCATCAGGGCCAAGTAGTGGTAATACCGGGACACGGAATCAAGCCGGGACTTCACAAGCGTCCAGGGGGCAAGGGGGAGCAAGCGCAAGCAACGCGCCGTCCGTGAATCAAGGAAGGACTCAAGCTAGGGTCTACGCGATGACGGAGGCGGATGCTCAAGCTAACCCGGATTCCGTTGCAGGTATTGCCTCTCGTACACTAGTGTTTTATCCTTAATTAGTCCATAAATTGAAGTTATAAATCCTAGAATCCAGGTGGGAGCAGACGTAAGATTGAAATGGGAAAGGAGAGCAAAACCATGCTACTACCCGATCGGGTAGGGCAATAAACCCTACCGGGTGGGACGAGTTTTTGCCCTCGTAAACCTTCTGGATCGCATACCCGATCGGGTTTGGTAATGAACCCGACCGGGTAGGACAAGTTTTTGCACTCATAAGTCCACTGGAACACATACCCGACCGGGTATGGTGGTATACCCGACCGGGTTTGTCAAAAATTTCTGCCCGACACCTTCTGGAACACATACCCGACCGGGTATGGTGGTATACCCGACCGGGTTTGTCAAAAATATCTTCCAGACACTTTCTGGAACACATACCCGACCGGGTATGGTGGTAAACCCGACCGGGTTTGTCAAAAAAAAAAAAAAATTCTGCCCGAACCCACTGGAACTTATACCCGATCGGGTATAGTATGTTACCCGACCGGGTACACCTCGAAGTGTTCGTCAAATGAAAAAGTTGTCTTCATGAAAGTTGTAGATATTTTCATTGTCTAAATGATGGAATTTGAATCGAACGATTTGGTTAAGTATGTGAAGAGATATGATCAAAACGGTGAGACAGTGTCAATCTATATCTCAACTGCGAACGTCAACCATAATTGGGGGATTTTGCCCACTTTAAGGACATGATTTCGCATTATGTTCTTCGTAGGATTGGTCGGTATGTTAGAGAGGTATCTTACATGGTTTATAAATGTAGGAACACTAAAGATTAATGGGAGATGTGCGAGAATCCTCATCGATACCGGGGCGCAACGATCATTTGTGAGTGAGGCATTCGCCGGGGGATTCAACGCACCCCTGGTACCGATGGCTCAAGCCCTATTGGTATCCACACCCCTAGGGGAAGACATCGAGAGAGATAGCCACTATCCATCGTGTGAGGTGGAAGTGGAGGGCCAAAACTTGTCGTGTGATTTCGTGCCGCTGAGTATGATTGAGTTCGATGCAATCCTGGGGATGGATTGGCTTGAGAAGCATCATGCTAGGGTCGATTGTTACACGAAAGTACTTGAACTCGAAGGCAATGAAGGGGTAACCTTACGCTTCGAGGGGGATAGGGCAAAATCCAATAGTTGTATCATATCCGCCGTGAGGGCTAAGAATATGATGAGGAAGGGGTGTCACGCATATCTAGCGTATGTGGTGGACAAAACCAAAGAAGATACGAGCATTGATGATGTTAGGGTAGTATGCAAGTATCGGGACGTCTTTCCTAAAGACTTACCGGGACTTCCACCCGATAGGGAGATTGAGTTCGTGATCGAGGTCGAGCCCGGCACCAAACCAATCTCCATACCGCCATACCGTATGGCACCCGCTGAACTTAACGAGTTGAAAACCCAATTGCAAGAGCTTTTGGATAACGGTTTCATTAGACCAAGCCACTCCCCGTGGGGAGCACCAGTTCTTTTTGTGAAAAAGAAAGATGGGACACTTCGAATGTGTATTGACTATCGTCAACTGAACAAGGTCACAATCAAGAATAGGTATCCTTTGCCTAGAATTGATGACTTGTTTGACCAACTACGAGGGGCAACCGTGTTTTCAAAGATCGATTTGAGGTCGGGTTACCATCAATTGAAGATTAAGGAAGACGACATACCAAAGAGTGCTTTCCGCACAAGGTATGGACATTTTGAGTTCCTTGTTATGTCGTTTGGGTTGACAAACGCCCCAGCGGCATTCATGGACTTGATGAACCGAGTATTCCATAAATACTTGGATCGATTCGTGATTGTGTTCATAGACGACATTTTGATTTACTCAAAGAGTGAGGAAGAGCATGAAGAGCACTTGATACTCGTTCTTGAGACACTACGGGAGAAGCAACTTTATGCCAAATTTTCTAAATGTGAATTTTGGCTAAAGGAAA
Organism: Cuscuta epithymum; assembly: GCA_945859915.1. Classification (NCBI taxonomy): domain Eukaryota; kingdom Viridiplantae; phylum Streptophyta; class Magnoliopsida; order Solanales; family Convolvulaceae; genus Cuscuta; species Cuscuta epithymum. Next base: position 1,532,046 of record CAMAPF010000955.1, on the reverse strand, counting down.
TTGGCTTTCTCGGGCATGTGGTTTCGGGATCGGGAATTGCTGTTGATAATAAGAAGATAGAGGCCATTACCGAATGGGAGAGACCAAGGAATGTCAAGGAGATTCGTAGTTTCCTTGGATTGGCAGGCTATTACAGAAAGTTCGTGGAAAAGTTCTCTGTTTTGGCGTCGCCGTTGACGAAGCTCACTCGAAAGGGAGCTAAGTTTATATGGGATGACAAATGTGAGAAAGGATTCATCGAACTAAAGAAGAGATTGACCGAGGCACCGGTACTTGCATTACCCAAACAGGGTGTGGGGTACGATGTCTATAGTGACGCGAGCATCCAAGGGTTTGGGTGTGTGTTGATGCAGGAAGGGAGGGTAATTGCCTATGCTTCACGACAGTTGAAGAAGCATGAGGTAAATTATCCTACCCATGATCTGGAGCTGGGAGCAGTGGTGTTTGCACTGAAGATATGGAGACATTATCTCTACGGGGAGACATGTCACATATACACTGATCACAAGAGCTTGAAGTACGTGTTTACTCAGAAAGAGCTAAACATGAGACAGAGACGGTGGATGGAGCTGATAAAAGACTACCATCTAGTGATAGAGTACCACCCAGGCAAGGCAAATGTGGTGGCAGATGCTTTGAGCCGGAAGAGCTCGTCTGGGGCATTGCTAGCTAATTTGAGGGCATTAAGAGCCCAACTGGAGGTATCCAGCGATGGTGCCTTATTGGCACGATTTGAGGTGAGACCTACTTTACTTGATGAGATCAAGAAGGGTCAGGAAACCGACGAAGAAATTATGAAGATCCGGGAACGCATGCAAGCGGGACCGGTGGAGGACTTCAGAGAAAGAGATGACGGTCTCTTATTATTTCGTGACCGAGTGTGTGTACCGGCAGATGAGGAGCTCCGAAAGTCCATCTTAGAGGAGGCTCATTCATCGGCGTATGCCATGCACCCGGGGGGCACGAAAATGTACCGTGACTTGAAAGAAAGTTACTGGTGGTCTGGGATGAAGAGGGAAATAGCCGAATACATTAGTCGATGCCTTACTTGTCAACAAGTTAAGGCGGAACATCAGCATCCAGCAGGCTTATTGCAGCCACTTTCCATTCCTGAATGGAAGTGGGAACACGTGACTATGGATTTCGTGGTAGGTTTACCACGGACAATCAGGAACTATGATGCAGTTTGGGTCGTTGTGGATAGGCTCACAAAGAGTGCACACTTCTTGCCTATCAACACTACCTACCCACTTGAGAGGTTAGCCAAATTGTATACGGATGAGATCGTGAGGCTGCATGGGGTCCCAGTGACCATTGTATCCGATAGAGACCCACGATTCACATCACGTTTTTGGCCGAAATTTCAGGAGTCTATGGGAACGAGGTTGAAGTTCAGTACTGCTTTCCACCCACAGACGGATGGACAGTCTGAAAGAGTCATACAGATCTTGGAAGACATGTTGAGGGCTTGTGCATTGGAGTTCCAAGGAAGTTGGGACAACCACTTAGCACTTGTGGAGTTTGCCTATAACAACAGTTATCAGGCAAGCATCGGCATGCCTCCATACGAGGCATTGTATGGGAGAAGGTGTCGTACACCGTTATGCTGGGACGAGGTTGGCATGGCCAAACTCGAGGGTACTGAGTTGGTTGAGGTCACCAAATCAAAGGTGAAGTTGATTCGAGAGAGACTCAAGGCGGCTCAGGATAGACAAAAGAGTTATGCAGATAAGCGTCGAAGAACCTTAGAGTTTAAGGTTGATGACGAGGTATTCTTGAAAGTTTCTCCTTGGAAAGGGATCATTCGGTTCCAAACCCGAGGAAAACTTAACCCACGATATATAGGTCCATTCAGAATTATAGAGAGGATTGGGGCCGTTGCATATCGTCTACAGTTGACTCCTGAGTTAGAGAAGATACATAATGTGTTTCATGTATCCATGCTTAAGAAGTATGTGCACGATCCCTCTCACGTATTGGAGAAGCCACCTGTAGAGGTACGTGAGGATTTGAACTACGCTGTTCAACCTATCAAGGTCACCGATAGAAAGGTGAAGAAGCTGAGGAGCAAAGAAGTCCCAATGGTTAAAGTCCTGTGGAAGAGCGATCGGGTCGAGGAAGAGACATGGGAAACAGAGGCTTTGATGAGGAAGCAGTATGCTTTCTTATTCGAGTAGAGCTGTGAATTTCGGGGACGAAATTCCTGTTAAGGGGGGGTGAACTTGTGACACCGCACCCGAACGTCCTTGAAAATTCGATTTAAAAATTCCAAAGTGATGTATTGAATTTCCGATTTCAAAACAATGGAAGAAACGATTAATATTTTACGAAGTATATGATTGAATATTGTATTGTTCAAACCCGCATTCGTTTGTAATTTTCATAATGTAAATTATTGGGATGAGCCTACACATATTGGAGATCAATAATGTGATTTAGGAAGTTGACTTGTTCTAAATAAATTAGGATGAGTACAAAAAGACATCTTTTGACAAAGATAAAACAATAGGACCCATTTTCCCCATTTTTGGAAGTATTGGTAGATAATTTGGATCCCAAATTAATTGGGATCAATTGGGAACCACTCCACATGATTAGAGTACCTACAACACAAGAAAATTAAGTGAGGAGACTTACCTTGGCCGCACCAGCTGGAGGAGGGCTGCACAAGACTTGATTGGAATCAACCTTGAGACCCACCTTGTCAATTTCCGCACAAAATGGTGTGCTGTTTGTCTCCACTCATTATGGGAGTTATACTCGACCAAACAACGTGTATAAGGTGTCTTTGGATAGCTTTTGAAGTCTATTTTCATATTTGAGTGGCCACAGTTCGAGAGGAGAAGTCAATCATCCAAAAATCGATCTGGAACGAGCAGAGGTCTGTGAACTCGAGCTGTGAGAGTGCGGAGACTGTTTGGCCGATATCTCGAGTTTTACCAATCCAATTAAGGCGTGTGAGATACCAAAAGAAAGCTCTCAAGACGAGGAATCCGTGAAGGTCTGGTTTGCATCAATAGGAGTAGAGGAAGGCTTCCAAATCGTCCGAGCAGAACGCGACCTCGCAGGGACGGATTTACTCTTCTAAGTGAGTTTTTAATCCCAAAACCTTTCCATTCATTTTCCAAATGATATGAACGATTGGTGGGACTATTATACACTACTACAAGTGTATAAAACATCCCTATTAAGTTATTTTATTGATGTAAAGGTTAGATACTAACCTAGATGCAAATATTGGAAAACTAGGAATCGAGTTAGCCGGAAAACACCCGTTCTAGGGGCTGTTTTCGTATCAATGATTAGGGGTTGAAATAGCAACTTGAGGAGGCTGTTTAGCACCCATTTCTAAGCAAGGAATCAGTTCTCAAGCTTCCTTGGCCGAGGCTTTAGCCATTGGATCGAGAAGGAAGGTTTTAAAGCTCATTTGAGGTGAGGATCGACATCTAGTTGCTTACAACTTGTAGGTTAAGCATGAGATTACCTAAATGCCTAAATAATGTTTTCCATGGATTATGATGATAAATTATTGATGGAATATTGATCTATTTTCCAAAGAATGAAATGGGAAATGATTTGGTAAAGTATTGATGAAAATGGAGTTAAATGAACTATTGTGTGAAATAGACATTTTACTCATGTGTGAATTGTGTAGATACATAAATGATTATTTATGTATTACATCGAATGATTAAGTTGCTGCTACATATCTCTAAATATGTAGGGTTTTACAAATGGAATATATGATGGATAAGAATAATCTTAATAGTATTGAAATACTAGTTAATGATTGTTGTAATTGTTGAAGAATTGAATCTAAGGATTTGATTGTAATTGATGAACTTGATTGTGATGCAAGTGACTAAATTGATGTAATGTGATGCTAAGACCATGGTTGGGCAGTCCGTAAGGATGTCCCAAAATAGATTATTGATATTACAATTCTAGGCATAGCGAATGCTTAGGAATTGGGGTCTATGCCAATGTAAGGAGATGTACTTGAGCCGCGCTCATAGAATTGCATTGGGTAGACATGATGGGGTGATTATTGTGCATGGTGATGTAGTTGAGTTGGACTCAAGAAATGCACGGTGGAGTAGTTAACTCGGGTTAAATAAGGTGCATGGTGATGTAGTCGAGTTGGACTCGAGAATGCAAATATATGTGTTAGGGTTGAACCCTATGTATTGTTGTGACTAGGGGTCACGGGATTTTGGGGTATGTTTGATGAACAAACCTTGGGCCTACGGGCCGACTACTTGACTTTATATATAAAGTAAGTATATTTTTAAAAAGGGGTAACTTGGGGTTACGGCCTATATTATACTATCACCCTATTTGAGGGTCTTGTGTTTGAAATACTTGTTGTATATCTATTAGATGCCATCCACACCAGCACTTTATAGCCCTATAGAGTGCTGACCCCTTCGGGGGCGTCCCACCACCATTTTTCAGGTTGAGGCTAGAGCTTGCTTCCTGTGCTCGTTGCTCGAGAGATCATCTAGGAGCGAAGACTTGGTTCGTGCTTCCTCCATTCGGATTTTAAACATTAATAAACATGCTCATGGATATTTTACTATAGAGCCTGCGTGCTCATGAATAGCCCGGTGTGGCCTTTTTGTTTTAAACAATGTTTTCCGCTGCGTTATGAATTACTTATTACGTTTGTTTATGGATGTTATATGTGTGAATGATATTCATGACGCCTTGTATAATATGAATGTGTTGGACTGCGGTTGACTATTCGTATTGTACGGCGGGTTGTTGACGTGTCCGGGTAGGTCCGGGGCGTGACATATGATGAGCTAAGTGAAATACTATCAGAGAGTGTCGGGATGCAAATAGAAGCTACAATTTTTTACCTAACTAATGCATCAATAATGAACATTTTAGAGTCATTCAGTGAGTAATTAATATTATCCAATTTTGATTAGCAAATGGCTTCCCCCGCTAAGTATCTGTTTTTGTCTAGCACTTCACCATTAGTTTCCTTTGGCTGCACTTTTTTTGCTTGGTATTAATTGTATTCTGTCATTATGTGCATTAGTAAAATTATCTTCTCCAGTCCATTACCTTTACTCTTTATTCTTCCTTTTCATTGACCACCTTGAATTAAATGTTTTAACTTTTTTAGTTGCACTCCTCTTGAAAAGATGTTTTCTCCCATAGAATCTGCTAACCATATATGGAGTATGATGTAAACTTTAGTTGTGGGTGCAGGTGCAGCGAAGAAGATAAAGATAGATTCTTATATTATTATATATATATATATGGAAAAACTTCCGGTAAGGTATACCTTACCGGAGCCGCCGTGCGGCCTCCACGTTTTGAGGGTTTTCCCGGTAGAATTTTTCGATGAAATTTTGTGAGCATGTTCTTCATCAAGTCTAGTACATCCATACCAAAGTTCAGCAAAAAATTCAATCCGGAAGGCAGTCAAACGATTTTTGGAAGATAACTGTGTTTTATATGTATATAAAGGGTGCAGTTATCTTCCAAAAATCATTTGAATGCCTTCCCGATTGAATTTTTTTCTAAAATTTGGTATGGATGTAGTAGACTTGATGAACAACATGCTCAAAAAAGTTCATCGAAAAATTTCACCGGGAAAGCCCTCAAAACGTGGAGGCCGCACGGTGGCTCCGGTAAGGTATTACCGGAAGAGTTCCCTATATGTGTGTGTGTGTGTGTGTGTGTGTGTGTGTGTGTATATTGTGTCTGTTCATAGAAGAGGGCAAAACTTATATTCTCTGGATTGGTTTATCAAATCCATATTTGATTCTTGGGCTTAATCATCCTTATTATCCTCGGCATCTTTTGGATCCCACCTGCAGAATGAATTTCAGCCTTTTCTGCCTCATCCTCTTTGGCATCCAACCTCCTATGGAGTGAATGACTTCGTGGTAGGAAATTCACTTTCAAGAGGAGGTGAGGGACAATCCTTTGACGTGCCACTAATCCTTTCCAATGACTTTGGGGTTTCATTGGCTCCTCAGTCCTAGTGAAAGTCTTTCAGTTTTAGATATTGTTGCAGCAGTATTTTGCTAGTCAATTCTTCCACCGTTGGAGCTATAAACTTAATCTCTTATTTTTTTCCTCTTCTGTCATGCCTTAGGGATAAACTGCAACGAGAGTAAACAGATTAGGTGCAAAAAAGATAGTAATAAAAAGCGTTAATGGACAAAAATCTATCCACAGGAAATGTTTTGTTACAGATTACGGGAAAGCATTTCATAGTGTTATACGTTACAAAAATTTTAAATTACACAAAAACTCATGATCAGAAGATTATTGATGAATGGTTCTACATCATGTTCCATATTGCATAAAACATATGATCATTTCAAGAGGAGAGAAAGATAAAAATGTATATGACTTTTCTAGTCTTTAAGTTAACATCATATGCTTCATAGACTGGTGTGGAGGACAAATGGACATGTATAGAGGATAAATGGTCACACAAAGATTCTATTTTGAATTGGTACTACGATCTTAAGAAAAGAAGAATTGCCCTCTCCAAATATCTAAGAGGGAATTCCCTCTTTGTTGTGAGGTTGGGAAAAATGTCCTTCGGATTATCCAAAAATTCTTTAAGATGAGATTATTCAAAAAAACAAAGTCCATACAAAACTTGATATTTTGATATCATTGCTGGAACCCACAGAAAAGCACATCTATGAAAACAAAAGTAATATAAGAAAAATGACAAAAAACATAATTCATAGAAGCACATGACAGATCTTAAATTCCAAGAAGTAGGACTTCAAATCACACATGAAATTAAACCCGTGAAATTTTACTTCATAATATTAGTCTATCCAGATGATCCAATGTAGACATTAGTTGATTAGTTGGCTAATGGCTAGCAATCCCTAATGTAGGCAATGTAGTGAAAAAGAGATCTAGGCACGGTTCTTAAACCTCCAATTAGATATGAAACATGTTTTGTTAGTTCTAGAGTTAAGTAAGTTTAATCTATCACACATAGCATTTTGGTGTTTTTCTGGTACATACTACCAATTCAGTAAATTTATATCTCATACAATAGCCAAGTGGGATCCATTCATCTCTTCTCTAGAGATCAAGTCGCAAAGCTTAAATTCATCGCTCCAATGTATTAAAGAAGTATCTGATTGAACCAACTGTTCATGATAGCCTTCTTTCTCCGATAAGTAGCAAGGAAATTAAAGATGCCTTGTTTGATATTGGGGATAATAAGGTACTGGGGCCGGATGGTTATTCATCGTCTTTCATTAAGAAAAATTGTAATGTTGTTGGGGAGGACGTGATTCGCGCGACTAAAGAATTCTTTAACTCGGGAAGAATGCTTAAACAGATTAACCATACTGTGATAGCACTAATTCCTAAAACTACTCACTCCCCCAAGGTCTCGGATTTTAGACCTATTTCGTGTACGAATGTGCTTTATAAAATTATTACGAAGATTATTGTGGCTAGAATGTCCCCCACCCTCTCGGGTTTGATCAATCAAGCACAAGGTGCTTTTGTTGATGGTCGCCTAATGTTTGATAACATTTTCCTCGCCCAGGAGCTTGTTAGAGGATACAATAGGAAGCGCATATCACCTCATTGTATGATTGTGGTGGATTTGCGCAAGGCCTATGATACTATCTCTTGGGACTTTCTAGCCACTGTCTTAAGGGGTTTGGGCTACCCCGAGCATTTTGTTGGGTGGATCATGGAGTGTGTCTCCACCGCGTCCTGTTCTGTGTCTTTGAATGGTGTCTTGCATGGCTTCTTTAAAAGAAAAAGAGGTATTAGGCAAGGGGATCCAATGTCTTCGTTACTCTTCGTTGTTTGCCTAGAGTATTTCTCTCGGCTTTTAACCATTAAAGCCAATTCCTCGAATTTTAATTATCATCCCCTTTGTGGCTCTTTGGGCATAACTGATCACTTGGCCTACGCGGATGAGTGGATGACCTAATGCTCTTTTCTAGAGGGGACAATTACTCAATTGAGATATTGGTCAATACTCTAAAAGAGTTTGAGGACGTGTCGGGCCTAAGAGTTAACCATACTAAATCCAATATCTTTGTAGGTGGGGTGCACGACTGTGACTTGCAGAATATTCTTGACCTCATGGACTATGGTCGTGGGGAATTCCCGGTGAGATACCTTGGAGTCCCGCTTGTACCGCTCAAAGTCTCTGTTGCTCAATATGCTCCTCTCTTGGAGACAGTTAGTGGTTTCCTCAAAGCATGGAATACTAAGACCATCTCCTATGCGGGAAAGATCGAGCTTATTCGTTCTGTGATGCCACATTTTCCTTTGGCATGGGATGACATTTGTCTCCCTAAAGAGGAAGGGGGTCTCGGCATTCATAATGCCAAGGTGTGGAATCATGCCCTCCTCGCTCGCACCCTTTGGGACGTCCACACCAAGAAAGACACCCTTTGGGTGAGGTGGGTGAACGGTGTCTATCTTAAGGGTAGAACTGTGGGAATTTGTCCCACACACCTGAGACTCACAACTCATGAAGCGGTTGAGTCTCATTCGGGATAGACTTCGGACTTGTTTTAATAACTTCAATTATATGATTTTGGGCCTTAGCTCTCGTGCCACGCATGGAAAGTTAGCCTCCGCTAAGATCTATGAGCTGTTAAGAGTTAAGGGTGAAATTAGGACTTCTATGAGTTTCATATGGAAATCCTACATCCCCCCAAAACTCTCTTTTAACGTATGGCTGGCCTTGAGAAACCGACTTCCTACCCAGGATAGCCTCGGGTATCTCCATATTGTTAACCGGTGTGACTTGTGCAAGGATGGTTTGGAGGCAATACCACACCTTTTCTTCCTTTGCCCCTTTACCTGTAGGGTGTGGCAGCAGGTTCGGAACTGGATGGGCTTGAGACATGAGATGACTACATTGTTGAGTGCAATTAAGTGGATCACAAAGACGCATAAGGGATCAAAGTTGAAGGCAAAGGCAACTCGCATTGCTTTCTGTGCTACTGTTTACTACATTTGGCATGCTCGCAACGAAATTGGCTTTGATGAAGGCAAGAAGACGGAAGAGGAGATTATAGCAAAGATCAAACACGTGGTTTATAAGATACTCTTGAGTATCTATCCGCATGAGTTGGTCATCTTTTGATGTGGACGCAATGAACTTCTTTGGGTGCCACGGAACATAGTAGTGTAGTGATTTGTGTGCGTGCACCTTGCAGCACCTCTGCTTTTTTTGCTTTTTGGGCCGAGGCTTTTTAGCGCAATGGCTTTTTGTGAATTTTGTATGATTGAAAAGCTTCTTCCAACCCTCTCCCATACGTATGTAACACGGGAGGGTGGGGGGCTTTAATTTTTGTACCTTTTGCTTGGATGATATATATATTTACGGTTCATCCAAAAAAAAGAAATATCTGATATGCACTAATTAGTAGTGCATAAATGTATGTTTTTATATTTGATTTGTGTGGATTGTTTATCGTTTTATGTAGTTTGTAAACATTTGTGTGATTTTAGTTGTAATTGTATTTTAATCTTCATTTGTAAGTTGTAAAGTAGAATTAGGAATTATGTTTTTGAAAAGGAGGACTTTGAAGTGAAGAAAAAGGAATTTTGACTGTCCATGAGCAAATACCCGACCGGGTAGAAGACTTCACCCGGTCGGGTCTGATTTAACAACCGAAGCATCACAGGAAACCACCGGACCCGGTCGGGTCCTCTACTTGACCCGGTCGGGTCTGACTTGACCCGAGACAAAATGACGTGCCAAAGATCACCAGAACATGGAGGATATCTGATTTTGACCGGACCGGTCCTAGAAAATCAGGAAATCACACTTCAGCCGCACATGCGGCGCCAAACGGGAAACACGTAATATCGATTGGGGAGGACTCACAGGTTTATCTGTGGAACTACGAGGACAGAAGAGTCTAGGACCCCAAGCAGGTGAAATCTGAGCGTTCATTCGAGCATTTCATCTCGGAGAGCCGGTCGGGTAGGTACCTAACCCGGTCGGGTACCCGGCCCAAGGTGTTGAAAAACACCTATAAATAGCACACTTTTCCTTCACAAATAATCGCTCCTTCTTCCATACTCTTAAGCTCAACTTAATTAGAATAGTATTTCTTTTATAATTTTATAGCATGTTTGGTCTCCAAATGAGGAGCTAAACTTCCATTTCTTGGTGTTGTCTTGAAGCTTGTTGATTATTTTAGTTGTGAGTTATTTTCTTAACTTCTTCCCTTGAAGGTTTCACAAGTAACTTCGGTTTATTAATGCACGGTCGTGGTTAATAAACTTAAGAGGGATTAATTTTGTTGGTTAAACCGAAACCGTTGTGTTGAGGTTATCAATCTCATCAATTGATTTCATCAAGGAGTTAAGAGATTAAATGCTACTATCAAGTCGGTATATGGCAGTGTTCTATACTTGACTAATAGTAAGGGTTATTAATGAACGGTCTTTGTTAATAACTACCCTCGATGAATTGGATATACTCCTCTCGAATTGAGTATTCGAGAGGGGATAAGTTATAGATATAACATTGATCGACTAAATACATCAACAAGTGGAAAGTAGCAAGACCAAGTTCTTTTTATCTTTGAATTAAATCACATATAAGTTGTTCATCTTGGTGTTTAAATTAAGGCTAAAGCGTCAAATAGGCCCTTGAAGTAGCTTAAAGTGTTCAATTAGCCCCTTATATAAGAGGTTCAGCCCGGCCATCGCCAATTGGGGAGGTTCCCGGTTGAATTTTTTGATGAAAGTTTTTGAGCATCTTCTTCATTAAGAGTAGTTTACCCATATCAAATTTCAGCTAAAACTTCAACCATGAAGGCAGTCAAATGATTTTTTGAAGATAACTGCCCAGTTAAGCAGCGCGGTACATTTCACAAAATCATTTGACTGCCTTCCCTATTTAAATTTTAGCTGAAATTTGATATGGGCAAACTAGACTTAATGAAGAAGATTCTCAAAAAAATTCATCAAAAAGTTCCACTGGGAACCTCCCCAATTGGCAATGGCCGGGCTGAACCTTTTATATAAGGGGCTAATTGAACACTTGAAATTAGTTTAAGGGCATATTTGACCATTTATCCTTAAATTAATTAAATTCCAACAATCCCAAAACCCCCCTTTTATTTACTAGTTTTATAAAAAGAGAATTATTCATTTCCCTGTGGATACGAACTCTACTTCACTATACTACGTATTAGTGCAAGTATTGAATTTATTTTGATGCACTATGACAAAGTGCCCGTCAGTATCTCAGCACCTCACAGTTACCTCCCACCATGCAGTGATGCATCGGAAACTCTCAATGGTCATATACTCATATACTAGTCAAAGGGCTTTACTTTTATATTTCGTGTTGGAATATCAATTATAAAGATGCTCCTGAGCTCCACTAGACCATAAACTTCATCATTTTGTAACACTAACACTGTTATAAGTAATTTTAACAGAATAAAAAATGGGATTTGAATAGCAGAATATTGTTATTTTAGTATTTATATGGTTATAATAACGAAATTTCAATCTTCAACACCCGACACAACTTAGGGTTGGTTTGCAATTGCTTTTAAAAAAGCACTTCTCAGCTTTTGGCTTTAAAAAAGCACTTAGTTTCCCAAACACTACAACTTTTATTTTTCTCGGCTTCCGCTTCAAAAGTGCTTTTACTTTTTCTATTACACAAAAAACACTTATTTTACCAAACACTACCCACTTTTACTTTTCAAAATCACTTTTTTCTTAAACACTATCAACTTTTATTTAATCACTTCTCCCCATTTCATTAAAAAAAGCACTTTTTAAAAAGTAAAAGCTGTTGCAAACAGACCCTTAACCTCTTGGTTGTATCTATCATCCTACTCTTTTTGCTTCTCCAGGGAGAAAGTGAACACAACTGTTTAAATATTTCATACTATGTATATATCTCCTAGTTCTTTGGCGAAACAACTAGAGTCATTTTGCTCGTACATACAAAACCATAAGCCCATGGTAAAATTCTGTCACATTTTTTATTCGATCATGTTAGAAACCAAACAACATGTGCAATGTATCGACTAAAAACCAAACAACATGTGGAATCTATCACATTTTTACATTTTTTATTTGCATAGTTATTCACTTCTCAATTCAATATCGGGTATCCGGCCAGTATGAAAAGCAAACATTAAACTTGAAAGTATTGACTAAAAAGCATGAAAATTCGTCTATGATAATTTACAAAGAATGTCTCTTACAATTTGTAGCATTACATGGGGAAAACATGACAAGATGACCAAATTTATCTATTCAATACTACGTATTACAAAAGACAACTACATTATGCATATTATGAAAACTAGCAATCCAAGGCCCTGCATACACCCATATAATGAATGAAGAGATCAATCTCTCGCACATGAAGATTATGTCAATAACAACCTTTTTCTATTGAGATGTGCCTGCTAGCGAGATACATACCACTTAGGCTTGTTGTAATCCTTCAGAGTATTTTCCTCCTGTACCAAGCATTGGTACTTGTACCAAAATGGGAAGGCAAACAATTCCTCAAGAACTGTGTGTAAATGAATACTTCGTACTTCGTATAACAGTGGGTGTGCACAAATACATACAAACATTTTATAATGCTCCAAGCATTAAAAAGCATATAAGCATGTACTGTATATTGAATCACAAATTGTAAACTAAATCTTGAAAAACTAAGGTTTCATGAAACAATCATACGGAGTAGTTGATCAAGTGGTTTGGAATTTAGTGAAGTTGGAAAACCAGCCCAGAGACCCAGCCGGATTTTCGTTTCTCTACCCCTTTTCCTGGCTTCTTCGCCTCCCAAAGACCCAGACGCCTCTCGCCACTCTTCTTTCCCCGATAACTCACAAACGTAAGATGATAAATTTGGTTGGGGATTAGGGGAAGGACTTCAGTGCAATAAACATATTTTTAATAAAAATACTGAGCTGGATTAAATTACCAATCAAATGCTGCCAAGTGTGGAATGCACCAAAACATCCCCAAACACAAATGCACCGTAAAATTTTCCTAGTGAATAATGGAGTGACACGTGTCAATGTGACCTCCAATTGTACGTATAATATATATCTATAGATATAGATATAGATCGAAAAGGAACGACCGCAAATTGTTTAATATCCGAAGACTACTTTAGCGGTACTTGGACTTGGTTAGTGGTTAGCATATACTACGGGTATTCTCTAGGGATATATCCCAACGGTTCACCTCACAATCATGCATGTGAAAGGTAACAACTTTATAAGAAATCAACGTTATTAGTTTAAGCAAAGTTAGACAAACCCGGCTTCATTTATAAGAGAGGATTCTGACTCCAGGAGCAGAACGGTAGTTCTTCGTTTATATATTCTATATTCTATTTTTACTAATCCCCCTTCCTAACAGCTTTCCTGGAAGAATAGGCGGGAATAACAATGTACTGAAGTGCAGTTTCGGATGATACTAAATAAGTTCATTTGATTAAGTAGTCATTACAATATTATCCTCCATACTCTGTATAGGGTTATAGATGTATCTCAAAAGTAAAAAATGCAAAATTTGTTAAATAAGAAAAGAGATCATTATTAGACATCTTTAAAACTAGCACATCTAAGGCTACAGGGCACCTTTTGGATCAAACGACAAACACATGTACTGTTTCATTTTGAGATGATTTTGTGCTATAAATAATTATGATATTTTGCAAATACAGATTAAAACTTCAAAGTTGCAGCAATGCTCTCCGGCTCATTTGCAATTTCTACGGCTGACCTATAGTACATATACTTGTCCAAGTATTTGAAGCAAAAGATTCCTCTTACCAATTGTTGCTAATGAAATACTTCGTATCTAACAATTCATTGTATTATGAAGTACTCCGTACCTTTTAATGCATTTTGGAACATGAATTTTGAAAGCCACAATTCATTAGTGTGTTACACCCTGTGAGTAGTTAACTTAGGAGTTAGGACCCAATATTACTTTTTAAAACCTTTTAATACCCTAAATGGCTGCCACGTGAGTGACAGGCGCAAGAACAAATGAAGACTATAATTGTGCGACCACCAACACCGGCCAACGGCTACCAACACCACCGAGCTACTAGCAGATGTGAATCAGAGTTTTTTTGGAAGTGTTATTAAGTTGCTCAAGTGTTTTTTTATTGGAAATTTGGAATTATGTGTTTGATTAGGATTGCGGCGGATCCGTATCCGCCGGAGGTCCCCAAGCTATAATTATTTTGCATTAGTTCAGATTTACTTTTTTTTATTACCGGTGGCGGTTTGGGATGAGGCAGGCTCGTCGGCGTCGTGGCTGCCGGCACTCTCCTCCTCGGCCGTCTCCGGTTCCATTTCCTCTGCATCTTCATCCTCAAGCTCCTCTTCGTCAATGGTCGTCAGGATTTGTTGTTGTTGTAGAAAGCGGTTATTATGTCGGGCCAATTCTTGTTGTAGTTGTTCTTCGGACATCGCATCTCCATCCCGCCTTTGGTAACCCGTTTCAAAATCATCTCGGCTTTGAGATGAAGAACCGGCAAGTTCTTTACCTTTGCGGGATTTCTTCCTCCCAATCTCGTTCCTTCGATTGCGTTGGAGGTTACCCAAATCAACCGAATATCTACCACCTTCCATCTAAAAAATGTAACAAATATTAATTCGCAACAAATATAATAATGAATACAAAACTAATGCAACTAATTAAAACTATTTTAATTAATACTTCAAACTAATTTAGTGCAAAGTAGAATTAATGTGTGACTCTAAAATTAAAATTATAACAACTTTTCAAGTACTTTAATTTAGTAAAAATGTAACAAGAATGCTAATGAACTAATTAACTAGTATAATGAAAAATGTAACGAGAATACTAATTAACTAATTAACTAGTATAATGAAAAATGTAACAAGAATGCTAATGAACTAATTAACTAGTATAATGAAAAATGTAACAAGAATACTAATTAACTAATTAACTGGTATAATACTAGTTATAGTAACTAATGTATAATACAATGTTTATAGTATATAATATATAAGTATACTACTATAAGATGAGTAATACACTTATATTTTATACTTTAATATATAAACTATATATTAAGTAGATGTAGAATGTATGTATTAACTATTAAATGGATATAATAATTGTATAAGAATTAAATATTAGAGTATAATGGAGAATTGGAGATTGGAGAATATAAGAAAATAAGTATATAAAAATATAAGTAGAGAAGTAGATATTATTATGTATTAAGTATATAGTAATAGTTTATAAAGTATATTTAATACTTTAATATATAAAGTATATATTAAGTAGATGTAGTATGTATGTATGTATGTATTAAGAGATATAAGTAGAGATTAAGTAGATAAGAAATATAAGTAATATAGTATATATATGTATTTATAAGTAGATAATTAATATATAAGTAGATATAATAATTGTATAAGTATCAAATAGTAAAATAAAATATAATGGAGAATAAGAGAATTTGAGAAGATGAATATGGAGATGAGTAGAGAGTAGGATTTAGGAAGAGTTGGAGAAGAGGTGTGAAAAAATGTTTAAAATTAGGAGTATTTATAGTTTTTTTAACCCCCACCCCCCCAAAGGCCCCGGACCCTCCTGGTACCTACCCAACGGCTATATAGCCATTTGGGAAGTGGGTCAAGTGCCCAAAAGGCTTTTTTAAATTAAAAGGAAAACAAGTTTTTTTTTAAAAAAAAATTGGACCGTTAGGCCTGGGCCCGGGCCGCCAAAAACAACACCTGAGCCCGGACCCGCCACCCCCACCGGTTCGGTGCCCGAACCGGACCCGGACCCGAGAACCGGGCCGGTTCCGGGCCGGTTCCGGGCCCGCACAGTAACGGGCCGGGCCGGTCCCGGGCCGGGCGGCCCAAACCGGGTCCACCACTAGTGTTACATATAAAATGTACGATTATATCATCCCTCCATCAATATACCTAAAATGCGGTTGAATGAGTTAAATCATACTCTGTATGGTATTATACATCACATACTCTGATTTTAGTTGTACATTTCAATCCATTAAATTAACAATGATGTTACGGTTGAAAATAAGACCCGAAAGTTATTAATATAGGATGAAAATGAGCCTGGGGTAGGGCGAGCATTACATCTAAAGATGTACGATCATAACCCTCCATTAGATTATCTAAACGTCAATGAGCAAAACCATATAATATTAAATATCGAGTACACTGGTTTTAGTCGTATGTTTCAATCCATTGAAACCATTCATTGAATTGACACAATCCATTGAATTGACACAGACATTGCAACCGAAAATAAGATGATATTACTCTATGACGAAAATTAGTTACATTTCCTACAATGCCTCTTGTTGGACATTACATCTTAGTTTTGAATATCTTGGTTGAGGTTGGGAATTTAGTCTTTAATCTATTACATAGTAGTTGAGTAACAAACATATATAACTCTATGAGCTTATAGTTACGTCAATGAGCTATTTTATTTACATTATTTTTTCGGATGTGTAAGGAAAGAGAACCCATGCGCTTCATTATTTTATTTCAATTCTATAGATTAACTCCTCAAATCCAAATAAAGAAATTAACCTAAACAGGAATAAAACATAGAATAAATTCCTAATCAGGAGTCTTTTATCCATAATATACCTCTTATACCCCTTATAATAATTAAAACCCCTATTCCCCAAATCAATTCACGATCCTTTGGCTTCCGGATACCCTCACCCTACCACCACACCATATCCCCTACTGCACCCCCCCCATTGCTACCCCTACCCCAATTCTGTGGGGGTGGACATAAGTTAGGGGTGTGGTGGGGTTAGGATAGGGGTAGGGGTAGCGGGTAATGTGGGGGTAAGAGGTGGGTGGGGGTAAGAGGTGGGTGGGGATGAAAGTGATAATAAGGAAGAAGTGAAATTCTTAAATGTTATAATTGACAATTGACCTACTGTTGAGGTTTAATCTTGTAGATCCGAAAGCCCAACATAAACTTTGGATATTAGGGACGATGAATTCGGTATAAAAGTGAATAAACTAGCTATTTTTACGTGGAAACCCGAAAAGGGAGAAAACCACGAGACTTTTTAGGCTAACGTCCAAGCCCGCTCTTTCTCATTAATAAGCTCTCCTCACCATTTTACATAATACAAATATTGCACTCCATTAATGTGAGCTAATCTAAGGAGAGGGAAGAAGATATAGGGAAGAAAAATTCCCAGGAGAGAAGAGCCAGGATCCGATCCCTTCAAATGGAAGATTAGCTTTCTCATGGGGGAGGCCAATGGGGGGGGGGGCTTTTCTCATGGGCCAATGGGCCAGTTGGGCCTTTAACGGGCCTAACTTCTATCCTAGCAGGCCGATTGGGCCGAAAATAAGTTGGGCTGTCCTAAATGAGCCTCGCTGATCGGGTCCCGTACCGGGGCGGTGTCTTGGGCATCTGAACAGTAGTAGGCCGGGGTATGACGTGATGGCAGGAGAGGACAGCTGGTTTGAGGAAGGCAAAGTATGACCTATAGGAGAAAGGGGGAGGTCTGTGACAGTGTTTTGAATTGGGGAGCTGTCTACCGCAGGTGCAAGCGGTGTAGGTGAGGTTTGGCTGACATTACTAAGGGGTAGAAAATTGTTGGTTAGTGGAAACGGGTTGGAGGGAGGAAGAAGAGCAGTACCAGATTTGGGAAGGGTTTTGAAGGGATATATATCCTCATGGAATCTAACGTGACGACTAACATAGACACGACATGTGATAGGATCAAAACAACGACAGCCCTTGTAACCAGATGCATAGCCAAGATAAATACATTGAACAGACCGTGGCAAAAGTTTATTGGCCGAAGTAGCAGAAAAATTGGGATAACATGTCGTACCAAACACCCGCATAAAAGAGTAGCCCGGAACCTGATGAAAAAGTTTTTGATACAGAGAAAAACCGTTTAAAGTAGGTGAAGGTAATCTATTAATGATATATGCAACAGTAAAGAGTTTCTGCTGCATAGTGTGAGTTAATTCTAGGAGATGGCGATGTTTGAGTTCAGCAACCCCATTTTGTTAGGGTGTTTCTGGACAAGATTTTTGAAAATAAATTCCATTTGATGTAAAAAATTGCTGCATAATATGATTAACAAATTCACCTCCTTCATCACTTTGAAAATTTTTAATTTTCTGATTAAAAAGATTTTCAACCAAAACTTTAAAATTTTTAAAGTGCATGAATACTTCATTTTTACGACGCATGGGATAAATCCAAGTAAATCGAGAATAATCATCAATAAAAACAAACATAATACTTGAATCCCAAATTAGAACAAGCAGGAGATTGGCACACATAAGAATGAATAATTTACAACGGAAGAGAACAAATATGACTAGCATCCTTAAAGGGCAAACATTGTGATTATCCTAATCGACAAGCAACACAATCATGGGTAAAAGGAGTGCGATTACATAAAAATTGTTGACGTTTAAGAAACTGTAAAACTATGTCACTACAGTGACCTAGTCTACGGTGCCACATAGGGCTAGAAGCAAGAACAGAAGCTAGGGAAAAAGACGGAGATGACAACAGGCTGATAGGATAGAGAGGCCCGCTACTGGTAGCTCGCAGAAGTACTGCCCCCGAGGCTTTGTCCTTAATCAAAAAAGATTTTTTTAATAAAAAATGACAGTACAGTTGTTATCAACGCAGAGTCTCTGAATAGAAATTAAATTATATTTTAACTGAGGTACATAATAAATAGATTTTAATGTGAGGGGTCGACCAGATGAAGGTAATGCAATATCACCAATATGACAAATAGGCAAATGGGCACCATTAGCAACACTAACAGAATTAAAGCCAGTGTAAGGAGATTTATTAATTAAATTACCTTCGGATGCGGTCATATGAGCAGAAGCTCTCGAATCAGGATACCATTAAGCAGAATTAGATTCACCGGGAGTAGTCAACAGAGCTGGCGCCGACGACTGGTGAAAACGAGACGGGCAAGTAACCACAGAGTGACCTGCAGAGAAACAAATTTGACACACGACAGGAGGGGGAACTGACCCAAGAATATCCGCATCTGATGACAAGCCTGCAGACCCACGGTTAGTAGCACAAACAGATAATGCATTAATATTTATATGTGACACAGGAGAATTACAAAATACAGTGCCAGTGTGAGGTGAGCACTGAAGGTCTAATGAAAAATGGTGTTTTCTTGGGATTGAAGATAAAGAACCTGCTGTTCTAATTCAAGAAGGTGATTGTGAAGTGTCTTAAAAGGAAAGTGCTGAGGAAATAGAGACACTGTGGTGAGCAATGACTCATACTCCGGTCCTAGGCCCATAATGGTGGTTTTTAATACTTCGCGTGGAGGAACGGGGCAATTAATAGTGGCAAGATCATCAACCAAAATTTTAATCTCGCGCAGATTATTATCCATGGACTGATCAGGTTTCTTTTTAACTTGAGAGAACAGACGCTTTAATTCCATAGAGCGGGCTAAACTGACAGACATAAAACGAGATTATAACCGTTCCCAAATTTCAAAAGAATGTTTTAAGTCTCGAACATCAATAAGCACATCACGAGAAAGGGTGGCAAATAACCAAGAACGAATGGTTTGATCAATACGCAGCCACAGAGAGAATTTGGGATTGGGAATTTGACGGTTGAGAATATCTATGGAATAAGCGGGAGGTACCTGAATAGTTCCATCAATCATACCCAAGGTAGGAAGTTAGGATTTTTTTATTCCAAGATCATAGCTTGAGATCATGTCTTTCATTATCAATGGTCTTGGACGAGATCCTGTACGAAGGCCCTTAACAGTGTTGAACTCCCGTAACTTGTTAAGATGGTTCCTTTCAATTAACGTAGGCCGGCGGATCATAATAAGTGAAGACAGAGTTGGTAATGTGCTATATTACGAAATTCTAATATGATCATGAGTTTACTAAACTATTGTTATATGATATGTCTCATGTTCAAAAGAAGTTTTTGAAGTAAAAAAATAACCCATGTTTTTAGTTGGGTCACTCCAGTGCGGCAAAGGCATCCACGTGCCTACGATGGGGTAAGGGGTCGATGTAGGCAATCTTACTTTTATACTAAAGCACATAAACTGCTTTCAAATGATCCATGGTAAAATTTACGTCGAAAATTGCATGGACTGACTAGCGCTTCATAATAATGAAACACACTCAATTCAGTTAGTCATTTTACTTTATTTCATCATATTCTCAAGCCAAAAAATAGTGAGTCTTTGATTCCATTGCAAATAAATGAAAAATGTTTTTAGTTGGGGTAAAATACTAAAATGGTTACACAATTTTAATTGTGAAATGTGTTCTCTTTTCTGCTCTCTTTCTCTTGAATCAACAACTATTTCATCTCTCTTTATATAGTGTACATTCATGCCTTTTTCTCCGTTTCATCACAACAGATCGGACCATTAAGGTCTTGTAAGCCTACCAAGGATGTCTTTAGTTAGATTGAAATGCTTTGGTCTGATATGTACCAGTCTGTCTAAGTTTGCTTTGGTCTAAACTAGTATGATTTGATAGATTTATGTTTGATATATGTTTTACAATTGTCAAAATCTGATCTGACATGTTTAAGTTTGGTATAGTTTGATTTGGGATTGTAACGAGCTCAATTAAATATATCGTAATTCCTAATTGTCACCTAGGTGATATGGCGGTTGCTAGCACCGCGCCGGACCTTACCGCCGTGGCAACCATGCCTAGAGGGTTTCCATCATTTTCGTTACGAAATTACATTAAACATGACATTTTGGATTGTGGATATATACTCGTAGAGTTAGAAAAGTTGAAGTACGGAAAATTGTACGGAGTAAGTCGTAAGCCATCACCCAGACAAATATGCCCGACTGTTTAAGTGAAAAACACTTTATTTGGATAAGAAATCATTGGGAGTAATTCGAGAATTTGAAGAGGAAAAAATGAAACAAATTAAAAATTGAGATCATTAGAGCATAAAAGGCATATTATGGATTATTTAAATTCCGCAGCTGGATTACCATTTCAAAATTAATTTACTAAACGCCCTTTGGCATGAAGTGTTAAGTAAAGGGACCAAAGTAAGCTGATAAACGGGACAGAAAGACAGTGATTATGATTCTCTATTATTGATGAACGAATATGTTGACATGGTCTAAAAGGTCCGAGAAACTGTTTTCCCATGAAAAGGTCCAAATTGTCTTCAATTTTGGGATATATTTTCCAACAACCTTTTTCAATGAGTCATGTGGGCATCATTTTTTCTAGATGTTTATGGAGAAAGAAATGTATTCAATTTCAGTAAGAAATGCAAGGTGTCAAAAGAATTTTCAAAATTATATGTTTGAAATATCTTTAGAATTGCTATACGTTTAATGTGTAGAAGTGTTTGAATATGTACAAGTATAGTTTATCCTGATGATTAAATTGTTCGTGTTATATTTGATGTTTCAATTTGCGATGCATTGGTTGGGGCAATCGAAGCATGCTGGTCACACGTGGAGATTGAGGCAGATGCTCTCTCGGCACGGGTAGAGACAGGGAGGGGCTGGAGGGGACCATGGCCCCGGCAAGAAAAAAATTCTTAAGTATATATTATGTATAAATACTTTTAATCTATAGAAAATATGTTGATATTTTAAACTTTGGCCCCTTCAATCATAGATTTATGGCTCCACCACTGTCTCTCGGTGATCCAGGACCTCAAAAATGGGGGAGGATCCTCTTACCTCTACCTTATTCTTGATGACATTAGGATTTTTTTGAAAATAAAGAGTAATTTTATTGTCTCTTTTTGTAAGCGATCTGCGAATCGTGTTGCTCATACATTAGCAAGAGCACATGTTACTATCTCAGATCAATCATGTTGTTATGACCTTGTTCCTGACTCTATTGTAAGCCTTTTGGCTCACGATCCGGTGAATTAATATCAGTCCATTCGAGTTCAAAAAAAATCTGCAAAAAAATATGTGAATACGTTTTCGGGATGCCACTAATATATTTGAGTTTTATCAATAGAAACAGGCTTAAGGAAGCTTTTTATTTGGCCTAATTATCGATTGGAAGAATAACTGAAATCCACAATCACGAGGATATAGTCCACGCTTTGTGACAAGAAACCGGCAACAAATGGTGAGACAAAAAAAGACTATCACAGTGACAAGAATGATAATCTGCAAGCAAAGAATTAATTTTTGAATAGTTTCATCTTTGAGAACATTGCCCAAGTTTGGTTATAAAAAAATACTATGGAGATTTACATGAGTGAATTACTTTTATGGACCACTCCAAATTTGAACTCTTAAGGGTACTGGTCTCCTGGATATGCCAATTTGAAAGATGTCAAAGCAGCATGTTTAGATCGATGCTTTAAGAAAGGTTAAAGCAAATGTTTTACTCAGGATGCAACTTATTCACAGGACTGAGGATGTTTTTACTTGGACTGTAATTTGCTGGTCTGGTCTGGTCTGATCTGGTAAGGTCTGGTTTCTTTGTATTTTTATAACTATCCAAGTCTGGTCTGGTCTGGTCTGAACTGGTCTGGTCTTGTCTGGACTGGTCTGGTCTGGAATGGTCTGGTCTGGTCTGATTTGGGACAAATTACAGTCTAAGTAAAAACATCCTGATTGTTGTTATGTTCGGATCCATCACTTCAGCAACCAACTGTCCCGTGGTGATATCTATACCTTTTTTGTACTTGTCTGTCCCCAGCAGACAGGTTGTCTGTCATAGACAACTCGAATTCAAGTTGTTTGTGATAGACAACTTATCTGCTGGGGACAGATAAGTGTGCAAAAAAAGTGTACGCATTTTGTGTACACCACACATTTTTCTAAAATCAATGAGGTGCAAGGCAGTTTCATTGAATGACAATAAGCGACTCCAAATGATCCTGCATATCATACAATTCACTCTCAACATGACAACATTTCAGTTTTCTAAATCACTTGGGACATTAATTATAGACTAAGTTTATTTTTAAAATTCATTTTAAAAATATTACTGTATGTAAATGCATAATTTTTAATAGAGATATTACCCAAAATAGGACTAAAACAGTTTGAAAATTCCAAAAATAGGACTTCCATGTTTTTATTCCCGAAATAGGACTAATTACTGTCATGTTTTGGCAGTACCAGACTTTAAACATGACAGTATTTTCCAAGTTTGGCAGTAATTAGTCCTATTTTGAGAATAAAAACATGACAGTCCTATTTTGGAATTTTCAAATTTTTTTAGTCCTATTTCGGGAACTTTCCCCTTTTAATAATTCAGTCATTTCAACAACTTTAGCAACTTCAACTCTTCAACTACTTCGTAAATGAATGACTCTAATACGTATTTTAGCAACTTCAAGTCTTCATTTTAAATACGTATTTTAACACGCATTTGATGCGTGTTGGGATCGACTTTTGATGGTTTTCCTTGGTTTATCAGGGAAATCAAGGAAAACCAAACTAAGTTGTGTTTACCAGGCGTTGGGTCGAGTTTTGTGTCATTTTGAGTCAAAATTAGGGAATTTGAGCCGGCACCGGCGCTTGAGGAACAAACAAGATGATTTGAGATTGATTTGAGAGCTATGGAGGTCACTGAGAGTTTTATGATGAAGATTTGATGACAAAAGAGCTCTAGGATTGGCTACGGGATCAAAAGAAGACGAAAAGAGCTTGAAAACGGCGATCAGGATGACCTTCTGCCATTCGTTCAAGCATATCTCTTTGTAGAAACATCTAATGTACACCTTTCAAGTTCCATATGAAATCTAACATCAAGGTCTACAAATCATATGCAGACATCTTTGCGAGAATCTAAGAGGAAGAAGGTGAAAACAGACGATGAAGTCAGATGATCCCTGTTACGATTTCAGAATGCGACCTTCCACCGTTTTGATCATATCTCTTGATTGGATGATTCAAATCTCATTCAGCAAGTTGTGGTCGATAGAGGACTTCATTATCTACAACTTTTGTGAAGGAAGCGTCATCAAATTCTGAACTTAAGTAAGCACGATCGTGCCCTCAAAGTTAGGCATGATCGTGCATGAAGAGAAAGAACTGCGGAACTACTACCAGGCAGGTATGATCGTGCCTGGAGGGAGGCACGACCGTGCCTGCCCAAAACGCGCGATTTTGCTCCGGAGGCACGGTCGTGCCTGGCACCGTGTCTGCCTTCGGAAATCCCAATTCAACTCAAATTTGACCCGAATTTTCTATTTAAACGGCCTGTAAGCCCCCGTTTTGAAGCGAGGAGCTTAGAGAGAGTGCCCAACATGAAATTTAGAGGGTTTTTCAGCCTTGTTCATCAATCTTTTGGTATTTTGTGTAAGTTCCATCTTTTTAATTATTGACAATCAATTCTATTCTTCCCAATTCTGAAGATTCTTCAATTATCAATTGTGAGTGGTTTAATTAGAGATTTGGGATTGATTCTTGTTCGTTTAATTGCATGAATGCCGTTTAATTTGTGTTTGAATAATTTAATTGATATCTTTTGTAACCTGGAACCGCGGCTAGAATTACAATTGTCTGTATAATAAATTAAGAGAGGTCTAATTTATTCTAGGACACATTCACACACACTTAATCGTTCACTAAGAAATTAGTAGCGATTAAGGGGCCGTAAGCTCGCTCGTCTTGGCAATAATTTAGGATCATGTCGCATGAGCGATCAGCCTGGTCCCCTAAATTATTGTACTATACGCCGCGAGAGCGGTAAGAACTTAGTAATGATTAGCTAGGCTCAATTGAATTAATTTCATGTAATTAGGCCCGATCTGCCAGAAATCTGGTTACCCCGGAATCAATCCTTGTTCTCTTCATCATTAATTAGAGACAACCCCTTAGTTTAATCGTTTTATTCGCATTTTAATTTTCCACCAATCATTCTCGCACGACACATTTATTTTATTTCTTTTTAATCGCTGAATTTAATCAATTCTTGATTCCCTTTTGTCCGTCACTGTGGAGACGATACTCGTACTTACACCTTATACTACGATCTATTTTAAGTGCGAGAAAACTCACATAAGCTCTCTCTCTGGGGCTTGACCGCCGCTAGGGCTTCATTCGTCCGCTCTCATCCCTTTGACAAGTAACGGTGCTGGTTTTAATCGGCTGTGGATTGGAGTTTTCGACGCTATTCAACAAGAAGAGGCGAATATTGCTGTTGTTACTTTCCATTGATTGCCGTAGCAAAGGGTCGGAGGTGGGGGAAGACGAAGCGGGTCCGTCGCCAAGGGCTTTGCATGGAGACGATTGCCGATCTGTACCGCAAGATGAGCGTAGATGAGGAGGCAGTGGAGCAGGATTTTGACGAAATACCGCAGAGGGTTCAAGGGAGGAGTCTCGACCGAGTTTCCCAGTAGTGGGTGCGCTGATAACGGACAGGAAGATAAAATTCCCAGTATTCAAGGAGTTGATGGCTACGCTGTGGAGACCAGGGAAGGGCATGGAGATCAAAGAAATCGGCCATAAGAGGTACTCGTATATTTTTACTTTTTATCACCCAGTTGATATTAAATCTACTGACTATTGCTTCATAAATCATAACAAAGAAGCAAAGAAGCGTAGACATCAGGGACGTAGCCAAGTGTTGGCTTATGGTGTCAAATGACACCACTCAAATTATATATTTATTGTATATATATGCATATATAAATTGAAAGTGTTAAAAATGACACCACTCAAATTATATATTTATTGTATATATATGTATATATAGATTAAAAGTGTTAAAAATGACATTACTAATTTTTTATAAAGTGTCTATATATAATATACTTCCCTAGGGAGCGTTTGCGGTAAGAACGGACTCCCGGGAGAGAAATGAGAATGATCTGAACCGTTAGATTGTATTATGTGGAACTGAATTGTGCATTCGGTGAAACTGAAATGTGCATTAGATGATATTGGAATGTGCAGAATAAATTTTAAACTCAAATGTGCTTTAGGTGAAACTGAAATGTGCGGAATAAAAGGTACAAAAATAACATCACATCGTACCTTTTATTCTGTACATTTCAGTTTCATCTAGTGCATATTTCAATTTCATCTAATGCATAACTCAGCTTCACATAATGTCACTGTATCATACCCTTTGTGCTCCAAATTTTAATTCCACGTAATGCACATTGCAGTTTCAAATAATGCACATTGAATTTCACTTAAAGCAAATCTAACAGTCCAGATTCATTCTCATTTCTCTCCTAAGATCATGTTCTTATTTGAACCGAAACCTACTCCCCTATCTCACAAGTTTTTTATGTATGATTGAAAGAATAATGTTGATAATATTTAATAAGAAATTGAAACAATAATATAATACTCCTAATTTAAAATTCACATTAATTTACCCTCACTTAGGATAAGAGTAGCGATCCTGTTAGACCGGCTAAGGCCATTCGGGGCTCTTTCTGGTGGAATTTTTTGATAATTTTTTGTGATCATATTTTTCATCAAGTCGGTTTTTCGTCAATCAAATTGCAGCTTAAAGTTCAATCGGGAAGGCAGTTAACTGAATTCATTACCAAAACTCTGTTGTTTATATATATAAAGCGCAACTTTTGTAAAAACTTTATTTAAATGCTTCCCCGGTTGAAATTTTAGCTGAAATTTGGTGGGCATAAACTAGACTTAATGAAGAATATGTTCCATATATCTGATCAAAAAGTTTCATCGGAAAGGGCCCTAAATGGCTTCGGCTTGACAGAGGTTCCCGTTAGGCCGGCCTGATATGATCTGCGCGCTCCTTAGGGTAATTTTGACACCACTGACATTACATCCTAGCTCCGTCCCTGATAGACATTATAATGAGCTATTTTCCCAAGGGACTGGAACTACGTTATCCCCTTCTTAGATGTATTTCCTTTCTACGCATCATAAAATTTGTTGACTTGATAAATGCCATTGAATGGGGAAGTGTAGACATGAAAAGTCTACTTAAAGTCTTTCAAAAATGATTATATGAATATATGATACTTGATGGAAATAATCATATTGTATATGAATAAGAAATGAAGATTTACTGTACACACACTAATAAAGCGGCCAAGGCTGTTTGAATCCAGAAAAGCTTTATAGGTACCATGCATATCTGCTATTCCCTTTGGAGTTTGGACTAGGCATATTTGCATCATCCGTGTTGGCTCTCTGATTAGAAGTTTCGGCGGAGACAATACTCTGCAGTTTAGTTTTATGCAGATTAGAATCCAAAACTAGCTACCAATTAATCAATATTGAAAATAAAGTCCGAAGCAAACTTCATTACCGTAATCTCAGGAGAGAATGAACATGTTCTCTTCGAGAGGGTCATCGACATAACATATGTGGAGACTACTATATACTTCGTATTAAAGACAATTCAGTGGATAATAGTAATACGAGTAAGTATTATGGCTGGAGAATTCAGGGGAACTTATAATGATACATATCTTACGTTCAGAGGAAAAAACGACATTTTCCGTCATAACTGGTTCCAACTTCCAATGTAGAGTTCGTGGTTACGGTTCTTGAGTTTCAAGCAACAAGGACGTTATTTTGCTGCTAGTATTTTGTTTTTGTGGTAATTGTCCTAAACCTACTATTTGAAAGGTAAAGGTCTGGTCTGATCTGGTCCGAAGTCCGAAATAGTCTTGTAAATGTATGGTCTCGATATTTTTATAACAATGGGAGCCTGGTCTGATATGGTCTATTTAAATCTAGTTAGATCTGTTTAAGTCTAGTCTGTCTGAGACTGAAAAACAATTAGAAATTGCTTCAAATAGGACTAAAACTATGGCAAAAACTCAAAATAGGATTTACTATGTTTTTATTCCAAAATAGGACCATAGTGGTCCTATTGGAAACATACTCATTTCTTCCTTCCATTCTTACCCCTCATTTAAATATTAGTAAAAGATAGCTAAAAGTCATAATTAAATGTTTAATTCATAATAAATCTGAAAAAATTTCAATAATTCGTAGAAAAATAATAAAAAAATTATTAAATTTTTTATAAAATAAAAAATAAGAAAAAAATTTATTATTACTCAAAATATTCTTATTAATTTTTTGGTATATTTTACGAATTTTTATTATTTTTTATTATCTTATTATGAATTAAAACATTCCAATAGGTATAAGGGTATATTTGTCCAAGACACAAATAATTAGTCCTATGGAAACATAGTTTATTTTGTGGTCCTATTTGTGCAAAGTGAATGACTTTTAGACCTATTTTGATAATTAACTCAAATACAATCCAAATAACACATCTAAAACTAGGGGTGGACCGGGCCCGGTCCGGTTCCGGTTCGGACCTGGGCCCGGCCGGGCTTGGATTTTTTTGGATAAGGCCCGGGACCGGCCCAGGAGTCTACCATTCCGGGTCGGTATTTCTTCTTTATTCCAACCCCCCACCCTGCAAACCCCTCGAAAACACCCAGCCCACCTAAACCCAGCCCAAACCCAAAAAAATAAAAATAAAAAAAGCCCAGACCGGCCGGGCCGGTCCGCATTTTTCAAGTCCCGGACCCGCACAGTAGCAGGCCGGGCCGGTCCCGCACAGTAGCGGGCCGGGCCGGTGCCGCACAGTAGCGGGCCGGGCCAGTCGGACCGGACAGGCTCCATCCCTGCCTAAAACTCTAAATCACTCACACATAGGATTAAGTATTAATTTGCTACCCTAAATACCCCTACGGTATTAATTCATGAGAAATTTGTTATGGCTATGACTAAAAATAGGTTTTTTCCAAGAATGATATTTTATATTTGGTTTTCCAAAATAGAAGACTTATTAAAAATATACGTAGTAATAAACTACAAATTTTCAATTTTGACAATTTATTTAATGAAATTAGTGATGGCCTCGGTGCGGGCCACCCGACCCGGGGACCGGACCGGACCGGCCCGGTACTGTGTGGGCCCAGCCTGGGAACCGGGTACCGGTTCCGGGTCTAGGCCCGGTTTAAGGATGAAATTGGGGTTGTTTCGGGATAGATTAAATGTGAATTGGCCCAGCCCGGCCCGGAACCGGTGGACAACCGGACCGGTCCCGGGCCTAAACCATTGCCATCCAGACCCGGCCGGGCCTAGGCCCGACCCGGACCCGACCCGGTCCATCACTAAATGAAATACTCCGTATCAGTTACTTATGAACTTGATATTATTCTCTTATTGACAATTATAGAACAAAAGAATAAAATGAAACAACAAAATTACTCCGGGTATATAACATAGTTTAGATCACTCGGTTTTCATTTAGGATGTAGTTTAGGCTAGATTAGAACTTTTTCTGATAACGTCTGGAGGAGTTTAAGTAGTCGTTACTAGTTACTACCATGAACCATCTTTTGACAAACCCCGTGCGCAAGAGATTGAGGACCAGCAGTGAGCTCGAAGCGCTTTGGTTTCCAAATTCTGATTTGGATCTCAACGCAACTAAAATAATAGTTCCTCTTATGAACTATGGTTACATATGATACATTACAAAAACACAATACTACTACCTTGTTGATGAGCAGTATAGATAGTAAACCATAAAATAGCAAAATATATAGCCCAGCAATACTTTACACAATGGAGCGATCAAATTTTGCATAACAAAATAACACGTTAAATAATGTCCCAACTACTTTATGGGTCAGGCTGCATCACTACCAAGTCTACAATGAAGGAAAAGAGTGACCCATGACCAGAGAGAGGCTAAACTGCTCAACATGCCATAAAAGACAACAACATTTCTTCACCTGGCCAAGTTCTACACAAAATTGTGAAGTTGGGACTATTAAACTATACAAAACAGCTGCATATGTATCTTGGGAAATCATTAGACAATGCAGAAAAAAAACTAGCTTTTCTTCTTTTTGAGACTGAGAGACTGAGATTTCAAAGCAACATTCATGTTCTTTTTCTTGATGTTCTTCTTACCACTAGTTCCATCTTCATCACTGTCAGCATCACCAAATGTCTTTCGCATCTTCTTATCAGCATGCCCCATAACTAAAATCTTCTTCTGCTCATCCCTTTCCTCAGATTCCCCCACTGGCCTCCAAATAAAAAGTGACCTGAAATTCTCACAAAACACTCATTTCAAGAACACCAGTCACTACATGCAACTTCATATGAACTATAAATTGAAAAATGAAGAGACTTTATATACAAGTTGCACAGTTTAGTAGTTGAGTTCGAACACAAACCGACTATAAAAAGAGCAATAAATGGTGAGACAATAAAAAATACTATCACAATGACAAGAATGACTATCTGCAAGCAAAGCAATAATGTTTGAATAGATTCATTTTTGAAAACATTGCATGAGTTTGGTTATAAAAAATCTTTTAAGTAAAACTTTTACTATGGAGATTTACATGAGTGAATTACTTTTATGGACCACTCCAAACTTGAACTTTCGAGGGTCCTGGATATGCCAATTTGAAAGATGTCAAAGTACCATGTTTAGGTCGATGCTTTAAGAAATGTTAAAGCAACTGTTTTACTCAGGACTGACCTTGAACTTCCAGATGCAAGAATATCATCACGTGGATGCAACTTATTCACAGGACTGATTGTTGTTATGTTCGGATCCATCACTTCAGCAACCAACTGTCCTGTGTTGATATCTATAAAATCGATGGGGTGCAAGGCAGTTCCATTGAAATTCTCGCTTATGTAACGCCCAATGACAACAAGCGACTCCGAATGATCCTGCGTATCACACAATTCACTCTCAACATTTTCAGTTTTCTAAATCACTTCAGACATTAATTATAGACTAAGTTTATTTTTAAAAATTGATTTTGAAAAATATTACTGAATTGTAAATACACAATTTTCCATAATTCAGTCATTTCAACAACTTCAGCAACTTCACCCAGTTCATCCACTTAAAGCCTTTCCAAATAGACACTAAATAAAATGTTTGTTTAGATTCCAATTGAATGGGGCTTACTTTTGGGTCCCACTCTGCTCGAAAAGCAGTAAGGTGTCGATTGAAATCATGACTGTGAACAATTTCCCTGCTAGGAGTATCAAGGTTACCATATATTGAATCCCAAACCAGAAGTCGATTATCCTGTGAAGTTGTAAGTATCTTGCTACCACTATGCGGAGAAAAGTACGCTGAGTTTACAACACGTTTGTGTGGTAGGTTGCACAGAGAAGATCCAGATTTCAACAGCCGCATGTCCCATATACGTGCCTATCATGTGAATCAATTAGATATTTTCCCCGTGAATAGAGAGGATAGCCAAAACTGTGGTGCCATATAATCACTACCCAACCATGATTTGGAATTATTACTTTTATGGTATGTTTGGATCCCGGAAAATTCAAGCAAAAGAAAATAGAATGTGATTGATGTGATTATAAAAATAAATCATAAGCTTATATTTCTTACTATTTATAATAGATATAGTAGGACTATGGTAAATAAATAAGTTTGAAGTTTGACCAAATTTTGCAATGAAGTCAAGCACAAGAAAATAACTTCTGTTAGTTTCGTTTTCATTTTCCTAGCATTTTCCATGACAGTTGAAAAAATATCATACGAACTGACCATCGGAACTTACAAAGTGATCATTTCCACAGCTTAACAGAAGATCTGGCTGAAAAGGATTGCAGTGAAGACCAACGACTTTACTTGACTTCTTGTGAATCAAAATTGGTTCACCAATTACACTATTGCTCCTAACATCAACCCTTCAGAATTTAAAGAGATGAGTTAGTCCAATTCAATGTTAGGAGAATTCATCATGGATTACCAATAAGGTTTGTGTTGGAGTCAAAGTTCAAAGCATACATACATATATAGGTATCCAAAATTATCAGCAATGAGTGCAACATTTCTTTCTGGATTTACATCCAACCCATAAAGCATTCTCCAAGTGCTTGCTCCCTAAAGAAACATATTACATATTTGGACTTGCATAAGTTCGCTTTATGGAACCAAGTTTTTGTCCCCAAGTGAATAAAAAACAAAATAAGGAACTGAGTTCAAGGTCCCATTTAACAATTACATAACAACAAAATAGGTTAAATTCACGAATGTGCAGCTTGTAACATAAGAAATCTGATAGTGCAGAACTCTCACTTACAATGTCTGGTAAAAAAAAATGAATAAGTTTTTGTATGAAAGATTCAAACAAATACATGAATCAAACACTATAAAATCTTCATATTCAATTTGAAACATGAAAAGAGAATGTAGGATATTGTCATTTTAAGGCCATCAGAGAACAAATTCAATCAAAGTCTGCATACTATTAGACAGTTTTTCAATTCTTCTAAGTTATAACTCAGCCCTTATATGGTTGGAAAACTTTGTAGTGGAGAGGAAAGTGAAGGAGTGTGTTACAGACCAATTCTATGGTTGGAAATATCAACGTAGAAATCGGATGATCAGGAAGGGTGACTCTGGAATCCAAAGTGGCTGAGAAAGAAATCTGTGACCTGGCAGTTTAGGCAGCTTCCTAATCAGCAGCTTCCTAATGAGCATTTATCTCTTTCTTTAATTATTCCTAGCTTCCTATTCAGCAGTTTCCTAATTAGCATTTTTCTCTTTTCTATAATTATTCCTATTATGATTAAGGAAACTTCTTGGTTAGCATTTATTTCCTTTTAAAATTAGGACTCTTGTAATAACTATATAAGGGTCATTAGTATTATTCAATAAACAGCTTTGGAGAATTAATTCTTGGATCTCTGGAATACTTCCAAGATCATATTAAATCCACTAAGCCCTTTCTTTTAATTCTTCCAACTAATACGTTCATCATCGATTCCAAATTACAGAATTCTCTAAGCTCTCGTTCCCTGCCAGTCTCTCGTTCTCGTCCGTGGACGAGATCTTGTACGTCTGCCCTTAACAGAGTCTCGTGGATTTGGTTGAGGGAGTTTTGGGAGGAAGGAAGAAAGTGGTGACATGTACACTCCCCCAAACTCACCATGTCTCGCTCACCCAATTTGGAGTAATTAGGAATTTAGGAAATACATTTTTCTTTGTTTCTAATTCACCTTTATATTTTATTTAAATTGGTCTATATAATCATTGTTAAATAATTCATTTTATGTACTCCATTGAACCAAACATAGCATTTTTGCAAACAATTTCACTTTCCTCCATTCCTCTCTTCATCTCATTCGAATCAAACAAAGGCACGATAGTCAGATGCAATAATGAGAATGCACTCTGGCTATAGAGAAATCACCTGCCATCCATCAGGATTAAGGTTCATCAATGACAAAGAAATTCCAGTTTCTATATCAGTGTAGCTAACTGTTCCATCTGAAGATGCAGCATATACGGATCCATCATTTGCTGGACTGAACCTACAGAGTCCATTTATTTCATTCAGGAATGTGTTCAGGAGAAACATAACACTACAGCACATGTATATGATTATGAGAAAATAAACAAGTACATGCTCACTTCATATTATTAAGTATGCAGCCATGTATATTTCCATAGACCATCTTCTCATGTACTTTCACAAAATCCCAGACTCCAAGTTGTCCTTTCTATATTAGAAGCAAAAGGTGAATAGCATTATAGCATCAGGAAACATGTTTTCCAATGCTTACATATGCTAATTGCCATATGAGAAGAAGAAAATGTGAACTCGTGCCTTATCACCAGATAAAAGAATATTGTGGTTAGTAGGGTGGAACTCCAGGCATGTGACCCGTCTGCTATGATATCGAATAACGGCACATTGCACTTGATCTGGGATCACAAATGTTGGCCTGATCTGTGATTAGACAAAGAAAACTATCAGACTTGTCAAGGGTATGTTTGTATCTGGGAAAATGTTAAGGAAATTGCAGATGAAAACAGAGATAAAATTTAGAAGAAAGAAATGGCGGGAAAATAAGTACAATTAAAGTTAATACAAACATTAACATAATTTATAAGAAAACCCATAATAACTTTATATACATGTTGGAAATTGTTTAACAGATCTAGACATATGTGAAATTTTAAATTGATATTGTTTCATGTTTTCTGAAGTAAGACCAAACATTAAATAATCTTTTCCCTTGGCATTTCTTTTCCCTGCCATTTCCCAAGTTCCAAAATACCCCAAGTGATGGTTAGGAAAAAATGTCGGGGCCATTTGGAAAGAAAAGAAGGAGAACAAGCTTACTGGATGAATGTGGGGTTGAATCTGGCGTTGGAAAAAATATTCCAAAGGATTTTCCTTGTTCCTACGCGGTGACGGCACTACACCAAATTCCGTTGACACTCGATGTGGACAAAACATTGTGGTATGCCCTTCAATAATTAAAAAAATCATGTAAGTCAAACGGCTATATGTACTATAAAAACACAAAGCGAGTATACGAAGATGAAAGATGCCACTGTAGTTGGAAACTTGAAATAGCACTTGGAACAAAGTAGGCTTTGCTTCAACATTTCACAGGCATCATTTCATCAATCACACATCACACTACTTCCCTAAATTTTTGGGTGAGCATCCAAATATGAAACTGTTGTAATGAATTGATACGCTATTTCTTTTTTACCTTTTCACTAGAGATGTGAACATGTTATATGAACTAAAATGATAAATACTACTAGTATAACGGAGCTCGTTCTAGTCGTTCTTTTAGTATTGCATCACACTTCATCCACAAAATAAATTCAGTTCCTGGTAAAATCTAACTACCCATAACTAAATGGAAACAAAGAAAAAGAAAGAAAATCAGAAATACCTGGCATTTTGCAGAGAAAACAGGGCTTCATTGGGCAGTCAATGTAGGTCGCCCCCTTGAATCCCGCTTCATGGCCAGTTCTCTTGCAAACCTGAAAGAAATTCAAACAAAAATCCAACTAAACAAAATCTTCATCTAAAACGCAACAAGGATCAAATTTTGGGGATAAAAGCCCAAACCTTGCAGATTTTTTTAAGACTAATAGTGATATGAGGTTTCCCATTCTTTAAGGAAGAGACTTCTTCTACTTTCTCCACATCCCCTTTTCCTTTAACTTGTTCTTCTTCTTCGTCATATGTTTCTGATTCTTTTACCAAGACCTCTTCTTGGCCTTCTTCTTCCGATGAACTCTCTTCCGAGTCAGTATCGCGCTCCACCACCACTTTCGGGAAAGATGTTCTTCTGGTTTGCGGGGGCATTTTGGGAAGAGCAGAGAAAAACTAACTACCCAGTTACAGGATATAGATATTGTTGGAGAAAAGTCTTCAGTGATTGATTAGTTGCAAAGGCGCAGACTTTAATTTGGGGAGGCGCAAAGAAGACGAAGGGAGTTGAAAACTTGGATGTTGAAGACCGACTTCACTTTACCCCGAAGAGGTGCATCAAGTTCAAATGGCAAATGTGCCCTTGGCATTTAAGCTACTCGAGCAAGACTGGAGAGGGGCGTTTTGGCCTTTGAGGTCGTGAAATGGCGGGAGTCACGTGGCGCAAACATAACCGCATTGGTGCTCCGTACAACACCACAACGTACGAATCATGCGCCCGTTTGTTACCAGAAAATGCATTTTGTACGTTGGTGACTTGGTGATTGTACTTTGATAGGATTAGTCAAACAACAATTATCTAAGTCATACTCCTCCATAAGGATGGGGTGGGGCGGGGGCCGGGATGGGTGATATATTTCTACCCCGCTAACAGGGCCGTCTAGACCAATTGTGAGGCCCTAGACAATCATATAGACGTTTTGTTTCTTAGTACATATAAATTTATAGAGCCGACAAACGATTTTATAATCAAGTCATTTGTTACTTTGTTCTTCTCTTTATACACCATGAATCAAGTTTTCGTTTTTCCGTCACCACAAAACCTACAATTCCATTCAAAATGATACTACCCACGTCCTACTAATATTGAGACATGAGAAGGATATGTGGTTATTAAAAAAGTGCGTTGATATGGCTGATATTGATAAAGTAAGAAAAAGTAAGAATGGGCTTAAAACCACATAAATTTTATCAAATTTGATTGAGAAAAGATTGGGCAATCTTAGGATGAAATTATAAATAATTAAGTAAATGCTTCGAAAATACAAATTTACTGCTCATCATAAATAAGATACTAAGATTATAAATATTCAATGTGTAATCAAACTCACATATCACAATTCAACTGCAAAAGAATTTTGCACACCCAAATGAGTAATTGAGTTGTTTGAGTAAATAAATAGATTTATGCATCGATGATTTATAATTGGTATTGCACTTACTGTAATACAATTGAATTCTTGTATACCTAGACCCTACTCCCTAGCCACAAACAATTGAAAAAAGAACTAAACAGCTAATGCTAAACGATGTACAATCTAACAAAAGTAATCCACTAAATGAAATGAACTAAATCAAATTGTTAGAAGAACTACAAGGCCTGAAGTTTAAAGGCCGAAGTGTTGAACTGCCATTTGTCGCTTGACATATGTGCGGTCTAATTGCAAAGTAATAATTAATTAATGGAAAAATAATTATTAATTTTCCTACTCCCCGCTTGCCAGATGCTACTCACCACCATTCCTACTCGTCTTGCATGTCCGACTTTTTCATACAGGAACTTATATTTAATTAGAAATCTGCAATTTAGATTAAATTAAATACACAATATATTAGTAATAGGATTGTTTTTAAAATTGGAGGCCCTTGAAATTTGGGGGCCCTAGACACTTGTCTAGGGAAAATGCCCCCATGGCCGGCCCTGCCCGCTAAAATATGGGACGAGAATGGAGATTACTACACCCGCCCCGTCTCCGCCCCGTATCCGTTATAAATATATATACTCAAACATAGATATATATATATACACATACATATATTAATAATGTATAAACATATTTAATTAAATTATATGTACTATATAACAAACACATACACATACACATACTTATAGACACGCATACATGTATATATGTGTAGTAGTCATGATTAATGAACTGAGGATGTTTTTACTTGGACTGTAATTTGCTGGTCTGGTCTGGTCTGATCTGGTCTGGTCTGAACTGGTCTGATCTGGTCTGGTCTGAACTGGTCTGATTTGGTCTGGTAAGGTCTGATTTCTTTGTATTTTTATAACTATCCAAGTCTGGTCTGGTCTGGTCTGGTCTGGACTGGTCTGGTCTGGTCTGGGGCAAATTACAGTCCATGTAAAAACATCGTGATACTACGTAAGTATTATATTAGAATAATAAGTAATGACTAAAAATATTTAGCATAAATGATGTATGAGTTTTAAAAGTGAGAAACTAAGTAAATAGAACGCACACACACTCACACACACATATGTATAATATATATAATTAATTGTAGTATAATTGATGATAAATTTGGAATGACATACATGATGGTAATATGTTTACTTATATTATTTTTAGTTTTATTATTTTCATACACCCAGAACCATAGAATCCAATTGATATTCATTTGAAATTCAATACACAAACATCAAATGGTTATTTAATTTTTAAAGTGTTGAATATCAGTAAAAGTGCCCGACGCAGGGGAAAAACTTTATTAGAGAAATTATTAGACGAACTAGAACGGAATTTAGAGAAATTTCAATAAAACTTCTTGAACTTATTCAAATTGAAAAATTATTAAAAATTAACGGTATCATCTTTTATCGAACACAATATTATCTAGTTTAACTCTTTCAGTGCTATATATATATATATATATATATATATATATATATATATATCTATAAAATGGATTAAGAAATACACAAATAAGATTAAAATATATATGGGGGCACCCGTGGGGGACAGCGGCGTGAGGCGGGGATGGGGCAGGTCTGGGAGTGACGGGGGATGGGGCGGGGATGGGGGGAACTTTTTAGACATGGGGCGGGGGATGGGGGAGTGAACCCCCGCCCCAAACCCGCCCCGTTGCCATCCCTACTCCTCCATCCACATTCTTCCCACGTTGGCATAAATTGGAGTTTAAGAAAAGAGAAAAGGGTCAAATAAGATCTTCTATTATTATGAAATCATCACATAAGGTCATGTACTCAATAAAGTGTCATATAAATGCGCTACTTATAAAAAGCAATCGAATGAGTAAAAATGACCTTTTGACAACCTCGTAATCCCGGTTTTAGCGTATAAAGGATCAAAATGACTATCTTTTAAATATAGATTATATGATTGGCGTGCAATATTTAGTTATGATTGACTTAAATACAAGATAAAACTAACAACATGTGAGCTAAAGTCATGATTTAGAGGTTGTCAACGGGTCATTAGGACTCATCCAATTGCTTTTTATAAGTAGATGTACTTATATGACAATTTATTGAGTACATGTCTTATGTGACGATTTCATAATAGTAGAAGACCTTATTTGACTCTTTTCTCTTAAGAAAATGATAATAAAACGAAAATGTATAGTTGTGGTTGA
Organism: Cuscuta epithymum; assembly: GCA_945859915.1. NCBI lineage: Eukaryota > Viridiplantae > Streptophyta > Magnoliopsida > Solanales > Convolvulaceae > Cuscuta > Cuscuta epithymum. The sequence goes on along the minus strand of CAMAPF010000955.1, from coordinate 1,493,700 downwards.
TGACAAAAATGTTAATGAATATTTTTTTGATACTTTATAAGGACATGGTTCTAAAATTTATCAGACGCTAGTCGGGTGGTTGAGGGGCGCTCAACTCCTAGGCGGACGATTAGTCATCTACAATTAAGGTCGACTAGATTGATTAGATCGATTAATCAGTCCAACTAGGCTGATTTTTAGAACAATGTTAAAAAGAAAAATGCAAAGAATTTTTGGGACGTATAAAAAAGGTAAGTGTGAAACATTTTCAGGGACGGAGGGTGTATAACTCATATTACCCTTTATCATTAGACTGTTAATATTCAAATCATAAATATAAAAATGTGTGATTGATTTTTGTGCTAATAGAAAAAAGATGAATATAATATTATAATCACATATAATTAGCGGAAGTGATAAAGTTTCGGATAAAATCAAAGGGGTTGCTTAGCGCACCCCGTTTGTACTTAACGTAACCCTGCTATGACTAAATTGACCTTTTTAATTACAAGTATTTAATTAGTTTAATCCAAATTGACGTTTAGCTGCCGTAGGATCACACCGCCTGCTGTCTTGTCCCATGGCCTATCATCTTTAAAAATTGATACTCGATCCAATAACTTCTTCTCATGTGGTAAATATTTTTTTTATTATAAAATTTTATATCTTCTTAATTTGTGTTCAAGTTTTTATAAAAAACACATCAAATTAAATATTTTTTATGATTTTTCATATGACATCAATATTACATATCTAAATTTTTTTAAGCAGATTATTCTAGCTAGGTGTATTTAAGTGTGGTCTGGTGATCAGCCCACAAATGTGTACTCCGTATTTAGTATTATTCAAATCTAGCCTAATCTAACTTGATTTGTTTAAATATATCTAGATAGAAATTAGTTCAATTAAAAACATCTTAAATGTCATTCACATGTGCGCTCATAGATATACTCCGTAACATATATGGCCTTAATGCGGAATCAACATGGTGCTTATGATGTTTTATTAAATGACGGCCCCTCTCATCTAGGGTTGTTAACGAATTGAATCGAATAATTATTGAATATCGTTTAATATCTAATATGAGACTGAAACGTGTTCAACTCAAAATATCTATTACATTATACTTTGTACAAGTTTAAACACAATAAAAAAATCAATTATGGTTGTTTGTAACATTTACAAACTTTAGATAAATAAAAATATATTAAACTACATTCGAAATTATATACAGTAGCTAGTAATTTATAAGAAGACACAATTGAAACTTGAAATATGCTTATTAGTTTGTTAGAAATTTATTTATTGTGTGACATTAATTTATTACTCCGTATTATACTAACAATAAGAATGTTTTTAATTGAATTAAAACTTACTGGTCTCGTTCAATCTGGTATGATCTCATATTTTTTTTTAATTTAAATTTAGTCTAGTCTAGTCTGAACTGGTTTGCCCTGTTAGACGTCTGCTTCCATGCATGTGTGTTTTTTCTGTGTTTTATTCAACTATCAAAATTTGGTATTGTCAGATCTGGGATCGTAAACAACACACAAATAAAAACATCCAAAATAGTGTAAGTCCCAGTTAGATGATACGGAGTAATAAAATAAAGACAATATTCAATATAAAGATGAATGAAATGTGTATATGATCATCAAAATATTATCGAATATGGCATACGGCAAACTTAATGAAACGTATCAAAGAGAAGAACTGATATACACATAATGGGACAAATGAAGTGACTAATATCAATTAAGATAGATAAATCATAAGTCTGGAAATCAAGAATACTACTCTCTCCGTCCTATATTAGTTGTCTTACTTTCCTTTTTGAGTTGTCTCAAAAAGATGTCATGTTCCCCTTTTGAGTAAGAAAGTTGTGGTCCATATCATTTCACGTCATTCTATTCAAATTTCAACCACAACTTTTACGTTTCAACTACTTTATTAATAATCATGTCAAATTGAAATGAGACAACCATTATGGGACGGAGGTAGTATTTAGTACTTCCTCCGTCCCGCAAAGAAGTTCACAGTTTGACCTACACACATATTTTTTTAAAGCACCCACACACATATTAAGGAAATAAACTTACCAAGGAGTAAATTTTACTGTTTTGACACTGATTCAACATTGTTTGACACTGTTTTGCACTGCTTTGATGTATATAACTTATCATTTAAGGAAATGAGAACTTCTTTTTGGGACTGCTAAAAAAGGAAAACGGAAACTTCTTTGCGGGACGGAGGGAGTATAATAATTTAGTAAAAAAATTATCCTCCATTTTATAAGAAGATTGTAAAAAATTTATAAGAACATTAATTATGTATTACAAAAATTTATATAGTTGTTTTTGCAAGGACAAACATTTATATAGTTATTGCTTGATGGTAATTATAATGTGTGATCCTGATTATATTAGGAATTGCAGTGTATTTCAAAGATAATTACATTGTTTTTTTAGAAAAATCATACACATAATTTAAGAAAATATTAGAATAAACCTATTTGTATTTTAAAAGAGCAATAAAAGGAGGCTCATTAAAAAAAACTGGACCAATAAAAGGAGGCCCATTCGATACTCGATAGTGATGATCATATTACCTTGCTCCGTATTAGTTACTCCGTAGAAAATTTGAGATTTACGGAGTATTCCGTATGAACTAATCAAAGAGGACAAATGTGTCCGATAACAGGAAAAAAGAGGTGCGCAGAGACAGAGCCAAGTCAAAACAATTAAATTGACAAAGTGCAAAAGATAACTTAATTATTAATAGAACTAAGAACCGACAAAGTTTAAGGAGAGTATATAAAAGAGCAATCTTTACCATCTTGGCCTTAGAAATTTACTCCGTTCAGAGCTGAATTATTGGCCATATGCCAAGCTCTTAGCTAGCTAAAAATCAATCTTTCTTCGCCGAGCGTGGAGGTGGGATCCAATGTAGTGGGGAGCCAATTCTGAAATCGGAACGCTTATAGTGTTTCTACTTGGAAGTTTTTGGAGTTTATACACCTTTTTTCTCATATTATTACACGATTTGGGAATAATGTTATTCATGAATTAACCAGAGTGATTTGATCTTTGTCTGATAGCCGTTCCTAGTGGTTCAACCATTCTAGTTGTATTGTTGATGTTTTGAACTTTGACTTTATTAACTGCAATTAATTCAAGGAAAAATCGCACTTTTATTCCTGAAATAATCATGAAAATGAAATGTTGGACCCGTATTTCTCATATTGTAAATGTCACCCCTCAATTGTCCAAATTGTTGTAAATGTGGTCCTTTAAGGAGTGAAATGTTCTCTCGCCCACATTGTATATTTCACCTCTAAAAGGACCACATTTACAACATTTATGACAATTGAGGGACGACATTTACAAACTTGGGAATACGGGTCCGACGTTTCATTCTCGTGACTATTTCAGGGACTAAAAGTGCGATTTTCACTTAATTCAATTTTCTCCCCACAAAAATGTGTCGTTGATATTTATACAATTGGGAGAGTAACGAACATGGTAGGTCGACAAAGTCCAAAATAAAAGATATATTCCGTATTTGAATAAGATGTGTATAGACCCTACAGACAGACTCGCTATAGTTCAGATGAACAATTGTCCATAAAGGACAATTGTTCATGTGAGAAGACTATTTCAAACCTGTGAATCATTAAACGCAATATGGGTTGTTGTATCTGTATTTAAGCCCAGGTCTCTAACCAAAATAACTCATACACCACTCAATTGTTTAGCCACTCCACTCACCTGGTTCAAGTCCACTCTCTGGTCTCTTAGCTCCCAAGCTCTCACTCACAAAGAGGAAACTCTATCTAAGGAAGAAGAAGATACTGACCACACTCACCTCACACTGTCTCACGCCTCACTGCTCACTCAACACTCTATCCGCCCCCTCACAAAAGAAAGAGATGTCTCGTCCGCTCCCCTCACAAAAGAAAGAAGATGTCTCGTTATATAATTGAGAAGGTGACCTCAATTATCAACGGTATGGAAAGTCAGGACAAACCACCAACAAACAGCTGCAATAGATAGGTAACGCCATAGAGCCAAAACTTAATTATTAGAATGCAACGGTGATGCAACTAGCCAAGGAGCAAAGTCACAAGGGATTTAAGTGATATGGCTAAAGATATACCGCGGGCCTTAACATAACAAGTGAACGGGAGACATTGGTAGGACCAATATGTCCAATATGGGTTTGTACATACACCCCTAAACTTGAGTGTATAATATACATCCGGCTGTATAGTGAGAACCGTACAGTCGGCCCAACAAGGTAAGTAACGGGCTTAAGGGAAAAACAGCAAAATAGCTCGGTGTCATTTTTGTAATTAATGTGAAAATCACGGTTTCTGCTAAATGAGCATTAGTGTACTGTTAATGAGCAATACTCCAATTTTAATAAGCACTGTGTTAGTACTAGAAAGTTAATATCATAACTAAAAAAAGGTGACATTTTCGTAATATAAATGAAAATCGATGTTTTCGTTAGATGAGCATTAATACACTTTTAATGAGCACCCGACGTATTCTATTGAGCATTAAGAGTCGAATAATGAGTATTGTGATATCAATTTCATATATTGTAATTCACTTTCTTCTTCTTGTTTCTTCTTTTATAAAAACTCATTAAATTATATCTACAATCAATTCATATGAATTTCAATATGTGAATCTAATGTAATATGGTACTTTTGAAAAATGCATTGTTATGACATTTTAAAAATATGAGTACCAATTGAGCACATGTAACTTACAAAAGGAGCATAAATATGAAAATCATAAGGTTTGTTAGTTGGACGTCACAATATTTTCATTCAGCATCAAACTTCATATATTTAGATGAAAATGACACTTGCTATTAAATGAGTATTAATAAACTTTTAATTACCACTACACCTATTATATTGAGTATTGAGAGTCTAATATTGAGCATCATAATCTCTGCTTCATATCTTTTAATTTACTTTCTTTTTATATTTTTTCTTTTATAGAAACTTTAAATTATATCTACAATCAATACCCATGAAGTTCAATATGTGAATCGAATGACATTTGATACTTTTGAAATATACATTGATATGATGTTTTAAAAATAAGCATAACATCAGTATCAATTGAGCATATGTAGCTTACAAAATCGGCATTAATGTGAAAATAATAAGCTTTGTTAGTTGAGCATCAAAACATTTTTCATCGTGCATTAAACCTCCTCTATTGAGTATTAGGAGCATGCAATTGAGTGTCAGCTGATCATTCGTAAATTATAAAATGAGCATTAGTATGACAATCATAAGTTTTTTTTAGTTGAACGAGCATCAAGATGTTTTCATTGAGCATCAAATCTCCTCTATTGAATATTAAAAGCATGCAATTGAATATCATGGTATGTTCTCTCGTATCTGTAATTAACTCATACTTGAATCTAATGTAATATGTTACTTTTGAAATATGCGTTGATATAACATTTTAATATGAGCACAACATCATTACCAAATGTACATAACTTACCAAATGAGCAATGATTTAAAAATCACAAGCTTTGTTAGTTGAACAACAAAATATTTTCATTGAACATCAAACATCCTCTATTGAGTATCTGAAGCATGCAATTGGGAATCATGATTGCTGCTTCCATGTATATAATCTAACTCTTATGTGAATATAATATGATACTTTAGAAATATGCATTAATATGACATTTTAAAATGAGCCTAAAATATGTACCAGATAAACATATGTAACTTACAAATTGAGCATTGGAATATAATAATTTAACTTACAATGAGAAATATAATAATTTTAAATTAAAAATAATTTATAGTATTTTGTTCTTGAATTACAAATATAATCGTGTTGTTTTTATGATATTTACTCATACACATTTATTTTACACTATACTCATTTTAGAATAACACAAAACTCATGTTAGTAATTAACACATAATATTTAATACACTAACAAATATTCATCTTAAAATTAAAAATAGAAGAACAATTAAAAAATTAATAACTAAAATACTTCATATTGCTCAAATTAAAAAAACTTAAGTTAGAAGGTTGATTGAAAAAAGAAGAAGAAACAAACTCAAACATTAAATATTGTTTATATTTTAAATTTTAATGATAATTGAATAAAACATTAAATCATATTAAAAGAAAATAAAGAAAAGAAAGAACAAAAAAAGAAAAACAACTAAAGCATTGAAAATTGAAAATCAACAAAAACTGAAAATCAAAGAAAGAAGTGAAAAGCAACCAAAAACTGTAAAGCCAAGAAAGAAGTGAAAACTGAAAAGCAACGAACAAAACAAAAGGAAAAAAAAAAAGTAAAGTCAACCAACGGAAGTGGCGCGGAAGGAAGAGTGATGACGGGAAAAATAAAAGTATCACCAACCATTAAACTAACTCTTACCCTAAAAGTTACATCTAATACAAAAAATCTGGTTGTACCATGCTCTAGTACAGCCGGCTGTACGGTATAAATTGTCCCTAAACTTCACAAGAATTGATGTGCCGGAGATGAATTATGTGTCAATATATTGGTCATATGTAAAATTGAGTATGTAACTACTCAAGCTATTGCACAAATTTACCGGCACTCTAATAAAAAAGAAAGAAATTTGGAAAATTTTACTGTGCACTCACGTTTCGGAACGTTTTGGTGCATTTCCCAATTGGCTTCATCCTATTGGTTACTCATTCCAACTCACACACATGAAAAAAGATAATTTAAAATTGCATATTTAGTCCTTACTTCCTTTTGTGATTTTTGTTTTCCCATAGCAAATAAACCGGGCGAGGGAAACTAGTTGAAGGATCTTCCACCTTCCAGGGTTCCTTCTCAAGAGCAGGTAAATGAGAGAAGCCAAAAGGATCTTCCATCCTCCAGCTTCTCAGATTGAAAGCAAAGAAACGAAAGGATCGCCCGTCCTCGTTTTCTGATCGCAAGCAAAGAAACCAGAGCGAGAGAAACGGGGATCTTCCATCCTCCGCCAGGTTTTCAGTGAATTCTTTTACCACGGTATTCTCATCCCACAACAGCGCAGAGCCACTTCATGGTTAAATCCACTGCGCGGTAAGTTCCATCATCTCTAATTCGTTCAATTAACACATTTTGATTTTTAATTTGTCGTCCCTAATTTGGATTTTGAATTATGAACTTTATTGTCACTTTAGTTGAACTGAAAATTGTATTTTATAGTTTTAAATGAGATTATTATGAGCTTCACGAGTTTTGGTTTGGCTTTTTATGAGCTTGGTGAATTTCCCAAACAGCTTAATTAAGGCACGTTTTTTGTTAGAAATTAAGAATGTAGTATAAATTTTATTGTGATCTAAATGACTTGTTAAGAGAAGTATATGCAATAGACTCCATGGTTAAGTACAGGCTATAATTCATATGGAATTAGCACTACAATACGATCAAATTTGTGTGTGAAAATCATCAACTTTAAGCAATGAAATTCACAGGGGTCATTACTATGTTATTACCCGATCGAAACTGTAATAAAAAATTTTTGTTCCATCTGAAGGGGGAGACCAAGTTACCTTGTTCTTCTTGTCGAGACCACCAATAAACCTATCTACTTCAGCAAATCCAGGAAATGGGGCTACAAATGGAGCCTAAAAATGTTTAGTTGGAGGGACTGATGATTTTTTACTAGTTTGTGTCTTCTTTCTATTAGTTGATGTTAGATCTTAAACAACTACATGATTATAAGATCATATATTTCCTTATAGTTTTTATCTTCTCTGTATTTGCAATCACCTTTTGTTCTACATAGTTTCTTTTTTTAAAGGAATAAGTGTAATTATAATTTTTATGGGAAGGGTATTTACGAGAAGAGATTAATGTTTGATAGAGAGAAATTTCCTGCAACAAACTTAGAGTAGAATGGTGAAGTTCTCCCAAATTTGTAAACCACATTATTAGTAATAAGGTAAAGCACTTTTTTAGGCACTAAGACAACTGTGGAGCCCTTACTTTCTTTTTGCTACCAAAGTTACCGGAGATAAAGTTGCAATGCCAAATTTTAGTGTGCTATTGCAAAACTGCTCAAGGATGAATCCATTGCTACAATTTTCTTTCTTTGTATTTCCAGATTTAAAAAGTAGTGGCATGTTGTATCCAATTTGAATGAGTAAAAACCTAGCTTTTAGACACAGAATGTTAACCAACCATAGCTTCTCTCTGAGTGAGTATTAAGTCACTAATTTCATCATTTATTTATGGTAATCAATCCATGTAGCCATTGCCCCCCTGCAGCAATGGTAAGTGCACGGACATGATGCAAGACTCAAATGAAGTGAAACCGTATAATTATGGGTACAAATTACAATAATGGGTACATGTGTAAAGTAGTTAGCACACAAGAAGTTAAGGTCTTTCAGTTCAGGTGTATTTAGATTTATTACTTCTCCCATTCTTCATATAGTTGTCTAACCAAACTTTGAAAACGCTTCTTTTTAGCAAACAAAATGTTAAGGTCTTTTGGTTAAAGTATCGTTCGTTTGTTTAGATCTGGGATTTGCTGTTTGACTATTAAGAATTATTTCGTTTGAATTTTTTGATGAGTCCAGGAGTTGATAACGTCGTGGAGTCAACTGTAATCTTCCCTGACTAGGGCAAGGCTGCTATACACTTGAAGGTTTAATATTATTCTCTTCTACGAGAGTATATCTTTTGTACTTGTGTAATTGAACAGCATACCTTGATTCATACATCCTGTTGATGTCTTGATGATCACCTATCTAACTGCTCAAAATGGCAATATACTATGTTTGTAATAAAATAAGACATTATTATGGACAGTTCACATCTAATGATACAAAAAACACTATAAGGCTTAATCACGCCAAATAACATTCTTTAAGGAAATTCCAATGGACAGATAATTCCTCTTTTTGGGCCATACAAATAAAAAGTTTGGGGGGGGGGTGCAAACGAGGGTGAAAAGTTCATTCAGTCATGAATGCAGTTTTCGATAGGTAAATACTACCAAAAATGTCAATTGTATTCAGTCACATTAATAGAGATATATGCTAATAAGAAGAGGAATTTGTTTACATAAATACGATCTTCTTTGGTTTTAGGACATCTCTGCTTTTCAAAGATCACAAAGTTCTTTGTTGCTGTATATTCTGTGTATTTTCTCCGCTCTGCGTCAATGATGATTATTGCTCTCAACAGAAGTAATATTTCAATCAAGTACATTGTTCCCTTTGTTTATGCAGCACACTGATGGAGTTAGGTTGGAATTATAATTTTGCTCTCTATTCTTATTAGAGATTGTGTTGTTAGCCTTACAGATTGCACTTCACATCTACCATTTCATGTTGGCTCTCCTACTGGCTCTCTCTTCTCAAGTCAACAATGTGCCAACAAATGCCAATTCAGAAGCAGCATTAGCATCACTCGTTTTTGTTGTTGTTTTGGTTTTTGAAACTAATGATCCCTTTACTGCTCCTCACCATGTACTTGGAATCATAGTCGAAGGTCTATAAAGTATAAACCAACCAATTAGAAAAGTATCATACTTGTGCTTAAATGGATGAATAAGAATTATGTTGGTGCCTGGTGGTTTATTTTTTGGTTGAACATAGTGAAATGACTTGAATGAATCTTTGGACTTGCAGTGTCACTTCTTGTTAGTATATTGAAGGAAATAATATCTAAAGAAAAAATCTCTCCTTTCTCTTAGACACATGATTTAATTTCTAATTGGATGGGATAACTGATCTTAGTTATCATAGGTACACCGTACACACATAATATTACCCGAAGCACAATTGGAGAATGTCACCATTCAAATAAAGAGAAAGGACAAGGATCAAATTGGACAACCATCTTGATGAGATATGAATGTCACATACTAACAAAATTACATTCTTCTTACACTGAGATATAACTATATAAGTATCATAAGATCTTTGGAGATTTTTTATATTCCGTCAAATATTCCTTTTCCTTTTCTTTTTGTACCTAAAAAATCAAAAAAAAAAAAATTATTTCTTGTATTTAGACTTAGAATATATAATTAGATGTACCAATTTCATCTAACGGAGCCAAAGATTCATTATTTTTTGGCTTGAAAATATGACGGGATAAAGCAAAATGGCTCACTAAATTGCCTGCGCTTCATTGTTATGATGCAGTCCACGCAATTTTGGAAGCGATTTTCACTATGGTTCATCCGGAAACAGTCTCCCTGTTCTTTAGTACATGGGTAAGACTGCATACATCCGACCCCCCCCTTACCTCACCGTAGGTGGAAGCCTTTGCGGTACTTGGGTAAATGAAAATGATGAAATTAGATGTACCAATTTAGAAAATCTATTACTACATATAATGTAACTCGGTTCTTTTTTCGTTAAATCAAATTTAACAAATTGATATTTCTCAAAGTTTACTTAAATTAAAAGTGGAGATAGTCACAATTACAACAGTCTTCTTGCGGATAACATTAGACAAATTACTTCTAGTTTTATTAACCGGGTTGCTCATTTGTTAGTTAAAGTGATATGTTGTTTGTCTGATTGTTGTTCTTGGTTTGATATTCCTTCACGATGTATTACACACTTTGGATGCTAATTTTACAAGTGGAGGTTAACTTTATTATTATAAAAAAAGTGAATTCTTAAATATAAGGATTTCTTAAGTAAAATTGATTTATTAATATAAGCTTTTAGTTCGGTGATAAAAAAAAAGTAAAATTGAATTACATTTTTTAAAACATCGAATTACACAAATAAAGTTAGTTTATTGACATCAGAAAAGGAAAAGGAAAAAAAATCGATTTTTATTAATGAAAGAAGAGAATCATAAATTGTAAGTGCGTCCAACAACGACGGACTATGAAATCTTATTGGCCAATATGAGATTCACAAAGAACTATGTTGTTCAATTTGATTCACTTGAAACCTTAGTGTCCAATGTGAAATTTATGTGTAATTTGTTGGGATATATTATCCCGGCCTATTACTGTTCAGGAGTCCAAGGCTTTACGTAGTACGGAGCCCGAGCAGCTAGGCCCATTTCGGCCCATCCGGCCCACCTTAGCCATTTGGGCCCACTCCGGCCCATGCGGCCCTTTAGGGTGTAGAGCATCCCCTTCCCCTATTCTCTATAAATATGGGAGTTTCCCTCCATATTAGGGATCCTATCTTTTCCTTCTTCCTTTAGAATAGTTTTGCAAGACTCCATTAATGGGAGCTCAAATTGTACTATGTAATGGTGAGGAGAGTCCTAATGAGAACGAGAGGGCTTGGATATTAGCCTAAAAAGTCCCGTGGTTTTCTCCCTTTCGGGTTTCCACGTAAGAACTGAGTTGTTCATACACATTTATACATATATTTACTATATCGTGTTGGATTAAACTCAACATAATTATATTGTCCAATTTAATCTTGCTCTCTAAAGAGACACTATAATAACATCCGGAAGACTCAATTAGTAAAATCAAGACTGTATGTTGGAATTTAATTAATAAAGTTAGTCCAAACAAATTCTTATAATCAATCCATTTATCTCTTTAATTTTAAAAAGCTAAAATCTCATCTTATTAATCTAAAATATATAAATAAGTGGCTCATGGGCAACGACATAGTTGCTCATAAGAAAAAGACAAATTGAAAAAGATGATGAATAAGAAAGAATAGAAAAAAAAACAGGTAAGAAGAATGTATTTTTGTTAGCATGTGTAATTTATATCTCATCAAGATACTTTTTTAGAAGCATGAACAATTTGTGCCATTATTTCAACATTTTTAATTATAATACTAAGATGGAATTTCAGTGCATTTAGAGAGAATAGAATTAAACTTTCCCTACTATTCCGTATTTGTTTTGTTTCCTCAAAGCTGCATGACAAATTTCTTCCGCTTGAGGAGAAGCTGTCTTGCTCAGATTAGATGCCATCAGCCATCAGGTGCCACGGGATTTGAACTTCAATCGAGTGAAGGGGTGGTCGATCTCCTAAAGGACGAAATTACAAGTATCTGTAGTCCAGGGATCATTTGGCAAATTTTGAATTGTTTAAATGAGCATATGACGTGTAACATATATCAAATAATATAAGGCCACGTGGTGAATGCACCAAAATATTCCATGAAGCAAGTGCACCGTAGAGCTTCCCAAGAAATTTTCGTCGGAATCTGGAAAGTCCAAACACGGTGCCCTATTTTGCTCGAGATTGAGAGACCTACATCCATAGAAGTTCCCGAGTATTCATTCATTTAATCGTTACATCAACAAAAATAGAATGCTAACATTACTGAGTATTCAATTCATTCATTTAAGTGACTTATATCTAATTATCTATTTCCGCCGTCCAAGTTCAATAGCGCATCAACAATATCCTTTATTATTCTAAATTACATTTCCCACTTTCATTGATTTCTATTCATATTACGAAGTACTACATATTTGTTTTCCTTGGTTTTATTGATGTACATAACAGAAATATAAATCTCACCTAACTATCACATTTCAAATAAATAAATCAACACTTATTAAAAACAAAATCTTCACGTCTGAAAACAACCCTTACCCCCCTCCCCCTCCCCCTCCCCCCACATCCGTAATTTGAAATGGATTGAATACCCTACAACAACCACAAACCATACACTTCCTCCGTTCCATAATTGTTGCAACATTATGATTTTTACACTATTCACTGATTTTACTTTGATCATGATTTTCTACTAATATACATAATCAAATTATTACGTATAAAATCTTATTGAACTCTTATCAATGTGAATTTCCAAAATATCAACTTTTTATAATGTTTACTAATATATAATTAAATATAATTAGAGTCAAAGTTGTGCATTGGCAAATGTGAAAGTCAAACTGTTGCAAGAATTATGGAACGGAGGATAGTACTACGTTTTTATTTGGGAAGTGGTTTAAAATGCCACTGATTTTAATTTATAGTGGACATGGGTAATTAAGCAAAGTGGTTTACCCCGCGCAGGTGGGGAGCCTTTGCGGCACCTACATTTCTGAGTTTTAATAAGGAATACTTCTTTCAGACTATTTAAAAAGATAAACATCATACTATATATTGTAAATTTTGATTTTGTTTTTTAATTTCCTTTAGTTAATACATGAGTGATGAGTATCCACCTGACCTCATCCTTAATTTTAAAAACACTGTTAAATGATAGCACAATTATTATGGTCTTTTTACTCTTGCAAACTACTCCCTTCGTCCCATTGGAATGTTCCCGGTTTGACCTACACACGTATTAAGGAAATAAACTTACCAGGGGGTAAATTTTACTGTTTTGACACTGTTTGGACACAGTTTGGCACTGTTTTGCACTGTTTTGATGTAGGATAATTTTCCATTTAGGGAAATGAAAACTTCTTTTTGGGACATCCAAAAAAGGAAAGCGAGAACATTCCAACGCGACGGAGGGAGTATATTTTAGACATATTGAACGTATTAAATCTTATTCATTCAGCCTAAAAGTGCTAAAAATGTATGCTGCGGGTTTTTGGACCAGGTGTACGTAGTATACTATCCAAGATAAAATCATCCACCGTACCAAGACGAGACCAGGAGTCCAAGACCAATCAATACCTTCAATTCCGTCACATATCATACACAAATAGTGAAACTTTGTTGCTACTCGAGCAAGACTGGCTAGGGGAGTTTTGGCCTTTGAAATGTGGTGAAGTGGCGGGAGACACGTGGCTTTTTGGCCTTGTGTACGTTGTTTACTTAGGTGGTTCAGTGGTTATATATGCACCTGGCTAGGGGAGGGAGGATCTATGCACGGGTTATGGTAGGCTGAAGCACAGGACAACTTAGAAAATTTTCAATTTTTTAGTGTAATTTTTTTCATTTTTTAAGTTTAGTCCACCCCTCTAATATTTAAACTTAGTATAATTTCTATTTAGCCTATGGCATATCAAATTCCTGGATCCGCCCCCGCCTTTAATCAAAGAATGTAGGGGTGGGTATAGTACGTGGTTGAGTAGTTGAGTTTAATGGAACTCAATCATACCAAACCGAATTAAACCAAATCGAAACTAGATTATACTTCATATGTGATTTGGTTAGAGTTTGATAGTAATTCTTCCAACCCGTATTAAACCGAGTCGTGACGAAACTGAGAAAAACGAATAAAATCGAACCGAGTTGAACTAAAAAAATTCAATGAAGCATTCATATATTACTAAAAAAATAACAAATCCAAATCTAACCGAACTAATCCAGATCAAAAGATAGCATAAATGGTGTTTGGTAATCGTAGTAATACTTTCAAAACTCGTATTGCCTTTTTCCGGCCCATTGCACATGTCCCATGTAATATTTAAATTATAAAAGTTGTATGGTCATGCTTAGGCGTGGGCTCAGGCCGGTTTGGGCCTGTACCGGGCCTAGGCCCGCCCGGGTCGGCGGTTCTGGAATGGGGGGTCTGAAACCGGCCCGGGTAATCCCCGGTTCCGGTTCGGGGCCGGGCCTCGGGCCTTTGTAACTTTTTTTTCCCTTTCCCTAGTTAACCCTCTCACCCCCAAATTACCCCAAACCACCCCAAATGGCCCAAAATACCCAGCCCAACCCAAAAAGTATAAAAAAAAAAAATTGAAAAAAAAATTAAAAGGCCCGGAACCGGGTCCGAGCCAGCCGGGCCGGTTCATGATTTGGGGGGGCCGAGCCCAGACCGGAACCCACACGGGTCAGGCCTAACCAGACCAGTCACTGACTGGGCCACCGGGCCGGAACAGTGCCGGTTCGGGCCGGTTCCGGGTCAGGCCAACCGGCCCGAGTCCACCCCTAGTCATGCTTGTGCACTGAAAGAGAGGTGAACATAATCACAAATAATTACTCCAATAAGAAAGTAGTAAATTTTAATTAAAATAAAAATAGTAACATTAACAAAGTTTAAAGAGATGGAGAAGAATATAACCAAGCATTCCACCCCAACTGGTTGTGAGGTTACCGTGCCTAGTGTGGGGTCTTGAGTTCGAAACCTGCTAGGCACATAAAGGTTCAAAACTCAATGGAGTGAGATTCAGCCTCCATTACTTTAGGCCCCAGCCCCCCTCCCCCAGACCCCCTGGAGTAAAAAAAAATGGAGAAGAATATAAGTAGTACTACGTAATATATATACTCCATATTTGAATAAGATGTGTATAGTTGACATGGACAATTGTACATAATAAAAATTCATTATACTCCGTACTACGTATGATGCAATTATTGTCCATTTGTCCATGTGAAAGGCTATTTGAAAACTCATGAATCATTCATGATTTGTGTTTCATCCGTATACTTTGGATGAAAGTTAATGTAAAAACAAAATTGGTTTTTTTTGGATGAAAATTAATGTGTGGGAGATAAATTATTGTACGTACTACGTAGTATGTATTATTGTATAGAAGTTCTATACAAGGTTTTTTGAAGGACCCTACAAGTTTTAAATATTTATTTATTTAATCTTTACATCAACAGAAGTCATTTCCATCTATTTCCACCATCTAAGTTCAATAGCGCATCAACAATACCTACCTTTATCATTCTAAATTTCATTTCCCACTTTCATTGATTCATTTCATATTATTTGTCTTGTTTTTATTGACGTAAATAACTTCACTTAAATCTCACTTTTTAATTAAATAAAACAACACGTCGATCTCTAATAGATCGATCGATTGCGGCTGAGAGGAGATAGCTATCCTTGCTTCTGGCGTCCTGTCCCTAGGTTTCACGTGAGAGTTTTATTTGTCCGCTATCATCTTTTGGTGAGGAGCGGTGCCGTCTTTCGGCAATTCGTTCGTGGAAAGGGAGATTCGGTTGGAGGCAACTCACAAAGCGATGAAGGAAGAAGATGAAGGGAAGGTGATCTGACCCCCTCCTGAACCGCCGCCGGTGATTCTTGGAAGGCTGGGTGAAGAAATTTATTTTATTGCGTTTAATTATTTTAATGTTCTGAATTTATCTGTGTTTGTTTGTTATTCTATCTCTTTCGATTGTAAGACTGTGGTTTTGGATTTGGATGTGAATGATAACCGTCACTGACTCAGTTGTGTCTATCAATGGATCAGCGATTTACTTTACCAATGAGATTAACTCCGAATCTGATTCGTGATATGGCGATTTTCTTAAGTATATTGTCGTTTTACCTACTCTCTGAATAGTTTGATATTAATGTAAGGCGTTTCATTCAAAAAAATTAAATAAAACAACACTGAATAAGAACAAGATCTTCACGTTCAAAAACAACACTTACAAATTTCCCTTACATCCGAATTTTAAATGGGTCGAATACCTTCATAAAAACCATAACCCTTACTTCGTAATTCGTATTTACTTGGGAAGTGGTTTAAAATGCCATTCGATTTTAGATTCATAGTGTAGTAGTTACTAAAAGGTTAACAATATACTAGTACAATTGTAAATTTTGATTTTGTTTTTAATTTCGTCTAGTTTTTCATGGATATCCGCCCGTCGATATCTCTGATTTGAAAAACACTATATAATGATAGCACTATTTTATGGTACTTTTACACTTTTACTCTTCCAAAACATTTTGAGACATATTGAACATTTTTACTCCTATTCATTTTTCTATACAGTACGGAGTATATTTTTAACCCCTCCCCACCTCCTCGCCTTTTTTCAGCTTTTAAACGGATTTACACATTTTTTAAGGGAAAATAGAAACTAATAATCCAACCTTTTAGCGATCTTCTTTTAATAGTCCCACTTTTTCGTTACATGAATAATCCAACCTTTGCACCTCATCTTCATTCACTGGTCCCTGACCGGTTGATGACATGTTATTCCAAGTTATTTTTCTTATCTTTACAAAATATTATCTTTGTGAAAGGTGGAATTTATGATATAATAGTTTGCAGAGATGAGAAAATAACTCGGAATAGCATGTCATCAACCGGTCGGGGACCAATGAATAAAGATGAGGTGCAAAGGTTGGATTATTCATGAATAACGAAAAAGTCGGATTATTAAAAGAAGACCGCTAAAAGGTTGGATTATTAGTTTTCATTTTCCCTTTTTTTAAATGTTCCCAAATCCCAATGGTTGACATTCAAAAAACAAAACTACGATCGAACTGGGAACCAAAAAACTGCAAGCCTGCATATCAAGTTCGACCGATCCCCATGAACCGCTCCCAAGTCCCAAAGCTGGTCCCATACTCCCATAACCGAGTAACCGACCGGTCCCGGTTCCAACCGGTCCCGGGATCTTATCCATCCCTGAGAGACCTCAAGCCCGTTACAATAAAATGCAAAGTCTTGAGTTGCACACTTGCACCATTCTACTCATTGGGTCGCTAATGACAAACTCATAATAGTAACAAACCGTAATGCAGGAACATGTGTTGTTGAATTGAAATTTCAAAAAACATTATCTTAAACCGTATTGTTGAATTGAAATTTCAAAAAACATTATCCCCACTCACACTTCACAATGTATTGTTGAATTGAAATTTCAAAAAACATTATCTTAAACCGTAATGCTTTTAAAAGCTTTGTCATATCAACACCCAAAAGGGGAATTAAATAAAACTATAAAAGATGAAAAGTGATAGTGAATACGAATAAACACGGATAAAACTATGCTTTGTGCGTGTACATAGTTAGCGAAAAGTGACAGATGTTTAACGCTATAAAGGAGTATTTACATACAACTTATGCAGTCAAATTTTTGCACACTAATTAAATTTTACTACATATGTAGTATAAATATATGCTATATATACACATCGGGGGTGGGGTTGATGAGGGGCAGGCTAGCCCCAGCACACATCCCGTTGGATCCGCGGATCCGCCTCTGGTTGTGGAGCCACCAGTGTGCTTGTGAAGCGGAGAATCCAGGCCGTATCGGTTTTTACTTCAGACCTTTGTGTATCTTACTATAAAGGTTTTACCCTTGCTTGTTCCTGTTTAGGCGGTGACAATGGAGGGTCCAGTGGATGTCCTACTAGTAAGAGCCGGTCTCATTGTGACTATTGCAGACTCGTTTGCTCCTGCTCTCAGGGCAGCCCTTCCCGCCTCCAGGAACCTCTCAACAGCATCCTCTACGTACCGGTTGGCTTCACTGACGTTCATGCCCTTCCCGATCTCGGGGTATGTGCCCAGGATGTGGTCCCCACACAGCTGTGATGCCAGCTGGATCAGCTCCATTTGGAATTCAGAGAGCTTGGCATCTTCTTTTGGTCCATTTGGTCTTAATGATATTGTCACATCCGCAAGTGTTTCTGTGATTTTGGTAATAATAAGTTACTTTCATGGACCTTGCTCTTATTTGGCTGGAGGACTTCGGAGGGAAGGCAAGGGAAGTGGAGGACAGGAGGAGTGTTGTGTGTCCGGCTGAGGGGGGAATTAAGTTATGTTTGGAAGTTTGAAGTTAAACTTAGAAAATGGTAGGGAAAGGGGAAAATTCTAACAAAACAACTGATTAAAGCTTCTGCAAATTTGACATATACTCCCCCCAGCCGGAGTATTTAAATTTCTCAACCTTTTTAAAATACGGAGTATATAAATGAATAATAAAGGAGTAAGAGTTTGAACTTGTTTAAAAAAAAACACCCCAGACAATCCCTTCCTTAAAAAATTCCCTTTCTATTTCCTACCATTATCCGAGTTCCAAGAGGCAATGAGGGGGGCTATGGACTCCATAATCATAATTTAGTACGGAGTATATCTCAGGGTTCAGTCAGGTCACCTGCCTCTTTCTGTGTCTCCTAGATCACAAGTAAACATGTGAGAAGCACAGAAGGAAAGAGCTGATCTGATCTCCTACTTCACTCCCCCAAATTTGCGCTATTCTTGAAGATCTTTTTGCCTTCTTAATTTCATTTTCACCATTCATTGCGTAAAACTATTTTAAATCATTCTTGTTATATTACTATATATTTAATCACAAATAAATAATTTTTTTAAAAAAATTCAAAAACAGAAATCCCCTACTCAAATTGAACCAAACATAGCTCCATTTTAACTCTTCCGCTTTCATCCCCTATCTTCTTCTACATTCCTTCTTCCCCCTCTTGAACCAAACAAGAAGTGCTTGCTAAAAAAATGTAAGGGTTGAGTTATTAAAAGACCTGGACAATCATCACGTGGCATGTCACGCAGGCGGAAGTAGGTATCAAAACTACCAGCCCATGCATCTCTTCTGGTCAAGAAGCTTGAATCCAGATTAAAGAGCCTCTTGACTGTTGCTGGTATGGAAGAGTGTTCAAATTGTGAAGATGGCTGTGGACCATTTGGTTTATGAATCACTGCAGGAAATAAATGGTGTATATCAATTATAAATGTAAGCCACAAACAATATAAGAAGACTATGATCATCTTCTGCCCCTTTCTGGACATGAATACTGGAGAATATGAACTTCCCCCACTCCATAGCTAGTAACTATCCATCACTCAATCTAACGCGAGGAAGTAGCACTTCTATAGCACCCCTTCTATGACTGAACTATTCAAAATAAAACCTCACTGTTCTAACACCTTGAGGGTATGTTTGGATCTCTGAAAATGTTGGGGAAAGAAAAAACATGTCAAGTACAAGTTTCATCTTATCTTATGTTTGACAATACCTTGGAAGTGCTAACAAAAAGAAAATATGCCTACTTCATTAAAAACACATGCTTAAACCCAGAGTGTTTATATAATAGAAATAAATAAATGAGTTGAATTTGGATACATATATAAAATAAAGAAATAATGAAAACTATATTCCTATGTACTTTTTATACAGTTACTGTACTTTCAAAGTGACCATGGTGATGTACAATTTGAGAGAGTGACTTCTGTCGTAGTTTTTCAGTGACCATGTATTTTCGTGAGGAGTGAGTATTTAGTCATATTTTCCTTTGCAAGTTTTATTTTCGAAATATTATATGAAACCCCCTAAAAAGTTATACGAAGTTCGTAGTATAAAATTCAGGTTCAGCTTGTGTTTTCTCCCAAAAAATCGCTTCTCATTATATTCTATACATTCCTTCCTACTTTCACTCCCTGGCATTTTTCTTGTTCCAAAGGACCATAAGGACTTCACACAGTTGATGCTAGAGACCCAGCACTCTAAATGAATGGATGACTCTAACAGGTCAAATAGCATATACAAAAAAAGCTCAACCTTGGAATTGTGATCGATCAAAACAAGATCAACTCAATTAAATTCAGCACCATAAAGGTGAGAACAAGACCAGCTGCAATAAAATTCTGCACAATAGCATTAAAATCATAACTGGTTTAGCTATTAAAAGCACTAAGCAACACTCACCAGTGCCCTTATCAATCCATGGAGAAACCAAGAGCGTTGGCACACGCACCCCCAACCTATCAAACTTGAAGTAGTAAGGATCTGGCCCTAGTATCCCATCCGGGTTAGGCACCCCGGAAACAGGGGCAGGGACATGATCATAGAACCCGCCATGCTCGTCATAAGTAATCAACAATGCCATCTCCTTCCACTGTGGACTGCCTCTCAGAGTTTCATAAACCTCCTTCACAAACCTCTGTCCAAGCGCCACATCATGAGATGGATGGTCATCATTAGCTGGAAACTGTTTAACATCAAAGTATCTCTGCTCTATCACGACGTAGTTTGGAAGCTTCCCCAGCTTAGCATGCAATTTGAACTTAAGTGGGTAGCTATGGAACTTGGAAATGTGTTTGAGCTTTCGGAGGGAGTTGAAGAAGAGGGTGGCAGGGATATTTTGGTAATAAATGCCAAAGCTGAGGCCATTCTCGTCCAACGAATCGAAGATCGTCTTCTGAGGGAATCCATGGATTAGGTCTTTCCGAACATTGCTGGAGGCTCCGTGAGAAGTCGCCGAGTGAACGTAGAACCTGTTCGGCTGAGTCGACGCCGGCACCGACGCGAACCACCGGTCGAAAACGGCGAACTCATTGGCTAAATCGGTGTAGATCGGAACGAGCTCCGGCTTGAATCCACTCATGACTGTGTTTTCCAAACCCTCCACGCCCATACTCAACGCTTGTTGCACGAACCCATTCATCGGCGCCGGGTCAGCCAGGGTGTCGTTCGACCCGAATATCTGCTCCCGGATAGCTTGGATCGAGTGGCCCGGGTCGGAGTCCACGAAGATGGCGTCGTCGGAAACGAAGACCTTAGCCGACGAGGGGTCGGAGGCGTTGACGTGGTTGAATTCGGTACCGGTCAACCCGTCGATATCCGGTCGGGAAGCCCGGAGCCAGCCGAGAACATGATCGAAAGATCGATTCTCCATAACCAGGATAACAATGGTTTTAATGGGTCCATCGATTTGGCGCTTCTTCTTCTGGAAAGATGAAGAGGCAGAAAGAGAAGGAGATAACAGAAGACAGAGAAAGAAGAAAACGGCGCGGTGGGTTTTTCGTGGAAGCATTTCATCAACTGTAATCAACCCAGAAAATTCCGCCTGGGATAATTCATTAACTAACTGTAAATAAGATTCCAATGGTTCTGGAACAGTCAAGGATCGAAAGCCTACGCAGTATCAGAATAGTCTAGTACATGGCGAACCGGACCGGTACCGTTCCGGTTACCGTTCCTATAAATGAAACCGGATCCCTAATCGAGAGAAAGCTTCTGTTCTTCGTTTTTACGGAGTACGAGTATTTTTTACAAGTAGCTTTTTTTAAAATTACAATTAGCATTTTTTATTTTTTTATTTAAAAAAAATTAAAGATAACAAATCGGAGCAGGACAACTGGATCCAACCCTATTTTGCTCACTAAAATAAAAGAAAAGGTTATAAATAAGAGTATTGATAGAGTATTAATCCTAGAGAGAAGTGAGAGCTAGAGAGAGAAAGTGAGTAATTATATTTCTCAATTTGGAACCCCCTATAATTAGCCCCATGGGGTCTATTTATAGGTAACAAAGATGGGTTTGGGCCCCTAGCCTTGGGCTTAGGAGGCCCATTACCATAATCATGCCTTCTTTGGGCAAATAAGGCCACTAATGGGCTGAGTACAACACTTAGTACATAAAATAGGAAAATACATTCTGTCCGAGCGAAGTTGGGACGATGCGGTCTATGGACGACGCGGTCCATGGACGACGCGGTCCATGGACGACGCGGTCCATGGACGATGTCATCCAAATAACTCAGGCGACATCTTCTTTCTTGGACGGTACGTGCCTCTGGCCGATGCGGGTGCCCCGCTGGTGTTTTTTGGGCCATTGAGTATGTGGGCTATGGGGTCCAGGCCCATATACTCTATCAGGAGTCCCCCACTCTCTGAGCTGAGGTGAAGCCGAAGCGAAAGGGAGTACTTGTTCCTTTCTGGCTGGCCGTTGCGTGAGTCTGAGGTGTTTGATGGCCGAAGAGTTCCTGTTTTGATTTTGGATGAAGCGGTTCCCTTTTTTGAGGTAGATGAAGCGCGCTTGGGAACTCATAGCCTTGATGCGGGCCGATGCACACTCTGTGGGAGTGCTTTTGAAGACGAGGCGATGCGCTTTTCTTCTTTGTAGATGGTGCGAAGAATCCTTGGTGGATAAGTTGGCATGCTTTCGTTGTCACTTTGTTGGGGTCGAAGAGCTCCCATCTATCCTTTTGGCCGTAGCGAGGACCTATTTTCATGAGATGGAGATGGTCGATTCTGTCTATGTGGACGATGCGATGCGCACCTTTGTTTTGTCATGCGGCCGGAGCGTTTTGATTTGTGAGTTTTTTGTTATGGTGAGACGACGCGGTCCTCTCAGTGTACGTAGCCGTTGCGCTAGATTTTTTTCTATCTTGGGGTTCTAATTCCTGGGCTCTGTAGCCGATGCGATCCCCAGTTCTTTGTTGTTGGCAAGCCGTGGCGCACCCTTCTGTATTAAGGCCGTTGCGTTTTCTTTTCTTGTGGCCGATGCAGTCCCCCAGTCCCCCACTCCTTTGGCCGAAGAGTTCCTGAGGCACAAGGGAGTAGTGATCCGATCCGGTGCCTATGCGTTAGTCGCGACTCCAACCCCTAGGCGAACCTGTCCAAGGTAACCCTGTGGGAGAACCCTTGGACGAAGGCCGCAATGCCAGGGTTATCATCGACGATGCGCGCACAGGCGGCCGTAGCTGTCTAAGGGTTATCTGGGTCTTTGTGAGGACGTAGAGTTAGGCCGATGCGTTCCTTTTCCGGCCTTATGGGCCGACGCTTGCTTTGAAGCTTGTAGTGGTTGGGCCGTAGCGGTATTCAGCCGATGCCTTGTTCTTTGTAAGGTTGAGTTGGGCCGTAGGGGCGCTTGTTTGAGTGATTCTGAATTGGTGTCCCTTGATTGGTAGGGTGAGAGGTGGCCGTTGGTGGGGCCAATGGGGTGGCGCCACGTGTAGTGACCGTTGGGAGTTTGTCTATAAATACCTCCCTATTCCGAAGCCTTCTCCTCATTTGCGATTTGCTGAGCTGAACTGCTGCTGAGATTTCTAGAGAGAAGTGCTTCCCAGAAATCGTCAAGTGTTCTTCAGACCTTCAAAAGTTCAAGGTTAGATTCTTGAATTTGTTCTTCCTCTTTTCCTTATATTTTGCTTCCTAGGGGGTTAGATCTAGTGTTTGTAGGAAAAACCACTTTGATCCTCGAACCGCCCTTAGGACGTAGCAATAGTTGTTATGCCGTTCCCTGACGGTCGTAGCGTCCCCTCTCCTCTTAACTTAACAGCTTCTTTAGACGAGTCGGACTGGCCTTTTGACGACGAGGACCCGTCTCCTGGAGTGAATCTTGAGATAGTTCGAGCGTTTGAAACAGAGATGGAGAATACTGTCGATTACCGCACTTCTCAGGACGAGGAACGTCTGAGTGACGATGCGGGTTCCCAACAATCGGGCGAGGACGAGGCGAGCTCGGAACCCAAGCTTCGGGGAGACGAAGCGGGTGATGCCTCTTCGGCCGCCATCCCCTGCCCTCCACCTATTTCGTCTGTGCCAGGTGGGGCGTCGTCTTCTAGGGTTACCAAGGAACGCGCGTCGCGTCGGAGGAAAGCCGCGGCTGGTGGGTTGTCCCAATTGGACTTAACAAATCTGTATGTCATAAGGCCCGAGGGCACCCGAGGGGACTATCATTTGGCTCAGCTGTATGTTGGGCCTTATGGGAAGGTGAGGGAGCCGAGGCCGACGGACCATGTTCTGAATCCTCCTCCTGGGTACTTCGGGGTTTATCCGATGGGGTTCTCTCAAGGATTACGATTTCCGTTGCCCCCTTTTGTGATTGAGTATCTGAATATGGTGGATCTTCCCCCAGCGCTGTTGACGCCGAATAGTTTCTCACTGATTGTCGGGTTCCTCATCCGATGCGACGAGCTGGGTTTTGAGCCCACGACGGCGCTTTTCACAAATTTGTTCCGGATCGGCCGAGGGAGCCATAAGAATTGCGCTGGTTATGCTACGCTTCAGCAACTCCCGGAGAAAAAATCTTTCAAAGACCTCCCTTCGTCTATCCATGGGTGGAAGGCGAAGTTTGTATTCGTGAAGTTGGCCGATGGGGTATTCTTTCCTTCGCAAGGGCATAACGGTAATTTTAGCCTGCATAATCCGCCACGAAGCGCTGAGCTCGATGCCCAAGTTGAGGCATTCCTAAAAGGTGGGCCGAGGAGTGTGAACACGTACATTACTGAGTTCAAGATTGCGGCTCTCGGGATGATGCGGTATTACATTCCTGGCGACCCGGATTGTGGATTGTGGCCTAGGATTTCTGGCTCTTTTGAACAGGCCGATGGGCCACTTCTTGGGATTCCGGCCGAGGCCGAAGGTTGACACTTGCCTTTGAATCTTTTCGTACTTGGTATTTTTTTTTTGTGACTAATCCTTTCTTGTGGCGTCGTCTTTGCAGGTTACGAGATGAGTCGCAAGATGTTCATGGCTCAGGCCAAGAAGCAGAGAGAAGTGAGTAATTATATTTCTCAATTTGGAACCCCCTATAATTAGCCCCATGGGGTCTATTTATAGGTAACAAAGATGGGTTTGGGCCCCTAGCCTTGGGCTTAGGAGGCCCATTACCATAATCATGCCTTCTTTGGGCAAATAAGGCCACTAATGGGCTGAGTACAACACTTAGTACGTAAAATAGGAAAATACATTCTGTCCGAGCGAAGTTGGGACGATGCGGTGTATGGACGACGCGGTCCATGGACGACGCGGTCCATGGACGACGCGGTCCATGGACGATGTCATCCAAATAACTCAGGCGACATCTTCTTTCTTGGACGGTACGTGCCTCTGGCCGATGCGGGTGCCCCGCTGGTGTTTTTTGGGCCATTGAGTATGTGGGCTATGGGGTCCAGGCCCATATACTCTATCAAGTATAAACAATGTGAAATGTAAAAAAATTGGTCAAAATACATTTAAAACCTACATAAATATAGCTTAAATAAATATGAGAACATAACACTTTTGTAGTTAATATGAGACCACATAAATATAGTTTTTTTTGCCAGGAAAAAAAAATATAGTTAACCTACATAACCGTCTATTTTTATGCTCTTAAATAAGTTTGTTAGGGCTAAATGGTTATTTGTTTGATTTATAAAAATATATTAAATAAATTTAACTGCGCCTTTTAAAATTGTATATAGACCATCCTTTAAAATTTCAGATGATAATAAATTATTCCCATTTAGGGGAATATATATATATATATATATATATATATATATATATATATATATATATATATATACACAAATGTTCCTGTCAGGTATACCTCACAGGAACCGCCGTCCGGCCTCCTCCTTTTGGGGGCCTTCCCGATGGTATTTTTTGCTAAAATTTTTTGTGTATGTTCCTTATCAAGTCTAGTTCATCCATACCAAATTTCAGCAAAAAATTCAATCGGGAAGGTCGTCGAATGATTTTTCCAAGTTAACTGGTCCGGAATATGTATTTTCCGGACCAGTTAACTTGCAAAAATCATTTGACGACCTTCCCGATTGAATTTTTTGCTGAAATTTGGTATGGATGAACTAGACTTGATGAGGAACATACACAAAACATTTGAGCAAAAAATACCACCGGGAAGACCCCCAAAAGGAGGAGGCCGGACGGCGGCTCCGGTCAGGTATACCTGACCGGAAGATTACTCTATATATATATATATATATATATATATATATATATATATATATATAGTTTTGAAATTTCACACTATTTCCACTCTCATTTCAAAATATTAATTGTATATCTCATTGAACAAGATCGCAATTTGCAACCAAATAACACTAAAATTCAAATTTCGATAAGACCAAATAGAAACTTACGATTTGCTTAACAAACGTATAAATGACCAAACACAAACTTAAAAAACTTTGTTTTTGCACATCAATCC
The DNA here is from genome assembly GCA_945859915.1 of Cuscuta epithymum. NCBI lineage: Eukaryota > Viridiplantae > Streptophyta > Magnoliopsida > Solanales > Convolvulaceae > Cuscuta > Cuscuta epithymum. Next base: position 1,467,414 of record CAMAPF010000955.1, on the reverse strand, counting down.
CGTATGAAAAGATAAAATGTCTATTCATTAACAATTTTATTAGCCTTCAACATATTCCTAATCGATGACATTTTTGTCTTTTCATACAGGGTTGGGATGCAAAAGAAAAATTAAAACGGGGTGCAAAGTTCAATTTAGACAATAAAATGGAATATCTTTGCCAACATTTTTAGAATCAGGACATTCATTTCAACTCCTCTCATGCGGTCATTTGAATCAAATTTTACACTCATCATACGGTCATACCTAGGGGTGGATTCGGGTTGGTCTGGTTCCGAGCCGAGACCGCCCAGTCCTTCCCCTTTTTTCAAGGCCGGGCCCGACCCATATCAATCCGATTCTCTCAGTTTCGGATACCCAGGCGGTCCGGGCAACCTGTTGTAGTTTTTCACCCAGTTTCAAGCTAAAAAGGAAAAAAGGGAAAACATTGGCCGGTTAGGAATCGAGACCGCCCGGTTCGGTCCCAATTATTGGAACCTGGGTCCAAGTACCATTGTTACCCCGGTCTAGACCCGGGACAGGAAAACGTATTCGGTCCAGTTCTGTCCAGTACCGGTCCGGGCCCGTCGACCCGGTCCATCCCTAATCATACCCGTTTATGGAATCACCCATTTAATATAGTTGTTTAGCCCAATAGTTCATCGGTGTCTAGTATTAGCTCATTGGGTTGGACTAGGGCTGGACTCGGGCCGGGCGGCCCGCCCCGGGACCGAACCGGCCCGGTCACTGTTTGGCCCGGCCCGGCCCGTGGCCCGGTGGGTCCACCGGTTCGGTTTGGCCCGGCCCGGGTGCTGGGCGGTCCGGGCTCGGACCCAGGTTTTGGTGAACCGGCCCGGCCGGTTCGGGCCCGGTCCGGGCCGGATTTTAATTTTTTTTTTTTTGAAATTTTTTTAAGTTTTAGGTTGGATTAGGTATTTTGGGCCATTTGAGGTGGTTTGGGGTTGAGGGGGGAGGGGTAGGGGATTAAATAGGAGAACAAAAACAAAAAAAAAAATTAATTGGGCCGGTTCGGCCCGGCCCGGTTTGGCCCGGAACCGGCCACCGGCGGTTCGGGCTCGGGCCTCCCCTTTCCTGGCCCGAGGCCCGGCCGGGCCCAGGCCCGAACCGGGCCCGAGTCCAGCCCTAGGTTGGACCAAGCAGACAACTAAGTCTGCAGGGCTGGGCACGGGCCGGGTCGGGACGGGTAATGCAAAATAAAATGGAACCGCCGGTTCCATTGTACGGGTCAGTCCGGTCCGGGTATTGTAATTTTGAAAATAGGAACCGGACCTTACCCGGCCCGTTTGAAACGAGTCGGTCCGGTTCGGATTTTTCGGTTCCAGTTTGTATTTCTTAAAAGTAGTAACAACTCAAAAAGTTGTTAAGGTCTTAGCCATCCTGAATCTTCTAAATGCTACCCATTATGTAATCTGTAATTCTTAGTATCTATATTCTTAAGTATTTAAAAGTTAAAACTGGTCAAATGATTGTGTTGATTTACTCTCACCTAATGAATATATTTCCTTACCAATAACAAAGTCATATTTTACAGTTAATAAAATAGAACCTACGTGTAACTAGAATAGTAGTAAGTTAATGTTAGTTTGTGATTCCTTATAGAGAGAGTTATAGCAGAGAAAATACAAATGATGCATTCCATGAAGAAAATACCAAACGCTTAAAAAAAATAGAAATTGCATATACAACGGGCAACTTAGTAAAGGGCTAAGTTGCATTACCTGATTACCGTAATGGAATATGTTGTCACTTCCCAAATGCTTAAAAAATAGAATTACATATATAACGGGCCGGGCCGAGTACCCGGCAAATTTATATTTTGGAACCGGCCCGGGCCGTAAAAAATTAATACCCGCCCCTACCCGAACCGTTTTGTAGTATAAAAAAATGGAACCGGCCCGTTTTGGACCCGAACCGTCATTACCCAGACCGGACCGCAGTTCCATACCCGTTTGCCCACCCCTAAGTCTGCCTAAACACTACAGTACTTCTAAATAGGTTATGTCGGTCAATATTGCTTACATGAATTTCCAAATAATCTTCAATGATTATCAATATATATTCACGCAAAAGGAATTTGTGTCCTATAATCCTGTAATAATAAATAAAATAAAAAAATGGACCAGCAATGAAAAATTGCACACAAACTAGGCGTGGACTGAACCGGGCCGGTTCGGGCCTCGGGCCTAGGCCCGGCCGGGCCTCGGTTCAGTAATAGCAGGCCCGAGCCCGAACCGGGGTAGGGCGGTCCCGGGTCCGGTTCCGGGCCGGTCGGGCCACCCGGTTTAATTTTTTTTTTTTTCCTTTCTTCCCCCCCCCCCCCCCCCCCCCCTCCCACCCCCCCAAATCCCCCCAAACCCCCCCAAACCGGCCAAAACAGCTAGCCCAAGCCCAACAGCCCAAAAAAAAATGAAAAAAATTAAAAAAAATAGATTTGGCCCGGACCCGGGCCCGAACCGGCCGGGCCGTCAAAACCATGAACCGAGCCCGGAACCGCCCCACCCCCGGGCCTCCGGCCCGAACCGGACCCGGACCCGGAAAACCGGGCCGGGCCGGGCCCGCACAGTAGCGGGTCGGGCCGGTCCCGGGCCGGGCGGCCTGAACCGAGGCCATGCCTAACACAAACAAACAAACAAACAAACAAACAAACAAACAAACCGACAAATCTGCACACAAATGTTGATCACATTGCCAGCTATGTCGCACGTTGCACGTGCAAAACAAATGTTTGAAGAGTTAGCTAAAAAGTTTTCGTAGTTTCCCGAATGGAAACACTCTAGTTTCCATGCCTCCTAACTGACAGCCTTAACTTGCTGTATACTGAAGCATATCCTCCATGTGCTTCCATGATTGCTCTGTAGGATTCTCACAGGCTTTCTCAAAAGAGATCGAGAGTCATCTTCAGCTTGTTCTGTCTCCATTTTGGAAGGCCATAAAAGATACTTCTTGTCATTCCAAATTTCTCATGGAACTCCTCTTCCGATAAGTATGCCTATACAAACAACGTTTAAAAGTTCTCATACACAATATTTGGAGAGCATTGTTAGACACTGTTTGTTAGTGTGCGAAATGTGTGCAAAGCTTTAACAGCTTGTAAATATAAATAGATTTGATGTATAGTACCTGCCGTCTGGTAATGTCTATGCCTGCCACCGGATTTTTCGACCTTATTGTCAGTTGTTCATATGGATATTTTGGCAAGTTTGCATCAGCCTCACTCTGACTGATTTGTGGACCCGTCACCGGATTTTTCGACCCTATTGTCAGTTGTTCATTTGGATATTTTGGCAAGTTTTTATTGGCCTCACTCTGACTGATTTGCGGAGTGGCCTTACCCGTAGACATGGATAAACCTTGAGCAAAACCAGGAAAAAGTGTTTAAAGATGTAAAGAGAAAATGATGGGAGGATAAACTTTGGGTTTAACTGGCTAATTTATTGAATTCAATCTATAATTGAAATGTGACTCAAGTGCCTTATGGCCCAAGTTGAGCTACCAGATTCCATCCCCAACTCTATAAAAAACAATAAATAAATAAATTGTACACATTTGGATCATTAACTAAAAAAACGTAAAACACATACTTACCATTAGTATGATGACGATCTGAAGATCCTACAAAAATCTTTCTGGTAACAGAAGTCGGTGGTGGGCTAGAAAAACGGTTACTGTGTACAGATTTTACTGAAGAGCTGCCAGAAAAAGCCGAAGGAGCAGGGGATGAACTCCTTCTTCTGTACCCATGAGCAGCCCCAACAGACCTACTTCTTGAAGTGTTTGGGGTAGCTTTCCATGAACTCCTGGATGGGGCCTGCAAAAAGGTCATATTAACTTAAATTTAAGCTTTAGTTTATCAGGTAGGATGGTTAGTAAATCACTCACTTCCAGTATTTGATGTTTTCCTTTCAAAATAGCAAGCTTCCGCTCAAATGAGTTGCCAAGCATCTGGGATCATTTAGGTAAGCACTTAGACTTTTAAGTAAATATATAATCAGAAAACAAAAGGTTAATTGACTGAGCATTTGAGAGAGGGTATGAGCTTACGTTTGCCTTGGAGAAATCCCATTCAAAATATTGAGTGAAGAATGGCGGTTCACAACCTTCTGTTACAATATAGACAGGAATGTAGGGAGAAAGCTTTCCAATGGGAGTCTCCTTACCATGAAACTTCTGTAAAGTTATACGAAGTATATTAGATGTTAACATGCTTGGAGATCATTAATAAAAATTCATTTGTGGCCTACTTAGCAAGGCAGGATATCAGGATATGACCAAATTATTGAGGTTAATAAAATTTCATGATATTTCCTGAAAACTAAATCCCTTCTCAGATTGTGGATACTTTTTATTTTTTGGCCTTCAGAAGACAGATGGTGATGTGGAGGAAGAAAAGATATAATGCCAACACATAAAAGTTTACCTGGAAAAAATCAATAGCTTCCTGCTTTGACTTGATACTTGAATTGCGCCCTATCCAAAAATGGATTTCACTATGACAATTTAGTATCAAGACATCTTCAGTAGTGAGATCATCCTGGGAGAAATTAAATATCTCTTTGACCTGCAATATTGAGGCCAGACAAAAGCCTGTCTGAGATTGCTTATAAACTTATTATTTGCAATTTTGGATAATAAAAATTATTATACTATAAAAACCACAAAGTTTCCCTAGCGGCTCCCATAGGCTGTATTTTAGTAAAATATATCCATCTACATTTATATATTATGCTTTAAAAACAACAAAATTTCCCTAACGGCTCCCATAGGTTGTATTTTAGTAAAATATATCCATCAACATTTATAATTCCACTAAAGGCATATGACTCCTGTGAACAATAATTTACTCCACGATCTGACAAATCCTTTACTCTTTCTACACTTTAAGAGAAAAAAATAGTTCAAGGTAGTCCTCTAAATAAATTTCCATGATGCTATATTACAAGGCTTACAAGTTCAATGATGATTTTAATCAAATATGCAATTAATAATATGACACTCTCTGAATCTTAATCATCTTCGCTAAGGAAAAAAGTGTAGTTTATAAATGCATTTTAATTTTGTCACAAATGTAAATGAGAGGATGGCTTAGTCATTTAGAATATCTTACTGCAATTACCTATTCGGTTACTGGATGCTCAATTATTTAAGACAAATGCATATCCCCTAATCTTGATTGCACTGGTTTAATTTACGAATAGAGGGAGTATAGTTTAATGATAAACTCGGAATTACTGTAAAAATATATTTGAGAAAACAAAGTACCTTCAAATCGTCTGATTGGAAAAGTTCAACCATTTATTAGACATAGAGCAGGTAAGATCTGCAGCAATATGTAAAAGCAGAAAGACATTATCTTTCAACAGGGAATATCCAAAAGCAAAGATATGGCCTCACCTTTAGTAAAGATGCATACAAACAACTGTGGATCCTCCTTAAATGCCTTTATTTCCTTTTCTGAAGAGTAATCTGACATACCTCCCAATGCATTCCAGAAAGCATCGGGTTCACTACCTTCCCTCACCATGACTGGCTGCCATATCGGCTACAATTATAATAAATAAACACAATGCTTATGATGCACATAAAAGAAAATAAAAAGTATTACCTTTTGAGGTTATATCCTAAGAGCTTAAAATGATAGGAGAAGAGGTGAAAGTAGCTCAATGCCTGAATCTCTTGTATACTTGTTTTTCATTTTATACTTATTCAATGTGAGGTGGTGCTTAACAGAGATCATTAAAATTCCATAAGAAACACATACATTTATCATTTCTAACATTCTGTCAAGAAGATCGTGGTCTCTTGAAGATGAAAGATTTCCGACCCAAGTAAATGTAGATGTGTTAGTCTTCAAGATGTAGCAATAGAATGAATTGAGAGAACTTGGAACCTGCAAAAATGGACATTGGCATAGCAATAGAATAAATATTATGGCTTACAAAATGATGAACAGTGTTAGGTAATTTTTTAAAGGAGCCCACGTGGTCAAGTTACCAAATGTAGAAATAAAGACATGTGGTCCACGCGGATCCCATTTGAGAACAATATGTTTTTCGCAATTAAAAGACATGCTTACATGATCAACTTGAATGGCTTGCATGTTACATGGACTTGTTCCTTGGATTCGGAACAACGCCACCTTACTCTCACCAAGAGTATTGTCGCCAATACCTTTATCAGCAAGGGACTTTTTATATCTTGTACTCTTACCTCCCTGCACCATATGAAGTGATTAAAACCAGGGGGGCTTTCATAGTTGAAGCGGTATTATAATTGGAAGAGCGAGAAAAAGATTTTGCATAACCTAGGACTTTCATTTGTGGATGTTTCCAAGTGCTTACCTTGAAAACAACCAAGCTCTTGAAAATTAACAAAAAGAGATTTGGTTCATTGCCCTCATATATTTGACCCTGAAATAGATAAAAAAAATCAAAACACGCATAATATACAGAGGAGGAAATATTTAAAGAATTTCTAGATAAAATGTTTCTCCATGTAAGCTTGCAGACTTAGTCCCTCTCTATACAATCTTGTTGAAGATTTTATTAAAAAAGTTGTTTATAATATGCATTAGGTTAGCCAACTAAAGCTGCAGATAACAAGCAAAAAATAAAAAACCGCTTTTTGTATTTGAAGAGGGGGAGAAGACATACCATAACTGTATTACCCTTTGTGGATTCAGTGAGTTCAATCATATAGGAGATTGCATCAGCCCGGTCGTCCTGCAATGCAAATATTAGCGTTAGACCAAAACAGTTCCAAAAGAGCTTTCACAAGGTGAGGAATGTCCAACACTTATTAACGGGTTCATTCGTATCTGGTTGATGTGAGATGCTCTTCAACACATTTTAATCAGAATGGTTTAGGCAATAGACATGTTTCTCCCAAATATTTAACAGAAGTAATTAGGCATAGAGTAAAGCATATATTTTTATTAGAAATTGTTTCTCCTTACCACAACACTTTGAAGACCGATCCAAGTATAGAACAAGTTCTCCTCCCTTTCATTATTATTCATAAAAGTATACTGGATGACATAGCAATCCCCACTGTATAGTTTTGAATGCTCCGTGGAAGGAATAAAAGTTCTATCATCATCACAACTTATCCGCCAAACCTGCAAATCCGAAAACGAGTAAGAACTTGGGCTGAAAGCCTGAAACAAGTGTTAACATTTGAAGACACATGGGGATTTCTTATCACCTTTACTTTGCCACTCAAATCCATGACTTGATCTTCATCTTCTTCTTCGGGAAGCTCCTTCACACTATAACCCTGGTGCTTAAATATTGCTGCAAAAAGCATTTTAAAAAGAAATTAATTATTGCATCCATTTACACATTATTAGTCTGCAATTATATTGTGTCCTTTTCCCCTACCACCGAGAACATACCAGCTACTTTTCCTCGGCCTTCTTCATATAACTTTGGTTCTACAGATTGAGGCCAATCTCTAAAGTATGACATGAACACGGCAGTTTCTGTTCCCTCGGTTAAGAATGTTAAATGGGTCCCAGCTGATCTGCCCTGAGACCGGAGGATATCCTGGAAAAAAACAGTCACCCGAGTAACAACCCAGACAACATATATATACACTTAGGTTCCATTTGATTGCATGGACTTGCCATGAGAAATGTTTTCTGTTGAAAATCCTGGAGAATAAATAGCTTAATGTACTACGTATAATATAATGTTTGACTGGCCAAAGTTGAACACACAAAACTATTCCAAGAATATGTTTTCGCAAGCCAAGCACTGGAAAATCCGGAAATATTTCAGAGGGCGGGGGGGGAGGGGGGGAATTCCTGGAAACAACTGAAGAGGTTAGTAAAACAAGGTCCTCACGCTGTGTAGGGATGCATTGGTAATGTTTATTATTCAAGAAATTAATTGTAGTATCCCAATTCCCAAGCCATATACTGTTTTTAACTTCAATGTCATATGTTGATTCATGTTAGCCGACCCCAAACTCTTTTGGGATTAAGGCCCGGATGTTGTTGTTGTTATCCCAAGGTATAACTTTTAATCACCAATCTTCCACATTATATGAATGCATGTGCATCTGTGAGAACCTTGGTAATTTGATTAGGAAATCTTACAGAAATGGTAAAGAATTGATCAAGAAGATGATCAAGAAGCTTTATTGAAGTGAATAGTTGTTTACAGAAGGAATACAGTGCTTAGGGACCATTCGAGATGCCCAATCTCCTAGCCAAACTCAACAGAATACTTGCCTCCTCTCCTCTTTCCCCCTTCCTTACTCTTAAAGTACTTCTATTTCTTTAAGGGCTGGCCCGTTATTCCTGATTTACTAAATGGCCCTGAACCTTCACTTATACACTATATTACACTCTTTAATACTATTTTATTATTCTTATTAGTATTATTGTCTGTTCCTATCAGCATCACTTATTGCACTTTCACTATTACACACTTATAATATAATACTCCCTCCGTCCCACTATGATTGTCCCATTTTACCTTTTTGGTCCGTCCCACAAAGATTGTCCCATACCTTATTTGGTAAAATTTGTGTGGTTCTAAATCTTTCCTACTTTATTCTTACTTTATCAATTCATTATCAACCACATAAACCCACTTTTATTAATAACCGTGTCACCTTCTCTTGTCCCAAACTTAGGGGGACGGAGGTAGTATAAAATATATGTGTGAGTACGTATATATGTGTGCAGGTGCTATAATAAATCTTACTTCTGCCGAAGAAATAGAACTCTTCCGCTCCGTAACTGTCGTGAATCTTCCCACCCAAAGGAAAAGTTCACAATCACAGTCAAGCATGTAGCACCTATTAGAATCAAGCATCTCTTTGTTTAGAGTATCACCACTTCCAACCTCAGAAAGCTTTCCTTGTGTGTTTATCCTGCCAATAAGAGAGTTGAATAACTCACCTTCGAAATTGGTTGATAGTATCCTTCTATTGGAACCTATTAAAATCGGAGCATTTTTACATGTTTAGCAGTATTGATCATTATTAGGGTCTGCAGTATTCATCATTATAAGGTTCTTTTGAGTTTCCCACATATCTCGGGAAGGCCAAATTTAACAAGGTATCAGACCCTGCTCTTATAGTCATTTGTAAGACATCTATCCGCGCGATGGTTTGGGGCAGGCAGTTTAGACTTTAGAGATGGTTGCCTATAGGGTTTGACTAGTATAAATGTGGAGATAACCCTCAAAGTGTTGTTAATCCTTTTGGGGTTAGGCCCAAATGTGATATAGAATACTTAGTTACCAATAGAGTTTCAGCACTGCATTATCAGCTGCTGCTGCTTCAATGTTAGAGGGCAAGCCCTTAGGAATGGGGGCATAACCACCAAATAAGCTCCAGAACTCACCAACATCAGGATCACTAACAAATTTTCCATCATCTACACAAATAAGCAACTTTTAAAGGGTTATCAAAATGAAAATTACACAATTGAAATGGAAATTACACAAGTGGTGATCAAACACTATTCAGACCTATAGTTGCAATGCCACATCTTCCGTTATGCTTATTATCTCTAATATATTGAACAACCTCCAAAGCTTTTGCTCTTTCCTGAATGCTTGAGTTACATCCACTGAAAATGTAAATCTTTGATGCCGTATCAAGTATAAATACATCATCATGGTTCAAGGATGATCGTGAAAATGCAACCTAATCACAAAAAAAAATACATTAATTCTTATTTTTGAGCAAAAAAAAAACACTCTTAATTTCAATTCTAAGTCTACGAAATTAATGGTACTGCTTTATTGAAAAGTAAAAATAAACATTAGGCTATGAAACCAAAATTATTGAGATTCAGAGATTGGTTTGTAAAACAGCTCTTACTTCTCTGACATGAACAACACGGTCTCCTTTGCATGTTAACATGCTGATTGTGTATTCCTCACTGCTTTCATTAGCCGGACCAGATGAAAATACACCTTCAATTGGGATAACACAAGGCTTAAAGTATGACAAGAACTTCTCAGTTTCTTCCCCTTGAACTTCTCTATATTGTACAGCATATGACCCGAGTGATGCATCCAGTTCAAGAGCTTTGTCTGAAACCAAGTTTGCATCTTCCTGCCAGTTCATTGAATCATCTACAAAATTGATCTTCAATGGAAGTATATATTACTCTTTAGTTAACTATTTATGGTCCAAACCTGTTTCGCATTACTTCCAAGCCAATAGTGTATATCATGCTGAAATGTTCTACTCTTGAGCAACAATGTCTGCCTCATGAAAAAACAAGTATCAGATACTCCTAAGAATGTGTCATTTGTGTTTTCAAATATTTCATTGCTATCTGTCTCTAACTAAGAGTCCATCTGGATTCTGGAAAGTTTTAGAAAAAGAAATTAGAGAGGATTAGAGGAACAAAGTTAAAAAATCATTTTAAATTTATTTTAAATATTATGGAGTATTTCAAACTCATTTTATTCATCTATTGCTACTATAAATACTACTCCCTCTGTCGCACTCATCATTGTCAATTACAATTTACGAACATTGACCAATGATAATGTTAATTACTCCCAGACAATATTTACATTACTATTAATATTTAATATTTAATATTTAATATTTCAGAAATTTCCCTCAATAGGAGTAAAACAGTACGGAATTCCAAAATAGGACTAAAGGAGCACTATGTTTTATTTCTTATGCGAGTAATTAATGTCATGCTTAGAAAGTACTACCAATTAGGAAAGAAATAATGCCATATTAAAGCCCGTTAAATTACAGAATGGCAGTAAGGTATAAGTTACTCGTATTTGGGGATAGTGCTCCTGTTTTAAAATTTAGATAATTTGAATTTGATAAAAAAAACTGATACCCAAAATTAGAAAACAAAATCATAATCTATTGACTACACGAATACTAAACTAGAAAATTTGAGTGGGAGGGGGGTATTTCATTAATAACTCTAAGTACATGAATAAATAAAAACCATAAAACTATACCAATTTTCCATAATATTTTTTTTCTATATCCAAATACACCCAGAGACTAACTTTGGGTCCTGTAAAATGCTATGGAAATTTAATTTTCCAGGAAAATGCCAGTGAAAGGAAAGCTAATGCTTTGGAAGGTTTGTTTCTTAAGTTCAAATTTTTCTCGTAAATTTGAAAAGAATAAAGTATGGTTATGTTTTAAATTGTAAACATTAGTCTAGATCGTTTAATAGTGATACAATATGATTAAAAAATATTCATACAAATATCAAGTATAAAATTATTGAGTATGATTAATTTATTATTGTCCTCAACATTGTTTTCCACTCAAATTTCTCCTACAATATTTTCCACATTTTCTTTCCATAGCATTTTCTGCATCCCTAACGGATCCTAAGAGTTTCATCAAATCTTCAGCTGAAGCTAGGGTGTTCAAAACTTACATGTAAAAGTAGATAAGCACTTCCGGAGTAGAACTTCCCGTGCAAGGATATAGGGATCCGGACTAATTGGAGATTCTCTACTCCCCAAATATCCAAACCACTAGATTTGTTAAATAGTTAAGGATAAATTATTGAACATTAATGCAATTAAGCTAAACAGATTAAATAAACAGCATTCAAAGTTTCAAAATTCAAAATGAACAGATTAAATTAACAGCATCTAAACTGAACAGGTCAAATAAACATCACTCAAGCTAAAAAGAACAAATGAACAGCATTCAAGCTAAACAGATTTCTACTATTATAGAAAATAAAATAGTAAATGAAGTTATGAGGATACGGTCTGACTCCTGCTCCCTGAAACGCTGGATCCATTTCAAGCAGCTGATTCTTAGTAACCCATTACTCAAGTTGCTTTCTATGATCCTGCAGATTAAGAATTCAGCATTTTAAGAGCATGGCGAAGGAAATGGTTACAACCCACATTACACCAACAACCCCCTTTATTTTGGCACTTTGAGGTCAAACATTTGATTGTACAATGCCACAAGCTTTAGCCGGAGATATCGATTCAGAAATACAGATAAAGGCTACTACAGTTCAGCTATATAACATCACAAAGTTTCAAACTTTAGCTGCCATCCAGATTCTTTTATGCAGATTCTACACCAGCAAAACTGAGTAATGATGCTATTAAAGAAGCAAACGGGGGAAAACAAGGATTTCTGCTGAGTAATTCTTACCATACTTTGATAGAGACTAAAATTGACGATATTGGGGAAAGAAAGAATGAGATGACTGTGTGAAGAATTGGAGAAAGAAAGGAACAACGTGGAGAGCACGATTACCAGCTGGCTTTTGACAAATGAAAGCAATAAGCTTTTGACAAATGAAAGCAAGAAGCCGTTTTCAATTCAAAAAAGGAAAGGGTCAAAAGACCAAAATAATGTTATAAATGTCACCTCCTTATTCCTCGTATTGTGTCATACTGTCATCCCATAAGCATTTGGGTCTTCCGTCTAGCTGCTAAATTGTGTAGGAGAAATCCGGAAAGACTTCGTATATAAATGGGATAAGGGTCAGTTTGGTCCTCGAAGTTACAAAAAAGGGGTCAAATAAGTCCTTATATAGAAGATTCTGTCCGGACGTGCCATTTGAGGTGGCTCCCGGTGGAATTTTTTGATGAAATTTTTTGAGCATCTTATTCATTAAGTCTAGTTTACTCATACCAAATTTCAGATAAAAATTCAATGAGGAAGACATTCAAATGAATTCTTGAAGATAACTGTGCCGTTAAAAGCGCTGTTATCTTCAAGAATTCATTTGAATGTCTTCCCGATTGAATTTTTAGCTTAAATTTGGTATGAGTAAACTAGACTTAATGAATAATATGCTCAAAAAAATTTATCACAAAATTCCACCGGGAGCCACCTCAAATGGCACGTCCGGACAGAATCTTCTATATAAGGACTTATTTGACGCTTTTTTTGCAACTTCGAGGACCAAACTGACCCTTTACTCGTATATAAATTATGAAGCCCAGCTTGTTCGTTAGTTCCATAGAAGCAATTATCTAAATGATTAGGGAGTGTTTGTGGTTGCTTCGACTTTAAAAAGTGAATTTTTAAAGTAAATTTGGATAAAATGATTAATAGTAAAAGTTAGTAATGTTTTAAAAAAAAGTGCTTCAGAAAAAGTAAAAGCACTTATTAATAGTGAACTTTTGGCTTTAAAAAAGCACTTATTTTCCCAAACACTACAACTTTTATTTTTCTCGGCTTCCGCGTCAAAAGTGCTTTGACTTTTTCTATTACACAAAAAGCACTTATTTTACCAAATACTACCCACTTTTACTTTTCAAAATCACTTTTTTCTCAAACACTTTCAACTTTTATTTAATCACTTCTCTTCATTTCATTAAAAAAATCATTTTTTCAAAAGCAGAAGCTGTTGCAAACAGACCCTGAATGATGGTGTGCTCGTTAACATCTTGCATTTAGGATTTATTATAATAAAGTATAAGATTAATCTCGATAAAATATAGTAATATTGCCCACCCCTAATCCAAGGAATTAGACAAGTGCATGAAATCCGGATACAGTGCATGAATCAGCAAGTGATCTCAACCGGATTAGTTATATTTGTTGTAAACTTGATTATAATTTTGTTATAGTAATATGATTAGTTGAGGGGTGAGCATGGTATAGTAAATGCATGAAAGAGTTGTGTTGGTTGTTCTAGCCATACTAACTATATATCAATTTTATTTTGGGAGAAGACTCAAAAAAGACACTAAGGGGGGTGTATTGTATTGGGATTTGATGGCAAAATATTAGAAGTCCATGGACTTTAGAAATCCGGGTGTATTGAATATGGACATTTAAAAGTCCATTAAAATCCAGGTGTATTCAAAATATTAACGAATCTGGTGGATTTACAAAATAATGGATTTCGATGGATTTGAGACCTACTCGTATAAATACTCATTTCGATCAATTCTCTCGTGCTCCCCCCCAAGATTTCACGTTACTTTCTCCCATAAGGGTTTTCTCGCTTCTCTTCTTCTCGGCCACCTCGCCAAGAACATCTCTCTCCCAGGTAAGTTTCCACCCTACTTCTTTTTCGAATTTTTTCTCCATACTTTTTTGATGATTTTCCTCTCCAACTAATATTTCCATTAAAAATCATATTTTCTATTTGTCATGGGTATGTATAATCACGAACAATTATCTCAAGTATGTTGTGATTATGTAATTTCTACTTCTGCCTGGCTGCCTAGTTTTTTGTAATCAATCATCGTTCCTCTTTGGTTATAATCAATCATTGTTTCCTATATATATACACTTGAATACATAAAAGTGGCAATGGGGGAGAATCGAATGACGGAATAAAATAAATGGTTAGTCCATAGTTGAATAGAAGGGGAATGGAAGGGCTTATTTTTTTAAAAGTGGCTCTAGATGATCTGATACCCTTTTTGAAACCAAATATTAGGCTCATAAAGTTGAACCACATATGTTAGTGTTCGAATTTCTGGTTCGTGATATTAATCATTTTTGTTATTTGTTTAATCATTTTTGTTTGTGATATAATACACTTGTATGCATTGTTTTGAAACTCGCTAGGCGCTAGTCGGGCGGTTGAGGGGCGCCTAGCGCCTAGGCGGCCGACTAGGCCGATTTTTTGGCCGACTAGGCCGATTTTTTGACCGACTGGGCCGACTAGGCCTCTACAGTTAGGACCGACTAGACCGTCTAGGCCAATTAATCGGTCCGCCTAGGCCGATTGTTAGAACAGTGCTTGTATGTATAAATACATATATACATGATCCATGGCAGTAACTAGAGACCTTCCATGAGATCATTATTTTGTTGTTTTTGGAGACATATTGACAAGGTGACGTCTAAAAATAAACAGAGTTTTTTTAATGGGTACCGCTTTTAATTCACATCTCCTTTGTACCAAGTGTATTACTTTCACTTCAAATAGATACTCTGTTTGTAAAGGAGACAATGTTGATTTACAGTGGGGGAGTGGGACATAGTTGGTTTGCTTGTTTATGTTTTTATTTTCATAAAAAAATGGAGTGTTTTTTTGCTGCTTCTCCACTATGTTTTCAGCTTTTACTTCTAGGCATTCCAAAGTGTAGGATTCTGCTTCTGTTTTTCAATTTTATCTCAGGCAATTCAATGATTCAGTTATATTAGTGTTTGCTTGATAAAGTATGGCCCGTTAGTCAATTCGGTAATAAATAATTTTCTACCTATAAAAATGCATAAAATGAGGTTATGCTATACCACAGTATTTTTTGTTCTAAGAACTTAATATAATTTATGTTTAAAAAAATCAAGTGGTATGAGTTTACACTTTGCATTTATTGTTTGCTTGATTGATTGATTTTACATATTTCATAGATGGGCGATTCGCAAGGTAAAGCAAAAAAAAAAGGATTATAAAACCTGGACCATAGAAGAGAGTAATGTATTGCTACAACTAATGGTTGAAATTGCCAAACTTGGCTTACGCGATACAAATGGTGTGATAAGTAAACAAACGGTAGAGAACAGACTCCTTCCTAAACTTAAGGAAAAACTTGGTCATGAAATAAGTTTTATTCATTACCAAAGTAGAGTGAAATGGTTTAAAAAACAATATTCCAATTACTCTCAACTTATTCGTCACAACTCTGGATTTGGATGGGATGCGACCACAAAGAAATTCACAGCTCCCGAAGAAGTATGGGCTGATTACCTAAAGGTGGGCATATTTTTTATTCATTTGTGTGTCTATTTCATATAATAAATATAACATCGTAATCACGAATCTTATATTTTTTATATATCAGTCACATCCGGACCACGCGAACCTTCGGTCAGAAACTTTTCCGGACTACGAGGATTTGAGAATCGCGGTGGGAAATGGAACTGCAACTGGGATGGGTGCAATTGGTCTTGGTGAAAATACAGATGCTACAGTGTTAGGAGTAGATGATGAATCTGGTGGAATTGGTGGCATTGATGGATTATTTTTTTATCCAAATACTAACATGTTCACAATGAGTGAAAATGTGTCATCCCACCAGGAGGATTTGTCACATCTTCCACAAGATGAAAGTAGGAATATAGAGGATCCACCTTCATCAAGCAATAGAGCTAAAGGAAAAAGGGGTCGAAATGATTTTGAAAACAATAGAAGAACAAAGGAACCTAATAGTCACACAGAGGTTACTGAGAGCTTGTCAGTGGGGTTTAATAAAATTGTTAAGAGTTTTGATAAAATTTGTTATTTAATGGAGAAGAGAGAATCAAGAGAGGGTGATCTTTTGGATGCTATGAAGGAGACCCCTGGATTAACCAACGAGGATTGCTTTAGAGCTCTTGATTTGCTTAATACCAAAGCAAAGCAAGATTTCTTTTTGAAGATGACTCCTGAACAACGATATCATTGGATCACTAGCTTATAAACATATGTAATAGGTTTATTTGCATTAGTGATAGAGTTTTTGGTTTACATACTTTATGGAGTTTCGTGTAATTTCTGGATTTTTGCAATTTGTGGATGCTTTGATTATTTATGCAGGATTAAAACGTTATATGAATTATTTGAACTTGGTTTATATCATTACAGTTCATATGTTTTAATATATATCATTGATCATATAATACAGTTAATGTTTTAATAGTACATGTCTTTATGTTTTTTATTATATGAATTATTTGAACTTGGTTTATATCATTACAGTTCATATGTTTTAATATATATCATTGATCATATAATACAGTTATACGGAGTATGTTTTAACAGTACATGTCTTTATGTTTTTTATTAGCAATGTCTGACACAAGCATACATGGAGTTGATGAAGATGAGGTAGAGTTTTATGGGACTCTTAGGGTATTGCTACTGGCAATAGAAGCAGTGATTTACGCGATATATAATCTCGCTTCAAGGATCAATGATGAATCTATTAGACGACCATTGACACGACGACCAGTGACGTCTAACGGGTTAAAATATATGGATGAAATAATGACTGAAGACCCAAAAAAATTTCGAGATGTATACAGAATGTATCCTGATATTTTCCGAAAATTATACAAAACGCCTTTGACGGATACACGATTCATTTGTGTGGAAGAAATGGTTGCAACATTTTTGCTTGTTGTTGGTCAAAACAACCGCTATAGTCAACCGAAAATGATATTTAAGCGGTCACACTTCACTGTCAGCAGAAGTTTCAATAAAGTATTGAAAGCACTGAATACAATAGCTCCAGAGTTTATGGCTAAACCTGAGTCAGTACCACATGTCATTAGAGAAAGTACAAGGTTTTATCCTTACTTTAAGGTAATAGTACAACATTTCATGCTATTTATGAATTTCAAAAAACACAATGAAATATTTTTTTAAATTATATTTATTTATCCTTTTCATATTATAGGATTGTATCGGGGCTATAGACGGCACTCATATTCCAGCAACAGTAGTTGGACGAGAGGTAAGCAGCTACCGAAATCGTCATGGGACTATATCACAAAATGTGCTAGCTGCTTGCAATTTTGATTTACAATTCATATATGTGCTTAGCGGTTGGGAGGGTTCAGCTCATGATTCTAAAGTGTTAAATGATGCAATTTCGAGGTAAAATGGTCTCAAAGTGCCACCAGGTACCCTTTTATTAGTTTTATATACTTTTACAGTCTCTTAATATTAGTTATATTTACATATCATATACCACACTAATCGTATAATTATTTCATGCATAGGTAAATATTATTTAGGGGATTGTGGGTTTCCAAACCGACGTCAGTTTTTAGCTCCATTTCGAGGGACCCGATATCACCTTAAAGATTTTGGCGGCGAAGGAAATCACCCCGTTAATGCAGTTGAGTTATTCAATCTTCGTCATGCTTCTCTAAGGAACGTGATTGAACGAATATTTGGAATATTTAAATCACGCTTCACAATATTCAAATCAGCACCACCGTTTACGTATAAGACACAAGCGGAATTAGTTTTGGCTTGTGCAGGATTACATAATTTTCTACGGCGTGAGTGCCGGTCTGATGAATTCCCCCCAGATCCAGAAGAAGATAGTGATACAGAGGAGAATTTTGAATGGGATGATTTTCAAACACAAGATCAGCAAAGAGCAAAAGCTAATGAATGGAGGATGGACATTGCTAATCAAATGTGGACAAATGAGTGAGATGACAACCATGAAGATGAATAATGTCCAATCTATTGTTTTAGTAGAAGAAATGTTGTTTCATTTTTTTTTGTGTAAACGGATTGGTCATTGTTGGTAATTTTTATTATTATTTGTACAATACTACTACTTGATTTCATTTCAGCTTGATCCTTTTTAGGTAGGGATGGTTTAAGAGTTAAGACCATGTGCATATATATATAAATATCTTTTCGATCTGATCCTTTTCAATAGCAAGAGTCTAAAAACAGCTATCATCACTATTGCTTTTTAGCTTTAAAACTGCCCATACCATACAAATTCCCCAACCTTAGCTATTCCAAAAAGGAAAAGGCAAAGGTAAGACCACCTAGAGCATTAACGCACTCTCAGGAGTCGCTATGTTTATCCATAAAGTATGAAGAGAGTCCTCTTTGCGGCAATCCCATCTTAAAAACTTCAAAATTGCCGGACTCAAGTCTACCAATTTTATTAATACACAAGTCAATAGATTTATGAAAGTCCGTATAAATCTATAAAAGTCCATATAAAAGTCTACCACAAAGTCGTTCATATTAAAAGTCGGTGGACTTTATTAAAAGTCCATGGATTAAAAAAAGTCTATCACAATCCAGATACAATACACCCCCCTAAGATTACTTACAAAGTTCGGATTGAACATTTAGATTTTAAGTGGACCAAATTAATACATAACTCACTTATTTTGATAACATTTGGCAACCCATTCGCATTTCAATTTAACGGTGCTCTCACGTTAACACCTCCTTTTAATCTAAGGTGCCTACTCACGCCTCAATATTTCCATCTAAACCCTATCTTTTTCCTCTGGTTTCGATCGTTCAATGCTTTTTTGAAACTTCTCCACCGGCCAAGCTTCTTTTCAAGTCCATTCATCCTAGACGCGTGAGCATAGATTATTAATACACCCAAGAAAGCAAAAACATAGAAGATGAACAAGTGGAGAAATTACATTAAAGAACTCCAACCAATTTCTTGATTTTTTGGTTGTGCTTATTCTTATGGCCGCGATTTTACTCAATCTTTACTTCATCGGTGGTCGGAATACTGTTTATGAGTCTATTGAAATTCAGGGTAAGCAAACTTTGAGTCCACCAAGGAAGACTCGTCCGTTCAAGATGACGGAAATCTCTCTTCCGGGATGTCACATACAAAGGGACTCTGTTGCGTGGGAGCAGCCTGGCGGCGAGGAGGTTCTTCGCTTTCAGCGGCTTTGACCGGCAGCAGTTGCATGGAGTCCACCGGCATCAGAGAAGTTTTTCATAGAAGTTATGCCACTCGTGCGGTTACAAAAATTAACCAGACCATCAAAACTTACCGCACCAAATCCACCGACGACGAAACAGTGTTTTCAACTTGTACGTGGAATATCAATGAGCCTAGCTTGAGATTCACCTCCTAGTTCCTACTCTGACACCGGCGATGGCCAGAAGCAGACATTTGTTTCATTATTTCATATTCCAAGAATGGCAAAGCTGTGTAACAAAATGATCGATATCTTCTGGATTTTATTTGTTTGGTTTGTAGCTTTGAATTGGAAAGGATAAGAGTTGTTAACGTTGAGACGTGCGGTCTGTTAAAACAATGTTAGTGGGTGGCTAAATCTAGCTTGAATAAGTGATTTATGTGCTAATTTGATCCAATTAAAAGTTTGATGTCCAATCCTAACTTTGTAAGTAACCATAGTGTCTTTTTTTAGCCTTCTCCCTTTTATCTTACTGTGTAATGGATCACGCTAAAACAACACATTCTACATCATTGATATTGCAAGCGCCACGACAAAACTTTGACATTCGTCCTTTATTTTGTAAACATTCCAAAAGACCTTAGTACAAAGGCACTTATTATTAAAGACTTGGATTATATTATGAACAACAGGTTTTCAAAAGTTGGCTATCAATATGAGAACTTGAATGAGAAAATGAGAAATCTAGAATAGATGGTAGCAAATTTGGCAAGATTAATGCAGAGCAAGTTTCAAGTTCTAATAATCATTCACTGATTCCTAATAATTCAAATGCATAGCAAGCTTCAAGTTCTAGTAATCAATCACTGATTCTTAATACATCCGAATCATTTGCAACTAGATGCACTAAGATTGAACTTTCAATATTTCATGGTGATAAATTTTTGAAGTAATGAATATACAAATGTGAGCAAATGGATTTAGAAAGAGAAGCCTTAAGGTGACACTATGCATTAGAGGCTATAAGAAATTAGTTCTTGAAACATTTGGAAAATATTTTGATGATCAAATGTAATAATTAGTATCATTAAATAAGAAGGGTCTACTTAGAAACCAAACAATGATTATTTAGAATAGTTTTCGATGATCCTAACAAAACATTAGTTGTTTGGTGAACACGTGCTAAATGGGCTGAAACATGATATTTAGATGCATGTTAAGATGTTTAATCCGACTACTATGTAACGTGAAACATTGAGTAATAATTATATGGTGAAACTTGTATGAGTTATGGATTTTAAACAACTACGGAGTAATATGTTTGTATAGTTCTAGACTTGATTCACATTCTATCTATTTAATACAAACTATGTTACTTCAATTTTCATAATAATTACAGTACTTTGTCATGTTCTAATTTTATTAACACGGAGGTAGTAGTATTTTTACTAAGAGTGACATTGTCATACTTTAAAAAACAATGTTGATGTTATTTAAGAAAAATATTTTATGTCTATAATACTTATATTATAACTATTTGCTCATACATAAGCCATGTCTTTTTTGTTAATACATAAAAGTAATTTTCAAAAACAATTCATTCAAACACTTTAGGAGTCGTTGGGTTCAGGGAATGTCAGATTACCACCAGAATGTCATATTGGTATGTTAGATTGATGGGAATGTATCCAATTTATTCTCATTTATGTTTGGTTAAGATTCGGGGAATGTGATATTAATTTACTTGGTTGAAAGATATCTTATATTGCAGTTATGGTGAATTACTTCAATGTCCTTTAAATATTTTATTTTAACACAATAAATCTATTACAACCTACATTTAAAGTAATTAAAATCAAAGAAAAAATGAGATATCTTAATAATAAATAAAATCAAACCTAGTTGAATTATTTTTAAGTAAAATATGTTTAATTGTAAAAAGTTGTAGATCCAATTCAAAAGTGAAAAAAACTTTGTTCAAATAGTAATCTAAATGTATTTATTATTATTTCAAAAAAAAAAAATTTAAAAAATGTTCAAGTTATTCATAAAACTTCTTATCAAATTAAAGAAAAAATGATCAATTTTCCCATTAATTTTTTAAATTCACTCATCAAAAACTTAAATAATCTACAAGCCTTATAAAATAAATATCTTATAAAATTTAAATGTTAAGGAAAAAAGAATTATGGAAATAACAAGAATAGACATTCGAATATAAATAAATAAACATACTCCATCTGTCTTACTTAAAAGGTTGACACACAATCTACGATCGACTGACCATAAAATTTACTGATCTCTTTCAATAATAAGATTATTTTTTAGTAAATAAAATTTAAATATTTAGAAACTACATTAAAAGTTTTATAAAATCTCATTATGTAAAGAAATTAAATGAAAAGAGATAATTAATTGGGGGTATTTTCGAAGGAAAATTAGACCATCATCGTAAGATAACTAAGGCATGAGTGGTTCTAAGATTCCCCTCCATATTACATTCCCGGAAATGTAACTTTTCCGATTTTTTCTCAAACGCGTGAATCAAACATTAATATATGACATTTCGTGCATCACATTCCGGCCTTCACGTGAGATTACCCCAAACCAAACATACCTATCCTTAAAGTATAGTTTAAACTGATTCTCTATTCCACACAATACAAAAATTAGGTTTTAGTTTTAATAGTCTTTTCGTTTTTTCTTTCAAACTGTATATTCCAGAAAACCAAAACTGCGTCGTTTTGGTCTTTCTAAAAATCTCTATACCGCATAGCAGTCTGGCTCTGGCACTCTGTAGTCTACCACGACAAGGCTAGACTGCAACCATCCATTCTTTAGAGCTCGACGCATCACGATTCACGCACGACGGTCGGCTACGTCTCCAGTGCTCCAACGCCTCAACGACTTCCGAGTCCCGACCCGCCTCCACGCCGCGTGGCCGCCAGGCTACCACCGCACCACCACTCCATCAGGCGCCCAGTTCGGCCGGCCAGACCGAGAGTCCGAGACGCCCAGGTTTTGAATTTTACACTTTACATAATTCAGCATTTTGGATTAATTATTAAGATTTCTTTGATTTTTAAGACTAAATTATTAAGTTTATGATATTTGTGAATATATTTTCAGTTTAGGATGAAAAGATATATGGATAGTGTACCGAGATTTAAAGAAATTCGGAGTACCAAGAGTAGTTGGGATGTTAGTTTAAATGATTCACCACTATTAAATGAAGAATTGGATCAAATAATTGCTGAATGTGAAATTAATTTGAGTGATAATATACATGACCAATATGTTGGTTTTTAATCTTTGGAAGCTGATAACACTACAATAAATCACACATTTTATGACAAATATTTGTTTGACAAAACAAAAATTGTCACATTTAATTGAGTTATAGTTACAAAATGTGAATCCGTCACTTTAAAACGACTTCTTATGACAATATTTTTGATGGTCACTTTATCTCTTAGATTTTGTCACTAATGGATAAAATACATGACAATAAAATTGAAGTTGTCACATAATTTTTTGAGCGCCAAAATTTGACGTAAAATTTTGGAGGGAATTTTTTTGTGACGTTTTAACAATAATTAATGACGATAATTTTTGTCATATTTATTTTGAATTATAATGACATATCATATTTTGTCACTTATTGTTTTACTAAATAATGACAACATTATTTCGTCATTGATATTTCTCTTTGGTGACGATAAATCTAAATTTGTCATAATATCACTATTTAATAACATTATTTCATTCTTCCTTTTTGTAATGAGTAATGACGTTGCTAATCATATATTAATGTTTACATGTAACAATGAATACTGAATACTATTAATCGATCACACATTTACATTTATTAAGATCCTGTTTTGGTAGCACGAAAATGGGTTGATTTGGCTGATTGTGCTGAAACTTTTGAAGTTTTGACTGAAGTGGCTGCATTGGTGGAGATTTAAGAAAAAAATATTTTTAAATATGAAGTATATTTTATTAATAAAATAAATAAAAAATGATATGTAAAAATAACTAAAATGGCCATTTACAGTAACTTCAGCCAATACAGCCAGAAAAGTAACTTCAACCTTACTTTTTCTGTTTATTACACAATTCAACGCGCAAAAGCGAAAGTTACGTGTTTGATGAAAAAATTGGATGATAAGAAGTCGAAAAACAGTGTTGTCAAACGGTATGTAAAAGTTTTTATAATAATAATAATACTCCCTCCGGTTTTTAATAAACTTCACACTTTCCTTTTTGGAACAGTCTAAAATAAACTTCACACTTCCTTATTTCCTTTTTGGAAAAGAAATCTACATCAAAACAGTGCCAAACGGTGTCTCAACAGTGCCAAACAGTGTCTCTACAGTGCTAAACAGTGTCAAACAGTGCCTCAACAGTGTACTCTACAGTAAAGTCAAATTTCTTTCCTTATTTTGTGTGAAGTCAAAGTGTGAAGATTAAATAAAACCGGAGGGAGTAATAGGTATGTACTATATACGTGTTACATAGTATTAGAACAACAATTATAATAGTAAGATAGTGGGTCTCAATTCCTTTTATTTTTCAGCAGGTTTGGAATTTGGATACTTTTAAAGTCTATCAATTTTAAATAAAATATAAAAATCAATGCTTCTCTAAAAAAAGTGATTTTTTAAAGTGATTTTGGAAAAAGTGATTAATAGTAAAAGTTGATAGTGTTTGAGAAAAAAGTGATTCTGGAAAAGTAAAAGTTGGTAGTGTTTGGTAAAATAAGTATTTTTTGTGTAATAGAAAAAGTGAGAAGCAGTTTAAAGCACCCTTCTACCTGCTTCCAGCTTTTAGCTTTTAAGTGATTAATTTAAGCAGAAGCTGTCATTTGAAAACACTCTTTTTAACTTTTTTTAAGTCAAAAGCTGAAAAGCGTTTTTTTTTAAGCAAACCCAAACACTCCTTAGGCTTTGTTTGCAAGTGCTTGTGCTTAAATAAAAGCACTTTTTGGGAAAAAAATATTAGTAGTAAAAGTTGGTAGTGTTTGGTAAAATAAGTGCTTTTTGTGTAATAGAAAAAGTAAAAAGTAGATTCTACACGAAAATCGAGAAAGTAAAAGTTGGTAGTGTTTGGTAAAATAAGTGTTTTTTTTTTTATTAGAAAAAAGCCACAATCAAGGTTGCAAACGAAGCCTTAAACTCCTTAATAAAGTATCCACTTGCAAACAGAAATCTCTCGTAGCCAAATATAATCTTCTTTTTGCATCAACCGAGGACTCCATCTGCGGCAGACATCAATTGTGACGGCAGAGACTGCACCAGTGACGGAGATCGGGGACCGACGGCGACTCCATCTACGGCAGATAGCAATTGCGACGGCAGGGACTACAACAGCGTCGGCGATCGGCGGCGACTCACAGCTGCTTCAGAGAATCAAAGGCGAAGGTGAGTGCATATTATTTGAATTCCGGAGGAATTTGAACGGGTTACATGAGTGTTTATGATATATGTTGTCTTTCCATTCAATCGTTGCCTTAATTCCTGCGAAAATACTTTTCAAATGACTGTAGCTTGGGTGATTCGTATAGAAGTAATACAAATCCTTGATTTACTTGTTGTATATTTGTAGTATACATTACCGAGTACAAATGAACAACTTAAACTAACCAATTCACCTTGTTCTGTCCTCCAAATATTTTGAATCCAGTTGATTCATACTATCATATATATAGAGCTATTGTTTACATAAACAAAGGATTCTAAACTTTATCTATGACTAAAAAGAAGATTCATACTTAACTTCTCCAAGAACTCCATTTTGTTAGACAATCAATAAATCAATTCAAAGTTGTTTTTTCGCTGGAATTTTGTCCAATGAATAAAGACATGAGTGACATTCCTTAATTGAAACATATATAATATATACAATATCACTATGTTTGTTTTTTATTTTCTTACACACTGAACAGAGGACAATAATTTGCTATTGAGTATTTCACTAATCTAAATGAAGAAAGGAACTTTCATAACTGATAGTGGTAATGGAGCTGGATATGTTCCCGTTTTTATCATATAATTGGAGGGAAGTTTTTTGATGAAATATTAAGAAAAATGAAAATTAATGACGACGAATTGTGTCACACTGTCACATAATATCTAATTATAATGACATAATCATTGTTGTCATTTATTGTTTATATAAAAAGTGACAATATTATTTTTTGTCATTTATGTTATACTTTGATGACGATAAATGTAAATTCCTCATAGTTTGAAGTTTTAGCAAAATATAATAAACGTTTGAGCAATAGTGCTGGACTTTAGTGACCGGCAGAGACTGGAAGAAGCTGTGAGACTATCGATGGGAGATTATTTTTAGTTCTCAAGGAGCTTCAGGAGGTTAGTGTCTTTTATATAAACGATTGAAAATTCTGAATCAAGTGGATTGTGAACTCGTAGATTAAATTTGATAATTTATTTTCTTAACTTTTACCAAAATCTATAGAGTAATTATTGGTTTAATGGATGCATACAGAGAGTAGAGATATTTACTAGAAAAGTAACAAAAACAACTACACGATTGTCTAAATAGAGTACTAGTTACTAGGCTTATATATCTAAATAAATTAATTCTATGTTAAATATGGGTTTTAATTCTCAACTTGGTTGATCTTTCAATATTTTCTTATATACCAGGTGGGATACAAATGGACAAGAGTTGGATCCATGCAATTAAATGGTCCCCTGCTTATATAGATGGAGTGAACTCTTTTATGAAATTTGTTGAAAACTTTAATGGTCGAGAGGGAAAAATAAGATGTCCTTGCAAAGGTTGTTTGAATCCATGACCTTGGATTGAGAAAAAATTTGCTGATTTTCATCCTAACGTTCAACCTCGGGACCATGATTTCCCTTTTAATGTAATTGGCGGAAAAAACATAGGTTTGTTTCGAGTTGGTTTGATGAGCATAAATGGTTGGAATACAGTAGAATATTATATATTATTTCCAACAAATGAAACCCGGGAGGTTAAATTTGTAGAATTGCAAAATAAATTTTATACTTCCTCCATTCTTTTTTAGTTGCAACGGTCAACATTTCACACTTGCCAACGCACGTCTTTGACCGTAATTATATCTTAATCCATATTAGTAAAAAAAAATTAAATATCAGATTTTGAAAATTTGTAATGAGATGAATTGGACAATATTTTTGTAAAAAAATAATATTTATAAAATAATAGCGTAAAGTGCAGTCAAAGTAGAACATGTGAATAGTGTAAAATTCAACATGCTGCGATTTAAAAAATGGAGGATAGTATGTAATTTTGTGTATTATGACTATCTTAATATTTTGATGATGTACGTTAACTAACAAACGTTATGCTTCTTTAATATTTTACTTGTTCTTTTATTAATTTTATATCAATTAAAGTTAGTAGAGACCCCCATGACTCTATTTTTCTGTCCAGGCCGCCTAGGCACAAGTTTGCATAGTAGAGAGATACTTATTAATTCATAACAATTCTTGTTCTGAAAAACAATTCATGGCGGTGGCTTCTTTCCTTACCTTTGTATAGCCCTTTGTGCAGAGAGAATTCACTGCAGTGATGCAGTCCACTTTCTAGCCACCGTTGCTCTCTGCCGTAGGTCACCGCTCCTCTGTTGCAGCCTCGCAGGTAGGCAGGTAGCCGTTGCTTGCCATCACTATGCCTAGTGGGTTAGCTAAGTTTTGAGCTGTCCTTTTTTCCCCTATCGGTTAATATTATTTTTATTTTTATCATCTTTTCGTCTAATTTGATTTATATCCTCCCTCCATACCAGTATATTGTTTCTGATTTGGTTCTGCTCTGAGTTCTTCCCTCTAAATTGCTTCATTATCTATTCCTCTTAATCATTTTTGACGTATTCTCAGTTTACTCTCCTCATAATTGATTAATACTCTCTCCCTCAATTTTGTTTCTTATTTGTTTATGTTTTTTATCAGTTTAATCCATCAATTTTGAGTTATTGAACTCTTGTTATGATTTATTAAAAATTTGCTTTAAATTACGTAAAATTGGTAATTGGTATAGTATGCTAGTGCTCCGTATCGAGTACTAAATTTAAATGTTAGTATATTACATATGGTGCCAGTGTGCAGCTTGTGGCCTAGGTGCCCAGGGGACAAGGCAGTCTTCTGGCGCTGTGATGACACTGCTTTTTACTTATTTTCTGTTGATAAAACATGGGATTTTTTGTTAATAAAATATGGGTGTTTGCGATCGATTCCTATGAATCTTCTTATAAAATTTGTATGCTTCTTATATTTCTATTTGCATTCTTGATTTGAGTTTTTTTATCTCTTTCAACAGTTTCTAATAAATATGCATTGTCATTGATCCAAAACAAGTATTGCTTACCTAACTTAATTTAGGACACTTGATTAAATATAGGCCACTTAGATGTTCTGTCTTAATTTTTTTTTTTGGAAATATGGGAGGGTGAAGGCCCAAAAGAGCTATATCTGTCTCTTCTCACATAATAATAACTCGACGACTGATGCCTAACATATCATTTTGGACAAAATGCAATATTTCATTAGGGACATTCAGCACTGTGAATGTCTTTCTAGGCCCCGTGACTGTGTCTAACAGCTCTTGCTGTATGCCTGTATATTCTACCCTACATGTACAGTTGGGATGTCCGAAATCTTTGCAACTCTTCTCTGCATCTCTCTATAATCATCTGTTTTTAATTTTTGATTCCTAATTTCAGAAGTTACCGGATGGGATAAAGATGGCAGTAGTAGGATATAATTTTGAGCTTTTGTATTTTATGTGGATTGAAAGTCATTAATGACGTTGTTTTTTACAATAACGTGCCTATGGTATTAGAAAGTCAGTACTCATTTTTCTATATGATGACTATAGTGACAACTGCAGACTTCTATCTTTTGAATATGAACCATGAAGAAAGTTCAATTTGACATGGAGGATGATGAATGGTTATAATCTTTTTTAATTTGATAAAAATATCATTTTACGTGAGTCTATTTTTAGTAGTATTATGAAATATACTCCTGTTTATATTTGTCTGCCCATTCATTCTAAATATTGCTTGTACTGCAGCTTTCTTACATCGAATTAGGTCTTAGAAAGCTGTGCAGTAAGTTTGTAAGTGCATGTTTTAAATTTTAATATCTTCTGATGACAGAGTGACTGCATTGCAGAAGAGTTCAAATGAATCCATTGACATTAGTAAAGCGTATCCAGAACATAAATGCTAAGGAAGCTGCATTGGGTTTATCTGAAGATGCTTCGTGGCATGTCAAGTACAAAGAGTCCGCTTATGTATTTGTTGGTGGGGTTCCCTTCGACCTCACCGAAGGCGACCTCCTAGCTGTTTTTGCTCAGTATGTATTTTTATCTAATTTAATTATCTTTTTTCTATGGAGGAATAGAACTTTCAAAAACTAATTTACTCCTGCTTTTCTAATAATGCAACTTTTTAGATATGGTGAGATTGTTGATGTGAATCTTGTTAGAGATAAGGGAACAGGAAAGTCTAAAGGCTTTGCTTTCGTTGCATATGAGGATCAGAGAAGTACAAATCTTGCTGTAGGTCAGTCAGTCTGTTTTTGGACAACAGAGAGTATTAGTTGTATAATACTTTGTACTTAATACTGATCAATCTCGATTTTCACTTTTATTGGATTTACAGATAATCTGAACGGTGCCCAAATTCTTGGGCGGACTATAAGAGTGGATCATGCTAGCAATTATAAGAAGAAAGAGGAAGAGGATGAGGAGACAGCGAGGAAGAAAAGAGAAGAAAGAGGTGTATGTCGTGCCTTTCAAAAGGGTGAATGCACTAGGGGAGATGGATGCAAATTTTCCCATGATGAGCAAGTGAGACTGACTTCATCAATTTAATACGGAGTATATTAGCATTGATGTTACTCTTGTTGTGCGATTTGAGGTATCATATATCTTAGTTGATGGCACCCGCTGGCAGTAGCCTGCAGCCTATGCAATTGATTAGAACTTATAACTTTATAAGGGAAACAATTTTCAGATAAAATATGTTAAACTGAAAAGAAAGTGTGAAAACCCAAAGAAAGCTTAATAGTCTTCTGCAAAACATCTTTATAAAATCTCATTCTATTTATCGGCTCACTTTGAAGGTCTTAAACTAGATAGTATAAATGCTTTGCTGAAAGGCACAAACTGCACGAGGAAAGAACACAGCTAGCCGATAGTATGAAAGCTACACAGGTTATCTAGCTGTTCTGAGTTCTGACCTTTTGAATCTTATAACCGATTCAATTATCTATTCGTTGCATTTGTTTTGCAATTTTAGGTCTGATTGTGTAAAAAACCAGTCTTTAAATGGTGGTAATTAAAACGAAATGAACAAGAACAAATACGGGTCCAGCCCAAGTGCTTGAGCCACATCCCATAATTTCTTTTATTTATTATTTTTTAAGGCAATCCTTCACCAGAGGATCAATGTTAGTCTCCACCTTTTATTATATGATTTATCTCAACTCTACAAATCTGTGTTCTTACTTGAGGTTTTTGTTCGCTACCGCTTTTTCCATGCTCATGTTGACGACTTGACGCCAACTTGCCGCCAATTCTCGCTGAGTTTCGGAATCTAAATAAGTTTTAACTTTTTATTATTATATTTTTTGCGACCATTCTTCCTGACTTGTCTGCCTGGAATGCCTGCAAACATGGACCAACTGCAACTTATTCCAGCAAGATAACTTGCCCAGCAGATTATTCTGCCTGATAGCTTTGCTGTTCCTAATCCAAATATTCCACTCCTTTTTTCCTTTAAGAGGGTGTTATTTATTGTCTTAACTTAAAGTAAAGATGGTAAGTCATAAGTAAAATAGCAATCTTTGATTAATAAGATCCATGAAGTATAGAGTCTTTGTTTTAACGATATATGTCCAGCATCGAGTCTAGCGTGAACCCCAATTGCCTCCCTAACTTTTGTAATCAACATTCCTTGTTTGCTATCAAGGTCCCTTCTTTTCCTTCCATCTCTTTCTCAGCTCTGTCGTGTTCATTTCAGATCTTTTGTACTTCAAACCAATGAATTTGTTGGAAGTCAAGGTAAAATAGTATAATATGACTAGAATACGCCTCTTATAATAATTTAAAATACTGTGAAACATTTTTGGATAGAGAAGCGAAGTTTTAGAAAATGATTAATTAGTGATTTCTTATATTGTGAAGTGGCATATTAGCTAAAAGAGAAAAGTAATTGTTATCTGCTTGATATTGCTCCTAACATTTAAATATCAGTTTCTTGTTCTACACCTTTTAGTGGATAAAATCTCTCTCTCCCTCTCCCTCTCCCTCTATAACTTACTAACTATGTTTTAATGTGCATTCAGAGAGCTTCAAACACAGGCTGGGGCCATGAAGAAGATAGAACTTCAAAATGGGGACATCAAGAAGATAGGCCTTCAACGCGGGGACGTGAGGAAGATAGACGTTCAAAATGGAGCAATCATGAAAACGCGGGAAAACACATAGTTGTGCAGAACTATGAGCGTAAAAAGATGGGTTCAGTAGATAGGCACAGTAGAGGTCTTGAGAAGATGCAATCAAGACACAAAGAACACGCGACTGATAACAGGGGAGATGACTATGATGAACCTAAGTCACCACGAGGTCGTGATAGTAGGATGCATGAAAAAGCAAGGAGGCATGATCATGATTCAAGATCAAGGAAACATGACAATGATCGAAGTTCAAGGGAAGATGATAACGGCGATAGGAGAGAGAGAGCAAGAAGACGTGATTATATATGATTCTGGAAGACATTCATTTAGGTGCTTGCTACATATTATGAGACTGGAGATAAAACATCTCTCTTTTCACGGTGTGAAGTGATGAGTGACCCACTGTCTCATCTCTCCTTGTTTTTCTATTAGATAAAACTTATGCCAGCCTTCTTTTCGACCATCGTTTCTGGCTACCGTCTCTGCTCTTGAAGTTCAGTATGAATCTGCAATCTTGTCCAATCATGATAGGGGCAGCAACTTGTATGACTGACTTTTTAATGTAATTGTTTGACTGCCACCTACTGACCAATGAATGAAATGGCTAACGACTCACATCTTGAATTCACATTTTCGCATGTATGACACTCCCTGTTTTACCTAAACCTCATATATCTTCATCGTCTTTGCTTTTCGGACCCCCCCATGCTTCCCGAAGCTTCATTTCCAATCTCACACCCCCAGGTATGGTCCCAAAAAACGTGATCTGGGCTTTGCATTGGACATTGGTAGTTTGGTGTTTAATTTGAGCATTTGACCATCGTCCATTCGTCCCTTCTCCCTTCATATTTTTTGGGTCTTTCTTTTGTATAAAATGTGAATTACTTATTTTTATGCAAAATAGGCAGAGAATATTAAGTTGATACATATATGAATAGAGAATACATGTGAAAAAATGAGTCAACAAGAACAATGATTGAAAAGAAAACAATGTATACAATTATACAAATGTGAATTTTTTAGAATTTAGTGATTATGAATAGTCATGGACCCGGGCCGGGCCGGTTCCGGTTCCGGGCCGGGCCCGGCCGGGCTTTTTTTTTGGGAAGGAAGGCCCGGGACCGGCCCGGGTAGCCACCGGGTCCGGTCCGGGTCCGGTCCGGTCCGGGCCGGGCCGGGCCTCCGGTTCGGTCATAATTTTTTTTTTTTTTTGCTTTCCTAACCCCCCCCACCCCCCCAAACCCCCAAACCCCTCCTAACCATCAAGCCCAACCCGGGAAACCCCAAAAAATGAAAAAAAAAATAAAAAAAAAAAATCAATTCGGCCCGGGCCCGGGCCCGACCTGGCCGGGCTGGTTCGCCAAATACAAGGCCCGAGCCCGGACCCGCCCCTCCCACCGGGCCTAGGCCCGACCCGGACCCGGACCCGAGAACCGGGCCGGTTCCGGGCCCGCACAGTGGCGGGCCGGGCCGGTCTCGGGCCGGGGCGGCCCGAACCGGGTCCATGCCTAATTCTGAACGACTATGTCAATTTTTAAACTTAATTCAATATATTTAAAGAAAACCTCTTACGTAAAAAAGAAACTACAATCTTTCGTTTTACAATAAAAACAAGGTGAGATTTGTGATTTGGGAAACTGACAAATCTTCTTAAATACAATAAGCTGAAGTCTAACTTATATTCATCCGGAGTACAATGACACAATTGTAAGTAATGTTGTTAAAATTAATGCTCTCGGTATCCATTTGAGGCTCGCAAATAGCATTTTTGTGGTCAATTAAAACGCCGTATATAGTTTCGTACTTTCGTAAGGTAAAATTTTATTTTATCTTAAAGTTTTTACAGTTTCATCTCTTCATGAACTTTTTAATTTAGTTTTATCTCAACACCTCTCTCACTGCTTTAGCCTTTAAGCTCGACCGAATGCTTGTAGAAGGTAAACAAACAATGACAGAAGTAGTCATGGACCCGGTTCGGGCTGCCCGGCCCGCCACTGTGCGGGCCCGGAACCGGCCCGGTTCTCGGGTCCGGGTCAGGCCTAGGCCCGGTGGGGGGGGCGGGTCCGGGCTTGGGCCTTGTATTTGGCGAACCGGCCCGGCCGGGTCGGGCCCGGGTCCGGGCCAAAAACTGTTTTTTTTTTTTCATTTTTTTGGGCTTTATTGAGTTGGGCTTGATGTTTAGGACCGGTTTGGGGGGTGGGGGTGAGGGGGTGGGGGGAAGAAAAGAAAAAAAAAATAAACTAACCGGGTGGCCCGGTCCGGCCCGAAACCGGTGGCCACCGGTCCGGCCCGGAACCGGTGGCCACCGGTTCGGGCTCGGGCCCAACAAAACAGACCCGAGGCCCGGCCGGGCCTAGGCCCGAGACCATCCCTAGACATAAGTGCGGGTGGAATTCGATGTACACGTTTTCTATATGCATCTTCATTTTGCTCGTGTCTATAGACGAGTGATCTTAGAAAAAATAAAATTTTGGAATTGTACAAAGACAAAATCAGCATGGATATAGACGTGTTACCGCTAACGGTTAAATTACCAAATGGTAAAAAAGGATGGTTTATCAAATTGGTGAAGAGAAATTTTTCAACGAAAAATTGGTAAAAAAATAAGCCCGGGTTACAAATTAGTCAATTTTGTGAGTGAAACGGTCATTGACTTTAAAATTCTCGACATTTACCCCTCCAAGTATTATAAAAACTAATAATTTTATTACCCCTATCTCTCAACCCATTTTCTTTTTTAGCTTGTTCCAAAATAAGTGGTACATTTCATTTTTGAAAAAATATGAAATCTATAACATTTCACTTTATTATACCTCAAGTCTCAAACCTCAATCACAAATTTTACTTTTTCAATCACTTTGTTAATAATTGTGTCAAATTAAAGTAAGACACGTGCAATGAGATGTAAGCATTAGTATTTGACATTTTCTACTGCATAAAGTAACTATGAATATTTTTACTATTTTATCGGTATGAATATTATTGCTACTTTATATGGACTGCCATTTAAAAAAATAGTCATATTTAAAATATTAATACTAAAAATAAAAGTATATGTGTGATTCTGTAAATGTATATTGGTTAAAATGATAGTGGTACTAGTTATATAAAATAAAAGTAAACATAATTTTTCAAACTATTTCCAAGACTTATTAAAAAACAAAAGAAATAAAGTTAAACTAAATATGTACTCTTAAATTCTTAATAGTCATCTAATGTCTTAACAACTATTCTCAAACATCTAAATTACTAAACATTTTACTTAAATCACTCTGGTTGACACTTTTAGTCATTCACTTTTCACGATAAATCAAAATAGAAGAATTGAAAATATCAATTTCAAAATGTTAGGAGATTTTAGAGCCCGTTTGGTAACACTAAAATATGTTGAATCGGTTGATTCTGTTGAAATTTATGAAGTTATGACTGAAATGGTTGTATTGGGA
This sequence comes from Cuscuta epithymum, assembly GCA_945859915.1. NCBI lineage: Eukaryota > Viridiplantae > Streptophyta > Magnoliopsida > Solanales > Convolvulaceae > Cuscuta > Cuscuta epithymum. The sequence continues at coordinate 1,433,189 of CAMAPF010000955.1, read as the reverse complement.
TTTATGAAAAATTATATTTAAAATATTAATTATTAATAAAATAAAGTAAAATTACATGAAAATAAGGTCATGTAGTAACTTCAGCCAATACAGTTAGAAAAGTAACTCTAACCTTACTTTTTCTTATTATTACATAATTCAATCCGCAAAAACAAAAGTTATGTGTTTTGTTAAAAAAGTTGACTTATAAGTCTAATAAGACGAATAATAGAATCACTAAATAGACTCTTATGCTCTGTTTGGATAAAGTGCACTTAAGTAAACCTAGTCCAATAAAGTAAACCTAAGTTTTAATAAAAATTAGGTTAACCTAAGTGACCTAGGTTTATGCGTAAAATAGTGTTTGAAAATAAATAAGGTGAACCTAGCTTAACGTAATAAATGTTGTTTGGATGGAAGTACTCTAGCTTATTTTATGTTGAACGAGAACTTAACCTCTAAAAAGTTTACTTCGGAGGTTCTTCAATTTGAAAAATCATAACCTAAATTCTTATTGCAAGAAAACAAACAAATGAGGCTAACTAAAAATTAAACATGCAATATGTTAACCTCCAAACAAAAATTAACCTATGTTAACTAAAAATTAACCCCCATTGAAGGTGCGAAGAAAATTTCCTAACAGCTATGCTAACATACCAAGTAACCAAACACACCCAATTATCTACCACAGACGGCGTCTCAAGCTTAAAAGGGAAAACGATAATTGTCGAGAAGCTCTTCTCTTCCATAGTCATCCTGTGTAAGTTCTAATCCTCTGAATTCTGATGTTCTAATCCATTCAAAATTTTAAACGTATTGGGTTATTGCCGTAGAAATTAAGAAATCAAACAATCTATTATCTTCAATGATTCAATGCAAAATACATAGAGAATTAGAGTGTTGAAACCTAAAAATTTTAAGAATACCTCAACCCTCCACTGCTCTCCAGTAGTTTTGCCGACTCAGACAAAGCAATCAACTTTTTAAAAAATCATATTTACAGCTTTGCCTGACTTCGTATTCACAATTAACCGCCACCCAGCCTCCAACACCAGGGTAAAACTTCAATGTGAATTTCTCAGTTTTTTCTTGCACTTTTAAAATTAGTTTTGTTCAATTGCAATTTCATATGTTTGTAGTTATTATTTTATCAAAATATGTTATCTTGCTGAATTGTTATTTTGTGCTAGAGTGAAACTTTTTCCTCGGTTTACTTTTTCTAGTGTGCATATTTGATATTAATTTCATTTTTTGTAAATTTAACCAATTTTAAGGTTTTGATAACATGGTTGAACCTATATGGAAGAAAAAGAAAAAAAATATTAGAAATAGCTGTCCTAAGTCCTACATTGAACAAGGTCAATGGAAAAAATGTGTAAAGAAACTAACATTGGTTACATTGAATGTGTATCCCAATATAATACACTACAAAGCTGTCAACAACCAATTTTATCATTTGAATGGAAAATGGTAACCCTCATTGGAATAATGATTTAGGTGCTGAAAATAAAACAGTTGAAAATGATCCTATATGGGATGATGATGATTTAGGAGTATAAGATACATAAATTGATTTGGGCGGATCAAATGTTTTTTATTTAATAGCTATGGTTGGTTCTACTTGCGTTTGAATATGCAACATATCCAGTTATTGAAGTACTTCTTTTCTTTATGATATACTTCGGTATATACTAAAATATTTTTATTATGCATCATAATTTAAAGATTAGTATGTTTTACAATGTCTTCTTCTTTTTAGAATAAGCCCATGATAGACCATTGCCCCTAAGCCCTAAGGCTTAGGCCCTTTCATAGATAGGTAGGTCCGGCCCTAGTTATGCAGAACTACCACTACATACACTTCTGAGGACACTTAAATGTCCCTTTTAGCCAAAATAATCACCAAACAATGTCAGTTCATAAATTTCAACTATCAAATCAATTTCAGGCTTTTAAGCAATTTTAGCATTCTTTCCATCATTTGCAATGGAGCCAAAGACTCACTATTTTTTGGCTTGGGAATATGATGGAATAAAGCAAAATGACTCGCTAAACTGTCAGCGCTTCTTTGTTATGAAGCAAGTAGTCCATCCATGCAATTTTCTACGCAAATTTCACTATAGGTCATCCAAAAATAGTCTCTTTGTGTTTTAGTACGGGGTAAGACTGCGTACATCCGACCCCCCTATCCCGCCGTAGGTGGGAGCCTTTGCGGCACTGGGGTAATGATGATGATGATGAAGCAATTTTACCATACACCACCAACTGGAGCCTTAAATTATTTAGAAATGGATGCCTTATTTAGTTCTTTTAGAGCCAACCTATCAGTCCTTGTGTAGTACTTCCTCCTCAAATTGGTTTACAATTTGCAGTTTTAAGGTTGATTGATGATATAGTTAAATCAATTTTAATAATTAAGAGTTACATATTTTGGAACTACAATAAGAGTTCTTTATAGTCGCAAAATTCAACTGAAAAAATGAAAAAATATATGATATTTGAAATAAATAAATAAATAAAGTTACTGTTTTGACTAGAAAAGGTAAACTTTGCAAATCATTTTGCCATAGATGAAGTAGCAGCATATGAATAAGTCCAGACCTGTCAAATTGCTGCTTTAGGCTAGGCCTGCCAGACGTGGAGGCCACCTGTAGCAAAGAGCTTGTGAAAACTAATTCTATAAATCTGAAACAAGTTTGGTTCCAGCCTAGAATATACCGGCAAAATCCGGCTTCTGCCGAGAAATCCATCATTCACCCGGCAAAGTCCATGCTTCTGCAGAAAAATCCGGCAAAAAGCACTTCAATTTGCACCCGCGAAGCACTTTCTGGACTCCCACTCAGCGACGTCTCAGTATTATGGATGAACGAGAAATTGTTTTAAGCTACAAGGACGTTGTATTGAGGGGTGTGGATTTACATGCTCTTCAGGGGCCTTGTTATCTAACTGATCAAATAATAGCTTTCTATTTCAGTTATCTGTCTTCCTTGTATGATCCAAAAGAAGAAGACATCCTACTTGTTCATCCCTCTGTGTCCTTTTTCCTTGCCCATTCCCTGGATGAAAACCTTGGTGATTTTATGGAACCATTAAAACTGTCCACCAAAAAACTGGTCCTTTTCCCTGTAAACGATTGCACAGATTTTGATGGGGGTGAATCCGGAGCACACTGGAGCCTGGTTGTTTATGACAGAACTAAGAATAGTTTCTCACATCTTGACAGCATTGCTGGAGCTAATCATCTGCATGCCTTGCATATCTATAAGTCACTCAAGGGGTTTATGGGACCTTCTGTTGCCACTCAACCGCCACAATCTATGAAAAATGAGGAGAAGAAGAAACCACCTGCCTCATCATCACCTGCTCCTATTGCTGATGCAATACCTGAATTTGTTGAAGTCCCCTCCCCTCAACAGAAAAATGGATATGATTGTGGAATTTATGTCATTGCAATTGCCCGGGCTATCTGTCAATGGTTTTCATCTCCCAGGAATAATAACAGAGATGTTGATTGGGTTTCTTTTGTTCAAAAGCATGTTGATGCTTCTGTGGAGATAACCATGCGTGGTGAGATAATGAAGCTCATTCAAGAGTTACGTGATGCTTGATCATTCCTTTCTTACTGAGTCATTTGTGGGTGTGATTTTACTGCCAATATTGCTTGGCAACTCAGTTTGTTTACAGTCTGCTAAATTAACACGTAAGCACCATTAGCAGCTTCTTCAATGTGAATGTTAACATTTCCTATCTTTAATCGCATAGATAAAGATAGAGATCCAATCTCTATTTTAGTTTAGAGTGAATGGCATCTTGTAGGTGGATATTTATTCAAGTTGTTGGTCTATACTTCTATTGAGAAACCCAGGAAATGTTCCCACCCCATGTGAAAACTGAGAAATAATTACAGAGTATTTCTCTGCATTTTTTTCCTTCTAATTTTTGCTGACGTTAGTTTTTGTGCCATTTGGGTTTTGTGTGCACCTGATGTGGCAGCACACTGCAATCATCTCAGCTACCGCTGCCGCTATTGTTTTGCCACTATTGTTTTGCCGCCATCGCAACCATATTACTTCCTTCTTGACGAGTAAACGTGCGAACACGTGCAGGATGCAAAATGATGTACTTTGTGTTTACTGTGGTATACATTTTTCAAATACGCATTTGAGGTGGTTCATAAAACTCTATATATTAACAAAACTGTCCTGCATTTTTCTTCACTTTTCTTCAGTGTTGGACATTTATGATTCTTAAATCTTGGAATGAATGCGTACAATGATCCTCATTTCTATTCTAAGATGTCATTCACATTAGGACAAATGCTCACATATGTGCATTTATTGATTCTTTGATTTATGGGTTCACATGGGATATGCCTTCCAAATGGGAGGCAGATCAACTCCCTATATTCGAGATAAGATGATAAGATACTGAATTGAACATCTAAACTTCCTTGTAACAATTTCTTAAAGAAGGGGTCTCAACATCCAAGGTGCATTAGAGCATCCGCAAGGACCTCAAGCATACTTCCTTGTAACAATTTCTTAAAGGAGGGGTCTCAACATCCAAGGTGCATTAGAGCATCCGCAATGACCATGATGCTTGAACGTCTAGTCTTAAAAATATATGTCACCTCATTAAATTAGACATCCTATATGTATTTTCTACTCCAATGCCGTAGTCTTCAATTTATTTTCGCTGACTTGGCAAAAAATTGGTAAGCACTGTTGAGGGAACTTTTCAAGTAGGGGTGGACTGAACCGGGCTGGTTCGGGCCTCGGGCCTGGGCCCGGCCGGGCCTCGGTTCAGAATATTGAGGCCCGAGCCTGAACCGGGGGTGGCCGGTTCCGGGCCGGTTCCGGGCCAGACCGGGCCGGTTCCGGGCCGGGCCACCCGCCCTATTTTTTTTTTTTTTTTGGCTTCTTTATTTAATCCCCTACCCCTCTTTCTCAACCCCAAACCACCCCAAACCACCTCAAATGGACCAAAATACCTAATCTAACCCAAAACATAAAAAAATTTCAAAAAAAATAAAAAAAAAATTATTTCCGGCCCGGACCGGGCCCGAACCGGCCGGGCCGGTTCACCATATGGAAGGCCCGGGCCCGGAACCGGGAACCACCGGGCCGGTTCGACCCGAACCGCCGGTGAACCGGGCCACCGGGCCGGGCCGGTTGCTACAGTGGCCGGGCCGGGCCGGTTCCGGGTCGGGCCGCCCGGCCCGAGTCCAGGCCTATTTTCAAGTGTAGACACCATCGTAGACTTGCTGACTAGACCAAACCATTAAAAACACATGTTGCTGACGAAAAATTAAAGAGAAAGTAAAATTTTGCATCGTGGTCGGTCATTTGTTTTGCTCAATTTGTTTCTCCAAAGCACCCAAATACCTTCTGTTTGGGCCGTCCAGGCGGTTTTCCGAATACACCCAACACCAACAATACACATCCCTGCATGGTTGCACTCATGGCAGTTATATGAAGTATTACTTTATGTACATATAGAGATTTGATTTTTTCGTAATAACCCAAAAAAAACTTATGAACTATGAAGAACACAAAAATCATATTGGTAGCTTTAAAATCCTTGATGGATTGCAGGAATGGAGTAAGCAGCGACGTGTCAATGAAAACTACTACTCCGTATAGCTATCTCCTGTTTTAAATACTCCATATACTATCTATATTACTCCGTAATATACGAAGTAGTAAGATTTAGGTAGCAAGACTTTGTGGGCTGGAGGCTTCGTTTCATAGTTCAATATCTAGTCACTTCACTTTTTATGATGTGTATTAGAAAGTCATTTATTTATTTGATATTTGGGCACATTTTATTTAGACTAGAAAGCATTCATTGAAGAAAGCATTGCATTGAGGATGCTCTTGGGAATGTCATAAGCCCATAACTTCAATTAAATGCACCCGAACAGTAAAGTTCCTTCTGATTTGACTTTGCGACTTCATGGAATATTCACTACCAAGCAGCCTCCTTGATTTATAATATAAACAATGATTTTTTTTATTATTTTTATTGAAGTTTTGATCATTTGAAACTTGTTTATTTTATAGCCTCCGAGCAAATTAGACCAAAATAAATTTAAAGTAACTAGATATGGAGTACTTTTAACAGAATGACTAGACCAAACTTAGATAATACGTAGTAATAATAAAATCCACGATTTCATATAACAAGTCAGTTCCTTCCCGAATCCCGACCAATAAACTTAAGTCCCAAGAACCGGTCCTTAATTTGTATAGTGATGCTATGTGTTACATTATTAGTATTATTAAAATGTTGCGTTATAAGAATGTATATGTGCTGCGAAGTTCATAAATAATACAGTGTGGTCTGAATGTGAAAATGTGTTCAGAAAAAATCTAGGTCTAACTATTCATTTGTGAAATATGATCGCGTCAACAAACATTCTTTGGTGCACGTGATAGGATTGATGTAGCAGAAACAAACATTTACTCGATAAAGGATGACTCAGCTAGTTCGATAGCACGGGCAAGGGCTGCAGCCTTATTTTCGCACTCTCTCTGCTCATCCCCGGGATCGCTATCAGCAACTATGCCTGCTCCAGCTTGAATATGAGCGACCCACTCTCTCCGTCGGTTTACATCATTGTAGGAGTACATGTGGTCCTGTTGCATTCCCGTTGGAAAAACGATTGTTCTCAAAGCAAGGGCTATATCCATATCACCTGAAAAAGAAATCCCTCCGAATCCACCACCGTATGGCCCACGCCTCGTCACTTCAAGCTCATCTATCAGTTCCATGGCCTTTACCTGTTCACCACAAACCACAATAGAGGAAGGTTACATGAATGTCTAGAGGTTTCAGCAACAATGGTTTTTCTATTCAAATAATAGTAAAACATACAAATAATCATTATCACAATTGGAGTTCATTGTTTCTATTAGAATATTAGTTTAAGCCTTACACAGTAGTTAAACATTTGAAAGTAAAATTTATTTTTACTCCCTCTATCCCGAAATATTCTTATTGTTTGGGTTTGACACATTGTGTATGAGGACCGAATGTTTTTAAAAGGTTATACTTGTAATTGAATTGTACATTTATGATGATCTATTATATTTGTACAACTACAAAAAATGAAATAATTGAATCAGAAGAAATAGCAAGGAACATGTAAAATTATTAAAATTCAGGTATAGTAAAACCTTTGGGGCTCCACTAACTGTTCCAACAGGCAATGCTGCACGCAAAGCATCCCAACTACTTAAGCGGTCGAGAAGCTCTCCAGTGACCTGCAAATTGGCAGCGAGACATAAAAATTAACAATAAGGCAAAGGTAGTAAGCAGTTCCACAAATCTAAATCATCGCGAGCTTATTGATTTTATGTCAGATTTAGAGGCCTAAATTCCAACAAAGAATGCAAATATCAGACAGAAAAAACTAACCGTGGAACTGATGTGCATAACATGGGAATATCGTTCGATGTTCATGAGTTTCTCAACTTCAACTGTCCCAAATTTAGAAACCTGTTGGGAGAAGCTTAGATTAGTGAAAAAATCAGGATGGAGCTGAACAACACTGTTTCTATGCAGTAATTATAGAGTTTAATGCAAATTCCTTCACTAACCTCCATTTTGAGATAACTGTGTTAACTTTACTTCAAGTAACACAGCTTTTTTAAAGATGCAAAAGGAACTATCAACTATGCTCACTCTTGCAATACGATAAGTAGTGTAGAGAAGCTATATTAAAAAAACCTTTAGGATTTTGGATCAACCCTGCCCCCTCCCTTCAACCCATCATCTTTGACAATTTGCAAAACTCAATCAAATGAAATGTGTTTGTACTCCAATGGAAATTTGAAGTTCTCAAATCAATCAGTTTTAACTTTTCAAATGAAATATAAAGATGAGCATAAAGTGAATATTATTATGAGCATCTAGATGCATGATTGAAAATATAGGTGTGACTTTTTTTGATACATTTAATTAAAAGGGAGCCTTGGCACACCGGTAAGATGTTGCTGTGTGACCGAGGCCACAGTTTCAAGACTTGGGAGCAGCCTCTTGTTGAAATTTGATAGGGGAAGGCTTGCCCCTTATACACCCTAGTGGTGGGACTCTTCCCCGGACCCTCGCCATGTGGGGATGCCTTCGTGCACTGGGCTGCCCTTTTTTATATGGATATTATTATTAAACATATATTAATCTTAGAACTGGCATCAAGAAAATGACAAAACTGATGTTTCTCGATATAGAATGAAATAAAACACACTTAGAAAGAACAGGACCTTTCCCACGTCATTCCTTCCCAAGTCAACCAGCATGGTGTGCTCTGCACACTGTTTTTTATCATGCAGAAGTTGATTTTCCAGCATGTAGTCTTCTTTAGGTGTCTTCCCTCTCCTGATTGTCCCTGCTAGTGGCCGATTGGTGATTTTTCCCTACACAATGATGGTGAGGTTACCAAGTGAGCTTCCATAGAGGAAAGGAAATACGATATTAAATGTGTAGCTGAAAGCGTGAATCAAAGTGGGGGCATCTCTATGTAAATCCCACAAAGAAAATGAGAATTGTTGATTTTTATAGAAGTGGTTTGGACAGTTTACCTTCTTGACTCTAGTAAGAATCTCAGGACTTGAAGCAACAAGTATACACCCCCTAGCCTGAAAAATACAACTATAACTTTTCAGTAAACTTTTTTAGAATAGGCTTAAGAGACAATATCTGCTTTACCAAAAAAGGAACATACAAACCTGTAAATAACTCATGTATGGACTTGGATTAACAACTCTCAATGCCCTATATATCTCAAATGGATCTGCAAACGTTCTCCTTTCAAACCTTTGACTGAGAACTATCTGGAAAATATCCCCCGCCAGGATGTGCTCTTTAGCTTTCAAAACAGCTTCCTGGTAATCTTCACTAGTCATGGTTGACATTTTCAGCGCTGAACCAAACAGGTTTGTACGTAATTTTATTGATCCTGGAGCTAATCTAGGACTGAAATTCAATATTTTGTCAAGTACTTCGATTACCATTGAAAAAAGTAAAAGGTACTAATATGCCTTTTCAAAGCAATATTTGTAACTTACGGTACTATGTTGAGCACTCTCGACAACAAAGCTTCTAAACGGCTCATGCCATCATTAAATGCTTCATCAACTGAAGCAAAGCGATCTAATTGCACCCAGTGTATGACACACGCTTTCTGATATGTAATGATAACATCTCAGTATTTCAATGCAAATGCACTAGAGGGAAATTCACTCACTAAAGCATGATCATTTACTACAAACTAAATTATCACAATACTTAAGATGTAATATACTAATAAAAAACTAACAGCATTTAGAATATAGGAAATATAAGAAGCAAAGTTCCATGCTAAAGTAATTCTAAACCAAGGGAAGTAGCACTTTGGCAAGATTATATTGAATAGCATATATCCCCCCGGTCCCATAAAAGTTGGCGAACGTTTGACTTGCACCTAGAAATCTAGAATGACAAAGTAAAAATTGTGTTGAAGAAATTTGTGTACAAAAGAGAGAAATAATGTTAACCCCAAATTTGTAATTTTAAAAGGAAATGACAAAGCTTTTGGGGCCGGAAGACTAAATAAGGAAATCTGGCAAAGCTTTATGGAGTATAAAAAATAAAGCACAAATTTGGAAAAAAGTAGTTTCTTTAAAAATGATATAACCTTTTCTACATGATCAAATACAACAACATCATCATAGAGGCCAATGTGAAGATCGGGAAGGAACCGGTCATTTAATGGTCCATTTGAGAAAGGCAATTTCTTCTTCTCAACAAAACGCACTGTATCATAGGAGAAGTAGCCAACCCAACCACCTGTTAAAGAAAGAACGTGACATCAATAACGGCAAAGCACTGATCATGCTGAGATTCTCAATACAAGTTGTGTGTCTCGTAACCTCAATAGCATAAAGCTAAACTAGATTTCCAGTTTCAAACAAATGCAATGTACATCAGATATATGTTTTGCAAAATAAGAAAAAACAAAATCATGTGCATATTGAAAAAAGAAAACAATGCCAAGTCAATAACTGTCAAAAAATTAAGAGTGCCTTATAAAAGGAAAAACGAATAGTCATTTATATTAAGGTCAACACTTCGTGTTAATGCCAAATATTTCAGTGTATGGAATTTCAGTATACAGGAAATTAAATGGTTATGAAAACAACACATTAAAATAAAGAGATATTACCCAAAATGGGACTAAAAAAGTTTGAAAATTCCAAAATAGGACTTCCATGTTTTTATTCCCAAAATAGGACTAATTACTGACATGTTTTGGCAGTACCAGACTTCAAACATGGCAGTATTTTCCAAATTTGGCAGTAATTAGTCCTATTTTGGGAATAAAAACATGACAGTCCTATTTTAGAATTTTCGAACTTTTTTAGTCCCATTTCGGGAACTTTCCCTAAAATAAATGACAATAAAAGAAGATGAAAGTTCAAAATGATTAGGAACCTAATCAAAAGGATATTACTAAATACAACGAAACACAGAAGCTATCAATTAATGAAGGCACCAAACTGCATATAACTCGATAGGAAGGTCGGCAATCAAGACTTTCAAAGATAATGGACATGGGAATATATGAGTTGATCAAATTATAATGTCCTTGATTCCTCTCCAAGTATTCTGGAGAAATAAATAATGACTGAACCTATGAAACAAATAAATAATGCACTACCAGTAAATGCCTCAGGAAGCTCATCAAGACATTGTGGTTTCCACTTCTCCATAATCCTCCTAGGAATGACCATAGGATCCTCCTCGAATGTCTCTGTCTTTTTCCCCACATGGTGGTCCATAACTGTCACAAGGTTTTCTCTTGCAACAATCTCCATAGTAGGTTGAGCACCAATAACACTGTACCGCCCCTAAGATATGAATTTTACATTAGAAAAGAAAAAACAGCTGCTTTCCCACAAATTTCAGGAAACAGAAGACTGAGACAGCTTACAATACTTGTAACTTTCCCCCTTTCGACAGACTCGAACAAGAAGCTTGGAGCTTCCCTGTCATCTTCCTTCACCAAACACCTGTATGCCAGCACAGGTGTCAGGTGATCGGAAAATATTGACCTGTAGAGTGGAATCAAATTCCCATTTCGTGCAGCTTCTTTGAACTGTAAGGATTGGCCGGCTGCAGAACTCGCAGCATATCAAACAGATCAAATTTCACAAAATTATTACAAAATAGAATAAGTAAAAATGTAGAAGAATACCGAATGATGGATGCGTGGAGCATTTTACAGAACAATTGCGCGGTGCAGAGTTGGAGGTCTTAGTAGCGAAACGGTCTCTTATGGCGGGGGAAGGCGGGAGGTACGAGAGGGCTATGGTTTCCATGTCAGACGGTCTCTTTGTGCGAAACCCAGCTCTGCAAGGAAATTTACCAGAGAAATAAGGACTTATCTTGGTGAAGGCCGGACAAAACCTTAGAGCAAATGTGGCATGAGTCATAGCCACATAAATATTAGCAAATAAATTATCTCTCTCCTTATTTAAATGATTTTATACAATTTTGGTAAGTTTTTCCCTGCAATGTCAACAACAATGTCAACATTTAGACGGTCTTCTTGACATTGTAGAGAAAAACTTACCAAAACTATATAAAATCATTTAAATAAGGAGAGAAAGAATGTATGTACTAATATTTATGTGGTCATCTCTCATGCCACGTGTGCACCGTGCACGTTATAGCATTGGAGATGCTCTTATATAAAGACTTAGGGTGTTTGGATTGATTCTCAAAACTGATTCTCCTTCGGGGAGCAGAAGCTGGAGTGTTTGGGTGAAATTCCAGAAACACTTTTGGTGCTCTAATTTACTCTCAGAATCAGTTTTTTTAGAAGCTGAGGGGTACCAGCTTCTGAAAACTGATTCTGATTCTGCTTCTGCTTTAAAAAAGAAGCAAAAGCAGAATCAGTTCCAAACACCCCCTATTCGATATTCGATTGGTGACGGTCGGACAAAACCTTATATAAACACTTATATAAACTTTATATGCGACTGCGGCTGCTGATAAAGCCATTGAACTTTTCATGGCTGAATGGTGGAAGGACGAGGCCCGGCGCGATTGGAGCTATAATGTCGTGGCGGAGCGCTTTGAGGCGTGGTCGCAGGAGGATGCTGGTCGAGCTTGCCTGAAACAGGAGTTTGAAGTCTGGTACGACCTCGGCCAGAGGCGTATGCAAATGTTGGTCTATCGCCGTCTCCGTCGTCGTGTGAAGAATTTGAAGCCCAGGGGTATCGGCCTTCCCCGGCTGATGAAGGACCCAGAGGAGGAATTGAAACTCCCATTGGCCGAAAGGCAACCCCCCATTTTGAGCTCAGACGAGGAGGACGGGCCCTGGATCGAGAGTGACGACTACCTCTTTCGGAGCTCAGCCAAGTCAAAGACCGCAGAGGATGTTGAGGACGATGCCGATAGTGGAGCCGTTGAAGGTGGCCAAGGGCAGGCTGGGGACGCCTCTTAGCATCTTTTGTGCTTTGTTTGTTTTTGTATTTGTAGTTGTGGTCTTAATGGCCGAAGTGCCCTGATGTATGTAACGGCCGAAGCGCCCTCCTTGGATATTTTAAATCATCAATTAATGACAACTTTTTGTTCTAAGTATGAATGTTTATATCGCTTCGTCTTCATAGCTTTTGATGTGTAAACTGTTGGTGTCGCATCGTCTCTATAATTATTGTTTTACAAGTTCTAAGTTTTTGTAAATTCGGCCAAGTGTTGAACATACCGCAGTAGTCTGAGATGAAGCGGTCTCCTGATATTTCAAAAGATATGCCTCCCTCATCGGGGACGATGCGGTTTGATGGTGTAGTATGTTTGGACGAAGCACGCACCCTTGACTGTGATTTGGGACGAGGCGCACCTTTTTGGATATGTTTCAGAATTTGTCAAGTGCCCAATCTTTCCTCCGGTGCGACGCTACGTCCCTTGCGTATGTCCGCATCGGCTGGAGCTCTGTGTATATAAATAGAACCTCCAAGGATTTTCTTAAGTATAGGGAATTGTCCCGAAGTGTTGAAGATGAAGTGACGCGCAGTGGTAGCGCATCGTCTTTGCGGTGATGTGACTTAGAAAATTTTCTAAGTGTCAAGCTTTCTTGATGTAGGTGTTTTCCTTTGGTTCGTCACTTGGGTTTTGCTAATTGGAGATGATGCGACTCACCTTCCAAGTGATAGAATGTGGTTTTGTATAGTTGAAATTGAAGTGATTCAACCTTAGGATGTTGTGGTCGAGGCCGAAGCGTGCACTTCGTATTCCTGTATGGTGATCCTGATATGTACTTAGCCAATTTTGAGGCTTGGTTTTTGTGGGGATTTTATTTTATGCTCGAGGCCGGCGAGTGCGCGGTCCGTCGGCTTCCCTCCTTTTTTTTTTTTTGCTATGGAGGTGGACTTTTGTCCCTTCGTCCATGTGAGGGTTTTTCCCTGTTTCGCATTTCGCGGATGCCAAGGCGAGGAGCACGTATGCCCTCCGTTTAGCATGTCAGTGGCCTCTTGTGTCTTAGGTATCTGGGCCTTCCTATGTCTTTTGTGACGAGGGACCGGGCTAGCTAGCGTTTAACGTCTGCCGCGCTTATGGTCCTTAAGAAATTTTACTGACGGGGGAGTTTTTTGCATCCTCAGCCTTTATGCAGGCTTGTCGTCCTGCGATTTTTGCGTGGACGACGCGGTATGCTCTCCGTTTGAAGACGCCGGACCATTTCGCAGGTCCTTCGTCCTTCCTATCGTCGGTCGTTTTGGGTATTTCACCGCTTGGCCGATATGATATTTTGATGCGTGTTTCACGGCTTTAGGCGCGTTTGCGTTTCACAACGGCCTTGAGTGCGTTGTCTAGGGCAATGGCTTGTGGGGCGCGTCAGTGATTTTGGGCGTTTCGCCGCTTCATCCGACGCGTCGTTTTTGCGTGTTTTGTTTTAAACGACTTGGGGGTGCATCGGTCCGTTTGGGCGTTTCGCCGCTTTGGACGATGCGATGTTTTTAGGTGTGTTCATGTGCAATGGCTTTAGGGGATCGCATCGGTTCGTTTGGGCGTTTCGCCGCTTCGTCCGATGTGCTCCTTAGCTACTTGTCTTTGGATTTTTAAGAAGATATAATTGGAACATGGTATTTTATTCATAAGTGGCTCTTTGGCCGAGGGTGTTTGTTCAATCAATAATCCGAGGGATGGGGGACGTTGCCCGCTACACCTTCTCGAATTATTGATAAAATTTCACCAGATGGTGTACATTCCACAATCGTGGTACATCAGACCCATTGGGGTTCTTTAGTCTATAGGTGCCGGCTCCAATGACGGCACTGATGATGTAGGGCCCTTCGTATTTGATGGCGAGCTTTCCTCCTTCAGTTGGCTTGCTTGCTTCCCTTCGTCGGAGGACATAGTCCCCCACTTGGAATTCACGGGAGCGGACCTTGGCGTCATAGTAAGATTTGACTTGACGTCTGTAGTTTTCCGCCCTGAGGTAAGCCATCTCCCGCCTTTCGTCGATGAGGTGCAGGTGGATCTTCATGGTCTCCTCATTGGCATCGGGGTCATATTGTGTGACCCGTCGACTTGGAAGTGTCACCTCTGTGGGCGCCTTGGCTTCAAAGCCATAACAAAAGGAGAATGGTGTCTCTCCAGTGGCCCTTCTCGGTGTGGTGCGATAGGACCATAGGACGTTGTGGAGCTCGTCGGCCCAGCTCCCGCCTTCTTCTTCGAGCTTCTTCTTTAGTCCCTCCAAGATGGTTTTATTGGCGTTCTCAACTTGCCCGTTGGCTTGAGGATAGGCAACGGAGGAGAAGCGGTGCTTAATGCCCCATTCTTGGAGGAGGTTCTGGAACGGTTCGGCCTCAAATTGGGTGCCGTTGTCTGACATGATCTCCTGGGGCACACCGAAGCGGGTGAGAATGTTCTTGTAGACAAACTTTCGGCACCGCGCCCCGGTAATGCTAGCAAGCGGCTCGGCTTCAACCCATTTGGTAAAGTAGTCGATGGCGATGATTATGTATCTGTTATTGCCTGCGGCTCTTGGAAGTGGTCCGACAAGGTCGATGCCCCATCTGGAGAATGGGATGGCTGTGCTGACTGGGGCGTAGTTGACGGCGGGTCGACCGGGTGCCCTTTGATAGTGTTGGCATGCGGTGCATTTGCGGGCGACCTCAGCACAATCGCGCGCCATCGTCGACCAGAAGTAGCCTTGGATGACGAGGCGACGGGACATGCTGAAGGGCCTTTGATGCGATGAACAGACGCCGCAATGCACTTCTTCCATGGCTATTTCGGCTTCATTCTGGTGTAAGCATCGGAGGAGGGTGCCATTGTATGATCTTTTGTAAAGCTTGTCACCCTCAATGACATAGCTTGGAGCCCTGAGTTTGGCCAATTTGGCCCTTTCCTCGTCTTCTGGTAATGTGCCGGAGGTGATGTAGGTTGCGATGTCAGTGATCCAATCCTCCGGCTGGTGTTGTATGGAGAGTATAGGGCTAGCGTGAATGCTTGACATGCTCAACTCTTCCACCTTAGCTATCTTGGAGATGTGCACAGGGGTGTCGGAGCTGAGTTTGGAGAGTATGTCGGCCTCGGCGTTCTCCGCCCTTGGGATCTGAGTGATCTCGTAGGTATCGAACGCCTTGAGCAATTCCGCAGCGGCCTCCTTGTATTGCTTCATTCTCCCCTCCTTGGCCTCGTAGGAGCCCTCCATCTGGTTCACTACAAGTTTGGAATCGCATTTGATTCTGATGTGGCGTGCTTTGAGGCCAGCGGCTAGTCTGAGCCCGCTGAGGAGTGCTTCATACTCGGCCTCATTGTTGGACACCTTGAAGTTGAAGCGTATGGCGTAGTATGCTCTGAATCCTTCTGGGGAGATGAGGACGACGCCGCCTCCACAAGCTTTGGTGACCGAGGACCCATCTGTGTAGAGGGTCCAGGCTTCGTCTGGTTCAGCTCCTGTGGTGGTTACGGTCGTCTCTCTTGCCGTGCATTCGGTGACAAAGTCAGCCAAGGCTTGGCCTTTGATGGATGGCCTCGGCTTGATTTCAATTTGGTACTGGCTCAAGAATATTGCCCATTTGATCATCCTTGGAGAGCTGGTTGGGCTCCTCATGAGGACGCCCAACGACTGATGCGTGAGGACGTGGACGGGGTGAGCTTGGAAATAGTGCCCCAATTTCTTCACTGTGTGGACGATGGCCAGCACTGTTTTTTCTATGGGGGAGTACCTCAGCTCGGCGTCCCTCAGCGTCTTGCTGACGTAGAATATTGCTTTTTGAACCCCGTCGTCCTCCATGATAAGTACAGAGCTAATGGCCGACGTACTTACTCCCAAGTAAAGGAAGAGGGTCTCGCCGGGCTGTGGTTTGGACAAGATGGGTGGGGAGGCGAGATATTGCTTAAGTTCCTCAAATGCTTGTTGGCACTCCGACGTCCATTTGAAGCTGGTGGCCTTCCTCATTATCTGGAAGAAGGGGAGTGACTTCTCAGCGGATTTTGAGAGGAAACGGTTCAGAGCCGCGAGGCGTCCTGTCAGCCGATGTACTTCTTTGATGTTGCGCGGTGGCTCCATGTTAATAATGGCTTGTATTTTCTCCGGGTTCACCTCTATGCCCCTCCGGCTGACCAGGTATCCCAAGAACTTGCCTCCCTGGACGTCGAAGGTGCACTTCTTCGGGTTGAGCCGGAGGTTGTACTTTTTCATGATTTCAAAGATGCCCCGGAGGTCGTCGGCATGTGTGGTAGATTGTTTGCTCTTGACGATCATGTCATCGACGTATGCTTCCATCGTCCGGCCCAGGACTGCTCTAAAAACCCGGGCTACCATTCTTGTGTAGGTGGCGCCGGAGTTATTGAGGCTGAAGGCCATGACGAGGTAGCAAAAGATGCCCTCCGGAGTCATAAAAGCGGTCTTCTCCGCGTCGTCTTCGTGCATGGATATCTGGTGGTACCTCTGAACGCGTCGAGGAACGACATCAACTCGCACCCCGCCGTCTCGTCCACCAATTGATCAATGTTAGGGAGAGGGAACGGGTCCATTGGGCACGCCTCGTTCAGGTCAGTGTAATCCACGCACATCCTGAACGTAGGCGGCTTCTGGGCAAGGACGACGTTCGCCAACCACGTGGGGTACTTCACCTCTTTAATGTGTTTGATGGAGAGTAGCATGGCTACCTCAGTTTTGACAAACTCCCTCCTCTCGATCGAGAGGTAGCGCCGCTTCTGCTTGAAGGGGGAGGAGGTCGGGTTAACAGAGAGCCGATGTGTGATTATTTTTGGGCTGATGCTCGGCATGTCCTCTGGTCCCCATGCGAAGACGATGGCATACGCTCTCAAGATAGAAAGGATGTCCCTTCGGATCTGTGGGGGGAGCTGTGTCCCAATCTTCAACTTGCGTTCCGGCCGCGAGACGTCCAGCGGAACCTCTTCCACGTCTCCGACCGGTTCGGCTTTCAGTGTGTCTTCCTCGGCTGAGGCTGCGGTGATAGTGTCAATCCGCTCCTCGGCCTCATTGATCTTCCTTGTTAGTTTTAGGTAGCAGGCTCTGGCTATCTTCTGGTTTCCTCTGGCGTAGCCGACTCCGTCCTTGGTAGGGAATTTGAGGCAAAGATGTTTCATAGAGATGA
Source organism: Cuscuta epithymum (assembly GCA_945859915.1). Classification (NCBI taxonomy): domain Eukaryota; kingdom Viridiplantae; phylum Streptophyta; class Magnoliopsida; order Solanales; family Convolvulaceae; genus Cuscuta; species Cuscuta epithymum. Next base: position 1,415,592 of record CAMAPF010000955.1, on the reverse strand, counting down.
TAGCCTCAAGGTCCTCCAAGGTTGGCCGGCCCCAGATCATGTTGTGGGCACTGTCGAGGTTTACCACCACAAATTCCAAGTTGATCTTTGCCTGATAGGTACCGTCGCCGACCACCACGGGGAGCACTATCGTGCCCTCGGCGTCAATAGAGTCCCCGGTGAAGCCGGACAACGGAGTCCGTATCGGCCGGAGGTCATCTTTCTTTAATTTCAGCTGCCTGAATGTGTCAACATACATGACATTGACAGAGCTGCCCGTGTCGATGTAGTTGCGGTGAATAATATTGTTTCCGATCTCACATTTGACGACGAGGGCGTCTTTGTGAGGGAGAGGGCCGAAGGGGAGGTCCTTGTCAGTGAAGGTGATGGCCTCGGTGTGCCGTCGCTTTGGCTGGGGGGGAGTGTGGGATACCTCACCGACGTATAGGGATTGAGCCCATTTGCGCCGCTGGGTAGCCGAGTCACCCCCAGTGTTCCCCCCGACGATGATGTGGATATGATGCTTCTTCCTGTGGGGGGGCGCCTCGTCTTCCTCGTCTTCGTCGCTAAGGGCGCCGATCTCCCTCTTTTTGGCAGAGGACCCTTCCCCGCCTTTGTTAGGATTGACCCATGTGTTTGGTTTGTGGGTACCCTGAACAAAGTGGGAAAGTTCCCCCTGCCGAATGAGTTGATCGACATGCCTTCGGAAGGTAGTGCAGTCGGCTGTCTTGTGAGACGTTTGGCGATGGTATTTGCAGTAAGGGCCACCCTTGTGGATTGTATAAACTTCCCTCTCTGGCCTGGGGTCCTTCGTGACGAGGCCATTGTCCTCGGCGTAATCGTAGATGACATTGATTGGTTGGTTGAGGGGGATCAACGGTGCCTCAAGCCTCGGGCGCCATTGTCGGTCGTCCTTGCGTTGTCCCCCGGGTTGTGGGTGCCCTTTTCTTCGTTGGTTGTGCTCCTTGCTAGCTGGTGGGTGGTTGGGGTTGGACGAGGAGTCCTTTTGAGGTTTTTCCCCGCCCTTCTTCTGGCTGAGGAGCTCGTCGGCCTCAGCATGCCTTTCCCCGCGTCGTAACGCGACCATGTATGATCGCGGGGGCTCAGTGATCAGGCTCCGGGCGAATTGGCTGGGTCGAAGTGCTCCCCTGAAGAAAGCTAAGAGGGTGCGCTCATCGGCTCCTTCACACTCGTCGACTTCCTTTGCCCATCGGTCGAGGAAGGCTCGGAGCGTCTCCTCGGGGTGTTGTTTGATAGTGAGGAGGTGAGAGAAGTGTCTCTTGACGCGCTTCCTTCCTGCAAAGTGAGTGAGGAAGCACCTGGCTAGCTCCTGCCATGAGTCTATGCTTCCCTCTGGCAGGCTGTTGAACCAATCGTATGCTGCTCCCTCCAGAGTGGAAAGAAACCAGCGACACATGTATTCCTCTGACGCATTGGTCATCATCATGTTGTTTTGGTAGCGGGTGAAGTGTTCCTGTGGATCAGTACGGCCGTTGTACGGCTGGATGGGATTCCCTCTGTACTTCTCTGGTATGGGGGCGGAGAGCACCCTCTCAGAGAAGGGGGTCCTTGTCCGTACCTGGACGACGGGTTCCTCATGTCTGTCTGCCAGCTCCCTTTCGAGAGCGCTGACCTTGCTCCGGATCGCGTCGTAGTCTGGGGGAGGTACGAAGCGAGCTGTTGCGTTAGCGGCAGCTTCCCGGGCCTCCATATCAGCGAGGCGCTTCTCCAGACGGGCGATGATCTCGTCCCTTGGGTCCCTGAAGGCCGCAGCGGTGTCCTGCTGAAGCTGGATGTCACGCCCCGGACCTAACCGGACACATCAACAATCCGCCGTACAGTACGAATAGTCAACCGCAGTCCAACACATCCATACTATACAAGGCGTCTGGAATATCATTCACACATAGTACATCCATAAACAAACATAATGTAAAATATTCATTCATAGCAGCGGAAACATTCAATACGAGTATTCATGCCACACCTTGGCAAACATGGGCATACAAGCCCCCAAATAAATATTTAAAAATATAATATCCATGAGCATTAATTAGATAGTTTGTAAAATGGAAACGGAGGAAGCACGAACCACGTCTCCTCTCCTGGATTCTCCCGAAAACAACGGCGGTGGTAGCAACCTTCAAGTTCTACCTGAAACTGTGAGGTGGCCTCCCCCGTGAAGGGGAGGTCAGTACTTGGAAGCATTTGACAAGTACAATGACAACTATACTAAGTATAATCAAAGTTTCAATTTCCAAGACCCTCAATCTAGGGTATTATTGTATCAAGGTTATCTTTATTCGTTTAGTGTAAATTCATCATTTCTTACCACGGTCTAGAGCCCAGCTCAATAATCACCGTTACCTACTACGGTCTAGAGCCCAGCTCAATAATCACCGTCATCTACATCGGTCTAGAGCCCAGCTCAATAATCACCGATAACTACTACGGTCTAGAGCCCAGCTCAATAATCACCGTTATCTACATCGGTCTAGAGCCCAGCTCAATAATCACCGATAACTAATACGGTCTAGAGCCCAGCTCAATAATCACCGTTATCTACATCGGTCTAGAGCCCAGCTCAATAATCACCGATAACTAATACGGTCTAGAGCCCAGCTCAATAATCACCGTTATCTACATCGGTCTAGAGCCCAGCTCAATAATCACCGATTCTTTACACTTCAATTTCTTAGAATCCATTCATCCATTATTCAACTACAAATCCAACTAATATTTCAATACTAGTTATTTACTCATTTCAATGTAATTCTTCATTAAATATGAAGTTTGGCCTCGATATCAAAATATCACTTTTATTCCTTCATGTCTTCTTTTCATGAAATAAAAGTATACTTATCACAAATGGGATTTTATGGTTGATACTACCATCATGCCATCATATTCATAACATTTAGACATACACAATTTATTCAATAAATTTGTATATTATGCAACCTATACTTATAATCAATAGTAATTTCATTTAGGCATTATTAACCATTAATAATCCATGCAAATCACATTGTGTATTCATTTGGGGAATCTCATGAAATTAACCCAAAGGTTATAAGCAATATAGTCGGTCATCCTCACCTCGAGTGAGCTTAAGCGCGTTCTCCGCTTCCCGGTGGAACTTTGACTAATTCCGGCGAACTTTGACCAACTCCGGTGAACTTTGACCAACTCCGGCGAAACTCCGGCGAAGCTCAAAAATACTTTAATCAAGTTCCTAACAAGGTTTTAACACCATAAAACCTTAATCAATACAAATAACCTCTAAAAGGTTATTTTCCGGTGAACTTGTCGGTTTGGCTTCTAAGTCCGTTTTTGGACTTAGAACCACACTCCAACCCATTTTTCTACACTTAAATTATGTAGAGCAACCCTCAAGGTTCTTCATATGATATATATCTCATATGGTAGAAGAAAAATAAAGGAGAAGCTATGATAAGGCCATTACCTCAACTTTTCTCACTTTCTCCTAGCTTTTTTCCTTCTTAAAACACCTCCTTTGGGATACTCCTTCTTGAGCTCGGTTCTTGGCTATGGAGGATGAGTTTTCAGAGCTCTTTCTCCCCTTTCCCTTGGTGCTGGCCGAAGTGATTGAGTGAGGAAAGAGGGGGGTGGGTTTCTTTTGTTTCTTTTGGGCAATTATGGGTGAGATGGGTCCTCTTACATGTCAAACATGTTTCCTCCATCAACTCAAGAGTATTCAGCCACCTTTTGAGCTCAATCAATCCCCTTTTGGTTGACAATTTCGTGGGGTGGCCCCCACCTATGTGGGAGGTCATCCCAATTCGTCCCGAAGTGTACAATCGGTCCCGAAAGTTGTATTTTTCGGACTGTTTTAAATATATTTTATTTTATCGGGTCAAATAAAATATATTATGTGTTCTTAATCATTATACCCTTTATAATGAATATACATTCCCCAACTTTAATTTATAAACCTCCGAAATTCGTTTCGGGCTGTTATCTGTTAAATTACCGATACCGGTATTTTGGCCTTTTTGATCAACCGGTCAACTCTATATTATTTCTTTGGACCAAATAAATTATCCACCACTATATAAATGTTATATTGACCAAGATGAATAAAATATACGGTCTCGGGAATATTGGGCGGCCCCCGTTCCCGGTGCGGGCCCCACGGGCGAATTTGCTATTCACGCAAAAACATTAATAAAAATTCACAACTTCGAATACTCGTTAACCATTCCATAAGTTCAATACATTATTTACTTAAAAGTAAATACTTTTTGGGGACGGTGTTACAAGTTCACCCCCCCTTAATTAGGATTTCGTCCCCGAAATCCACGTGTCTAATCGAAAAGAAACGGGTATTGCTCCCTCATTGAGACCTCAGTCTCCCAGGTTTCTTCTTCGACTCGATCACTCCTCCAATGAACCTTCACCATAGGAATCTCCTTGTTCCTCAGTTTCTTCACCTGTTGACCCACAATCTTTACCGGTTCCACCGCATATTGTAGGTCTTCACGTATCTCCACCGGTGGCTTCTCAAGAATATGAGATGGATCCCTCACGTATTTCTTGAGCATCGATACATGAAACACGTCGTGTATCTTCTCAAGTTCTGGCGTCAACTTGAGACGGTATGCCACGGCCCCAATCCTTTCAAGGATTTCGAACGGACCAATGTATCGGGGGTTGAGTTTTCCCCTCGATATAAATCGGATGATACCCTTCCAAGGAGAAATCCTTAGGAAGACCTTATCACCGACCTCGAACTCCAATGGCCTGCGTCGTTTGTCGGCATAACTCTTCTGCCGATCTTGAGCAGCCTTAAGTCTATCTTGAATGACTTTCACCTTAGCCTTGGTGATTTCAACAAGTTCAATCCCCTCGAGCTTGGCCTCGCCAACCTCGTCCCAACACAACGGTGTCCTGCATTTCCTCCCATACAATGCCTCGTATGGAGGCATGCCAATACTCGCCTGATAACTATTGTTATAGGCAAACTCAACTAGAGCCAAATGTTTGTCCCAACTCCCTTGGAACTCCAGAGCACACGCCCTAAGCATGTCTTCCAATATCTGTATCACCCTCTCAGATTGTCCATCCGTCTGTGGATGAAAAGCCGTGCTAAACTTTAGTTTAGTACCCAAAGATGCTTGAAACTTGGGCCAAAATCGAGATGTGAATCGTGGATCCCTATCCGAGACAATGGATATCGGGACTCCATGTAGTCTCACAATCTCCTCCGTGTATAGCTTTGCCAATCTTTCAAGAGGATAAGTAATGTTGATAGGCAAAAAGTGTGCACTCTTGGTGAGCCTATCAACCACTACCCATACCGCATCATAGTTGTTCACTGTTCGTGGTAGCCCCACCACGAAGTCCATGGTCACATGCTCCCACTTCCATTCTGGAATGGTCAGTGGCTGCAAAAGCCCTGCCGGGTGCTGGTGCTCCGCCTTGACTTGCTGGCAAGTGAGGCATCGGCTCACGTACTCTGCGATATCCCTCTTCATACCCGACCACCAGTAGCTTTCCTTCAGGTCTCGGTACATTTTAGTACCTCCTGGATGCATAGCATATGCCGAAGAATGAGCCTCCTCTAGTATAGACTTTTGGAGCTCTTTCCTCTTCGGTATGCATACACGGTCCTTAAACAACAAAAGGCCGTCATCACGTACCCGAAAGTTCTCCACGGGCCCTTCAAGAATCCGCTCACGGATCTTCTGACATTCTTCATCAGTGGCCTGACATCTACTGATCTCACCCAGCAATGTAGGTCTAACCTCGAATCTAGCAATGAGGACCCCACTCGTGGACACCTCCACTTGTGCCCTCAACGTTCGTAGACATGTGAGTAATGTCCCCGACGTACCCTTCCTGCTCAGTGCATCGGCCACTACATTGGCCTTTCCGGGATGATAGTCGATGATCAAGTCATAGTCCTTGATCAACTCCATCCATCTTCTTTGCCTCATATTCAACTCTTTCTGAGTGAATACATACTTAAGGCTCTTATGATCGGTGAAAATGTGACATGTCTCTCCATAGAGATAATGTCTCCAAATCTTTAGTGCAAACACTACCGCCCCCAACTCCAGATCATGGGTAGGGTAGTTCGCCTCGTGTTTCTTCAATTGCCTAGAAGCATAGGCAATCACCCGACCGTTCTGCATGAGTACACATCCAAGCCCTTGGATGCTAGCATCACTGTATATGTCATACCCTATCCCTTGTGTGGGTAGAGCGAGAACCGGTGCTTCTGTAAGCCGTTTCTTTAGTTCAAGAAAGCCTTTCTCACAATTGTCGTCCCATATGAACTTGGCCCCTTTCTTCGTGAGCTTTGTTAATGGAGACGCCAATACGGAAAATTTTTCAACAAATTTACGATAGTATCCCGCTAAGCCAAGGAAACTACGTATCTCTTTCGCATTTTTGGGTCTCTCCCAATTCATAATAGCTTCTATCTTGGCTTTATCCACCGAAATGCCCGAACTTGACACGACATGCCCGAGAAACCCAATCTCTTTGAGCCAAAACTCGCATTTAGAGAACTTGGCAAAGAGTTGTTTTTCCCTTAGTCGTTCAAGTACACGACTCAAATGATCTTCATGCTCCTCTTCACTCTTGGAGTATATCAAAATGTCGTCAATGAATACTATCACAAATTGATCTAAGTATTCACTGAACACACGGTTCATCATGTCCATGAATGCCGCCGGTGCGTTGGTTAGACCAAACGACATCACCAAAAACTCGTAGTGACCATATCTAGTGCGAAAAGCACTCTTGGGTATGTCACTCTCCTTTATCTTCAGCTGATGATACCCCGACCTTAAATCAATCTTCGAGAATACTGTTGCCCCTCGAAGTTGATCGAACAAGTCATCAATCCTCGGTAAAGGGTACCTGTTCTTGATTGTGACCTTGTTTAGCTGTCGATAGTCTATACACATTCTTAGTGTACCATCTTTCTTCTTTACGAAGAGTACGGGTGCTCCCCACGGTGAATGACTGGGTCTAATGAACCCGTTGTCCAATAGCTCCTGAAGTTGAACCTTCAACTCTTGAAGCTCGGCCGGTGCCATTCGATAAGGAGGAATCGAAATGGGTTTGGTTCCCGGCTCCACTTCAATCACAAATTCGATCTCTCTGTCGGGTGGAAGCCCCGGCAAGTCTTTGGGAAAGACATCCGGATATTTGCACACGACGCGTACATCGTTGATGTCAACCTCCTTCTTTGCTTCATCCACCACATAAGCAAGGTATGCATGGCATCCCTTCTTCATCATCTTCCGTGCCCTCATCACGGATATTATACAACTATGAGATCCTCCCCGATCTCCCTCGAAACGTAGGGTGTTTCCCTCGGCACCCTCGAGTTCCAAAACCTTGGCATAACAATCCACCCGAGCATGATGTTTCTCGAGCCAATCCATCCCTAGAATTGCATCGAATTCTAACATACTTAGAGGTACGAAGTCGCAAGTCAAAGGTTGACCCGTCACTTCTACCTCACACGAAGGATAGTAGTGTTTCCTCTCCACATCGTCTCCCAACGGTGTAGAGACCAACAAAGGTTGTGTCATTACTATCAACGGCACGTCTAAACTTTCGGCAAACGCTTCACTCACGAATGAACGTTGTGCCCCGGTATCAATGAGAATTCTTGCGTTTCTACCATTGATCTTTAATGTTCCTACATATATAAGTCATGTAAGACACACCACCCAACGTACCGGATCGAAACGGGGCTTAACGAAAATTTTTCGGGTAAAAATACACTGGACCGGCGCCGGTTATAGGCAAGGCCGGCGCCGGTTTGCCTTTGGGGTGGCCGGATACACTAATTTTGAATTGGACCGGCGCCGGTTATGGCCAAAACCGGCGCCGGTTTACCATCGGCAACTTCGGAAAAATGTTTTTCTTCAAAAACCGGCCCCGGTTACGAGCACGGTGATTCTTCCGACCACTTTTTCCCCTAGACCGGCGCCGGTTATGTCCAAAACCGGCGCCGGTTTTGCTACGGCGTCTCCCGGAATTCGATTTTTAATAGGCTTAAGTCACCCGACCCTTGACCGGCGCCGGTTATGGCCCAAAACCGGCGCCGGTTTACCCACGGCGACCCTAAAACGGGCATTTTTAATTAGGACCGGCGCCGGTTTAAGCCTTGACCGGCGCCGATTTACCCCTGGGCAGCCTATTTTTGAAACTTATTGCAAAGAAACCGGCCGGTATCGGTCCCGACAAGCCCGTACAAACCCGCTATCATTCTTAGCACCCAAAGACATGTAATTTATCAGTCAATACAAGGGTTTACCTGCAACGGAGTCGGGGTTAGCCCGAGCGTCGGCCTCGGTCATCGCATAGACCCGTGCTTGAGACCTCCCCTGATTTACGGACGGCGCGTTGCTCGTGCTCGCTCCCCCTTGCCCCGTACTAGCATGAGGTGCCCCAGTCCGGTTCCTACTTGCCGTAGTAGCGCCACTCGATCCCGCCCCTCGGTTCCCACCAAGTTGAGGGCAATTTGGTTTAATATGCCCCGTGTCCCCACATTGGTAGCACCGAGGAGGGTCACGACACTTACCTCCATGGTTCCTGTTACAGTTCCTGCACCTAATCACCATTGGGGCTTGCGAGCCCGAGTTTTGTCCACCCGTGCCTGAGCCTCCCCTAGATGGTGGTGCCGGTGCCCTGAATGATCCTCCTCCCCCATGGTTCACCTTCTTATTAGAACCTTGGGGGCCATGGTTCTCCCATTTCCTCTTCTTTGCCTCCTCGGCATCCCTTTTCTTTCTCTCCTCCCATTGCTTCTCCCCCTTCAACCCTTGGGCAACTACTTGGCTGAAAGTCATGTTGGGCAATTGAGTCGCCCTATCACGTATCTCGAGGTCCAAAGCCTCCCAAAAGTGATTCACCATTCGGTTTTCATCGCAAGCATACTCCGGTATGTGGTCGGCAAGGTCCCTGAACTTGTGCTCAAGTTCTTTCACCGTCATGTTACCCCCTTGGGTTAGAAGAGTGTATTCTCTCACCTTGGCGTTTACCTCGAAGTCGGAGTAGTATTGGGCAAAGAATTCTTGCCGAAAATCCTCCCAAGTAACATTCCCGCCATACTTGCCCTTGGTTCCATCCCACCACTTGGATGCCAACCCTTCAAGTAACCTCACCGCGATTCTCAGTTTGAAATCGGGGGTGAGTTGCATGTCAAGGGCTGCCTCGTTCAGCCTCTTGATCCATTGCGCGGCCACCGAGATGTCCCCCGTCCCATCGAACGGTTTGCACCCCAAGTCCCTCGCCTCTTTGATGTATTTGGAGATCCTTATGGTTGGACCTCCATCACCTCGACTCCCATGCGCTTCCACATGGGTTCTTGAATCACAATAGCTCCTTCCTCTTGGAGCCCCACCCGAAGGTTGCCCCGCACGGCGCCTTCGGCGTTCCCTCCTTTCCTCGCGCTCCCGATGATATTGTTGGAGCAGCGCTTCGATCCGAGCCAAGGAGCCACTTTCCTCCTCGTCGCTCACATCATCATCCTCCCCTTCATAAGGGGTCTCAACCGGCTCAGTTTCCGGCCGGTAGGTTGAGTCCTCATAAGACCAATAGGTCTCACTCTCCGTGTCGACGTGGCCATCGCTCACGGTTTGACGTTGGCCTCCACGGCCCCTTCCTCTTGATCCCCTAGAGGACCCCCGGCTACCGCGTTCGGACCCACCCGGTACACGGCCCGTCGGGTTCCTCCTAGTGATCCTTCCGACTGGCTCCATTTCTGAAAGGAATTAGAGTGAGTCATTACACTCGTATCAATGTCAAATGACGGATAGGTACTTAAAGACATCCTTTGGCTCAAATCACCGCCATACCAATTGTTAAGGGTACCATCTTAACAATTAGAGACTTTGCAACTCAAGTACCAAAAGTTCTACAAGTACAAAACTTTTATGCTCATGGTTTTCAAATTCATTTTCGAAAAGAGATTTTGAAGCTTCATTATGAAGTTTACGGACTAAGGCTCTGATACCAATTAAATTGTCACGCCCCGGACCTAACCGGACACATCAACAATCCGCCGTACAGTACGAATAGTCAACCGCAGTCCAACACATCCATACTATACAAGGCGTCTGGAATATCATTCACACATAGTACATCCATAAACAAACATAATGTAAAATATTCATTCATAGCAGCGGAAACATTCAATACGAGTATTCATGCCACACCTTGGCAAACATGGGCATACAAGCCCCCAAATAAATATTTAAAAATATAATATCCATGAGCATTAATTAGATAGTTTGTAAAATGGAAACGGAGGAAGCACGAACCACGTCTCCTCTCCTGGATTCTCCCGAAAACAACGGCGGTGGTAGCAACCTTCAAGTTCTACCTGAAACTGTGAGGTGGCCTCCCCCGTGAAGGGGAGGTCAGTACTTGGAAGCATTTGACAAGTACAATGACAACTATACTAAGTATAATCAAAGTTTCAATTTCCAAGACCCTCAATCTAGGGTATTATTGTATCAAGGTTATCTTTATTCGTTTAGTGTAAATTCATCATTTCTTACCACGGTCTAGAGCCCAGCTCAATAATCACCGTTACCTACTACGGTCTAGAGCCCAGCTCAATAATCACCGTCATCTACATCGGTCTAGAGCCCAGCTCAATAATCACCGATAACTACTACGGTCTAGAGCCCAGCTCAATAATCACCGTTATCTACATCGGTCTAGAGCCCAGCTCAATAATCACCGATAACTAATACGGTCTAGAGCCCAGCTCAATAATCACCGTTATCTACATCGGTCTAGAGCCCAGCTCAATAATCACCGATAACTAATACGGTCTAGAGCCCAGCTCAATAATCACCGTTATCTACATCGGTCTAGAGCCCAGCTCAATAATCACCGATTCTTTACACTTCAATTTCTTAGAATCCATTCATCCATTATTCAACTACAAATCCAACTAATATTTCAATACTAGTTATTTACTCATTTCAATGTAATTCTTCATTAAATATGAAGTTTGGCCTCGATATCAAAATATCACTTTTATTCCTTCATGTCTTCTTTTCATGAAATAAAAGTATACTTATCACAAATGGGATTTTATGGTTGATACTACCATCATGCCATCATATTCATAACATTTAGACATACACAATTTATTCAATAAATTTGTATATTATGCAACCTATACTTATAATCAATAGTAATTTCATTTAGGCATTATTAACCATTAATAATCCATGCAAATCACATTGTGTATTCATTTGGGGAATCTCATGAAATTAACCCAAAGGTTATAAGCAATATAGTCGGTCATCCTCACCTCGAGTGAGCTTAAGCGCGTTCTCCGCTTCCCGGTGGAACTTTGACTAATTCCGGCGAACTTTGACCAACTCCGGTGAACTTTGACCAACTCCGGCGAAACTCCGGCGAAGCTCAAAAATACTTTAATCAAGTTCCTAACAAGGTTTTAACACCATAAAACCTTAATCAATACAAATAACCTCTAAAAGGTTATTTTCCGGTGAACTTGTCGGTTTGGCTTCTAAGTCCGTTTTTGGACTTAGAACCACACTCCAACCCATTTTTCTACACTTAAATTATGTATAGCAACCCTCAAGGTTCTTCATATGATATATATCTCATATGGTAGAAGAAAAATAAAGGAGAAGCTATGATAAGGCCATTACCTCAACTTTTCTCACTTTCTCCTAGCTTTTTTCCTTCTTAAAACACCTCCTTTGGGATACTCCTTCTTGAGCTCGGTTCTTGGCTATGGAGGATGAGTTTTCAGAGCTCTTTCTCCCCTTTCCCTTGGTGCTGGCCGAAGTGATTGAGTGAGGAAAGAGGGGGGTGGGTTTCTTTTGTTTCTTTTGGGCAATTATGGGTGAGATGGGTCCTCTTACATGTCAAACATGTTTCCTCCATCAACTCAAGAGTATTCAGCCACCTTTTGAGCTCAATCAATCCCCTTTTGGTTGACAATTTCGTGGGGTGGCCCCCACCTATGTGGGAGGTCATCCCAATTCGTCCCGAAGTGTACAATCGGTCCCGAAAGTTGTATTTTTCGGACTGTTTTAAATATATTTTATTTTATCGGGTCAAATAAAATATATTATGTGTTCTTAATCATTATACCCTTTATAATGAATATACATTCCCCAACTTTAATTTATAAACCTCCGAAATTCGTTTCGGGCTGTTATCTGTTAAATTACCGATACCGGTATTTTGGCCTTTTTGATCAACCGGTCAACTCTATATTATTTCTTTGGACCAAATAAATTATCCACCACTATATAAATGTTATATTGACCAAGATGAATAAAATATACGGTCTCGGGAATATTGGGCGGCCCCCGTTCCCGGTGCGGGCCCCACGGGCGAATTTGCTATTCACGCAAAAACATTAATAAAAATTCACAACTTCGAATACTCGTTAACCATTCCATAAGTTCAATACATTATTTACTTAAAAGTAAATACTTTTTGGGGACGGTGTTACACTGGAGCCGGGTTGCTTGAGCTTTGTTGATCTGATGGCGCACATCACCTTCGTGTAGCTTTCCTTTGCCTTTGTCTACTGGGGGCCGCTCCGTCGTCCTGGAGACGGACCCAAAACTTTCTTGCGGCGAGGCCAGCTCGCGACCACCCAACCGATCCGCCACCCTCCCCGTAGGTACCCGTCGGCTCGCGATGTCACCCAACCTATTGAAGGCCGAGATTTTACCGCGAGGCTGCGCCGGTGTATCCCGGGTAGGAGAGGCAGTATGGGAATGGGTGTCCACGGCGACAACACCCTCATTGTTGCCGAAGAAGGTGACGCCAAGCGGTCCCGGTGGCGGCGGTGGTATCGTCGCGATCTCCCCGGTGGCAGGAGTGTTGTTCTCTCCAGTCTTGGCGACGAGAGCGCTGACCACGTTAGGGTCCTGGAGGATACTGGCGACGATGGCCGATTGAGCAGCCGGGGGAGACGCCTGTTGGCCCGATGCGCGGTCAGCAGCGCGTCTGTCCTCGAGCCCGATGCGGGCGTCTGGAGCAGTCTTGTTGAGCTGGGTGCGAAGGTCAGCCGCTGCGTGCTCGACCTCCTGAACATCCTCTTCATGGACGATGGGGTCATTTGGGACGTTGTCAGCAACGTTTCCCTGCCCTTCCTGGTTCAGAGGGGCGTTCCTACCAGTGTTCTTTGACCTAGTTCTTGTCATAGCTAGCGGTAGTGTCTGGTAGCGACGAAGGGTACTCACTTGATCTGTTCTCAGCTCTCAATGAAAGCACCAAATGATAGATTATTTAATCTTAGAGAGAAGTGAGAGCTAGAGAGAGAAAGTGAGTAATTATATTTCTCAACCTCCTATAACTAGCCCCTTGGGGTCTATTTATAGGTAAAAATGCGGATTTGGGCTCCTAAACCGTGGGCTTAGGAGGCCCAGTACAATAAGTATGCCTTCTATGGGCTAAATGGGCCACTTACGGGCTGAGTACAATACTTAGTAAAATAATACAGGAAAATGTGTTCTACCTAAGGTCTGTGGACGACGCGGTCCGGACGACGCGGTCCAGACGACGCGGCCTTCTGGCCGTGGCACGACGATTCCCGATGACTACTTCCTTGGACGTCGCGGGTCATCTGGACGACGCGCATGGCATCGCTGTCTTGGTCGGTGTCTTTTGGGCCGTTGAGTATGTGGGCCTTGGGGTCCAGGCCCATATACTCTATCAGTCGTCAAAAATTGACAACTAAAAAATAGAAAGTCGTCAAAGAATTAATAATGAATAACTAATTGTAAGAGTAATAGTATAAATGCTACCGGATTTGAGAATAATCGTCCGCAGATTGTGCATCTTTTAGATCTCTGCCTTCGTTTACCAAATCCTTCCTCACCACTCTACAAAATTCGGTTGCATACACATCAATCAATACAAGAGAAGAAACAATATTCAATTAAAAAGGGAAATCTGTATTAGATAAACAACAAATATAATAATAAGCTATATAGATGAGTGTATGTTGACAGGGACGAAACGAAAATGGGCGAGATGTGAAACCTGGAAGACGCTAGGAGACGAAGGATGTCAAGGTTTTGGTTCCTAGCAGACCTAATGTTGTGGTGACGGTGAGTTGTGCGAGGATAGATGGTGAAGTGTAGTACACTCTGGAACTCTCCAGAGCTGCTGTGTGGTAGAGTGAGAGTGAAGTGATGATATCTTCATACTAACCTAGGATTATAGATGGGCTGATTTTATATGGGCTATTGGATGGAGTCCAATTTTATGTTCCGAATACAAATGGACCATTAATTTCCAATTACATTCACACCTATCCTATCCAATTGAATTGAATGAACCTTTAATTTGAATTAATTTACATGGGATCTGAAGGAATTCTTCAAATACGAAAAGAGTTTATAGAATTATTATAGTCAATAAGAAAGATCATATATAAATGCATTTGTTTTTTGGTACATATAAATGCATTTGTAGTCAAGAAGAAAGATCACAAAAAAGGTACTCTGTGGGTTATAATAACCAAAGAATCTTTTGGAAAAATATTTACCTGGTCATGCTTGTTCCATCCCCAGCAGAAGACTTTGTTATCCTCTTCAAAAATGGAAGAAAGGATCAGGGCCGGCCCAGGACATGGCTGCCCAGTGCGACCGCACAGGGCCCGGATTTTTGAAGGGCCAAAAAAAAAAATTAGCATTACGCCCCAGCCCAAAATCCCTCTGCGTAAATTTAAATATGCTTGAAGAATGTCCTTTTTAAATAAATTGTAAGTTATTAATGACTATTTTTAAGGAAAATGGAAACTAATAATCCAACCTTTTAGCAGTCTTCTTACAATAGTCCCACCTTTTCGTTATTCAAGAATAATCCAATTTTTGCACCTCATCTTCATTCACTGATCTCTGACCGGTTGATGACCTGCTATTTCAAGTTATTTTCTTACCTTTGCAAACTATTATACCATAAATCTCACCTTTCACAAAAAAAATATTTTTGCAAAGATAACATTATTTGCTTGTCTTGCAACTTGAAAAAAAGGCCCAAATTTTATTCTCGCACAGGGTCTACATTTCTTCGGGACCGGCCCTGGAAAGGATGTAAGACCAAAAGGTTTTGCATATGTAGTTACTTCTACTATTTATTGGTATTTTAGTACCCAGAAATAGGTTTTGTATGGGTGAACCAATGATTTCACATTTGCTTACATGTTAATAATTCACAATGCTTACACGTATATGCTTACTATATTCACAAAACAAATGCTTACATATTCACCAATGATTTCACATTTGCTTACATGTTACATTTGCAATGATTGCAGAACCTTTTCAAGTTTGGAAAATCACATAGCATTGGTTCATTATTGGAGAGACCCTAGTTTTTTTTTTTAATTTGGGGCAAATCGAGGTTCATTATTATAAATTTTAAGACAAATTTACACGCATTTTTTGCCAAACTTTCAATGGGGCCAGACCTAGGTTGACCCTCTATCTACGCCGCTGCTTGGGACGAGACACATGGTCACCCCAGTAGACATAAACACAAACTTGAGTTCTTGAACGATGTGAGAGTCCTCTGACGACCCAGTAGGAATGTTGGACAAGAAGACAGTGAGTCCTCTGATGAACCCTTTTGGATATTAAACAGTATAGGCAGAAGGCCAAGTTTGTCAAAGTCGTGCGCCTGAGCGCTTAAGCGCACCAGTCGCAGCGACAGATAGTTCCAGTGCCCTATGGATGGCCAGTCGCTGTTGGGTGTGTTTCGGAAAATAAACAAAATTAATTAAAATAAAATGACTAGAGAAAAACAAGAAAGGAGATGAAGCAGAATTAGTCAAAGCTCGTGCTACGCACGATGTCCTTAAAACGTATTTGTTGCCTCCCACGGTGCTAGGAGCGTTGCAACAATAGTTTCCCAGGATACGATGACTACGAACTAATGTTTGAGCACACAAACAAGAGTTCCAGCGAACGTGAACAAAGACTGAACACTCAGGAATTTTCAGAATGACTGGAGGTGTTTTTAGCTGAAGAGATACGTGAGGAATGTGTAAGTTCGTGTAAAATCGTGTGTTGTTGCAAACCACCTGCCAGCCTTTATATAGGAGGATTTGTTGTGTGCAAATGGTGAATTAATGGACCTGAACGTTGGACATCAATGACCAGTCCGTTGGGCATTGAATCGTCCATGAACTGTCCATTTAACGCTGCATTAAAAGATAAGAACGTTGAGCATTTATTGTTGTAACGGTTCAGAAGTGCCACCGGAAGACCTCCCAACAGAACACCCCTGGGAGGGTTTCTGTCCGAACCCGGCAGAACACCCCTAGGAGGGTTTCTGTCCGAAGCCGGCAGAACACCTTAGGAGGGTTTCTGTCGAGGCCTTCGTGTCCGCAGGTCGCCCGCGCACGCAAGTCGCGGTTTTTCTTCTCCGAATTCGGGATTTGATTTGCACCCCCACCCTGCGCGCGTGGAGAGAGCCTTTACCCTTAGGAATCTTAACTCCTTAAGGGGGGAGTCCCCTTATAAAGGGTTGCAAATCCCTTGGGTTTTCCGGTGTGGGAAATTAACACACTAGAAACCCATCCTTTTTCCCTTCTAACGGGTAAACTTCGAAAAACAATTTCTCATTCACCCGTTATCCATTTTGAGCGTACCATATATCGAATTGTAGCCCTAAGCAAGGACAATCCGAAACCACTTTGACCCGACCCAAATCGGAAGTGGACCCCACTCAAAAAATTGCCCCAAAATAGCCATTTAATGCAATTTTTCACACATTTTTCCAATAGTCGCACCTTACCTTCTAAGTCGCAGGTAGTCGCACAAAGCGCAGAAGCGCAGATGCGCTTTAAAGCGTTCGCTTAAGTGACAGGGGAGGGCTTATTTCCGGTTTTACTGAGTCCCCTTTCACACGTAATTTCTTGGAGAAAATTAATACGGAGTATCATACTCCGATAACTCGCAAATTATACTGTGGGATCGGCCCACCATGAGCATGGTGTGCCGATCCCAAACGACATAGTTTTATTAAATAAAAAACAACCGACTCTTGTTCGTGAGCAATAATAGCTGGTGCCGCACTGTCGCCGACTTAGTTCTCCCTCTCCCTGGTGTTCGTCTTGACCTGCGAGAGCCAACTTGCCCATTTAATTACTCCGTATTATGCCAGAAAGGCATGGGAGAATATAGCAGACTCTGGATCTCAAGGCATGGGAGAATATCGCTGGCAAAGGCATGAGTAACTTAGAAGTTTTTTAGGAATCTTCTTAATATATACGTAGTATATTATATTGTATTGGACAATTTATATTTTGATTTGGCTCAAATTACATTTGAAAATACATTCACTTACATCCTTTTGTTCGTGAGTTACATCTCTTTACTCGTGATTTCCATCATTCATGTACGCGAGTTACATTTGGACTCGTCTTAACAAATTACATTTTGCATAAACGTGAGTTACATTTGATATCAATTCGAGTTATATTTTCCATAATATGAGTTACATCACAAAACAAACACTCTTTAATGAAACAAAAGGATCATTTTTTAAAATAATTTTCATTTTGCATAATACGAGTTACACATCTATTAACGTGAGTTATATGTCAACTTGCTTACACGTGATTTGCATTTTGCATAATACGAGTTACACAACACAATAAGCCCCTTTTATTAAAAGAAAAATAATTTTCATAAAGAATCTTTTTGTATAGCACAGATATTAAAAACAAGACATATACACTATTTATGTTACATTGTTGGGCAATTAGACTTTTTTTTCATTGAAATCAACATTTTATTTCTTATGTTATGTATTCAACTAGTTACATTTCGACTAGACTTGAGTTACATTCATCAATAATGTGAGTTACATTTCTTTACACATGAGTCACACCATTCTGGTACTGGAACAAGAGAAAAATAAAAAAGAAGTACTGTTCACACGTGTACTGTTCACGCGTGTACTGTTCACGTGAGAATTTTTTAATTAAAAATCGCTGTAAAACTGCGTCGTTTTGGATCAGGAGCACCGTGCTCACCGTGGGATGATCCCACCGTATAGGAACTGCCGATAACTTATGTGTTTGTCCATAAATATTCGAGTGACTTTTCTTAGTCATATAGATCATGTCAGGTAACTAACTAATAAATTTGTCTTCACTAAACTTAAATTTTTATTTACGAGTATGTTGCATCACTTTTTCCGATATGTTTTTTGTACCTAAAATTAGGCATCCAGTGACGAATTCTTTAACGCAGACACTTCTTAGTTATATTATTAGCATACATATAAAATTACAGGATCCAGAAACGTTAGTTTAAGAAAAAAATCAACAAAAATTGCTCCAAAGATGAGTTGGCTACTTGGCTTAACCACAACCCCAAAAAATTGACCTCAAAATCAGTCAAAAAATATAGCATTCACACTATCACACAAATGCAATACGGAATATTAAAAACTTGGGAAAATTCCCTAAATAGGAGTAAACAGGTTTTGGAATTTCAAAATAGAACCGTTGTGTTATTTTCCAAAATATGAGTAACATGATACTACGTAATATTTATTCTTATCTTGTAGTCATTATAGGCAAATAGTTGCAATATTAGACATTAAACGTGACATTATTTACTGTCATTAATAATAGTACTTTTCATTTATGATCATAACGACTCCTATTTTAGAAAGAAATATAACATCATATTTTGAAATTCCAAAAAATGGTTAGCTGTACTCCTATTTACGACAACTCCCTAAAAACTTTAGAGGAAAAATGTCAAACTTAGAGTATAGTACTATAGTAGACAGTCTCATCTAAAGTGTAATGAAGGTAAGATTGCAAACATGTAGTTTGAAATTAAACACTTTAATCGATGAAAAATAAGGAAAATAATTACTTTACATTACATGTACGTATTTAAAAAAAAGTAGTGTGCCTAATCAAACAATGTATGCATGTAAAATGATACGGAGTGTTACACATAAAATTATATTCCTACCTTTGCATATGCTTACGTAGTTACGTGTTAACGTGTACTTATTATTAGCAAGTAAAGTTTTAATCTCTGAAGTACAAACCAAACGGAATCTTGCTATAGGTACCTCATTTTGTACTTCAAATTGTACCTCAACCTATTTGTGTGGCTCACAAAAGCCTACTTCAATAAATGAATTGCTCCACCTTAATGAGGTACTTTTGTGAGCCACAAAAATAGAGTGAGAGTATAAATTGGGGTACAAATTGAGATACCTTTAGCATTTTTGACTTTTTATTTCTTAATCTCTATTTTGGGAGCATACGTTTGGCCCATAACCCCTCAATCTATATCACTATATGGCAGGCTATGACGCTATGTGTTCCTAAAAAGGGCTCGTTAATGTAAAAGTGTGTTATAAGCCAATCAATACCATTTTCATCATAAATTCATACGTAATACTCCCTCCGTCCCTAATTTATCTTCCAAATAGGTTTGACACAATTTAAGATTGAGTATTATGTGGTAGAGAGTTGTGCAGAGGAGAGAGAAATGCGTAGTAATTGTTGTGAACCACAAATTCTTTGCTAAAAAAGGACAGTGGAAGTTTTAATTGGGACAGACGAAAAAGGAAAGTTGAAAGTTTATTTAGGGACGGAGGGAGTAGTAAAAACTCCGGATAATTACTACTACCTCCGTCCTGTTGGAAGGTTCCCATAGCAAAACGGCACGGTTATTTAGACGATAATTAAATAAAGTACTTTGTGTATGTTTTGAGAAATAATTTTAATATGTATATATTTCAATGTAGTTAGTATTGATAGATAAATGTGATGTTATAAATGTATTATTTTTAATATTTAATGATTAATTTGTCACTTAAGATTGTTAATTGTTTCCTAAAATGGAAATGGGAACCTTTATATGAGACGTCCAAAAAAGGAAAGTGGGAAACCAAATTTTACGATTTAGCAAAGAATGTAATCCCACACAGCCAATACAGCCAGAAATGTAATCCCAGAAAAGGAAACCTTTTATAGCAAAGTGGGAAACCTTTATATGAGACGTACAAGCAAAAATTCAGCACGCGCAAGCAAAAATCACTTGTTTGGTGAAAAAATTGGCTGATAAATCTGATAAGCTGAAAAACAGTGTTACCAAACGACCTCGTTGATTTGGAATCTTTGAAAGCTAATTATGGATCAGATTGCTTTTTCAAACATGTTCATTTCAACCTCATGATCATGATGTACGTTAACTATGAAGTTATGCTACTTTAATATTTTGTTTATATTTTTATTAATTTTATGAGTTAGAGTTACATAAGAGTAGAGTCCTCATAACTTCGATTTTCTTAGTTCACATTAAATAAAGTAAAAATTTTATACTCCCTCCGATTTTTTTAATCTTCATAGTTTGACTTCACACAAAATAAGGAAAGAAATTTGACTTTACTGTTGAGTACACTGTTGAGTTACTGTTTGGCACTGTTTGGCACTGCCGAGTCACTGTTTTGCACTGTTTGGCACTGTTTTGGTGCAGATTTCTTTGCCAAAAAGGGAAATAAGGAAGTGTGAAGTTTATTTTAGAGCATTCCAAAAAGGAAAGTGTGAAGTTTAATAAAAACCGGAGGAAGTAATTGAAATTTGGATAGGAGAGAGAAATAACTAGTCACTTATTCCCTCCCTTATACGAAAATACTACGTACTGTAACAAAGTTTTGTGGCATTGAGCCATCTTATCTTATTATATAGTAAAACAGAAAAGTGTGGGGAAGTGTTGGGAGGGAATTTGGGCGGGAAGGTGTGGAAACGCCTAATTAAAATAATTGTTAATTAATTGACTTTTAAATAATGCTGCCAAGGATTAATTAAAACGCCTATTTAAATGCTATCAAGGATTTTTGATTTTAAATGCTATCAAGGATTAATTATTTAAGGAGTACTAATTTGCCTTCTAAAAGACCGAAAGGTTCTCGATGCATCTGTAAGACTGCAATAATAAAAAGGCACGTTGGAATATTTGATGCTTTAATATGATGCTTGGGATTCTCTATACAGGATTGATGTTCCCAAAGAGTCAACTTACTACTTCAAATAAATTTAGATCAATAAGAATTGCCTAGATATCATTCCGAATGAAATGAATAAATACAATTGAAATTACTAAAGATAAATTAAATAGGTGGCAACACACTATCAAGAAATTAAAGTTTTCACGCCCAACTAAGTGACTATTAGTATTCTAATGAAAGCACCTTTTGTTGTTCATCTTATAAAAGGGGATGGTTACAATGCATTTCATCGCTAATGATCGGCCTCCATTTTGATAAGAATACACACTACGCCTCCTACAAAATCAATAATCATTTCATGGTGCGTTTGCTAGAAATGCAACACCCATGAAGTACACTTCTTTTGCATCGTTTCTTATGAACTATCAAAGGGGAACAATTGTTTGCTCGACTTCAAATGATGTTTCCATCTATTCTATCACTCTAATTGTTTCTTATGTACAATTCATGTTTAATAATGTAAACAGGCTCTCTTAAAAATAATATAAAACGTGTACACCTGATAGGCATCTAAAGAAGTAAAGAACTACATGGGCAACATTTCCTACGAAGTACTTCGTATTAGATAGAACAGATCGCGTATAATAGAGAACTATTTTTGAAAGAAAAAAATCTGTTATTGATATTTACCGCAGTAATTCATAATCTATACGGAGTATAGTATAAGTTCGTATGCATATTATTTACGAGTAATATACGTATGCAATTAATCAGTACATTTGGTATCTTTGATTTTATGTATCAAGTGAACACATGAAGCCTCGAGAATATTTTTTGGCGGCCCAATAAAAAAAATTATTACACATACATTTTTGCACGTAATTTAATTAGATAATTTATCATACTTATATAGTTATATGAGTTGGTGTATGGCAGGTGTGCATATTCGCTCTAATGTGTAATGATGTACTTAATGTGAAATAATGGGAAAGGTTACCCAATAGGGTACCTGGCAGATATATTTATACTAATAAAAGTTTCCAAAGATACAAAGGATTCCTAATTTAATATTAGGCTATTACACCCCCTCAAACTGTGCGGGAGATACAACGCGCAGATTGTCCTTTAAAAAATGAAATTGCTGACTAGAGAGACTTTTAGTAAATATATCTGCCAACTGAAGACTGGTAGGAACATATTTAACAACAAGATCACCATGAGCCACACGTTCACGAACAAAGTGATAATCTATCTGGATATGCTTACTCCGAGCATGCTGAACATGATTGGATGTCAAGTAGGAAGCAGAGATGTTGTCACAAAACAAACGTACCGGTGCTGTGACTGGAAAACCAAGCTCAAATAGAATGGACCGAATGTGTATTGTGTCCTGCACTGTGTAGGCGATGGCTCGATACTCTGCTTCTGTTGAGGATTTGGAGACAGTAGGTTGCTTCTTTGACTTCCAAGATACAAGATTGGGCCCAAGAAATACTGCATAGCCGGTGGTGGACCGAGAGGTATCGGGACATCCGGCCCAATCAGCGTCTGAATATGCCATAATGCAGGTCGCCTTAGGTGTAGGCTGAAGCCATAGACCATGATCAATGGTACCCTGCAAATATCTAAAAATCCTCTTGACAGCAAAAAGATGAGTGGTACGTGGGGCATGCATAAATTGAGAAACCAAATGCACAGCATAAGTAATATCAGGTCTTGTCAAAGTTAAATACTGTAATGCACCTACCATACTGCGATACTCAGTCGCATCTGCAAGGAGCTCGCCATCAGTGAGAGATAAGGAAGTACGAGACGCAAGGGGAGTGCGAACTGACTTAACAGTGTGTAAATGAAAGCGAGATAAAAGGTCAGAGACATATTTATGCTGGGAGAGAAACAGACCTTTAGGATTACGGATGGCCTGAATGCCAAGAAAATAATGAAGATCACCCAAGTCTTTCATGGCAAAATGGTGAGCAATAAGATGAATGAACTGAGTGACAACAGACAAGGAATTGCCAGTAATAATAATGTCATCCACATATAATAACAGATAAATAATCGAAGTCCCTTGACGGTAAATAAATAGAGAGTTATCTGACTTACTACATAAAAAATTATGAGAAAGCAGGAAACTACTGAACCGATGAAACCATGCACGCAGGGCCTGCTTTAGACCATAAATAGCCTTGCGCAGACGACACAAATGGTGAGGATACTGAGGATGAATGAAACCCCGCGGCTGACGCATATAAACCTCTTCAGTGAGATGACCATGAAGAAAAGCATTTTTAACATCAAGTTGACGCATAACCCACCCGAATGAAATAGCTAAAGTGAGAACAGTACGAACAGTGGTAGGTTTAATAACAGGACTAAAAGTTTCAGAAAAATCTACACCAGCCTGCTGATTAAAACCCTGAGCAACTAATTGTGCCTTGTGGCGCTCAATAGACCCATCCGAAAGGAATTTTGTTTTATAAATCCACTTAGATCCAACAATATTTTTAGAATTATCAAACGGTACCAAATCCCAAGTGTGGTTAGCAATAAGTGCATTAAATTCCTCAGCCATAGCCTTACGCCATATCAATTGTTTATTTGCCTCAGAAAAACAAGTAGGATCAGCTGAAAGAGCAACTGTGTTTAAATTAAAAATAGTTTTGGGTTTAAAAATTCCAGATTTTGCCCGAGTTTGCATCGGGTTATTAACCGGACAAGAAGGCTGCTGTTTAGGGCTGAGATGTGGGCTGGTGACGGGTTCTGGGCTGGAAGCAGGTTCGGGGTCGGGATGTGGACTGGGTTCGGGTTCTGGGCTGGGAGGTGGGCTGGTTGGATGAGGTAGACTAGGATTAGGGAGTGGACCGGGTGTTGGACTGGTCTCGGCCGAGCAGGAAGGAGGCTGGGTACTGGTTGAGGAGTAAGGAATAGCAAAGTCTTCCAAAAAATTGCAAAATGGCGTTCTTCATGAAACTCAAGAACCCTAATCCCAAACTCTACGTTGGAACCATTATCCATCGAACCGTAGTGACGACCATGTCGGAAATTAAGGTATATACTATTACAAGTTCCTCTAAATTGCCTCTAATAATAATAATAATAATAATAATAATAGTTATTCTCAACTAAATTGCTTCGGGCTGTTTTAATTTCAATATTGATTAATTGGCGGCTAGTTTTGGATTTTAATCTGCATAAAACTGCAGAGTTTTGTGTCCGCCGAAACTTTTAATAAGAGAGCGAGCATCGATGCTGCAAATTTGCCAAGTCCAAAGAGAATAGCGGATACCCATGGTACCTATCAAGGGTTTTTGGATTTAAACAGTCTTGGCCGCTTTCTTAGTGTGAGTACAGTAAATCTTCCTTTCTTATTCATATGCAATGCATTATGATTATTTCTATGGGTTTTCTATTAATTAGCATATAATCATGATTGAAAGATGATTTTTTTATAAGAATATTACTAAAATAAAACTTATTTACATAAATATGACTATTCATTACCACAACGTAGTGTTGTGTTAACTTAAATTCAAAACTTGAACATGAATTACTATGTTTTCATTACTACTCTAGTAATGAGTCATATTTTTGCAAATCATCTTTATTTTGGTCATATTTATATAATTATTTCTTGAAAGATTTTACATAAGACTATTCATTAAACCAAACCAACAAATTTTATGATGTGTAGAAAGGAAATACAACTTAGAAGGGGATAAAACGTAGTCCCAGACCTTTGAAAAAAATGGAGTATCTGCTGCACTCCAAATTTCTTACAGCGCACCTTAATTGGTATTCTATTGACCCATAGAATACTGGAAAATATCCTTCATCTCCTTCCGGACCCCCTAGCCTCTGTGAACCTTTTCTTGACCAGTTATATGACTTATATCACCATACTCATGTTGTTGGAGGTCCAACTCCTCATCTTCCTTAGCTATCATTACCCGTAACCCCTTAAAGGGGCTATCATGCCCCGGTGTAAATGGTGACTTACACCTAAATCATAATCCTTTTGCCCGCAATTCTTTTAACTCCTTCGGCGGAAGTCGAGTGAACTGAGAGCATGCAGTAGACTGCCCGAACAGCCCTGAATTTGTCCACGGGGGCTGCCCGAACAGCCCTGAATTTGTCCACGGGGGCTGTCCACTATCTTTCGGGAAGGTGTCATTTGATTCCTTAATTGACATTCTATTGACCCATTAGTCCTTTAACCTGAATTAACATTTTGTTGGGAAATAATTAATTTGTATGGACCCTTAAAGCCAAAAGGGTATTGCCTCCTTGAGTCCTTGCATCGCTCGATGTGCACAGGATTGGTGCTATTAGTTATGCTTACCAGCATTGGTCAAAGACTCAAGGCATCTTCATATTTTCCATTTTCATGATTATTCACATAGACCTGTGCAGCCATGTATGCAACATTTTCACACAAAGTTGGTGACTCTGAATTCTATGCCGGCATAATTCCATTATAGACACGCAAAAACCTTCTCGAAACATAAGTTCTCACTTCTATCCATGGGAAGCAGACTAGCCATAAGCAACACCCCTTCTACCTCACCATGTTCCCCTCCATTCACATTCTTCCCAAGATTCTTCTTCCGATGAGATTGATTCAAACAATTGGATCCAAAATTTGAAGGGGAAATTTGACATGCCTAGAGTATTTGGAGGCAGAGTCAATGTCTTCACGAGATCATGGGATACCATGATTGAATTTTAGGCTGGAATTTGGTGTGGATAAATTAGAGTTGATGAAGAACATACTCAAAAAATTTAATAAAAAAATTCATAAGAACCGTCCAAAACTGCGGAGGCTGGGCGGAGGGTCCAGACATGATCATTCCTCTCTCTCTTCATATATATATATATATATATATATATATATATATATAACCTGGTTTCTAAAAATATATACAAAGTATATATATGTGTGCACAAACTACAAAGGAGTTAAGGACACAAACCCTTTGGGGCAGGAGGTATTGATTGATAAGTAAAGGGTATATTGTGTTTAAGCTAAATAGACATACGTTTATGATTATCATTAGAGTTTGAGTTATATACAAAAAAATAAGAGCGGTTAGAAGCAACTCTATATAACCTTTTAGCTTTGAAATGCTTTTACGTGAGTGCGAACCAACGAGATTGAGTTTAAGCTAAATAGACATACGATTATGATTATCATTGAAGTTTGAGTTATATAAAAAAAAACGGTTAGAAGCAACTCTGTATAAGCTTTTAGCTTAAAAATGTTTTTTTATTATGCAAAAGCAGGTGTTTGAAAGTACTTCTTTCAACTTATCTAAGCCAAAAGTTAAAAGTGTTGTTTTAAGCATTTTAAATACTTCCTTAGTTGTTTCACCTTCTTCCACAAATTGAATAGTTTGAATCCATCCTCATTTCCGTCCATCTATTTTCAACTTTCCTGCCTCGTGTAATCTGCTTAATATGCATATGCGTATTTAACCCATAACACATGGCAATTACACAACGCTTTTAAAGAAATTATACCCTTAATTTATGTAGGATAAATCCATCAATCACTTGTGCCAGAAAATGGCCCAAAGCAACACTCTTGTTCAGATGGGACAAAAATTACTTGAATATCTTGGAGGAGATGCTCTAGCTGATCATGGTACTTCCAAACTTGATGAGCGAAAACATTTCAAAGCAGTGAAAAAAGTTTGGCAAAATGAACACTTCAACGGCCTTCTCTATAAAGCATTACATATCCAGGTATTTGTATTGTCACTTAATTTGTATTGTTAGTAAGCTTGTAAGTAAAAACTATAGACGATTACAAACAAGTTTGCCAGTTTGCCAGGACTCTTTACAAGCAAGTTCCAGTAAATTTTTATCATCCTTTTACAGGACTCTTTCCTGCCCGACACAATAGCATATATTTCTAGGAAATTTATGCATGAACGATTTGATGAACGGATAGCTCATATCAAGAAAGATTACTACTTCAAATCTAGCATGAAAGTGCGAGAACCTTATGAAGGGACTTCTGTGATGAGGTTTTGCATAAATAATTCATCTAATGAGTTTTTATATCTACTGTATGTCTGGTCGAGAAAGATAGTTGTAAGATGAAGCGGCTACCGGCTATGTTAATGTGCCTGCTCAGTATATTAGATTCTTCGATCTATATATATTGTTGGACAGTAGCGTTATTTTAGGCTCATAATAACCAATGTTTAAAATTGCGCAAATGCCTTTACGCAATAAGGCACGCTTCACAATTTTTGGGGATTTCAGGGATTTCAGGTTGCAAGTTCTAAATGCAATTAGGCAATTAAGAAGCATGCCCCTTTTTGCTAAGGTGTACTATAATTGCGTCCGCTATATACCTGATGTTGAGGCGCGCCACAAATAACAGGCCGCCTGCTGCAGCCCAAATCCCCTAAATTAATTTTATTTTAAAAATATATATCATTGTCTATGAGTAGCGACCTTTGCAGACTGAACAACACTGAACAACGCCTCCTGTTTTTGTCCTTCTTTTCTTCACGTATGACATGGTTGTCTACGTATTTTATTTATTTATTGATAATTGATAGAGGTGGTAGTGGGCACTGGGCAGAATAACAAGTACTCCACATATAAGAGATTTTAGTGGATGAATTTTATATTACTTTATTAGCTTCTTTGTAAGATAGTGGATTAATATTATATTATTTTATTAACTTTTTTGTTAGTTAGTGGATGATTATCATACTACGTATTAGATAGTATTTTATCAGATAGAATTATACTCCCTATGTCCCAAAATTAACTTCTCGTTCACTATTCGCATGGTCAACTTAAATTGCTCTTAATCTTTTACTTTATATATCAATTTTTTTTTTTTATCAATGTGCCACACACAGTTTCTATGCTCAGCAAAAGGCATAACTTTTAAAACAGCATTAACAAGACCCTGCAAAATGTGTGCAAAATGTGTAATGTGTATTACATTTTCTAAATTTCTTTACATATGGCATTAGTCAGAGTGAAAGTAGAGTGAGGTTTACCTTTTGTTGGTCGGATATAAATGTCCAACCTTCACCATTTGTTGTCTCCAAACAGATTTGTAAGTTGGATAAAAACCACTCCTATGAGTTGTTATTTTCACCCTCCGTCGCAACCCAAGCTAACCATTTGATTGTTCTCATCTCTACCGACAGCAACCAGCAACATACTGAAATTTTCGGTATATTATTATGATTTTTTTCATTTACAAGAATTACATAAGGCATTTATACAGATAGAAGTCTGAGAGTGACTATTCAGTACCCTAGGTGACTAGTACCCTAGGTGACTATCTAAATACTAAACATAAATGAAAATAAATTGAAAAGACAGTAGCTATTAATAACAACTCAAAGCACTAAACACTCATAATTAACGTAATAATAAGAAAAATAAATCCTAGATTAATGATGTCTCTTCGTTTTATCAACACTCCCCCTCATGCTAGGTTTGTAGATATCCGTCATGCCTGGGAAATTGTTGATGTTGTTAAGAAGAAGTGGAAAGTAGTGATCAAGAGAAAGTACAGGGGTAAGAACATCTCTTTGTGTTTTACTACAGGGGTAAGAACATCAACAATTTCCTTCCCATGATAGTGTGGTCTTTTAAGCAGTTGTAGGCGGGTGTTATGTTTAGATGGTTGTTTTCTTAAAACTTTTCTTGGTGGTATGTGTTGATAAAACGAAGAGACATCATTAATCATTGATTTATTCTCCTTGTTATTACTATAATTATGAGTCTTTAGTGCTTCAAGTTCTAATATATAGCTACTGTCTTTTCAGTTTATTTTCATTAATGTTTAGTATTTAGACCGTCACCTAGGGTACCGAATAGACACTTCTTGTAAATGAAAAAATCATAATAATATACAGAAAACTTCATGGCATCAGAGATCGATCTCGTATAATAAATAAAACTATAAACCCTAACCCACAACCAGCCCACGAAGGTGGGCCCAAGCCCGTTCCCGCCCCTTGATCTCTCTGCTCTCTATCAGGAGGCCTAATTGAACTACGCTACACTCCCTCAGCGAATCAAATTGCAGATGTGTTTACCAAACCCCTGCACAGCCCTAGATTTCAGAGTCTTATTGTCAAGCTAGGCATGACGGATATCTACAAACCTAGCATGTGGGGGAGTGTTGATAAAACGAAGAGACATCATTAATCTAGGATTTATTTTTCTTATTATTACGTTAATTATGAGTGTTTAGTGCTTCGAGTTGTTATTAATAGCTACTGTCTTTTCAGTTTATTTTCATTTATGTTTAGTATTTAGACAGTCACCTAGGGTACTAGTCACCTAGGGTACTGAATAGTCACTCTCAGACTTCTATCTGTATAAATGCCTTATGTAATTCTTGTAAATGAAAAAATCATAATAATATACCGAAAATTTCAGTATGTTGCTGGTTGCTGTCGGTAGAGATGAAAACAATCAAATGGTTAGCTTGGGTTGCGACGGAGGGTGAAAATAACAACTCATAGGAGTGGTTTTTATCCAACTTACAAATCTGTTTGGAGACAACAAATGGTGAAGGTTGGACATTTATATCCGACCAACCAAAGCATACAAACAGCCTCTGAAAAATCAAAGGATGTCTCGTGACCTTAGGATCACTGTATTGTTCAAAGAACGAACCAGGACTTGCCTTCCTTAGAGCCATCAAATAGCTAACTTTCTCTTGATAACTACTTTCCACTTCTTCTTAACAACATCAACAATTTCCTTCCCATGATAGTGTGGTGTTGCCTTAAATACTTCTAGCAAATTCCTGGCCATCCACTTTGATTTCAGTTGTTTGTTTCTACTCATGTCTCTATAACAGTTGTGGTCATTGTTCACGGACTTCACGACAAAACAATCTCTTTTATAGTCCCTGGAACCATAAAGAGAAAACTTACAGCCCGCTACACATTCCACGCCCAGTCCTTGACTCCTATTTTGGTCACTAACACAGTAAGTCAAGTTTCTTCATTGAGTAACCGCATACCTAGTCACTGCCTCTCTAAATTTCTTCGTGTTAGGAAACCTTATCCCTACACACCACTAGAGCTCACTAAAATCAGTAGCCTCATTCACAATTGGTGCCCTAGTCTTCCTCTTCTTTCCTAGAATATCATCTTCTTCACCCTTCTTCACCTATAACAGTTGTGGTTGTTGTTCACGGACTTCACAACAAAACAATCCTTTTATAGTCCCAGGAACCATAAAGAGAAAACTTACAGCCCGCTACACATTTCACTACCAGTCTTTGACTCCTATTTTGGTCACTAACACAGTAAGTCAAATTTCTTCCTTGAGCAAACGCATACCTAGTCACTGCCTCTCTAAATGTCTCCGTGTTAGCACACCTTATCCCTACGCACCACTAGAACTCACTAAAATCAGTAGCCTCATTCACAATTGGTGCCCTAGTCTTCCTCTTCTTTCCTAGAATATCATCTTCTTCACTCCCTCCCGTGGAATCAACTTCACCCTCACTGTCTTCATACTCTGAAACATATCCACCAGTTTCTTTATCCAATACCAGCAAATGTTCATTTTCTTCACGATGCCCTCGTGCGATGCCTCCCCACGGACAAAGTAGTATAGCTCATCAATTTCACCACCAATTCCTATCTCTTTCGGTAAACTGAATAACCACCAAAAATCCAATTTATCGGGATCTATATGACCAACAACTATTTCTTCCCCCCGATATATTTTGTGTGAGGGGTTTTCCTTAACTCCCCTCCATGATGTTATTTCAGCTTAAACAAATCCATGCCTGCAAACTATTAGTCACGCATAAATAAATGTGATTTAAGATAGTTTGATCCTTTAAGAAGATATGTAAACTAGTAATGAAATTGAACACTATCAAAAGTTACATTGCAACAACTTTTTAATAAATGTGACTTGCATACAATAAAAATAAATGCATCTTTTGCTAATTGAAACCATACAAAGAATTCTGGAACTCATTTAGTAATAAAATGGATATACCTGGCATCTGGCAATAGCAATTTAGAGGCAGTTTGTGCCCTGTTCCCGAATTAAATTTCAGCACTAGTAGTCCTATAATTCCAATGATTTTGTTTTTTTGGGAAAATTAGTGATCATTTGTGCTGCAAAAAGACTAATGTTCTCATAAGTCTCATTGCAACAAATGCATTGTTTGAATAACTAGTTTTGCAGCTTTTAAGAGATACATTTATACAGATACGAACATCACATATTGATAACAAACCGAAAATCGAATAACTTTAACCCTAATACTAACCTGATTATCGAAACAGCCTCAGAGAACTCTTTCCTCTAAGCTATTTATAATTTCAGAGATCCACGTCCTTGCCTATTTCATCTTAGCTGTGTGTTTGGTCGTTCCACCATAATCAATGATGAGTTGCTGATTGAGAGATTAAGACGCCATGAGAAAAGAGAATGCTCGAAGGCATAGTAGAAGAAGAGTATGGTGAGGGGGGTGAAGAGTTCTTGTTGAGCGGGAAATGAAGACTAAGGATATTTAGGGATGGGTTGCATCGTTATGAAACAAAGTTGTATGGGATGGGATAATTAACTCCGTTTCATTTAATCTATTCCTGTGACCAAGTTTATCTGTTTGGATTATTTTTTTATCAATTTGTTAAGTACAAATATTATTGTAGAATGTCAAGAAGTAGGGATTGTTTACATGAAATTTGCCTATTTATTTAAGCCTTGATGTTTTAATTTTTATTGATATGTTACATATTTTCAGCCTCAGGGTGGCCTTTTCTAATATACTTTTATTCTTCACTTTATCTCATATAGTCATCCACTTTATCTAACGAATTCACAACAAGAAATAGTTGTTTTAAATCATAGGAAATTGTCAAAGCTATTTACACCAATCTACTCAATACACCAGACATCCCTAAAAGTGCAGGGAAAATTTAGAAGGAAAGAAAAATCATAAAATGAGGGATGCTAGAACTTTTGAACCCATTAAGATGGAAAGGAAAATAAATAATTAATGCAGAAACCCAATAAAGTTTAATAACGCTAGAACACTTGACTTAGCAAGGTGGAGGGTGCATATACGTGTGGACGATTGATCTCCTCCCTCCGCCCCTCCCTCCCTCCTAACTTTCATCCTTACTTCCTTTGTTCGTTCCTCTCTTCTATCTATCTTGCGTTCTTATATTATTTTTTATGTTATCCATTTTATCTTATCTTATTTTTTGTTTTTCTTATCTTTCTTCTCTTTTTTTGTTCTGATATCATGAATCGATTCATGTTAGTCGACCCCAAAATCTTTTGGGAATAATACTTAGATGATGTTGTTGTTGTTGTAGAACACTTGACTTTATAGTTATATTAAATCAGTAAGTGACACTTTATTTCTTAATTTACCACATAAATTTAGTGTATTACATATGACTATTTTGTGCCTAGGTGGTTGTCTAGGTGACAATTTTTCCAGTGGTACAGCCCCTTGCATAGCCACTATAAAAACCTTGATAGACACTTATTTTTCTCTATAGACTTGCATGCAATGCTATCATGTAACATGTGCACACTATTTAACAGCAATTTCACATGGATATGACAATATTTATGTTTGTAATCATTTCTTCTATGTAGGCGACTCCTATTGGTTCTAATTGTATACTGGAGTTGTGAAGATGAGCTTCTCAAGTTGGATAAAGTGGAATGTACTGTTCCAGTAAAAGCTCCTGCGAACGAATTTGCTCTTGGATTTGTGAATGTTGTGCAGGTAGACTGCCAAGTGTCATCTTCACTTTAAAACTCTCACTCTCTCTTCGTGCTTGAAATATGAAAAATACAGGGGCAACTAGGGTTAGAGCTTACACACGCACGAATCTGAAAAACTAGAAAAGAGCGAGAACGGCACACAAATTTAACGTGGTTCAGCCAGTAAATGTTACTGATCTAATCCACATGCGGAACTAGGGTAATCTTTCTTATTGAGATGATGAATGACACAAGTCAATGTTTTCAAGTACAGGAGTCAACATATATAGGCAAACAATTGAGGTAAACACTTAATAAAGTTCTGGGCCTGCCATCAAAGACACAGGCCCGACTAGGGCTGCTTCCACATTTAACTAGTGGGCCGAAGCCTACAGCCCAACAACTCCCACTTGGATGCTTCAAAACACGATCAACTGCAATCCACTCCTCTGCACTTCTGTAAATTTCATCTTTAGTTTAGCTCCTCCTAGTTGCCTGATAAGAACGGAAATACCAACACAATTACTCTGAAAATTTATTGTAAAGAGAAATACTGAGTTCTGGAAATAACGATAAAGATGATCGTCTTGCAGAAAGAAAGCTACAAGTTGGAAGCCTTTCGAGAGGATCCCTCTCTCAAACCAGTCTATCCAATTTCCCCCCACCCCATTCTCCTTCCTCTGTACCCGTTTTACTCCCAGACTGCCGCCTCATCTCCCCCTATTAATAATGCTTTTACTCTTTTGCCCTTTTATTTCTCCTAGTGTAAACTTTTGAAAAATCCCTATCGGTATTAATTTTCAAAAGGTCTGGGTTCTCATCATTGCCACCTGCCTTCTCAACATTTTTCTTGAAAGCCAAATGAAGTTACACAGAACTCCAGCTTGTCCAGCTTGTCATAGATTTAGTGAACATATCTGCTGGATTCTTTTCAAGTTCATTGTGATCTCTCATCCCAATGTGCTTCGTTTTCTCATGATGGACTGCATTCTGGGCAAGTTTCACTGCACTCTCATTATCATAGTGTAACGAGTGATCTGCTTGCTTTTTGTCTAACTCTTCAGGGAAGTTCCTCAACCAACCCAGCTTGTTTCTGGCTTCGGCAACTGCCATGTACTCTGCTTCGGTTGTTGAAAAAGCTACACTTTTCTGAAGTTTGGACATCCAACTAACTGCAATTTCTCCTACTATGAAAATGTACCCAGTCGTGCTTTTAAATGTCTCTTTGCATCCACCCAAATTAGCATCAAAATACCCTCTCAAAATCACGTCTATACCTCTGAAACATAACCCCTTCTTTAGAGTACCCTTCAAATACCTAAATATCCATTTGACTACTTCCCAATGTTCCCTCCCCGGTTTTGGCATGAAGCGACTGACCACCCGACTGCATGAGAAATATCTGGAGTCGTGCACACCATAACATACATGAGGCTACAAAGGGCAGATGCAAAAGGAACTTTAAACATTTCTGCTTTCTCTTCGTCTATTGAATTTCTCCAACATATCATCTACTTAGAGAAGTAGAGTGATATATGAACTCTTGAACCTCTTCACGTAGTAGCACTGCTCCATCTCACCTCTTATGTACCTTGTCCTTATCATGAAGTTACCAAAATTCAGATACCACAACCTTAGTGCTTGTTTTAGATCATATAAGCTCCGTTTTAGTTTGCAGACCAGATTTTCTTTACCAGCAACCTGAAATCCTTCAGGTTGTGCCATGTAGATATTCTTATCCAGATCGCCATGTAAATTTTTGTCTTAACATCTAGCTGCTCTAGATCTAAACCCTTTGCAGCCGCAATACTTAGAAGTTAAAACCAATCTGATGGTGGTCAATCTTACCATTGGAGAAAAAATCTCATTATAATCCACTCCCTTTTTCTGCTGAAAACCTTAGACCACTAAACGGGCTTTGTACCGTTTTGACCCATCAGGTTCATCCTTGATTCCGAAACCCATTTATTTTGAAGTGCCTTCTTACCTGGCAGAAGCTTAGTAAGAACCCATGTCTTGTTCTTGCGTAAGACACCCATTTCTTCTTTCATAGCATGCTCCCACCAAAACGAATCGTTCTGTTTAACTGCTTTGAAGTGACTTTTTTAGTTCTCCATTTTCAGTCAAAAGAAGGTAATTGACTGATGGAGTGATTCTTTCTAGAGGTTTGGTGACTCTAGTGGATCTCCTGACCCACTATGTTTCATTAGTTCTCCATTTTCAGTCAAAAGAAGGTAATTGACTGATGGAGTGATTCTTTCTAGAGGTTTGGTGACTCTAGTGGATCTCCTGACCCACTATGTGTCAACTAGCTGCGGCTGGTGAAGGTGCTCCTTCATCCTCTGAATTTTCACTATCAACAGATTCTCCTTGATCATCCTGAAGCTTGTCAGTACTGGAATCATTCTCCATGCTCCCACAGTCCCACTGCCTTGAGTATCGTCAGACTCTCTGATGACATCATTTTCGTACTCAACCTGTTCTTTCTGAATCTTTGAGTTTTCTGTGCTTGTGTCTTTATAAAGTTCAGCCTCAATGAGTGTAGCATGTTTACTTTGGACCACTTTTCTGCTTTCAAAGTCCCATAATCCGTAACTAGGGGTGGGCAAAATGGTTTGGTTTAACCGCACTGAAATGAACCAAAAATTGGTGGTTTGGTTATGTTTAGGTTTACTTAAGTAAACCGTTTGGTTTGAATTTACTCAAATCAAATGGTTTGGTTTGGTTTGGTTTAAAATCGAAAAACCGCAAACCGAACCGAACATCGAACAACTCACACACATATATACTTTGTATTTATCTTCACTCTTCATTTTTAATATATAAATAAATAACTTAAACATGAAAAATGCATATTTAACTTATTTCATTTTAACATTTACACATTTCATACATTCATTATGACAAAGTTAGCAAATACGACATATTTGTATTGGTTAAGTTTGGCGATAACAATAGGAAATTGCATTTATATTTTTTACATGATTCATTTGAATAAAATTGTGAATATTACAACATTTGTACCACTGATTCCTTTAGTTTTTTTGAATATTTTATGTCATACTCCGTGTTATAAATGCTAGTCAACTATAATCTTATTTTTTGTGAGAAGTGAATCTTTTTCTAGTGATCAAAAAGATGTTAGAAGTTTTAATTTATAACATTTTATTATTATTATTATTATTATTATTATTATTATTATTATTATTATTATTATTATTATTATTATTATTATTATTATTATTATTATTATTATTATTATTATTATTATTATTATTATTATTATTATTATTATTATTATTATTATTATTATTATTATTATTATTATTATTATTATTATTATTATTATTATTATTATTATTATTATTATTATTATTATTATTATTATTATTATTATTATTATTATTATTATTATTATTATTATTATTATTATTATTATTATTATTATTATTATTATTATTATTATTATTATTATTATTATTATTATTATTATTATTATTATTATTATTATTATTATTATTATTATTATTATTATTATTATTATTATTATTATTATTATTATTATTATTATTATTATTATTATTATTATTATTATTATTATTATTATTATTATTATTATTATTATTATTATTATTATTATTATTATTATTATTATTATTATTATTATTATTATTATTATTATTATTATTATTATTATTATTATTATTATTATTATTATTATTATTATTATTATTATTATTATTATTATTATTATTATTATTATTATTATTATTATTATTATTATTATTATTATTATTATTATTATTATTATTATTATTATTATTATTATTATTATTATTATTATTATTATTATTATTATTATTATTATTATTATTATTATTATTATTATTATTATTATTATTATTATTATTATTATTATTATTATTATTATTATTATTATTATTATTATTATTATTATTATTATTATTATTATTATTATTATTATTATTATTATTATTATTATTATTATTATTATTATTATTATTATTATTATTATTATTATTATTATTATTATTATTATTATTATTATTATTATTATTATTATTATTATTATTATTATTATTATTATTATTATTATTATTATTATTATTATTATTATTATTATTATTATTATTATTATTATTATTATTATTATTATTATTATTATTATTATTATTATTATTATTATTATTATTTCTTCTATCGTTTATTTGCATTTACATTTTATTTAAATAACCAATTTGATAGGTAACACAGGAATCCCAGTAGATAATAGTAAGATATTAATTAAAATTAAGTGATGGAATACAGAAAGAAAGAAAAGGGTTGGCTCTCACTTAAGAAAAGGTGTTCTCTGAAAGTGTTCCCCCAGGAGTTCGTGATTGAGTAGGAGGTGTTCTTCCTTATGTATCCCTGATCTCATAGCAGTGTTTTTCTCTTCTAGCAACTGAGCTCGATACATTAATTCAGATAGAGAAGCGGATGGATACAGTTTCAGCTCAGCCTTCACCTCCTCTATTAATCTGTTGATAAAAAAAATCCTTTCAGCATCTCCTCATCTGTGTTCCTCAGGGGTGCAACCACCAATTCAAACTGTTCACGATACTCCATGACTCTTCCCATCTGTTTGATACTCAACATGGGACCAAAAAGGTTCTGTACGAGTTCTGGTTGGAAATGACGGATCAAAGCAGCTTTGAAGCATTCCCAACTGCGTTCCTTGGTTTGCCCTTCCCACCACTGAAACCAGTTGAGGGCTCTCTCTTCCATAGCTATCATCACCACTGATACTTTGTCTCCCTCCTCAATCTGGTTAAGTTTGAAGAAGCGTTCCACCCTGATGATCCAGCCTTAAGCATCCGTACCATTGAGTAATGGTAAATTGATTTTCCGTCCAGCTCGAATCATTCCCCGATCACCCTGCATCTCCCGCCAATCAGGACTGAATTATGACTAGCTGAACTGCTTCTGGAAGATGATGACGCTTGGCTCCTCGTCGCACTCCTCTGCCTTAGAGTTCGCAATTTACCTCTGGTATGCGATCAGTCTGCACTTTCCTCCCGGCGATGACGTTTAGACACCCGTGACCTCTCGCCTCTCCTATGGCGATCCCGGTGTAGTATCAAATTCTTCAGTTCAGCCACCGTCTCGCGCAAGCCAAGCAGTTCGTCCACGGCAGTCTTCACTTCTGCTTAGGCGAATTCTAGATTTTCCACACGTTGCTCCATACTCGATCGAGACATGACCATGCGCAGGTAAAGCCATCATCAATTGCTTT
The DNA here is from genome assembly GCA_945859915.1 of Cuscuta epithymum. NCBI lineage: Eukaryota > Viridiplantae > Streptophyta > Magnoliopsida > Solanales > Convolvulaceae > Cuscuta > Cuscuta epithymum. Next base: position 1,377,584 of record CAMAPF010000955.1, on the reverse strand, counting down.
GATACCAATGATAGGGTTGGCCCTCACTTAAGTTATTGGGCCTAAAACCCTATTATTGAACAACATTAAAATACTTAATAGACTCAAATTATTGGTAGTGCCCATGTCCCTAACACAATTAAAGAAGATGAGATGGACTACTACTTTCATTTTCTAATTCTAAAATAGGGAAATCTATCAAATAGGTCCTTCTACTATGTGCGAAAAGTCAATTAAGTCCTTGTACTATTAATTTCATCAATTAGGTCCCTGTACTATTGAAAATTCATCAAATCTAACTTTCAGCAAGTAATCCGCCACGTCAGCAGGTTACCTAGTGATGTGGCACACTTATGGAGTGATATGGTGTATACATGGCAGTCCACGTCACCCTTTTCTTTTCTTTTCTTTTCTTTTCTTTTCTTTTCTTTTCTTTTCTTTTCTTTTCTTTTCTTTTCTTTTCTTTTCTTTTCTTTTCTTTTCTTTTCTTTTCTTTTCTTTTCTTTTCTTTTCTTTTCTTTTCTTTTCTTTTCTTTTCTTTTCTTTTCTTTTCTTTTCTTTTCTTTTCTTTTCTTTTCTTTTCTTTTCTTTTCTTTTCTTTTCTTTTCTTTTCTTTTCTTTTCTTTTCTTTTCTTTTCTTTTCTTTTCTTTTCTTTTCTTTTCTTTTCTTTTCTTTTCTTATCTTTTTCTTTCTCTTTTCTTTTCTATCACTTCCTTCTTTCTTCCCGCACGGTTACTTCTCTACGCTGACCAGTCTGCAACTTCCTCCATATTTCCTTTTCTCCTTTTCTCTTCTTTCGCTTTCTCTTCCTTTATTTCTTTCTTTCCCGTTCTCATTCTCTCTTTTTACCTGCTGAGCCGGACAATTCCTTCGCCCAAAACCGCCACCGCAGATCCACCGGCCGTTGCCTTGGCAGCCATGGCAGGTGCAAAATCCGAGTTTCACAACATCAACGGGTGGCGACACCCAATCTTTAGGAAGAGATCGAGTCGCAGGAGGTGAGAAAGGAAGAAATCAACAAAAGCCAAAGCGAGCTGATCGGACATGGAGAAAAAAGAAGAAAAGAAGAAAGAAATAAAGTGAAAAAGAAAATAAAATGAAAAATTTAAAAAAAAAAGGGGAAAATATGTTAGGATCTGCAGAATTCAATCTAACAGAACAACAATCGATTCAAGAACGTAAAAGGCAACTGTATTATTCAGGCAACAATGGCCGAAGGCCTAAGGCAACATAGCGTACACTTTACAAATCAAATTCAGCATGCCTATTACTCCTTTCTACATTCTATTTATAGTAATGCAGTCTATCAACCTGCAGTTATACTATATAACAAAGTTATACTATATAACAACTCAACTACTTCCCGACCTTATTTGCCTTCTAGAATAGGCCTAACTAAAATTACTTATTTAGTAAGGTCTCTAACAATTCTCCCCTCCTGAACAACCACCTTGCCCTCAAGGTGGGCGATAGGTAGCAGCCAAAATCTCCTTTTTCTTCTTCTTCCTAGCACTCCTGCCTTCCGAATATTTCACAAATTTCTGAAAGAGGAACTTCATTACTCGGTCTTGCCAATTCACAGACGTTTCCTGAACATCCCTGCTATTGTAAGGCAAGCCAGGAACTGAGCCACCGCTTGTGTATGGAGATATAAAGTCAGCTCCTTCTTTGGTCTGAATATTAAGATCAATAGTCTCTTGTTCCATGTTCTGCCCCTGCACATTCTCTTTACCATACAGTAGATACCCCTCCATAGTTGGGTGCAGAAACTGCGCATTGATTGTGTTAGAAGCATCTTTTTCATTCAGAGCTATATCCCCTTTTATGGAGCAAATCTGATTCCCTTGCTTCCAAATGATGGACTGGTGTTTGAAGTTGATTGCCATATTTCCCAATTGAGTTAACCATTCCATGCCTAGCACCAATTCTGTCCCTCCTAACTCTAGTATGTAGAAAACTTGTTGTATTACACTCCCTTGAACATCTAATTTCAGCCCCATACATCTGCCATTATTGGGAATGAACTCCCCATTACCAGTCTGGACCCTATAACCTTTGATTTGATGGAAAGGAATTTTATACTCATCCACCAATTTCTGTGAAATAAAATTGTTGGAAGCACCACAATCAATGATGACATTTACTGGTTTCTCTCCTGAAAACCAGCTTAGTATTCCCATTACTTTAAAAGTTCTCAAAGACTGTATACCTCCATTGTTGAGCACAGACAATTGCAATGATTTGAGTTCAGGGTGAGGTCCCTCTTGTTCAGAACTGCTGCCCTCCACTTCAGTTTCTTCCTCTCCTTCAGAAAGTTCCATCAAAACCATTTTGAAATTTTTCATCTTACATATATGCCCCCTATTCCAGTTTTCGCCACACTTGAAGCATAAACCTTTGTTACTCCTTTCCATCAATTCTTGTTGGGATAATCTGGGGCAAGTTTTTCCAGAACTGGAACCTTCACCAGCAGAATGTGTAAGAATTGGATTACTGCTACTTCTAATCCCTTCCTCCCCTTTATGATAACTGCTTCCTTTAGTTGTAGTGTTCTTCCATGGTTTTTTACCTTCTTCTTTATTCCCTCTTAACAGAATTTCTTCATTCTTGTCTTCAATCAGCTGTGCAATATCCATAATTTTGCCAAGATCTTTGGTTTTATACAACTTAAGTTCTGCCCTGATATCTTTCTTTAATCCATTCAAGAAGATGGCCCTCATTACCTTCCTATCCAGTCCTTCTTGGCAGGATATAGCTGTTTCAAACTGTTCTCGATATTCTTGTACAGATCTCTTGTGTTTCAATTTCAGAAGGGGACCCAATGGGTTGTGAATCAACTCAGGCTGAAAACGACGAAGCAGTGCCTTCTTCAATTGCTCCCAAGCCCTTACTCTTGCTTGTTTCTCCCACCATTGAATCCATCCTAGAGCTTTGCCTTCCATAGCTACTACTGCCACTTCTATCTCCTCCTCCTCTGGTGTATTGTTGAGTCGGAAATACCTATCGATTCTGACAAGCCATCCAAAAGCGTCTTCACCGTTGAAAAGAGGTAGGTCAACCTTTCTGTGTATCGGGTGATGTTGGCGACGTCTGTGAGGGTGCTCGAACTCCAGGTGATCTTCCGATCCTTCGGAAGAACTGTCAGACGATCGTCGTGCGTGTTGATGGTGATGCGTTGAACGATGCGTTGAACGGTGCGATGCGTGTGAGGTATGCGACGTGTGTGACCTGCTATGCGATCGACTCTCTCCTCGCGCCTCCAATCTAGCTATAGCCGCCTGAAGCGCGGTAAACATCACAGTATTTTGTTGTTGCGATTTTTCCAGTTTCTCATCCAGCTCGTTCATCCTCAAATCCATCTTTGTTCTCGTCAAAACCATCCACAAAGATCGGCGTCTCTGATACCAATGTTAGGATCTGCAGAATTCAATCTAACAGAACAACAATCGATTCAAGAACGTAAAAGGCAACTGTATTATTCAGGCAACAATGGCCGAAGGCCTAAGGCAACATAGCGTACACTTTACAAATCAAATTCAGCATGCCTATTACTCCTTTCTACATTCTATTTATAGTAATGCAGTCTAACAACCTGCAGTTATACTATATAACAACTCAACTACTTCCCGACCTTATATGCCTTCTAGAATAGGCCTAACTAAAATTACTTATTTAGTAAGGTCTCTACCAAAATACCAGTGACTTGGATGGAGGCTTGTAACTTGGTACCGGATGGCAACCAGCTAACAAGTAAATTTGGTTGTTTTGGAAGAGTTGAGGGACTTAATTGATTGGTTTAAAACTACAAGGACTTAATTGACTTTTGGTCAATAGTACGAGGACCCATTTGACAGTTTTCTCTTCTAAAATATAAGAACTTGATCAAATAATATTAAAATAAACATAAGAAAACAAATCAAATCGAACTAAATTAAACCTAATACTTTTCACTTTGGTTAATCACTCCAACCTGAACCAAACGGAAAACGAACCGAAACCAAATCGAAACACAAGTGGTTTTAGTTTGCTACAAATTTTCCCAAGTCCCAACCCGAATAAACTGAAACCGAAGAAAACCGAACCATAAACCGATTTGCCCACCCCTATCCGTAACCCATGTTGTGTCCCCCGTATCCAATAATCCAATGAAAGTGCATTTCTTCGCTCACCATCTAACTTGTCACCATCTTTCATAAGATCATAAACACTGCATCCAAATATCTTTAAATGCCCATGCTTGACAGCTTCTCCTTTCCATTCTTCCTTTGGTACCTTGAAACCTAATGGTACTGGTGGCCCCCCGTTGATAAGATAAGCAACAATGTTCACTGCATAAGCTCAGAACGCCTTTGGATGCCCAACGTTAAGTCTCATACTGGCCCTCTCATTCAAAGTTCTGTTCATCTTTTCTGCCACTCTGTTATGTTGAGGAGTCCCTGGAATCGTCTTTATCATCCGAATGCCATGCTCATCAAAATAATCAATAAACTCCGTGCTAATGTATTCACTATCATTATCCGATTTCAAGCACTTTACCTTCAGATTAGTTTCCAATTCAACCGCAGTTTTCCATTACTTAAAAATATTGAAAACCTCAAACTTACTTTAAGAGAGCAGACTCATACCTTGCGAATTGAGTCATCGATGAAGGTCATATAGTAGTTAGATACTTTGCTAATGATACAAGTCATTGTTTACAAGTACAGGAGCCGATATATATAGGCAATCAATTAGGGTACACACTTAATAAAGTTCTAGGCCTGACTGCCACCAAAGAAACAGGCCCAACTAGGGCTGCCTGCACATTTAACTGGGGTCGGTTGCTGCTCTTTGTTTATTTGGCTCCTAGATCTGAGTCGGAAGAAGCCTACAACCCAACATTAGCAACCTAGAGGAATTTTTTGCCATTATAACACATTTTTGAATTTGACTTCTTGGAGTTCACTGCATTGTGAAGTAATAACTAATAAGATGCATCAGTCCATTACTACATTTTGGTGTTGACGTGTTTAGTTCTATAAATCAGCAATTACTTCAGTCGATGAAGCTGAAAGGTGCTCCTCATGGTACAATTGACGTAAGTACATCTTATGTTTTATTATGTTCAGTATACAGTGGTCAAATTAATTGCTTATGAAGCACAATATTAGGGAAAAAGGTCAGATCACCCCTTTTGTAAGAGGCTCTCTCCGACCATTATCATCTGGGGCGGTTCCAGGTGGAATTTTTCGATGAAATTTTTTGAGCATCTTATTCATTAAGTTTAGTTTACTCATACCAAATTTCAGCTAATAATTCAATCGGGAAGATAGTCAAATGAATTTTGAAGATAACAGCTTAGTTAAACAGCGCAGTATATTTCAATATTTCAGAAAATCATTTGACTGCCTTACCAATTGGATTTTTAGCTGAAATTTGGTATGGGTAAACTAGACTTAATGAAGAAGATGCTCTAAAAATTCCACCGGGAACCGTTTCAAATGGTGACGGCCGGACAAAACCTCCTATAAAAGGGGCGATTTGAACTTTTTACGTAAGTTCAAGGGCCTATCTGACCCTTTTTCCCACATTATTATGTTATTATTGTATGGGCAAAGCTTTACTGGATTTAAATTGGTGTTCGAGTTAAAATGTGGATATAAATTGCATCAGGCATTGCGTAGTGAAGTGGAATCCTCTTGTGCAACGGAACCTGATCCTTTCCTTGACGACGTGTTCTCTGCGATGAGGGTAGGTTCCCAAGTATCGTTTCTGATAAAGTCTTGACTCACTCTGCCTCAAACAATAGACTATAGATCATCTGCTAGGGTTGAAGTGGCTTGCTGCTGAACTTTTGAGGTGGTTTGGGGCCGCAGAATGTAAAATAGGCGTCACAGAAATAAAGACTACGTGAAGATAATTGAAAATTTGGAAAATATATCATAGGGCCGGGTTTTAATGGTCTTAAAACAGCTGACTAGTGATTTAAAATAGCCCAATGTGTCTAGGGGTTTTTACAACAATATTACTAAAATAAAACTTATTTACATAAATATGACTATTCATTTCTACAACATAGTGTTGTAGTAACTTAAGTTCGAAACTTGAACATGAATTACTATGCTTTTATTACTACTCTAGTAACTAATCATATTTTTAATTATAAACCATCTTTATTTTTGTCATATTAATGTAATTATTTCATGTGTATCATTGATACTCCCTCCGTCCCGGAAAATTGTTCCCCCATTGACTTGGAACGGAGTTTAAGAAAGTGGGAATAAAGTGGAAATGTATAGTTGTGGTTGAGTAAGAAAAAGGTAAATGAATTGTAGCCACAAAAAATTTTCCAAAAGGGGAAAGTGGAACAATTTTTTGGGACGGCCCAAAAAGGAAACAGGGAACAATTTTCCGGGACGGAGGGAGTAAGTATTAAGACCGGATTAGGTCAGTAACTAATCATATTATTGTAAACCATCTTTATTTTGGTTATATTAATGTAATTATTTTATGTGTTTATCATTTATAAATATTAAGACCGGACCAGGTCAGTATTTTCCAAAAGCACTGAGGCGTAAGCCTCAATGCATTTTGACTGAGTCACACTAGGCTGACCAGCTGAGCCTCGAGGCGCGCTTCACGAATGCCTTTTAAAATGCTTTGACCATGGTTTGGTTCTTTTCTTGACTCACTACATTTTCCTTTAGTGATATATTTGATGACATTTTTAACTTTATTGTGCTATGTGGTTCTTTTTACAGAAAGCCAAAGTTTGGCTTTATGAGGAAGGTTCTCCCGTTCCAGATCTTCTTGGTGTACGTACATATTTCACTCTTGTTTTTTTCGAGGGTTGTTTGGTAAAATAGGCAGGTCGTTTCTTTTATCTTATGGAGCGCAAAATTTTCTTCTCATTGATTAGTTGGCCTTCATCTATTTCCATCATTTGCAATGGAGCCAAATATTCATTATTTTTTGGCTTCAGAATATGATGGAATACAAAAAATGGCTCACTAAACTGTGTGCGCTTCTTTGTAATGAAGCAGCAGTCAATCCATGCAATTTTGGAAGCGATTTTCATTGTGGGTCGTCCGGAAATAGTCTCTCTGTGCTTTAGTACAGTGGTAAGACTGCGTACATCCGACCCCCCCACCCCACCGTAGGAGGGTCCTTTGCGGCACTGGGGTAAATGATGATGATGACGTATCTAATCTCAGAAGTTAAACATATGGATCATACATATAGAACACTAATTACTGTTCAACTAATGTTTACCATATGTAGGAATGTTTCATCATGGAGCTTGCTGTTGAAATCGAGAATAAAAATAGTCATGCCCTTGTTGCTATGGCAAAGACTTTTTTGGAAAATTTAGATTCTTTTGATCTTGCTGCCAGTTGTAGCTCCCTAGTGCAGAGGCATTCTGATTTGTTGAGAAAATTTCTGGTCGATGCAGATTTTAAAGATGCATTTCTTGAGATAAGAAGACGGGTATCATTGCTTTTCGCATTGATTGGGCGACAAATTACCATTTCAAGTAGAATTGGCATTCACAGGTTAACACTTATCATTTTGTTTACCTACAGGATTGGAACTTCCGCGAAAAAATTCCACCATATAATTATGCATACCACATGAGAAGGAGCAAACAGATTTTTTCAGATGATGCAGTTGAGGATGCAATGCATCGGATCAAGAGAGATGCCTTCTGCACACGATTTCTAAAAGAGAGGGAGACTGCTGCTATGTTGAGGTTGTGCCCTTTGTTTTAACACTCAATTTTTTATATATGTTGTGCAGGTTATATTCTCTCATATTTGATATGAATTGGTCAGGTTGATGAGTTGCTAATTGATACATCTAAGTGACTTAGCGGGTTGGGTTTTAGGATTTGATCAATAGTGTGAGGGGTTGATAGACAGATCTACTTTTTGCATTTTTCATTGAATGTGGGTTTTGTGAACCCTTGGTAGATCTGACATGACATATGTTACTGTTGTCACACTCGAGAGATTGCTTTACCCACATCCTATGTAATACACAGATCATTTGTGTTTGTGGTGTGTTGATTTGAATTTGCAAATGCTATTGGAACTGTAAATCTGATTTTCTTTTGTGTTAAAATGTGGCTTCATCGTGCCCTAATGCTTAAAGATCTTTTTTTAATCTTTTGAAGGGGATTCCTGGTCATTTTGTTTGCATACCATGCTCCTGAAATTCTGAAGTTTGTCGATGGATTTCCCCCCAATTATCCCAGGGAAGCTAAACACATTTTTTATCAATCTAATTTTGCTGGTGATGTTGCGGTAAGAAGCCTAACTACTATCTTTACGGATTGCAAAATTGAAGTATGACCTAAATTAATGTGCCTTTAGGCTTTTAGCAAGTGTTTTCATCTCGTGTTCATTGAAATAACCAGGAATTAAAGGCGGCGGTGGACAAGGAATGTAATGCTGACCCAGATTCGCGATCTCACTTTGTGTTTCGTAAGGTAAATCTTGCAGTTGAAAGCAACTAATATTTGTAGCAATTTGTAATATTTATTTTGATACGTTGTGTATGTTTCTTACCAACTTGACTTATTTAGTGTTTGTTTTGTTGCAGCTTATGTGTATTCAGTTTCAACATGAAGTTTGTCGTAGAATGATTTGGTATGATATTCACGGGTTTTATAGAGCTCTGTGGACGGAGGATGATAGATATTCAGTTGAGTTTGAAAGTTAAGTTCCAGTCAGCCTAACATCAGATCTAGTTAATTCTCAAAGTGTTTGTTTATATTTGGCATTTAGATATTCATTTATTCATAAATAAACAGTTAACTATTCAAGTCTAAATCATTTTTTTCTTAATTTTTGAAACTTTTTATTGTATTGTGACTTTTTATAAACTAGAAAATTGTGTAGTGACTTTTGCAAAAACAGTAAGCCATGGATTACATCTAATGGATAAAAATGGGAACTGAGCAGCTTCCTTTGTTATTAGGTAAAAATGGTTGAGAAGAATACTTTCATTTGGATGCAGTCAATGTTCTAAAATTCGTTAGGCGCTAGTCGGGCGGCCAAGCACCGCCTAGCGCCTAGGGCGACTAGGCGCCAATTAATCGCCGACTAGGCGGTCAACTCGGTTTCAACATAATACCAAAAAATAAAAATATTCTTGACAAAAATAATATATCAAACAGATAAAGTTAAAAGTGTAAACACAATAAACATTTTTCATATTACCTAGTACTTCGTATAATAATTAATAAGTTAGGAGTTAGGAGTTAGGACTGCTTGGTTTACAATAATTAGGACTTAGGAGGTTTCCTTGAAGATTCTTCACTGCTTTGTTCCTTGATCGGTTGATCCTTTAGATGGAGATGTAATCCATAATCCTCCATGCGACTGCATTCTTTATACTCCAAAGCAGAAAAGGGCAATGAAAGTTCCAATTAAGATAAAACCAACAATGCTTTGTTTCACTTTGGTTATAAAAAAAGGTCTGAGCAGAAAAGTTAAGCAAGGGTCAGACCAACTAATTTCTTAACAATTAGCAATTTAGCATTAACTAAAGAGAGAAGAAACTTTGTACATCATCAATTATGAGCAGTACCATATCCAACTTTCAAAATGTTAATAACTCCTTTTCTTCTGAAGTTCAAATTCAAATAAAGCCATTAAGACAACAACTAAAAATATCAGGAAGATTCTTGTTTTGCAAAAGAAAAACCATGTTGGTTTGATGTCTAATTTATATCAGGTGGTGTTATTATACGAACTACCAAATACTTAAATAGTAAGTTAATAATTTGCAGGTATATTACAAGAGAGAAAGAGAGAAAACAGTGGAGCATGCTTTTTAACAAAATATTTACAATTCACAAATACAACCAGTTACAATGTTCAGGAAAAACAATAACAAGAAGAACGACTCTATCAAATAGCATAATGAATAGAATGAAAAGTAATAGGAAGGGGATAAAAAACGTGTACTCGTTTGTAGCTCATGCATATAGTGAACTACAAACCATGACAAATTAACACAAAATAGAACATTGTTTTATTTTCTAACATTATTTTAGGATGCTTAGCAAATGAAAAGTAATTTAAATTCCTAAAACCATAAAACTACAACATTACTATCAAGTATCAATCAAGAAGGTAGTCATCACATATTTTCATCAATGGAAGATAGAGAAATAGACAAACTTATTATTCTCAACTTTTTTAAGAATAACAAGTAATTGAAATAAATCACTAGTTAAAGTTTACATTAATTCTTTGAGGAATTTTATCAAACATCATAATTCATTCCAAATTCCTATCAAACTATCTCAATTAAGTATCACATCTCAAGAAAAATCAGCAAATATTTTAATAACCTGCAAGGACAATGTGAACAGAATACCATTTACAATATATGCTTAACAACATAACCATTTTCACAAAACTGAGCTCAAACTTTTGCCCTGTGGCCATTGACCCATTGCATCCAGTAAATCTAACACGATTTTCCTTTTTTAGTTGACTCGTTTAAACATTCAAAATCAAAATCAGAAGCACTTGGATTAATTGAATTGTAATTGCTAGACCTTTGAAAAGAAAAACATAAAGAACTATCTTAATAACAAAGTAACTATAATAATACATCAAAAATATTTTTGCCAGGACGGCTGGATACAGAATAGTGGAGACGCTGGTTCAACTAAGAAGAGAATCCGTCAAGGCGTCAACTATGGCCGCCGTTCGCCCATTCCATCGAAGAGAACAGAGTCGTATACTTTATTAGGTTTAACTTCTAAGTGGACTGGGCGAAGAGAAAAAAGGGTGTACTCTATCAAGTGGGAGGTAAAGAGAGTCTGAACTGACTAATCTCTTACCTAGGCAGACGACTAATCGGCGATTACTAGGACTGGACGGACGACTAATCGGTAGAGCGACTTTGGAGCCGAAAACAACAAAATCTCCACGGCACTTAGCCGTCTAGCGATTTTTCGGCGACTAGGCGCCCGCCTTTTCCGACTTTTAGAACCACGGATGCAGTTGAGAGTTATAAAAAAAGAATCTCTTTTGATTAGAAAATATAGACCGAGAACGTGTTTAGATAATTAGTTAAAAAATTAAGACTTCTCAAATGAAGGGCTAATAGTTGACCTTGGGTGGTATTTCTAGCTTCCACACTCTAGTCCATGTCACTTCCGGTTGAGTATTTCGGGTCAATAACCGATAACAGCTCCGAATCGAATAAATGCCCCCTAGCCTCCGTTGCCGAAATTTGTGCATCTTCCCCATGCTCGGGTTGTATAGGTATGCTGGCGATTAAGTCCCTATCCTCGTTAAATAAATCCGCAAGAATATCAAAATCCCAATCAGTCCCATCTTCGTCATTATAGACTGAACACAAATATCTTCAAGCCCTGATAAAATGTTACTAGCTGGACGACCTTCTTTAGGAGTAATGAGCCAATTATCTTTCAAAACCCGCATCGATTTGCTGCTTCCAATAAGAAAGCACAACCTCTTCTTGACCGCCAGTATAGCTGCCACAATGCTACATTGCTACGCCAAATAAGGGAAGGATTACTTCCGCACTTAGTTCCAAGAATATTATCATGATTAAAATATTTGGCTTTTTGCATTTATCAACCAAAGAAGACGGATTTTTTAATAGGCGTCAGTGCGTCACACCTTTTTGCCTAACGTAGCAATATTGAACTCTCGTAATTTCCGAAAGCCCAATCCACGCTTCGGTTTGGACTACAAAGATCACCCCAAGTTTTCCACCTGATTTCTTTTCGGGATAAGGGTCAGTTTGGTCCTCGAAGTTGCAAAAAAGGGGTCAAATAAGTCCTTATATAGAAAATTTTGTCCGGACGTGCCATTTGAGGTGGCTCCCGGTGGAATTTTTTGATGAAATTTTTTGAGCATCTTATTCATTAAGTCTAGTTTACTCATACCAAATTTCAAATAAAAATTCAATCGGGAAGACATTCAAATGAATTCTTGAAGATAACTGTGCCGTTAAAAGCGCAGTCATCTGAAAGTGGTGGTGGAGCGCGATACTGACTCGGAAGAAAGTTCATCGGAAGAAGAGGGCCAAGAAGAGGTCTTGGTAAGAGAATCAGAAACAGAAGAAGAAGAAGAAGTTAAAGGAAGAGGGGATGAAAAGAAAGTAGAAGAAGTCTCTTCCTTAAAGAATGGGAAACCTCATATCACTATTAGTCTTAAAAAAATCTGCAAGGTTTGGGCTTTTATCCCCAAAATTTGATCCTTGTTGCGTTTTAGATGAAGATTTTGTTCAGTTGGATTTTTGTTTGAATTTCTTTCAGGTTTGCAAGAGAACTGGCCATGAAGCGGGATTCAAGGGGGCGACCTACATTGACTGCCCAATGAAGCCCTGTTTTCTCTGCAAAATGCCCGGTATTTCCGATTTTCTGTCTTTTTCTTTGTTTCCATTTAATCATAGGTAGTTAGATTTTACCAGGAACTGAATTTATTTTGTGGATGCAATACTAAAAGGACTAGAACAAGCTCCCGCATACTAGTAGTATTTATCATTTTAGTTCATATAACATGTTCACATCTCTAGTGAAAAGGTAAAAAGAAATAGTGTATCAATTCATTACAACAGTTTCATATTTGGATGCTCACCCAAGAATTTAGGGAAGTAGTGTGATGTGTGATTGATGAAATGATGCCTGTGAAATGTTGAAGCAAAGCCTACTTTGTTCCAAGTGCTATTTCAAGTTTCCTACTACAGTGGCATCTTTCATCTTCGTATACTCGCTTTGTGTTTTTATAGTACATTTAGCCGTTTGACTTACATGATTTTTTTTTAATTATTGAAGGGCATACCACAATGTTTTGTCCACATCGAGTGTCAACGGAATTTGGTGTAGTGCCGTCACCGCGTAGGAACAAGGAAAATCCTTTGGAATATTTTTTCCAACGCCAGATTCAACCCCACATTCATCCAGTAAGCTTGTTCTCCTTTTCTTTCCAAATGGCCCCGACATTTTTTCCTAACCATCACTTGGGGTATTTTGGAACTTGGGAAATGGCAGGGAAAAGAAATGCCAAGGGAAAAGATTATTTAATGTTTGGTCTTACTTCAGAAAACATGAAACAATATCAATTTAAAATTTCACATATGTCTAGATCTGTTAAACAATTTCCAACATGTATATAAAGTTATTATGGGTTTTCTTATAAATTATGTTAATGATTGTATTAACTTTAATTGTACTTATTTTCCCGCCATTTCTTTCTTCTAAATTTTATCTCTGTTTTCGTCTGCAATTTCCTTAACATTTTCCCAGATACAAACATACCCTTGACGAGTCTGATAGTTCTCTTTGTCTAATCACAGATCAGGCCAACATTTGTGATCCCAGATCAAGTGCAATGTGCTGTTATTCGATATCATAGCAGACGGGTCACATGCCTGGAGTTCCACCCTACTAACCACAATATTCTTTTATCTGGTGATAAGGCACGAGTTCAGATTTTCTTCTTCTCATATGGCAACTAGAATATGTAAGCATTGGAAAACATGTTTCCTGATGCTATAATGCTATTCACCTTTTGCTTCTAATATAGAAAGGACAACTTGGAGTCTGGGATTTTGTGAAAGTACATGAGAAGATGGTCTATGGAAATATACATGGCTGCATACTTAATAATATGAAGTGAGCATGTACTTGTTTATTTTCTCATAATCATATACATGTGCTGTAGTGTTATGTTTCTCCTGAGCACATTCCTGAATGAAATAAATGAACTCTGTAGGTTCAGTCCAGCAAATGATGGATCCGTATATGCTGCATCTTCAGATGGAACAGTTAGCTACACTGATATAGAAACTGGAATTTCTTTGTCATTGATGAACCTTAATCCTGATGGATGGCAGGTGATTTCTCTATAGCCAGAGTGCATTCTCATTATTGCATCTGACTATCGTGCCTTTGTTTGATTCGAAAGAGATGAAGAGAGGAATGGAGGAAAGTGAAATTGTTTACAAAAATGCTATGTTTGGCTCAATGGAGTACATAAAATGAATTATGTAACAATGATTATATAGACCAATTTAAATAAAATATAAAGGTGAATTAGAAACAAAGAAAAATGTATTTCCTAAATTCCTAATTACTCCAAATTGGGTGAGCAAGACATGGTGAGTTTGGGGGAGTGTACATATCGCCACTTTCTTCCTTCCTCCCAAAACTCCCTCAAACAAATCCATGACACTCTGTTAAGGGCAGACGTACAAGATCTCGTCCACGGACGAGAACGAGAGACTGGCAGGGAACGAGAGCTTAGAGAATTCTGTAATTTGGAATCGATGATGAATGTATTAATTGGAAGAATTAAAAGAAAGGGCTTAGTGGAATTAATATGATCTTGGAAGTATTCCAGAGATCCAAGAATTAATTCTCCAAAGCTGTTTATTGAATAATACTAATGACCCTTATATAGTTATTACAAGAGTCCTAATTTTAAAAGGTAATAAATGCTAACCAAGAAGTTTCCTTAATCATAATAGGAATAATTATGGAAAAGAGAAAAATGCTAATTAGGAAACTGCTGAATAGGAAGCTAGGAATAGTTAAAGAAAGAGATAAATGCTCATTAGGAAACTGCTGATTAGGAAGCTGCCTAAACTGCCAGGTCACAGATTTCTTTCTCAGCCACTTTGGATTCCAGATTCACCCTTCCTGATCATCCGATTTCTACGTTGATATTTCCAACCATAGAATTGGTCTGTAACACACTCCTTCACTTTCCTCTCCACTACAAAGTTTTCCAACCATATAAGGGCTGAGTTATAACTTAGAAGAAGTGAAAAACTGTAATAGTATGCAGACTTTGATTGAATTTGTTCTCTGATGGCCTTAAATGTCAATATCCTACATTCTCTTTTCATGTTTCAAATTGAATATGAAGATTTTATAGTGTTTGATTCATGTATTTGTTTGAATCTTTCATACAAAAACTTGTTCATTTTTTTTACCAGACATTGTAAGTGAGAGTTCTGCACGATCAGATTTCTTATGTTACAAGCTGCACATTCGTGAATTTAACCTATTTTGTTGTTATGTAATTGTTAAATGGGACCTTGAACTCAGTTCCTTATTGTGAAAGTATATAGATTATACTTTAGGATATTAGAATATACTTCAGAATATTCTAGGAATATACTTTAGGATATTATTATTGTATAGAATCTTATATAGGAATATTCTATTTGTAATGTATATTTATAGGGACTTACATAACTAATGAAATATACAGAAAATCTTTCCTCCTCTCTTCAATATTATATTTTGTAGTTTATATTTCAACATGGTATCAGAGACATCCATTTCAGTTTAGTTTTTCAGATTTCAGTTCTTTATTCAGGCTGATTTCAGTTCAGTATTCAGGCTGGGTTCTTTCTCCAAGAACTTGAGTTAACTTCAGAACCTCACACACCATTTTCAGAACCTTACACACCATTCTGCCTACAGAACCTCTAAACACCATTAAACAGAACCTCTGTCCAGACCCTCATTCCAGAACATCAATACACCCTAACCAGAACCTTTGTCCAGACCAACACCGTCCTATTTCTCACCTCCGTCCTAACCATTTGCACTTGCCGCCGCCGACCACGTCTTTGGAGTCCGCACCGGCAAAGCTTCGCGCGTCAGTCACACGCGCCGTCGAAGACTTTCGCGGCTGCCGCACGCGCCGGCGAGTGAAGCTTCATAGCTGACCGGATTTCTAACCGGATTCGGCACCTAGGTCGCCTGAGTATTCTCTGCCAGGCAAATCCATTTTTCCGATCTACGAGCTTTTGGATCCACAGTCTTCTCGAGGTTGGCGACGCGGATACTTTTGGAAGGGAGCTGCGTATATATTTTATCTATTTATTCGTACCAGACTGTTGAGAAAGGTTGGGATTTGAGACTAGGTGAGCTGGCTTGAATTAGAAAGGGGCTGCGTTATATTTTTGGAGTCGCCACTATATTAGCTGGGAAGTCAGAAACCCAGGCCTCGCCAACCATCTATTGAGCTGCGGCTAGTAAGTCTTAATTAGCTGTATTTATTTATTTATTCCAAAAAAAAAATCAAAAAAAAAAAAGAAATAAAAAAAAAATGTCTTTTACGGGTCCATTTGGCAGAGGAGTAATATGCCATTACTGCAAGAAGCCCGGGCACTTGCTCAAAGAATGTAGAAAGTTGCTGTTCAAAAATCAAGGAAATCAGCTTGCTCATGTTGCTTCCGCTACGAGTTCATTTGATGGATCAATTGCTATTTCTGCAGACGAGTATGCCAAATTTATTTGCTACCAAGAATCTCTAAAGCATTCCTCTGTCCCTATCTCGGTAGTCGCTAATTCAGGTATTTCAAGCACATGTCTCGTTTCATCATCCTCGAAATGGGTCATTGACTCAGGTGCCACCGATCATATGACCGGTAATCCTAGTTTATTCTCTTCATTTCATTCACATTTACCTACTTCTAGTGTCACTTTAGCTGACGGGTCTACCTCACCTGTTCTTGGATCCGGTACTATTATCCCGACTTCTACATTACCCTTATCATCTGTTTTGAGTCTTCCTAATTTTGCATTTAATCTGCTTTCTATCAGTAAAATCACGCGTTCTCTTAATTGTTCCGTAACATTTTTTCCTGAATACTGTGTGTTTCAGGATCTGTTAACGGAGCAGATTATTGGTAAAGGACATCAGTCGGGTGGTCTTTATATTTTGGATACATCAATCACAAAAGGTATCTCTTGTCTTGGAGTTGGAAATTTGTTAGAAGCTCATTACCGATTAGGACATCCATCTCTCCCACTAATGAAACAAATATATCCCCAGTTTAATAAGGTGTCATCTATACAATGTGAGTCGTGTGAATTTGCAAAACATCATCGTACTAGTTTAAGTCCTCGACTTAATAAACGAGCAAACGCTCCGTTTGATCTTGTTCATACTGACGTTTGGGGGGCATGTCCTGTTGTATCTAAATCTGGTTTCAAATATTTTGTAACCTTTGTTGACGATTATTCTCGTATGACATGGTTATATTTTATGAAACGTCGATCAGAGTTATTTACTCATTTTTCTGCATTTTGTGCTGAAATTAAAACTCAATTTAATGTTCCTGTTCGTGTGTTGAGGGGAGACAATGCCCAAGAATATCTATCTGCTCCATTTAAATCTTTTATGCTTCAAAATGGCATTATTCATCAAACATCATGCGTAGACACACCTCCTCAAAATGGAGTTGCTGAAAGAAAAAATCGACATCTGTTAGAAACTGCAAGGGCTCTTCTATTCCAAATGAATGTACCTAAACAATTTTGGGCGGATGCCGTGTCTACCGCATGTTTTTTGATCAACCGTATGCCCTCTTCTGTTTTAAACGGTAAAGCTCCTTATCACTGCTTATTTCCAAATAAAGAGCTTTTTCCTATTCCTCCTAAAACATTTGGTTGCACTTGCTTTGTTAGAGACGTTAATCCTCATCTTACAAAGTTAGACCCCAAATCATTAAAATGTATTTTCTTGGGTTATTCTCGAGTTCAAAAGGGGTATAGATGTTTTTGTCCAAGCACGGGTCGATATCTTGTTTCTATTGATGCATCATTTCATGAAAAT
The DNA here is from genome assembly GCA_945859915.1 of Cuscuta epithymum. Classification (NCBI taxonomy): domain Eukaryota; kingdom Viridiplantae; phylum Streptophyta; class Magnoliopsida; order Solanales; family Convolvulaceae; genus Cuscuta; species Cuscuta epithymum. The sequence continues at coordinate 1,359,998 of CAMAPF010000955.1, read as the reverse complement.
ACACCTTTTTCATCATCCAAGACAGATATTCATGGGGAGAATGATGAAATACTCATTTACACGGTCACTATACCGGAATCTACACCTTCGGTAATTGTTCCACATGTTACCGTTCCCGACCCCAGACCTCCAGTACACTTGGTTTACACCCGTCGACACAAAGCACCAGATCACCCTCCACCTGTGACACCTGTGATTACATATCCTGATATTGGTTCGCCCTCGATCTCATGTCTTGAACCAGTACCTGCTTCTTCAGATCATGTCTCTACATCAGATCTTGACCTTCCGATAGCACTACGTAAAGGTACACGATCTTGTACTCATCCTATTTCTTCATTTGTGTCGTATAGCCAGTTATCCCCTGCCTCATGTTCTTTCATTGCTTCCATTGATTCTATTTCTGTTCCCAAATCTGTTAAAGAAGCCTTGTCTCATCCTGAATGGCGTCATGCCATGGTAGAGGAAATGAATGCTTTGGATCTTAATGGTACTTGGGATTTGGTAGACTTGCCTTCAGGGAAGAAGTCTATTGGATGTAAGTGGGTCTTTGCTGTTAAGGTTAACCCAGATGGATCTGTTGCTCGGTTGAAAGCTCGATTGGTTGCGAAGGGTTATGCTCAAACCTATGGTGTTGACTATTCTGACACTTTTTCTCCTGTTGCTAAATTAACATCTGTCAGGTTACTTATTTCACTCGCTGCAACTCATGATTGGCATTTACATCAGTTGGACATTAAAAATGCGTTCTTGCACGGTGACCTTCAAGAGGAAGTTTATATTGAGCAACCTCCGGGATTTGTTGCTCAGGGGGAGTATGGGAAGGTTTGTCGACTTCGCAAATCTCTTTATGGTCTGAAACAGAGTCCTCGTGCATGGTTTGGGAAATTCAGTCAATCACTTGAACAATTTGGAATGGTAAAAGGTCAATCAGATCACTCTGTCTTTTACAGAAGAACGAAAGCAGGTATCACATTGCTTGTGGTGTATGTGGATGATATTGTGATTACAGGAAGTGATACTGCAGGTATTTTGGCTCTCAAGAATTTTCTTCATAGCCAATTCCAAACAAAAGACCTAGGCTCATTGAAATACTTTCTGGGTATTGAGGTAACACGGAGTAAGAAAGGTATATTTCTATCTCAGCGTAAATATGTACTTGATTTACTAGCTGACACAGGGAAATTGGGAGCAAAGCCAAGCACAACTCCCATGGTTCCTAATGTGCAACTCACTCAAGAAGGCATGCCATTCGAAGATCCAGAAAGATACAGAAGATTGGTTGGAAAGCTTAATTATCTCGCAGTCACTCGTCCAGATATTGCTTACTCTGTGAGCGTAGTGAGTCAATATATGTCATCTCCGACCATTGATCATTGGGCTGCTGTAGAACATATATTATGTTACTTGAAGGGAGCACCAGGACGTGGGATAAATTACTAAAGATAAATTAAATAGGTGGCAACACACTATCAAGAAATTAAAGTTTTCACGCCCAACTAAGTGACTATTAGTATTCTAATGAAAGCACCTTTTGTTGTTCATCTTATAAAAGGGGATGGTTACAATGCATTTCATCGCTAATGATCGGCCTCCATTTTGATAAGAATACACACTACGCCTCCTACAAAATCAATAATCATTTCATGGTGCGTTTGCTAGAAATGCAACACCCATGAAGTACACTTCTTTTGCATCGTTTCTTATGAACTATCAAAGGGGAACAATTGTTTGCTCGACTTCAAATGATGTTTCCATCTATTCTATCACTCTAATTGTTTCTTATGTACAATTCATGTTTAATAATGTAAACAGGCTCTCTTAAAAATAATATAAAACGTGTACACCTGATAGGCATCTAAAGAAGTAAAGAACTACATGGGCAACATTTCCTACGAAGTACTTCGTATTAGATAGAACAGATCGCGTATAATAGAGAACTATTTTTGAAAGAAAAAAATCTGTTATTGATATTTACCGCAGTAATTCATAATCTATACGGAGTATAGTATAAGTTCGTATGCATATTATTTACGAGTAATATACGTATGCAATTAATCAGTACATTTGGTATCTTTGATTTTATGTATCAAGTGAACACATGAAGCCTCGAGAATATTTTTTGGCGGCCCAATAAAAAAAATTATTACACATACATTTTTGCACGTAATTTAATTAGATAATTTATCATACTTATATAGTTATATGAGTTGGTGTATGGCAGGTGTGCATATTCGCTCTAATGTGTAATGATGTACTTAATGTGAAATAATGGGAAAGGTTACCCAATAGGGTACCTGGCAGATATATTTATACTAATAAAAGTTTCCAAAGATACAAAGGATTCCTAATTTAATATTAGGCTATTACACCCCCTCAAACTGTGCGGGAGATACAACGCGCAGGTTGTCCTTTAAAAAATGAAATTGCTGACTAGAGAGACTTTTAGTAAATATATCTGCCAACTGAAGACTGGTAGGAACATATTTAACAACAAGATCACCATGAGCCACACGTTCACGAACAAAGTGATAATCTATCTGAACTTTGACTTTGACTCCAACACAAACCTTATTGGTAATCCATGATGAATTCTCCTAACATTGAATTGGACTAACTCATCTCTTTAAATTCTGAAGGGTTGATGTTAGGAGCAATAGTGTAATTGGTGAACCAATTTTGATTCACAAGAAATCAAGTAAAGTCGTTGGTCTTCACTGCAATCCTTTTCAGCCAGATCTTCTGTTAAGCTGTGGAAATGATCACTTTGTAAGTTCCGATGGTCAGTTCGTATGATATTTTTTCAACTGTCATGGAAAATGCTAGGAAAATGAAAACGAAACTAACAGAAGTTATTTTCTTGAGTTTGACTTCATTGCAAATTTTGGTCAAACTTCAAACTTATTTATTTACTATAGTCCTACTATATCTATTATAAATAGTAAGAAATATAAGCTTATGATTTATTTTTATAATCACATCAATCACATTCTATTTTCTTTTGCTTGAATTTTCCGGGATCCAAACATACCATAAAAGTAATAATTCCAAATCATGGTTGGGTAGTGATTATATGGCACCACAGTTTTGGCTATCCTCTCTATTCACGGGGAAAATATCTAATTGATTCACATGATAGGCACGTATATGGGACATGCGGCTGTTGAAATCTGGATCTTCTCTGTGCAACCTACCACACAAACGTGTTGTAAACTCAGCGTACTTTTCTCCGCATAGTGGTAGCAAGATACTTACAACTTCACAGGATAATCGACTTCTTGTTTGGGATTCAATATATGGTAACCTTGATACTCCTAGCAGGGAAATTGTTCACAGTCATGATTTCAATCGACACCTTACTGCTTTTCGAGCAGAGTGGGATCCAAAAGTAAGCCCCATTCAATTGGAATCTAAACAAACATTTTATTTAGTGTCTATTTGGAAAGGCTTTAAGTGGATGAACTGGGTGAAGTTGCTGAAGTTGTTGAAATGACTGAATTATGAAAAATTTTGTATTTACATTCAGTAATATTTTTCAAAATCAATTTTTAAAAATAAACTTAATCTATAATTAATGTCCGAAGTGATTTAGAAAACTGAAAATGTTGAGAGTGAATTGTGTGGTATGCAGGATCATTCGGAGTCGCTTGTTGTCATTGGGCGTTACATAAGCGAGAATTTCAATGGAACTGCCTTGCACCCCATCGATTTTATAGATATCAACACTGGACAGTTGGTTGCTGAAGTGATGGATCCGAACATAACAACAATCAGTCCTGTGAATAAGTTGCATCCACGTGATGATATTCTTGCATCTGGAAGTTCAAGGTCAGTCCTGAGTAAAACAGTTGCTTTAACATTTCTTAAAGCATCGACCTAAACATGGTACTTTGACATGTTTCAAATTGGCATATCCAGGACCCTCGAAAGTTCAAGTTTGGAGTGGTCCATAAAAGTAATTCACTAATGTAAATCTCCATAGTAAAAGTTTTACTTAAAGATTTTTTATAACCAAACTCATGCAATGTTTTCAAAAATGAATCTATTCAAACATTAATGCTTTGCTTGCAGATAATCATTCTTGTCATTGTGATAGTATTTTTATTGTCTCACCATTTATTGCTCTTTTTATAGTCAGTTTGTGTTCGAACTCAACTACTAAACTGTGCAACTTGTATATAAAGTCTCTTCATTTTTCAATTTATAGTTCTTATGAAGTTGCATGTAGTGACTGGTGTTCTTGAAATGAGTGTTTTGTGAGAGTTTCAGGTCACTTTTTATTTGGAGGCCAGTGGGGGAATCTGAGGAAAGGGATGAGCAGAAGAAGATTTTAGTTATGGGACATGCTGATAAGAAGATGCGAAAGATATTTGGTGATGCTGACAGTGATGAAGATGGAGCTAGTGGTAAGAAGAACATCAAGAAAAAGAAGAACATGAATGTTGCTTTGAAATCTCAGTCTCTCAGTCTCAAAAAGAAGAACAGCTAGTTTTTTTTCTGCATTGTCTAATGATTTCCCAAGATACATATGCAGCTGTTTTGTATAGTTTAATAGTCCCAACTTCACAATTTTGTGTAGAACTTGGCCAGGTGAAGAAATGTTGTCTTTTATGGCATGTTGAGCAGTTTAGCCTCTCTCTGGTCATGGGTCACTCTTTTCCTTCATTGTAGACTTGGTAGTGATGCAGCCTGACCCATAAAGTAGTTGGGACATTATTTAACGTGTTATTTTGTTATGCAAAATTTGATCGCTCCATTGTGTAAAGTATTGCTTGGTTATATATTTTGCTATTTTATGGTTTACTATCTATACAGCTCATCAACAAGGTAGTAGGATTGTGTTTTTGTAATGTATCATGTGTAATACTCCCTCTGTCCCCTTTTAAATGTCCCGGAGGAGGGTGGCACGGGTTTTAAGAAAAGTGAGTTTGTGTGGTTGATATTAGTTGATAAAGTAAGAATAAAGTAAGAATAATTTTGAGCCACACAAACTTTACCAAATAAGGTATGAGACATTTAAATAGGGACAGCCCAATATGGTAAAACGGGGCATTTAAAAGGGGACGGAGGGAGTAGTTCATAAGAGGAACTATTATTGGCCATAGTGAATAACCAAGTTTGAACCAGCGCAGCGATAGAGAGCCGGCCCTAGGGGAAATCCTAGGCGGTCATCCCCAACTCCCTTCAAGATCCGATTTTGGAAGATGAAGCATTCTCTATGCAATGAAAGATCGAATCAAAGGTTTTTCTATGTTTTCTCTTAGGGGTGGACTCGGGCTGGGCGGCCCGACCCAGAACCGGCCCGGCCCGGGGCCTGGTGGGTCCATCGGTTCAGTTTGGCCCGGCCCGGGTGATGGGCGGTCCGGGCTCGGGCCCTGCTTTAGGTGAACTGGCCCGGCTGGCTCGGGCCCTCCATCGGCTGCTTTAATTTATTTTTTTTTTTGAAATTTTTTTAAGTTTTGGGTTGGATTAGGTATTTTGGGCCATTTGAGGTGGTTTGGGGTGGTTTGGGGTTGAGGGGGAGGGGTAGGGGGTTAAATAGGAGAACAAAAAAAAAAATGGCCCGGCTTGGCCCGGCCCGGCCCGGCCCGGTTTGGTCCGGAACAAGAACCGGCCACCGGCGGTTCGGGTTCGGGCCCCAGTTTTCTGGCCCGAGGCCCGGTCGGGCCCAGGCCCGAACTGGCCCGGGTCCACCCCTATTTCTGCTCTTTTTCAATTTCTATTTTCAAGGAATTTGGTCCGTCTTCTTCATTGGCTGAGAATTTTGTCCGCTTCATGTGAGCGTGTTGTATGTTATTCTCCTAGCAATGTCTAGAGGCTGTGCATTTTTAATCGGTGTAATCGGTCTGGTGAAGCTTCTTCAACCTTGTTGTTCTGATGTTTCAAATACTCGCCCACCACCTGAACCACCGCCTCACTCTGGGAAGAAGAAGATGATCAAGCGGATCTCCTTTTCGGTCGCTGGTCAAACCGATGCTTCAAGAAATATTTACTCGACTGATTTCCCTTTGTTGGTTGCTGGTCAAACCAATTCTCCCTTTCCGGTGGCTGGTGAAGCCGGATCTTTTGGTTGTAATTTTTTGATTTCTCTTTGGAGTAGCAAGAAGATCAGCAAGGCTGTTAGACTAGACCAGGCATGGACCCGGTTCGGGTCGCCCGGCCCGGGACCGGCCCGACCCGCCATTGTGCGGGCCCGGAACCGGCCCGGTTCTCGGGTCCGGGTCGGGCCTAGGCCCGGTGGGGGGGGGGGGTCCGGGCTCGGGCCTTGTATTTGGTGAACCGGCCCAGCCGGGCCTAGGCCCGGGCCGAATTGATTTTTTTTTTTTTTTTTTTTTTTTCATTTTTTGGGGTTAGCCGGGTTGGGCTTGATGGTTAGGAGGGGTTTGGGGGTTTGGGGGGGGGGGGGGGGGGTGGGGGGGGGTGAGTGGGGGGGTTAGGAAAGCAAAAAAAAAAAATGGGAAAGTTCCCGAAATGGGACTAAAAAAGATCAAAAATTCCAAAATAGGACTGTCATGTTTTTATTCCCAAAATAGGACTAATTACCGCCAAATTTAGAAAATACTGTCATGTTTGAAGTCTGGTACTGCCAAAACATGGCAGTAATTAGTCATATTTTGTGAATAAAAACATGGAAGTCTTATTTTGGAATTTTCAAACTTTTTTAGTCCCATTTTGGGTAATATCTGCTCATCCTATTGTAACCTCAGGCTATTCATTCTCTTGTATTTTTGCTATCGCTTAATAATAAATTAGTTATTTGATTTTAAGAGGAATTACTATTATTGTAGTTGCGTTGAGATCCAAATCAGTGGAGTTGCATATGATAGCGGCGCTCCAGAATGTGGAAACCATAGCGCTTCGAGCTCACTGCTGGTCCTCAATCTCTTGCGCACGGGGTTTGTCAAAAGATGGTTCATGGTTGTAACTAGTAACGACTACTTAAACTCCTCCAGACGTTATCAGAAAAAGTTCTAATCTAGCCTAAACTACATCCTAAATGAAAACCGAGTGATCTAAACTATGTTATATACCCAGAGTAATTTGTTGTTTCATTTTATTCTTTTGTTATATAATTGTCAATAAGAGAATAATATCAAGTTCATAAGTAACTGATACGGAGTATTTCATTTAGTGATGGACCTGCGTCCGGGTCGGGCCTAGGCCCGGCCGGGGCTGGATGGCAATGATTTAGGCCCGGGACCGGCCCGGTTGTCTACCGGTTCCGGGCCGGGCCGGGTCCAGTTCTATTTTTTTTTCTTGATTATTTCATCCCCTACCCCCCATCCCCCCAATCCCCGAAATCCATCAGAAACACCTAGCCCATTTAAACCCAACCCAAACAAAAAAAAAAAAGGCCCGAACCGGGCCTGGCCGAGCCGATTCACATTTAATCTATCCCGGAACCGCCCCGGTTTCATCCTTAAACCGGGCCTAGACCCGGAACCGGTACCCCGGTTCCCGGGCCGGGCCCACACAGTACCGGGCTGGTCCCTGGGTCGGGTGGCCACACTGATGCAATCACTAATTTCATTAAATAAATAGTCAAAATTGAAAATTTGTACTTTATTATATTTTTAACTAGTATCTTTACCCGTGCTGTGCACGGGATAAAATGATTTTTTATTTAGTTTTACTAAATAAAAATTAGTTACTTAGTCGATTATATCATTGATTTAAAATGTATATATTCATATAGATTGAGTATGCCTTATTTTTGAACTAATTATCTAAACATGTATCAGAATATATTTTTCAATGAACAGAGCATATTTTTTATAACTCTCAATTGCATCCAATTGAAATTAATCTATTTTTACCTAAACAAAAAGGAAATGTTCAATGACTATTTTTATCCATTAAATATAATTCGTGGCTTACTGTTTTTTTTTTCAAAACTAACTACACATTTTTGTAACTTATTTATCTAAAAAAGAGCCAAGTCAAAATTTTAAAGATATTAGCCCTACTATGTTTTAGAAATTTTCAAATTAGTCTTTTGATTTCTTTATTAAGAAAAGAGTTTAGAATATATAGTTTTGTGGCATTCCGATTTTAATGAATGTGATGATGGCGACAATGGACTGTATATTGTGATTGACAGCGATCTATTTATATTTTGTTAGGTTGAGTTATTGAAGGTTTCAATGATCTTATTAAGTAAAATTAATGTTATTGAACGAAAAAAAGTTTCATGCCTTAGACTTTCAATAGACAATTTTAATCTAGAAGATTAGATGAATAAATCCTATAAAAAGAATCTCATCACATCAAGATGTGGCTATAATCGAAACATAAGCATGTCAAATTATGCAATGAAATTAAAAAGACAAATGTCTCATATGCTGAAATGAAAAATGATCTCAATTTGCGCGACCAAATAATTACTATGTACCTTTGATATACAACCTAGTTTATTTATCTAGCTCTTAAACAAAAGTTTTAGTCTCACGATATAATTGTAATTTATAATAAAACTTTCTAAGACTTGAAATGTAACTTTCGGTCAAAGTATATCAAGATTATATTAATATGTACACTAAAGTAAAAATAACGTTTACTTTCATAAGTGATATAAAAAAATTGATTTCAATTGAAAATATCCTTAATTAGAAAGGTGGTCATAACTTGAAATAGCTTAAGACAAATTTATATTCAGTAAATTTTAACACATGCAGTCTTGCTATTTTAATTTTTCCACTTTCGTTTTATCATACTTCACTCTTCTTTTTATTTTAGGAATAATATGGAAGTTATTAGAAATATTTTTAAACAATTTTTTTGAAATAATTTAGGGGTACTTAAAAGATGTTTATTCTCTTGTATTTCACTTTCATTTTCAATTAGTACTTGTAGTTATTATATTGAATTAAATAATATTTAAATAATTATTCTTTCGATAGTCCTAGAATTATGCCATATTGCCATCATATCATTTCACCTTCTACATCATTACATAGTACTAATATTATCATTTGGTTCTACATCATTACATAGTACTAATATTACCATTTGGTTCGTTTTCCGCTTTAGTTTCAAAACCTTATCTATAATCGAGAATACAACATTCACAACCTTATCTATAGGGATCTTGTCAATTTTTGATGGTTCATCATTGCACACAGAGTGGATATCTTGGAGGTGATTGTAATCGACTCTTGGTGTTGTGGATTTTCAATTTCGTCCCATATAACACTTTTGAGTTTTTTACACAGTTAAACTATTCCATTAAACTTTTATCACTAAGCGCCGGTTTCTCTAATCTTCGATCTCTTCTTTTTTATTTCTCTAATCCTTTTTATAAACTTAATTAAATTTTATCAACAATCTTAAAAAGGATTGAAATTTCAGATTCAATCCTTTTTTATAAATTTTATCATAATTAAAAGTACCTGTCTAAAAAAAATCCACAATTATAAAATGAATACTCAATAGAAAACGATCAACAATTAAGAAATTAAACAATCAATTATGATTTTTCAGTCATAAACTAATAGTTTTTTGAGTGAATTTTTTAATGAAATTTTAAGAAAATGTTTTCATCAAGTGTAGATTATGTGCAAAGAATTTTATCTTAAAATTCAATCGTGAAGTCAGCTAAATAAATTATTGAAAAACCATGTGCCAAAATATGTATAAAAAAATGTAGTGTTTTTCAATAATTTATTTAATTGATTTCTAAATTAAACTTTTAACTGATTCTTTTTTACATTGTCTACACTTCATTGAGAATATGATCATAAGTTTTCATCAAAATAATTCATTGCGAAGAACTTCAACAAATTGCACCAAAAAAATGGTTAGTTTAGGATTGAAATTAGCTTACTCACATCAATTACAAAGAACTAAAATCGAACCTACTTTCTACCCATTTTTTTTGGCCTAAGGCGCCCGCCCCCCTGCCCCCCAGGGCCGCCTCTGGACCTATTAGGATGTGATATTATTGTGTTCTATCATGCATCAAATACATCTTCAAGAGTCACTAAGATCCATTAGGGTTTATCACTACACGCATAATGTGTATCTTCAATATTATTAATTTACTCACGAATATTTTTAAAATATGAATGGTTAAATCTATAATAAGATAATTTAACTTTATATGTCCATCTCGATCGCTTCTGTTTGTATAATGATTATATAACTCCATATTAAGCTAAATTACTCCATATTTTACTCATAAAAACTTTCAAAAGATTTATTGAATTTTAATCTAATATATATGATGTTCTAAATTTTAGGAAGGAATTCATCAAAAACATTTTTAATTACATTGTTTTTTTGTCTAATTTGTTAGTTCTGATCGGATTTGGTCTGATCTGTATGATCTGATATGGTCGGGTCATATTTCCGAGCATTTTAACTCTTTTTGCCAAACAAATTTAGCTCATCCAACAAACACTTCAGATGCAACATTTCAAAATTCAGATTTAGATAATAGTCTCCGGTTCAAACAACAATCTTTAATTCAAACATTAACATCCACCTACATTTCGAAGTGCCAAACATAACTCTAAGCCCGCTTGGATATTGAATATTTGTTACATAAATAATGTATAGAGCTTTGTTGAATTCAAATCGAGCATGACAAAATTTCCATAATTTTTAATTGTATTTCTAATATTATTGGAATAAAGTTATAAAATTCATTGCATAAATTCATACATGAATAAAATTTATATTCATGATTTTGAAATGTTTTTATGATTTATTTTCCGAATTAGGTCGTTATCAAGAAATTAGTTTTTGAGGTTTCCCGTTTGATTTAAAGGCCCTTTTTGCATTTCAGATCCCAATTAATCATGTGTCATCATCTCATTGGTGAAAAATAAAAATTTACTCATGAATACTTTTAAAATATGAATGTTAACTCCATAATAAGCTAATATAACTTTATATGTCTATCTCACTTCTGCTTGTATGGTGATTATATAACTTCATAGTACGTTACTTCACTCAAGATTTTACTCATGCATAATTTCAGAAGATTTATTGAATTCTAATTTGATATATATAAAGTTCTAAATTTTAGGAAGGACTCCATGAAACCATTTTAATTACACTGAATTTTTTGTTTGATTTGTCTATTCTGATTGGATTTGGTCTGATCTATATATGATCTGATCTGGCCAGGTCATATTGCCTGCGCATTTTTAAACTCTTTTTGCCAAACAAATTTCCCTCATCCAACTAACAGTTTAGATTCAACACTCCAAAATTCAACTCTATACAATAGTTTCCAGTTAAAACAATAGCCTTCAATTCAGACATTAGCATCTACCTACATTTCAAAGTGCCAAGCATAATTCTAATCTATGAGCCCATTTAATTTGAATATTGAATTTTTGTTACATAAATAAAGTATAGAATTTTGTTAAATTCTAATCGAACACGACAAAATTTTCATAATTCTAATTGTATACTTAAAAATATTAGAAAAAAAGTATATAAAATAAAACTCTTAGAACTGTTATAGATTTTGAGTACACATAGCTAAAGTTAATTTATAATAGTTTTTTATTACTCATAACATATCACTCCCTATATGTATTATTTCTAAAATTTTCAAAATGCAATTATAAATTATGGAAATTTTGTCGTGTTCGATTTGAATTCGTCGGCCCCCAACAAAGAAAAATTTCATGTTAATTTTAATTTAATATTGGGAAAGTTCCCGAAATAGGACTAAAAAAGTTTGAAAATTCCAAAATAGGACTGTCATGTTTTTATTCCCAAAATAGGACTAATTACTGCCAAATTTGGAAAATACTGCCATGTTTGAAGTCTGGTACTGCCAAAACATGACAGTAATTAGTCCTATTTTGGGAATAAAAACATGGGAGTCCTATTTTGGAATTTTCAAACTTTTTTAGTCCTATTTCGGGTAATATCTCTTTAATATTTTATAAATAAGATTTTAAAACTGTTATACTTGTTTTACATTTGGAATACATATACATAAAGTTAATTTTTAATATCTTTTTATTATTGTTTTTTAAAATAAATATGAGATTTTATTTTGTGAATTATTTAGCTTTAGGGTTCCAAAATATATGGTAGTTCTAAATTAAGTTAGTTCGACTCTAAGGGCATCCCCATTGGTAGGATCATTAAAAGATTAAGTAAGTGACATGGCAGATTTTTTAAAGGAGCATCATTGAGAGACATAAATTATTTAGTGAGATTATTTGCTACAATAATCCGGGATCAAAATATGAATCCAGATTATTTTAAGATTATTTAAAAAGTATATGTAATAGAAGTTAATGCAGGAACGAAAAAATCGGATTATTTGAAGATGATGGTTGAGAGACATAAACAAATATTGAGATTATTTAAACATTAATTATATAACAATATTTAAAAGGTAAGAATCATAGAAAAAATTGATTATTAGAGATCATGAATGGAGATGCTCTAACTTAAATACTCAATTGACGGAAGAAGATAATTAATTAATTAGTTAAACTAATGTACTACGGTTAAAAAAATACTAATATATTAAATTGGAAAGAGAATCTAGGATATTATAATCAATGTTTGGTTAGAAGATGACACATGGCAAAACTTTCCCTAATTGTAACCTTCAAATATATTATCTATAGATAAGTCTTCTATTTTGGAAAACCAAACATTAAATCTCATTTTTGAAAAAAAAAAACCTATTTTTAGTCATAGCCATAGCAAATTTCTCATGAATTAATACCTCAGGGTATTTAGGGTAGCAAATTAATACTTAATCCTATTTGTGAATGATTTAGAGTTTTAGGTAGGGATGTAGCCGGTCCGGTCTGAGCGGCCAGGCCCGCAACAGTGCGGGCCCGGCCCGGGTGACCGGTATCGGGCTTAGGCCCAACCTGATGGCTATTCCGGGGGCGGGTCTGAGACTTGAAAAATGCGGCCCGGCCCGGCCGGTCTGGGCCCGGTCTGGGCTTTCTTTTATTTTTATTTTTTGGGTTTGGGCTGGGTTTATGTGGGCTGGATGTTCTCGAGGGGTTTGGGCGGTGGGGGTTGGAATAAAGAAGAAAACCCCAAAAAAAAGAACTGAATTGGCCCGGCCTGGAATGGTAGACTCCCGGGCCGGTCCCGGACCCCAAAGTTGGAACCAGTCATCTTTCGATTCCTAACGACGGAAAATGTCGTTTTTTCGTCTGAACGTAAGGTATGTATCATTATAAGTTCCCCTGAATTCTCCAGCCATAATACTTACTCCTATTACTATTCTCAACTGAATTGTCTTTAATATATAGTAAAGTCTCCACATATGTTATGTCGATGACGCTCTCGAAGAGAACATGTTCATTCTCTCCTGAGATTACGGTAATGAAGTTTGCTTCGGACTTTATTTTCAATATTGATTAATTGGTAGCTAGTTTTGGATTCTAATCTGCATAAAACTAAACTGCAGAGTATTGTCTCCGCCGAAACTTCTAATCAGAGAGCCAACACGGATGATGCAAATATGCCTAGTCCAAACTCCAAAGGGAATAGCAGATATGCATGGTACCTATAAAGCTTTTCTGGATTCAAACAGCCTTGGCCGCTTTATTAGTGTGTGTACAGTGAATCTTCATTTCTTATTCATATACAATATGATTATTTCCATTAAGTATCATATATTCATATAATCATTTTTTGGAAGACTTTAAGTAGACTTTTCATGTCTACACTTCCCCATTTTAAGTAGACTTTAAGTAGATATATTCACTGGCATTTATTGTTTTTAAACCAAGCCAACAAATTTTATGATGTGTAGAAAGGAAATACATCTAAGAAGGGGATAACGTAGTTCCAGTCTCTTGGGAAAATAGCTCATTAATTAGAACGTATGCGCTTCTTTGCTTCTTTGTTATGATTTATGAAGCAACAGTCAGTAGATTCAATATCAACGGGGTGATAAAAAGTAAAAATATACCTCTTATAGCCGATTTCTTTGATCTCCATGTCCTTCCCCCGGTCTCCACAGCGTAGCCATCAACTCCTTGAATACTGGGAATTTTATCTTCCTGTCCGTTATCAGTGCACCCCCTACTGCGAAACTCGGTCGAGGCTCCTCCCTTGAACCCTCTGCGGTATCGACTTCGTCAAAATCCAGCTCCACCGCCTCCTCATCTACACTCATCTTGCGGTACAGATCGGCAATCGTCTCCATGCAAAGCCCTCGGCGACGGACCCGCTTCGTCTTCCCCCACCTCCGACTCTCTGCTACGGTAATCAATGGAAAGTAAGAGCAGCATGTTAGAATATTTATTTAATTATTAATATTCTAATATTGGTCATGTATTTGGGGTTATATTTTATTAATAGAGTTCGTATAGTCCTAGACCTTTAATTGGTTTAATGATAGACTGAACCTATGTTTAAGTCTGTCTAGGACTAGGGTTCCCCAACCCTCTCCTCTGCCTCTATATATATGCTTATTCCCTAGGGAATAACAACACAATATTTAGTGAGAGATTTCTACATGTCAAAAATCTCATAAGGAAAGAGGCCAGAGAGGATAAGGAATTTATTCCAGTTCATTCCTCTATCATGGATCCAGGTATTTCTAAATCTTAGATCTATCAGTATATGATTATGTATAATTTTATGATGCCGATCTTGGAATTTAATCTAACACAGCAATATTCGCCTCTTCTTGTTGAATAGCGTCGAAAACTCCAATCCACAGCCGATTAAAACCAGCATCGTTCCTTGTCGAAGGGATGAGAGCGGACGAACGAAGTCCTAGCGGCGGTCAAGCCCTAGAGAGAGAGAGCACAACTTAGCTATTAGAGTCATTCATTTACGAACTGGTTGAAGACTTGAAGTTGCCGAAGTTGTTGAAATGACTGAATTATTAAAAATTATGCATTTACATACAGTAATATTTTTAAAATGAATTTTAAAAATAAACTTAGTCTATAATTAATGTCCGAAGTGATTTAGAAAAACTGAAATGTTGAGAGTGAATTGTATGATATGCAGGATCATTTGGAGTCGCTTATTGTCATTCCATGAAACTGCCTTGCACCTCATTGATTATACCTCATTGATTATAGATAAATGTGTGGTGTACACAAAATGCGTACACTTTTTTTGTACAGTTGTCTGTCCCCAGCAGACAAGTTGTCTGTCACAGACAACTTGAATTCGAGTTGTCTGTGACAGACAACTTGTCTGCTGGGGACAGAAAGTACAAAAGTGTACACATTTTGTGTACACCTGGAAAAAATCTTGATTTTATAGATATCACCACGGGACAGTTGGTTGCTGAAGTGATGGATCCGAACATAACAACAATCAGTTCTGTGAATAAGTTGCATCCTGAGTAAAACATTTGCTTTAACCTTTGTTAAAATATCGATCTAAACATGCTGCTTTGACATCTTTAAAATTGGCATATCCAGGAGACCAGTACCCTTAAGAGTTCAAATTTGGAGTGGTCCATAAAAGTAATTCACTCATGTAAATCTCCATAGTATTTTTTTTTTATAACCAAACTTGGGCAATGTTCTCAAAGATGAAACTATTCAAAAATTAATTCTTTGCTTGCAGATTATCATTCTTGTCACTGTGATAGTCTTTTTTTGTCTCACCATTTATTGCCGTTTTCTTGTCACAAAGCGTGGACTATATCCTCGTGATCGTGGATTTCAGCTATTCTTCCAATCGATAATTAGGCCAAATAAAAAGCTTCCTTAAGCCTGTTTCTATTGATAAAACTCAAATATATTAGCGGCATCCCGAAAACGTATTCACATACTAATATTTTGTTGCAGATTTTTTTTGAACTCCAACTGACTGATATTAATTCACCAGATCGTGAGCCAAAAGGCTTACAATAGAGTCAGGAACAAGGTCATAACAACATGACTGATCTGAGATAGTAACATGTGCTCTTGCTAATGTATGAGCAACACGATTCGCAGATCGCTTACAAAAAGAGACAATAAAATTACTCTTTGTTTTCAAAAAATTCCTAATGTCATCAACAATAAGGTAGAGGTAAGAGGATCCTCCCCCATTTTTGAGGTCCTGGACCACCGATAGAGCATCTGTCTCAATCTCCACGTGTGACCAGCCTGCTTCGACCGCCCCAACCAATGCATCACAGATCGAAACATCAAATATAACACGAACAATTTAATCATCAGGATAAACTATACTGGTACATATTCAAACACTGTTGGGTTCCCCCTTAATTGAGAAACTAATGAGAATTCTAGAATACTGCGGAGATGTCTAGATTTCTCTAGATGTGTGTAGAGAAATATTGAATGTTCTAGAATATTCCGAAGCTTTCTAGAGAGACGTGGAATTATCTAGTAGTGTGTGGAAGAGTATAGAATATTCTAGAACATTGTGGAGTTTTCTAGAGAAGTGTGGAATTCTCTAAAATCGTGCGGAAGTGTGTGGAAGCCTCTAGAACATTCTCAAGCGATGTGGAGTTCTCTAGATACTTTTAGAAGATTAGAGAAGCTTGTGGATAGTTCTTAGAAGAATCTAGAAATGTAGTGTTGTATAGAAACTTCTAGAGAAGTTTACAGAAGAGTTGTATAAATAGGGATGAGACTCCTCATTCCTAAGTGAGAGCCATGTGAGGAGGGCCCAGAGCTTAGTGAGAGAGCCTCATGTGAGTGAGCCTAGAGGGAGAGTCTCCTCAAGTAATGAGAGAGAGAGAGAGCCTTGAGAAGAGCTCTTGAGTGAGTGAGAGCCTCCTTGAGAGAGGAGAGTGAGAGTGAAGTAGTCCCATATACAAAGAGTGATGTGAGCTACCCGTTTACTTGTAAAATATCTCTTGTACATTTCAATTGTATAATACAAAGTGATATTGTAGATTGAATCTTTGTGTTATGAGTGGGTGGGTGAATGTACAAGAGACCTTTGAACTGATGATACTGGAAGATGTTGGGGGTCGTGTTTTCTCCAACAAACACTTCTACATGTTAAACGTAAAGCAATTCTAAAGATATTTCAAACATATAATTTTGAAAATTCTTTTGACACCTTGCATTTCTTACTGAAATTGAATACATTTCTTTCTCGATAAACATCTAGAAAAAATGCTGCCCACATGACTCGTTGAAAAAGGTTGTTGGAAAATGTATCCCAAAATTCAAGACATTTTGGACCTTTTCATGGGAAAACAGTTTCTCGGACCTTTTAGACCATGTCAACAACTCTCTATTCGTTCATCAATAATTGAGAATCATAATCACTGCCTTTCTGTCCCGTTTATCAGCTTACTTTGGTCCCTTTACTTAACACTTCATGCCAATTGCCAAAGGGCGTTTAGTAAATTAATTTTGAAATGGTAATCCAGTTGCGAAATTTAAATAATCCATAATATGCCTTTTATGCTTTAATGATCTCAATTTTTGATTTGTTTCATTTTTTCCTCTTCAAATTCTCGAATTACTCCCAATGATTTCTTATCCAAATAAAGTGTTTTTCACTTAAAAAGTCGGGCATATTTGTCTGGGTGATGGCTTACGACTTACTCCGTACAATTTTTCCGTACTTCAACTTTTCTAACTCTACGAGTATATATCCACAATCCAAAAATGTCATGTTTAATGTAATTTCGTAACGAAAATGATGGAAACCCTCTAGGCCATGGTTGCCACGGCGGTAAAGTCCGGCGCGGTGCTAGCAACCACCATATCACCTAGGTGACAATTAGGAATTACGAAATATTTAATTGAGCTCGTTACAATCCCAAATCAAACCATACCAAACTTAAACAAGTCACATCAGATTTTGGCAATTGTAAAACATATATTAAACATAAATCTATCAAATCATACTACTTTAGACCAAAGCAAACTTAGACAGACCGGTACATATCAGACCAAAACATTTCAATCCAACTAAATACATCCTTGGTAGGCTTACAATACCTTAATGGTCCGATCTGTTGTGATGAAACGGAGAAAAAGGCATGAATGTACAATATAAAGAGAGATGAAATAGTTGTTGATTCAAGAGAAAGAGAGCAGAAAAGAGAACACATTTCACAATTAAAATTGTGTAACCATTTTAGTATTTTACCCCAACTAAAAACATTTTTCATTTATTTGCAATGGAACCAAAGACTCACCATTTTTTGGCTTGAGAATATGATGAAATAAAGTAAAATGACTAACTAAATTGAGTGCGTTTCGTTATTATGAAGCACTAGTCAGTCCATGCAATTTTCGACGTAAATTTTACCATGGATCATTTGAAAACAGTTTATGTGCTTTAGTATAGGAGTAAGACTGCCTACATCGACCCCTTACCCACTACAAAAAAACACGGAGTTAGTCACGGATTTAGTCACAGACCCTAGTATAAAAAATCCGTGACTAACTCTGCTAGTCACGGAAAAAGTCCGTGACTAAATCCGTGACTGTTTGGGCGTGACTAAATCTAGTCACAACCGTTTTTCCGTGACTAAGAGTAGTCACGGATTAGTCACGGACCCTATCCGTGACTAATTTGTGACCGGAATAACCACACCGGCGACTTAGTCACGGCCTCTATCCGTGACTACATTTAGTCACGGACCAATCCGTGACTACATTTAGTCACGGACCAATCCGTGACTACTTTTTCAAATTTCAAATGTGACCGCCAGTTTACATTTAAATTTCAAATTTCAAATTTTCAAAATTTTAAATTTAGTCACGGACGAGATCCGTGACTATTTTTTTTTAAAAAAAACATTTTTAAAATTTTAAAATAATTTTAAAAAAACCGGTCTAGAATTTAGTCACGGCTTAGATCCGTGACTAAATTTTTTTATTTTCAAAAAAAAACTTTTTTGTTTTAAAAAAAATTAAATTTATTTTTCAAATTTTCTTTAGAAAAGTTTATTTTTAAAAAATCATTGTAGAATAACAGTAATAAACAGACAATTAGAACACACATTTCATCCATAAACAGACTGAAATAAAAGTAATAATAAACATAATACAAATATAGTAAATAAACAATGTTCAATTAAAAATGTATATCGTTTACAAGCTCCCCCGACTACCATTATGATAATATCTAGAATCATCATATAGATAATCTTCTTCGGTCCCATCTTCTCGGTTGCTTCCACCTTGGCCTTCTCGGTTGCCACCACGACTGCCCCCTCCGCGACTGCCACCTCCGCGACTGCCTCCTGCTTGGCTGCCTCCAGATGTTTGAAACAGGTTATGAAAATTGATATCCTGAAAAGAACCATATGAAGGCAACCCGGAAGCAGAGTTGGAACGGAAATAACCGCCCATCTGCGGAAGTTGAGGAGTCTGCTCGGGGTGCAGTATATACGGCTGAGGCTGAGGCTGATTCCGAATTCCGGCGCTGAGGATCCGTTCCATCGCTTCCATCCGGGCTCTTGTTTCTTCGTCCTTTTTGCGTTGCTCCTCCAACTCCCGCTGCAATTGAGCGATACGTGGATCCTCTCCGCGCCTTGATCGAGAAGATGAAGCGCCGCTGCGGTCGTACAAAATCCGTTGCCCCTCGGCCCCCATGCACGGAACCCGGCCTTTGTAGACCCCAGCTGCACGGAACCCACGACCCCGCGGTTCGTAGCCACGTGCTCTAATCCTCTGAGCTACAGGCCCACCCCGCCACCTCCGCAAAAAAGGAACATCTCTGCCATTTCAGATGTGAAAGCGTGTTTCTCTCAAGTTCTCTATATAAGAAGAGCGTATCTAATGTTGAAGTGGGATTTTGAATAAGACGACTTTATCTTTCTATTTAAAAATAAAAAAGTAAAAAGAATCAGAGGTCTTAAACTTTTTCCCAATACTATACTGGCGTCGAGCTAAAGGATCCATATGTATTTACCATTGAAATTTAATTGGTGGAAATTTAATTGATAGTAGTACTATCTACCCTCTAGCAGGGTAGATGGTACCAGGTTAGATGAAAAGCAATGAATGGAAATATACCTTATTTTAATTTGTATCTAACTGAATCGAGGATACCATATATCTATTTAGATCTATATAGATACTTTCTCCCTCATCCAAAGAATATTAAGTTGAAACAATTCACTTTTATTTTATTAATGAACCCGAAAAGAGAGGTTTTTCTTTTGATTTGAATTGATAGACTTAGTTAGAAGAATTCTTTTTTAGCAATAAATGTCTTTCACATCCAGTCATTATTGTCCTACCCACAGAGGGAAAAGTATTTAGCTTTTGGGACAGTTGTGGGCAAGGAGGGATTCGAACCCACGACCCCGCGGTTCGTAGCCACGTGCTCTAATCCTCTGAGCTACAGGCCCACCCCGCCACCTCCGCAAAAAAGGAACATCTCTGCCATTTCAGATGTGAAAGCGCGTTTCTCTCAAGTTCTCTATATAAGAAGAGCGTATCTAATGTTGAAGTGGGATTTTGAATAAGACGACTTTATCTTTCTATTTAAAAATAAAAAAGTAAAAAGAATCAGAGGTCTTAAACTTTTTCCCAATACTATACTGGCGTCGAGCTAAAGGATCCATATGTATTTACCATTGAAATTTAATTGGTGGAAATTTAATTGATAGTAGTACTATCTACCCTCTAGCAGGGTAGATGGTACCAGGTTAGATGAAAAGCAATGAATGGAAATATACCTTATTTTAATTTGTATCTAACTGAATCGAGGATACCATATATCTATTTAGATCTATATAGATACTTTCTCCCTCATCCAAAGAATATTAAGTTGAAATAATTTACTTTTATTTTATTAATGAACCCGAAAAGAGAGGTTTTTCTTTTGATTTGAATTGATAGACTTAGTTAGAAGAATTCTTTTTTAGCAATAAATGTCTTTCACATCCAGTCATTATTGTCCTACCCACAGAGGGAAAAGTATTTAGCTTATATAGGAGGCTATGTCTGACCGTCGTCATTTGGGGGGGTTCCTCATGGATTTTTTTGACGAATTGTTTTGAGCATCTTATTCATTAAGTCCAATTTACTCATACCAAATTTTAGATAAAACTTCAATCGGGAAGGCATTCAAATGAATTCTTGAAGATAACTGTGCCTTCCCGATTGAAGTTTTAGCTGAAAATCGGTATGAGTAAAATAGACTTAATGAATAAGATGCTCAAAAAAATTCATTAAAAAATTCCACCGGGAACCGTCCCAAATGATGATGGCTGGACGGTAAGGACTTATTTGACCCTTTTTATGCAACTTCGAGTACCGAATTGGCCCTTTTACTCGAAGTTACAATAAGGGTAGAATAAAACGGTTATAGTCATTTTTTTGCATTTAAGATTACTTTTGTCCTACTTAGGACTATTAGCCTATTTAAAAGTGGCTGGGCTTGTTAGCGAATCGTCATTCATTCCCACTGACAATTTTTTTTCTATAACTTAGGTCAGGAACAATAAATGTTGGTCAACAAATCTAATTTTATAAATAATAAATATCCGATAGAAACAAAAAAATGTTTCTGGACTTGACTTTTTACCCTTTAATTTTTGTGGACTTATATTCTTTTTTCTTTTTGGTTGGGCCGGTTGTGGGCAAACAATGTTTCTGACTTTATCACTTTATCCATCATTTTATCTTTTAATTTTGTGGGCTTATATTCCTTTTTCTTACTTTTTTGAGGTTAAATTAGGATTCTTAAACAACCTATATTCTTAAAATCCAATCGTCCAGATCAAACCCACATTTATCTTACATTATGGAAAGGTATAATACAATTTTTTGCCATGTCAATTTTTTTTTTGTGATAGACATTTATTGTTTATAAAATTAAATGTCATTTAAAAGATTTTGAAAATGTGTACAAAAAGTATACAATTTTTAAGTTGTTTCAAAACTTTTTTGTCTTTGTCTGACGTTTATTGTGTGTAAAATTTAATTTTTTTTGACCAATATTTTATGTGTATGAGCTAACTTTACTTAAAAAATTGTCCGATATTTTTTTAAATGATAAACATCTTTGACCGTACTATAAACATTTTTATGTGTCAGGCATTTAATGACACTAATATTATATTTTTCCACAACATTTTCTATGTGTGGCCTAACTTTAGAGATAAAATATCAATGCAAAGGATTTTCAAGAGTACATTCCTTAAAAGTGTCTGAAGTTGCAACCGTACAGAGTCAAAGTTACAAAATTTAACGGTGTTAGTTCAATTTTAACAACCATGATCAAATTTATCAAAAATCATACATATGGAGATGTGACATTTATAAAATTGAAAACGCCATGGCCACATTTTAATGTGGGAAGTAATTGAGAGATTGAAACCGCAATTTCCCCATTATTGCACATTTGCACTAGTTTTCAGAAGTAATTGAGAGATTGAGAAGGTATCACATGAACCTTCTGAAGTACAACAACATGATACTCAGCTTGGTACATGCAGTATAAGCACTGCCTTCGAAATTGATCACATGCACCAATCATCATTTTTCAAAAGTCTTGTATAACACAATATTTACAAGTGAAGCAAATACAATAATCTGATTTTGTAATCAATCTTGAGAGAAATTAATATGGAGCGACACATTGACTTTTTTTGGACGCCTCAAAAAAATTCTTTCTATTTCCCTTTTTTTGGAAAGTTTTGTATAACTAACATTCACTTACCTTTTTCTTATTCAACCTCAATCATACATTTTCACTTTACTTCCAATTTTTTAAACTTCGACCAAGTCAAACGGGGAAGTATTTTATGGGACGAAAGTAAGTTGATATGATACGTTTTCAATTGGAAAAAATAAAAAAGTGATCACATTACTTGTTCCGTACGAGTGCCCTGTTCTGTAGCCGGAAATCTCCATCTATTTGTTGTGAACTCTCTATAAACCTTCTCCTCTAATCTCACTACAAGGTGATTAATTGAGACAATCGGTTTAATTTCACTTCTTCAGAATGATTGATACTCCCTCCGTCCCATTTATTTTGTCCCGTTTTACCTTTTCGGGAAGTCCCACTTATATTGTCTCATACCATATTTGGCAAAGTTTGTGTGGTTTTAAATCATTCTTACTTTATTCTTACTTTATCAATTAATATCAACCACACAAACCCACTTTTCTTAATAACCGTGTCACTCTCTTCCGGGACAATATAAATGGGACGGAGGGAGTATATAACACATTGATGTGACATTTCTTACACTTAAAAGAGAAGTATAATACACAATCAAAGTTCATATGAAAGAATGAAAAATGAGAATTAAGTACATCAACGATTTCATAAAACTAGTTTAAATTGCATTTCAGTCACTTGAGTCATATATTAAATTTCCACTAACTTATATTCTGAAGAAAATGATCGAATATTTAACAATCATAAATATTTTATTTTCTAATCTAGTATTATTCTCATGGAGGAGTGGATCAATGAGAAAATTAAAATAGAAGATGTGTTAAGAGAAGAACGTTAAATTTCAAACACTTATAGAATCCTTATATATTTTTATTATATTGGTAAATATATTCTCTGCTAACATGTGAGTATATTAATGACTGAAACCTTAAAATAAGAAAGTTGATCAACAGAAAGACATGTGGATGCACATTAATAGATATTATTAAGCTTAATTGAACATCCTTAAACAACCTTGTATAAAAAGGGAAAAAATAAAGGAATTAAATAAACAAAATAAACGTGCCAAAAGAACAGCTGTATCCCCAAAACTCTTTTAATCAGTAAATCTTTGTAAGCTTAATTACCCCACATGCTTCGACCTCTTGCTAAACCTTTTGAAAATTTGAAGAGTGGTTTCTTGTTTCATGTCTCAATTTATGTAGGCTAATTGTTGAATTTCATTAAGGGCTGAAGTTCATATACAAACATTAAAAAACATATTAATTGATGCATTATGATACAACTAATTAACTAGGGGTAGACATGTAGGTTTTGATTCGATTTTTATCAGTCATCGGTTCGGTTTGAAAATTATCAAGTAAAAATAAATATCAATATATGTATATAAAAGAGGAACTTTTTAAGAGCATACAAAGCGCCACATAATCCTGCCATGTCATTATATATAACAATTATTTAGTTATTTTTATACCTTTTTTTTTATTAGATTCTATTTTTGATTGCATATTGATATGGAAACAAAAATCCTTAAAAATCCACCTTAATTAATTTGGTAAGCTTCAAATAAGTAAAATAATTTTTGGTTATCAAAGTGAAATTCTAATAACGTTTATTGATATGGAAACTAATTTTCATAAGTTTACTAAACGGAATTAAATAGAAACAAATATGCAAATTAGTTTACTTATTAATTTGGCACCTATTAATAAAGTAGTAACCTTCAAATAAGTAAATATTTAAAAATGAAATTAAAAATTATAACCAACATAAAGTATATATATTTTCCCAAGTAAATACATTTAGCCTAGCTAAATAAGTAAATATTTTTGGTTGTTTCTTTAGTTTACACCTAAAATTTAAATATGCATTCACTTTTGAAATAGATTCCTAATCCAAATTAGAAAATCTTTATATGTTTACAAATTCCTACTTTTATTTTAATAGAATGTTTTTAATTGGATTGATTTCAGTTCCAGATTAAATCAGGTCAGATCAAACTTTAATAATTATAACAATAAGTCACATAAAAAACAGACATCTAATAGACCATATTAATTCATACCAAATCAAACCCGAAATTTTAATTCAATTAAAAACGTTCTTATTACTGAGTAAACTGTAAGATCTAACAATTAAGAAATATAAAAAAATTAATATGAGTTCATAACAATTATATTTATTTGAGATGCTTATGTAGAAGACCAATTTAACTTTTTTTTCATATAATTTTTTCTTTGTTTCACAAATGGAATATATTTTACAATTATTTTTCATGATTCAGGAGATTCCACCTATTTAACCAGAATTCAATCAATTTCAGCAAAATAAGTTAATTCTATTTATTTTAGTATTATCAAACAAACTCTATATTAGACTAAGTTTATTTTTCTTTTAAATCACATATGTGATCCGATAGAAATTAAATTTCAAATTAGCTAAATTACATACTGCCCGTGCATCGCACGGGCTTGAAAGCTAGTTATACAATACTTCGATTTAGTTTGATTTGGTTCTCCTTTGATTTGTTATTTTCAAAATATATTATGGTTTTTGTTTGTTTGTTTTCTTTAATTTGGTTTGTTTTTATTAAAGTTCTGACGGATTCGATTCGGTATGAAATATATAGTGCTAAACTCAGATGGAATTAGATAGGATTCGGTTTTAGTTTGATTTAACTAATTCAATTTGATAAGATTCAATCTGATCAAATCGAACCAACATACCCAATCGTATCACTGATGCTCTGTAAAGAAGGTATGTGCCTTTTTTTTTTGTAATAACCTATATTTGCTCAATTGGTGAGATATGGAAAAGGGTAAATTCATGGATTTTACACGCTCCCTAATTAGCGCGGGTCTGTATCAGTATGTATTTGGTAGGTGACAGTTGTTCGAAATATAACTGATGGATAGTCTACCCGGGGGTATCTTATCCGAGGGGTTATTGCGGGAATAACTTAGAGAGAAGTCAGAGTAAATAGGAGGAGAGAGAGTCGATTTTATTAAATGAACTCAGTGTGTGTAATCGAGATGTCGATCATGTCTTACAAGGAGAAATGGGCTGCTATTTATAGCAGCAATAAATGCGATGAGATGACACGTGTCAGTAATCCAACGGCCGAAGGGTCACATCAGCCGGTTGGCACCGGCAGTGGTACGTCCACCGCATTGATTGCGGTTGGCGGATGTGACGTGGCATTAAATGCGGTGGTTGGCTGTCTCTAAAAGGAATCTTCGATGATTGAGCTAGTTCAGCCGAAGGCTCCTTGCGTAGCCGAGGGCTCCTTGTGTAGCCGAAGGCTCTTTGTGACCGGAGGCATGGTTTAGCCGGGGGCTTCTCTGATGCCGAGGGCTCGATGATGCCGAAGGCTCATGTTTTTCGCCGTTTTCTCCCAGTAGCCTCTTATGCCAGAAAAGGCTACCTTGTGAGGTTCAGAGCCTTCGGCCAAGGAGGCCGAAGGCACCCCAGTGCGTCTTCTGGGCTACGTTGAGGCTTGGGCCGCCGCATTTCGGGCCTGAGTTGTTCCTTGGGCCCAATGAACTCGTGTAGGAGAAGTAGGAGTCTGTGGGCCGGGGGTTCCCGGGCCATATACTCCATCAGGAGTCCCTCACTCCTTTTGCCGAAAGGTACTTGAGGGAAAAGGAGTAGATGTGGTGCTTCTTCTGGAGGCTTCCTCGTTTCGCTGGGTGCATTTGCTGGAGAACTTTTCCTACTGCTGATTGCCGAAGGCTTCCCTCAGTCCCTCACATGTCGAGGGTTTTCTGAGGGAAGGTATAACACCTGTATGAATGCCGGCGCCTCTCCTCAGTCCCTCACATGTCGGGGGTTTTCTGAGGGAGGCGTAGATAATATCCGTACGTGTTGTGATGAAGGCTGTTTCATTATTGTCAGTGACTGTGGAAAATTTCTGACAGTTTGCTTTGCCGAAGGGTGTAATGGTGTACGCACCCGAGGGCTACATGCGTTATTTGCAGGTTTCTTGTATGTGGCACATTTTCGTTTTTAGTCGGGTGTGTTTCCCGAGGGGTGTGTCCCAGTCCCCCACTCCTTTAGGCCGAAGGCAAGTTCGGGCTGAAGGAGTCATGATGCGCTGATGAGCCCCCCGAGGGGTGGTAACATTGATAAGCCGAAGGCCTATGCTGCTACGGGCTCGAAGGCGTTTGGTGGAATTCGTTGCCTGGAGGCTGTGGTGAGTGATAACCGGGGGCTATCATTCGAGGGCACTCCCAGTGTTGCCGAAATATAGTCGTTGTAATATAGCCGTTGGAAGAGGGGTCGACGTGGCCGGCTGCCGTTGGTTGAAGGTGGGCGGTATCCACTTATTGGCTGAACCGGCGGCCCGTAATGATGGGCTTTTGGATCGAGGCCCAGTTCTCGAGGCCCAGTTGCCTATAAATACCCCAGAGCCGAGTTCATTCCTTCTTGTGCGTTCGAAAACTCTAGCGAAGCTCTGCTGAATTTTCTAGAGAGAGAAAGTTTTGTCGTCGGTCAAACCCAAGCTTTTCCTTCGCCTCAAGGTCAGTTCCTCTTCTGTTCTTCGTTCCCTTAGCACATTTTGGTTCCCCATTTTCAGTCTTAGTGTTTGGAGAACTTTAGAACCCTCGGTTAGGCACTTTCCCCTTATTCACAACTATGTCCTCCGCGAGCGATTCCCAAAATATCTCGGAGGAGGCCCCGGTACAGTCCGAGAGCTATTCGGATGTGGAGCCGTCGAGCGGGCAAGCCTCCTCCAACAATGATTCGGAGGTGGCGAGGGAGGTGCAGAGCAACCTTCGTACTGAGGCCGAAGCTGAAGACTTCGAGCAGGTGGCGGAGGATGAGGAGATGGCCCTCGCTCTCCAGGTAGCAGAAGAAGAAGAGGAGAAGGAACGCCTTCGGGTGACGGTTGCTGTTCTACCCCTGCGCGGTGCTGGCGAGGCAAGCACTTCCCGACCATTGGACCCTGATCCACTGAGCGTGGCCCCCGGAAAAGGGAAGAAGAAGTTGCAGGTTGCTCCCAAGAAGAAGCAAGCGGCCATCGATGTTGGTCGCCCCGTCGGGATCCCCGAGGGGCACTCGTATTTGGACACTACTGCCCTCGAGGTGAAAACCACGGCCTCGGGTGCCGATTATCAAGCTCTCCAAGTCCTCGTGGGGCCCTCGGCGCAGGTCGTGGAGCCAGGGACTGAAGATCTGCTCTCTCAACCCCCGGAGGGGTGTTTCTCCGTTCACATGCTGTCGGTGGAGTTGGGTCTTAGGTTTCCACTCCACCCTTTCGTCTTGGAGTACCTGAGGTTTGTGAAGCTAGCCCCCTGCCAGCTAACTCCAAACAGCCACTATTACTTGGCGGGGTTCTTATCTCTCTGCCAGAGCCGGAAAGTGGAGGCTACGTTAGATCAATTTTTCCTTTCCTTTAATTTGTGCCGCGGTGGACATTCCCATGCCGGGGGATATGCTAATCTGCAACAGGTGCCGGCTTGGAAGCTATTCTCCGAGACCCCCTCATCGCACAAGGAGTGGAAGGAAAAATTTTGTTATATCCGGGTGGCTGATAACCCATTCCCGGGGGCCCTGCGCAATCACTTCCGTAGGCATCCGAAGGTGGGCAGCGCGGCACTGCGGAAGGCTGGTAAGAAACTCACCGAGAAGCCCGAGGGCTCTGATAAGGTGATCGCTATCAAGGCGGCGACGCTCCCCGAGGATCTTTACCTGCTGGGCTTCAGGCGGTACCGCCTCCCGGGGGATGAAGATGACAAATATCCTGAGATTGACCGGGGGTATCAAAACGCCGGAGGTTGTGGCTGAGGGCTCCTGTTTTTCTTGTACTTAGAATATTTCTCCTTGACTAGCCCTGATTCTAACCCTTCTTTGTCTTTTGCAGGTGATATTATGGATGTGCAAGCCTTCGCGCGATTATCAAAAAAGCTGTCGAAGGCCCCGAAGAAGAAGAAGGAGGAAGGGGGACCCTCGAACCAACTCCTCGTCGATGATGTTCTCAAGAAGGCTGGGGCCTCCAAAACTCCGGAAACTAAGGAACCCCCCAAGGAGGTTGCTGCTGGTGACACCGGTGTTGGTGCCGGGGGCTCCCAAGCCGGGGAGCTTAAGAGAAAAAACACCGGGAAGGGCTCCAAGCCTCCGGTGACTAAGAAGCAGAGGGGGGCCGATGAAGGTAAGGGTGCCCCCCTTGTGATCCTTGAAGAGCCCTCCCCCTCTCATCTGGTGGATCTTGACGAGGGGGCCTGGCCGCAAGAGACGGTGCGGTTCTCCTTTAAGAGGGGGACTGCCATCGTGCACGGCACCCTCGATCCGAGGGAATATCTGAAGGGTGCCACTCCCCCTTTGGATTGCTCGACCCTCGGCAAGTTCGAGGACGAAGCCCTCGAGCGAAGAGCACTCGAGGCCTCGGTCACTGTAAGTCCCTTCCCCTCGCTAAGCTTATGCTTTGTTTTCTCATATTTTCTGCTTGCATGGTTTGACCTTGAATGCCCTCCCTTTGCTTACAGGCCAGCCTGGCCTTCGGAGAGTATGTCCGGAGGATGGAACAGGTGCGTTTGGACAAGGCAAAAAATGACGCTGCCCTGGAGAAACTCATCAGGGACCATTCTGAGGCCATCAGGTGTTGCGCCGAGCTGGAGCTGGCCCTTAAGCAGTCGGGGGAGAAGCTCAAAGAGGCAGAGGAGAAGGCCCGAGCCGAGGGCAAGGCTGAAGCTGAGAAGGCGGCTGCTGAGGCCTCAATGAAAGCCGCCGAGGAAGCGTCAAAGGCCAAGTCCGAGGCCGTCTCCAAAGCCGAGAAAGATGCCGTTGCCGCCTTCCAATCCGAGGGGTGGAAAGCAGATGACTTAGAACCGTGGAGGGCCTCGGTGGTGGAGTCTTCAGTGGATGCTTGGGTGAAGGGCCCCGGAGCTGAGTGGATGGCCCTAAAGGGCAAAGATTATTTCGATGGGGGCGAGTTCTTCACCCAGCGTCTCATCTACCGGAAGCTGGCCGAGCATTTCAAGATTCCCAAGGACAACTTCGATCCTTCGGCTTATGGTCTTCCTCCCCGGCAGCCTGATGTGAGGGTCCCCCTTCCGGAGGGCGAGGAAAGGGTTCAGCTTGCGGACTCCGAGTTAATGAGGGAGTATGGCCTCCATGATGAAGAAGATGCGGAGGATGACGCAGCCTCGAAGCCGAGGGACGAGGCAGCTGCAGAATCCCAAGCTTGAATTTTCTAAGTATAATTGAATGTAATAGTGGTAGGCTCCGGCTTCGGCCTCGTATGTAAACAAACATCCTTTGTTAACACTCTGTTTTTTTTTTTGAATGAATGTGATATGCCTCCGGGCTTCTTTAATAAGTGGTGCCATCGTCTCATAGTATTCACTTTTTGATGAATGTATGTCCTCGCTTCTTTTTGTATTTGCGTATGAATGATTTTTCCTTTTCTCTGTCTGGTTTCCCGAGGGCTAAAAATTTGTGGACTTAGAAAATTTTCTAAGTGAGACCAGACCAGGACCCTTCGGGTGTTTTGTAGAATTACCGGAGGCTCGTGATTGTAGATTCAGAAAAATTTCCCAAGTAAAATTCCATCGCATGTCTTCGGTGATGAACCATTGGGACTGCTTCCGGGTTGTAGCAATAGGACCGAGGGCTAAGACGGATTAGACTTAGGAAAATTCCCAAGTGAAATTGTATTATGTGCCCCCGGAAATGCTGGGCCTTCGACTAGCAGTGCGGTGCACGGCCGCGAGCCGAAGGGTCCGCACTTGTGGACTTAGTCAAATTTACACAAGATTCCAATAGCTGTCGTGGTGAACCTTTGAGCGTGGGGATTGCCCGAGCCCCCGGTGTATATGATTGTCGAGAGGTTCGAGACTATGGACTCGGTGAAATTGTGAGACTTTGTCTCCAACAGATCTTGTGAGTGGCCCCCGGTTTGGTGAATGTTTTCCGAAGGATGCCGATACGTGGACTTAGAAATTTTTTCATCGTTGAATGAGTCGGGTGGCATTCTGCCTTCGGCATGAATCCTCCGGTTTGTGCAGATATAGGTTTAGCCTGCCTTAGAACTTTGTGGAGCCCTCGGCATGCCATATAGTTGACTTCGATCCATCCAAACTTCGGCCTTAGCCAAATTTAGGTGAAGTTTTGCTTAGTAAACCTTCGTCTTGGGCCTCCGGTGGAAATCTTGTACTCCAAGGTTTCATGCAGTGAAGCCTTCGGCCATGCAGCCAGATGACTTGTTGTTGCGAGATTTTTCTTGTGCCTTTGTAGGAGCCTTCGGGAATGCATATCCGAAGTGTTGAGCCTCCGGGGAGAATAGTATCCGGGGAGTTCCTTCCCCCCTACACATCTTTTTTTTTTTTTTTTTTTTTAGATGGTGTAGGAGAGGCATCTAGAAACTTGGTTTCTAGGGAAGGATTGGCCTATACGGGAGGCAACGGAACAAACCGTTGGCTCCCCCTTCGGGAATGACCTTCCGATATCCCGAAGGGTTTGAGGGTCGTTTCCTCGGCCCGAGACATCGTCTGTTGCCTGCTTCCCCTTGGGAGATAGCACGGAAAGCGCCTCGGTTTTGAAAGTCGTCCCCTCAGCCCGAGACATGGTCTGTTGCCTGCTTCCCCTTGGGGGATAGCGCGGGGAGCGTTTCGTTTGTGGAAGTCGAATCCTGGGCCCGGGACATGGTCCGTTGCCTGCCTCCCCTTGGGGGATGGCGCGGAAAGCGTTCCTGGGAAGGGTTTTATTTGCGTGTGGAACACAAATAGCCGGGGGCACTTGGTACCAGCCGGAGCCGAGGGGTGTTGCACCCCCCGGTTTTTTTTTTTTTTTTTTTGGGAGAATATGTAAATTTTTTTGAAAACACTTGGTGTTTTCAAAGAGTGATGGGGGTGGCCCATACACTTGGTACTTGGTACCTAAATTGTTGTTCCCCCTCATAAGAGGGAGTGGCCTTGGGCCTTTTATGGTGAAGAGATGAGGGGGCCTTGGGCCTCTTGTATAATATGTAGGTGGTGAAGGCTTGGCCTTTTGATTATTCTTCAAAAACAGATGGGGCCTTGGGCCATTGATGTTTACACTTGCTGAGGATGAGGGCTTGGCCGCTCATGCTTTATTGATAGAATTTGACAAGGTGGTGCACATTCCAATGTCTAGGGACCTCCGTCCCATTGGGGCGTTTAAGCTTGTATGTCCCTGGTTTGATGATGGCTGAGATGATGTAGGGGCCTTCAAACTTGGGCGCCATTTTTCCTCCTTCGGTGGGTAGACTGGCCTCCCTTCGTCGGAGGACGTAGTCTCCCACCTGGAATTCCCGAGAGCGGACCTTGGCGTCGATGTAGCCTTTGACTTGTCTTCTATAGTTCTCAGCCCTGATGAAGGCTTGCTCTCGGCGTTCTGAGATGAGATGAAGGTCGAGGGCCATGTTGGCATCGTTGACCTCGGGCTCATATTGTTCCACCCTTCGGGTGGGAAGGGTCACTTCTGTTGGAGCCTTAGCCTCAAAGCCATAGCATAGGGAGAAGGGTGTTTCGCCCGTTGCACGCCGAGGGGTGGTCCGGTAGGCCCATAAGATGTTGTGTAGCTCTTCTACCCAGCCTCCCCCTTCGGCTTCCAGTTTCTTCTTCAATCCTTCAAGTAGGGTTCGGTTGGCGTTCTCTACTTGCCCGTTGCCTTGGGGGTAGGCAACGGATGAAAAGGTGTGTTTGATGCCCCATGCCTCCAGGAGGGCACAGAAGGGGGCTGCCTCGAATTGAGTCCCGTTGTCAGAGATGATTTGTTGGGGGACGCCAAACCTCGTGAGAATGTTCTTGAGGACGAAGTGACGGCACCGGGCCTCCGTGATGCTGGCGAGGGGTTCGGCCTCTACCCATTTGGTGAAGTAGTCAATGGCCACAATGATGTACCTGTTGTTGGAGGTACCCCTCGGCAGAGGTCCCACTAAATCGATCCCCCATCTGGAGAAGGGTATAGCGGTGCTGATGGGAGCATAGTTGACCGCTGGTCTGCCGGGGGCCTTCTGAAAGTGTTGGCAAGCGGTGCATCTTCGGGCTAGATCAGCACAATCTCTAGCCATCGTGGGCCAGAAGTAGCCCTGAACTATGAGCCTTCGGGACATGGAGAAGGGTCCCTGGTGGGCTGAGCAAGTGCCACTGTGTACTTCCTCCATAGCGACTTCGGCTTCATCTTGATGAAGGCACCGAAGGAGGGTGCCGTTGTAAGATCTCTTGTAAAGCCTTCCGTTCTCGAGGGCGTAGCTGGGAGCCCTCAGCTTTGCTAACTTGGCGCGGGCCTCGTCTTGGGGCAATTGCCCGGTGGTGATGAAGGCGATGATGTCAGAGATCCAGTCCTCCGGCCTCAAGTTAATGTTCATGACGGGGCTCGCGTGGATGCTTGAGAGGCTGAGTTCCTCAATTCTTGCGATTTTGGAGAGGTGCTCTGGGGATTCATCCGAGAGCTTGGATAGAATGTCGGCCTCGGAGTTTTGAGCCCTCGGTATTTGGGTGAGAGAGTGCGCTTCAAACACCTCGAGCAACTCCTTAGCCGCCTCTTTGTATTGTTTCATCCTCCCTTCTTTGGCTTCGTACTCCCCGGAAATTTGCCCCACGACAAGCTTGGAGTCACACTTGACGTGGATCATCTTGGCCTTCAGATTTGCTGCCACCCGAAGGCCACATAGGAGGGCTTCGTACTCGGCCTCGTTGTTGGAGACCTTGAAGGAGAAGCGGATGGCATAATAGGCGCGGAAGCCTTCGGGTGTGATCAGAACTACTCCCCCTCCGCATGCTTTGGTGGCCGAGGAGCCATCGGTAAAGAGTGTCCACCACTCATCGAGGGGTGCCGAAGGCTCCTCGTCTGTTGTTGATCTTGCGGTGCACTCCGTGACGAAGTCTGCCAGGGCTTGGCCCTTAATGGCAGGCCTCGGACGGATATCGATGTTGTATTGACTGAGGAAGATGGCCCATTTCACCATCCGAGAGGAGCTAGTGGGACTCCTCATGAGGGCACCGAGGGGTTGATGAGTGAGCACTTGGACCGGATGAGCTTGAAAGTAGTGGCCAAGCTTCTTGACGGTCCAAACGATGGCTAGCACCGTCTTCTCGACGGGAGAATACCTGAGTTCGGCCTCCCGGAGGGTTTTGCTGACGTAGAAGATGGCATGTTGGATGCCGTCCTCTTCTCGGATTAGTACTGAGCTGATGGCCGTAGGGCTAACACCGAGATATAAGTATAAAGTCTCCCCCACCTTTGGTTTGGAGAGCACCGGGGGAGAAGAGAGGTACCTCTTGAGTTCGTCGAAGGCTTCTTGACACTCAGATGTCCATTGGAAACCCGCCGTCTTTCTCATGATTTGGAAGAAAGGGAGAGCCCTCTCGGCTGACTTTGAGAGGAAGCGGTTGAGGGCTGCCAGGCGACCCGTCAACCGTTGAACTTCTTTGACGTTGCGTGGAGGCTCCATGTTGATGATGGCCTGGATTTTCTCGGGGTTGGCCTCAATACCCCTTCGGCTGACCATGTAGCCCAAGAACTTCCCTCCCTGCACGCCGAAGGTGCACTTCTTTGGATTCAGCCGGAGATTGAATTTTTGCATGATGGCAAAGATTTCCCGGAGGTCGTCGGCGTGGGTGTCTGCCTTCTTGCTTTTGACGATCATGTCGTCAACGTAAGCCTCCATAGTGCGTCCTAGGACAGCTTGGAAGACCCTAGCCACCATGCGTGTGTAGGTGGCGCCTGAATTTTTGAGGCCGAAGGCCATCACAAGATAGCAGAAGATGCCTTCGGGTGTCATGAAGGCTGTTTTTTCAGCGTCTTCCTCGTGCATGTATATTTGATGGTATCCGCGGAATGCGTCGAGGAATGACATGATTTCGCATCCGGCGGTCTCATCCACCAATTGGTCGATGTTTGGCAGTGGGAAGGGGTCCATGGGGCATGCCTTATTCAGATCCGTATAGTCCACGCACATGCGGAAGGTAGGAGGCTTCTGTGCGAGGACTACGTTTGCTAACCAAGAAGGGTATTTCACCTCCTTGATGTGTTTGATAGAGAGGAGCATGGCCACCTCCTTTTTCACAAATTCCCTTCTCTCGGCCGAGAGGGGTCTTCTCCGCTGTTGTACTGGCTTGGCCGAAGGGTCCACCGCAAGGCGGTGGGTGATAACCCTTCGATCAATTCCTGGCATGTCCTCCGGCCCCCATGCAAAAACAATGGAGTAGGCGCGGAGAGCTTTGGTGATGCCAGCCTTCAGGTCTTCGGGGAGCTTGGCTCCGATCTTCAGGACTCTCTCCGGCTTGGCCGGATCGAGTATCAGGTCTTCAGTCTCCTCGGCAGGCTCAGCCCTCGGCCTGCCTTCCTCTTCCTCCAAGGCTTTGGTGGTGATTGTGTCCACACGAAGTTCAGTCTTACTAACCTTCTTGGTAAGTTGAAGGTAGCATGCCCTGGAGAGCTTCTGATTCCCCCTCGAGTAGCCGATGCCGGTGGGCGTGGGGAACTTGAGGCAGAGATGCCTCATAGAGATGACGGCTTCCAAATCCTCGAGGGCGGGCCGGCCGAGGATGATGTTGTGTGCGCAGTCGAGGTTGACGACGACAAATTCCACTTCGAGCTTGGCTCTATGGGATCCGTCGCCGAACTCAACCACGAGGGTGATGACGCCCTCGGCGTCTATGCTGTCCCCCGTAAATCCGGAGAGGGGGGTGTTGATGTGTCGGAGGGACCCCCTGTCGAGTCCCAACTCTTGAAAAGTGCTGAGATACATGACGTTGACAGAACTCCCTGTGTCAACGTAAGTCCGGTGGATGATGGCGTCATTGATCTCAGTGCGGATGACGAGGGCATCCCTATGCGGCAGGGAGCCCGAGGGGAGGTCCGCATCTGTGAAGAAGATGGGATCCGCCCTCGGCCTTTTCGTAGGGGGCATGTGGTTGACCTCCCCAACGTAGAGGGACTGTGCCCACTTCTTCCTTTGGCTTGTTGAATCGCCTCCGGTGTTGCCGCCGTTGATCATATGAATATGGCGCTTGTATTGTTGATGGGAGCCCTCTCCCTCGTCGTCGAGGCCACCGATCTCACGTTTCTTCCCCTGCGGGTTCCCCAAGGGGATGGTGTTGGGGTTCACCCATTTGTTTGCCTTCGGCGGAGGCCCTTGATGATGAGGGGGGCCCTGGGGAGGAGGGCCCCTGATAAACTGAGATAAGTGGCCCGCCTGTATCAGCCTCTCAATCGCGTTCTTCAGCTGATGGCAGTCGTCGGTTTTGTGCCCATGGTGGCGGTGAAAGCGGCAATAGGGCTCATCAGGGCCGATGGCATAGATCTCGAGGGGTGTCCGGGAGTCTCGCTCCACGAGCCCTCGCTCTTCTGCATGATCGAGAATGACGCTGACGGGATGCGTCAAGGGAGTGCGTGGATGCTCAAGGAGGACGGGCTGCGCCCATGCCTTCGGATTGTTCTTGTAACCGCCCCCGGGTCTGGCTTGGCCACCTCGGGAGCGATCGTTGTACTGCGCCTCTCGGTTTACCGGAGGGGGAGGCCCCCCGGGCCGATTCCTGCCTTCATTCTTCTGGGAAGGATCCGTGTTGCGGCGGTCCTTCTCGATTTCCTCCGCTTCAGCATATCGGTCCCCCCGCTGAAGGGCCTTGGTATAGTCGCGGGGGGGATCGGTGATGAGACTCCTGGAGAAGTTACCGTTGCGGAGGACGGTGTGGAAGAGGGCCATCAGGGTCCTGTCATCGGCGCCCTCAACCTCGAGGGAGGCCTGCCTCCAGCGTTCTAGGAAACTCCGAAGGGTTTCCTCCTTCTGTTGTCTCACGTTTAGGAGGTGGGAGAAGTGTTTCTTTGAGCGGTGCCTCCCTGCAAATTGCGTAAGGAAGCGGTGGGCAAGTTCTTGCCAAGAATCAATGCTGCCTTCGGGTAACCGGTTGAACCACTCATACGCTGGTCCCTCCAAGGTGGAAAGGAACCAACGGCATAAGTATTCGTCCGACGCCCCCATCATCATCATGCTGTTTTGATAACGGCTATAGTGTTCTTGGGGATCCGTCTTCCCCTCATACGGCTTGATAGGTTGCCCCCGGTATTTGTGGGGGATTTTGGCCGCCAACACCCTTGGGGTGAAGGGTGTTCTAGTACGGAGTTGAATGAGGGGCTCGCCTGAGCCTTCGGCAAGCTTACGTTTCATTTCCTCCACTTGCGCCCGGAGGTCAGCGTACTCTGGGTCAGGCCTCGCTGTGGAAGCCGTCGGGGGAGCCTGACGATTCTCCTCGATTTGACGGAGGAGGGCTTCGATGATTTCGTCCTTGGGATCCTTCGGGGCAACCCCTTGGGAGTTGGCCCGGAAGGATTGCGCCTGATTGATTTGGTGTCTGGCATCATCGGCATGGAGGAGAGCTTTGCCTTTGCTTCGGGGGGGAGGCACGCCCTCGGCACCCAAAGCGGAGGCTCCACTTTCCTGGGGCCTGCTGAGCGCTTGTTTCCCGAGGCGGTCTTGGACCACTCGGTGCCCGGGAGCTCCCCCGAGCCTCTCAAGTGCAGAGGTTCGGGGCTTCTCCTTCATCATGGGGCGCTTGTCCCTGGACTGGGCCTCTTGGGAGGCGGTATCCTGCGCCATGACCCCCTCGGCATTGCCAATCCCCGGGGGAGGATTGTTGAACAAAGGAGGGAGTGGTGGTAGGTTGGTAACATTCCCTCCAGCATAGGGCTGAAGGGGTGTCTGAGAGGCGAGGGCTCCGGAATTGAGAGCCATGTTTTGAACAAAGGCCGCAAAGGCAGCCTGAAGATCGATGGCCGGGGCCGGAGGGGGAACTTGGTTCTCACTCCGATCCCTCCTTCGATTATCAAGGCCAATGCAGGCATCAGGGGCGTTCCTCTGTAGTTGCTGACGGAGGTCAGCAGTAGCCTGCTCCAACTCAAGGATGACACCACCCTCGGGTACCAAGAGCCTGTTGGAGGCCTCAGCCCCGTTGGTTTCGCCGGGGGCTATGTGGTTCTCCTCAAGGGTTTTGGACTGGGCACGGGTGGTTCTTCCCATTTTTGGTAAGTATTTTGTGTTTGGTAGAGGGGGGGGGGGGGTTTCTTACTTGATAGTTCAGACTCTCAACGAGAGCACCAAATGATGGATAGTCTACCCGGGGGGTATCTTATCCGAGGGGTTATTGCGGGAATAACTTAGAGAGAAGTCAGAGTAAATAGGAGGAGAGAGAGTCGATTTTATTAAATGAACTCAGTGTGTGTAATCGAGATGTCGATCATGTCTTACAAGGAGAAATGGGCTGCTATTTATAGCAGCAATAAATGCGATGAGATGACACGTGTCAGTAATCCAACGGCCGAAGGGTCACATCAGCCGGTTGGCACCGGCAGTGGTACGTCCACCGCATTGATTGCGGTTGGCGGATGTGACGTGGCATTAAATGCGGTGGTTGGCTGTCTCTAAAAGGAATCTTCGATGATTGAGCTAGTTCAGCCGAAGGCTCCTTGCGTAGCCGAGGGCTCCTTGTGTAGCCGAAGGCTCTTTGTGACCGGAGGCATGGTTTAGCCGGGGGCTTCTCTGATGCCGAGGGCTCGATGATGCCGAAGGCTCATGTTTTTCGCCGTTTTCTCCCAGTAGCCTCTTATGCCAGAAAAGGCTACCTTGTGAGGTTCGGAGCCTTCGGCCAAGGAGGCCGAAGGCACCCCAGTGCGTCTTCTGGGCTACGTTGAGGCTTGGGCCGCCGCATTTCGGGCCTGAGTTGTTCCTTGGGCCCAATGAACTCGTGTAGGAGAAGTAGGAGTCTGTGGGCCGGGGGTTCCCGGGCCATATACTCCATCAATAACGAGATATATTATTTTCAGCGATCACAGTTAAGAACAGATACGAATCTAAAAACAAATCAATCATGACTAGTGGGTAAGTGATGGACCAAATCCGGCCGAGCTTCAACCCACATCGATCCAACGTGTCTCACATCCATGGGCCCCATGTTTGTCATCAACCGGTTGGAGATTGGGGACCAACATGTATGTCAAAATATACTTCTCCATGACTCCATCCATCGCCTTAGTCACGATTGGTAGGCATGTTTAATACGAAGTAATAAAGTAAGATTTGTATGATCAACATTCGTATAAAAGAAATATAATCAATCCGATTTACAATTAAGTTACTTAAAAGGGAAAATGACTACTTAAAAAAAGAAGGAAAATGACTAAATTATATAGACAATAAAAAAGTAAAGGATGGACTGGTAGGAGTATTTGGTAAATACTAAATATGAACCAATGTAGTAGTAGTTCTTATATTTTGTTACAATTACACTTGGACATACATTGTTAAAACTCAAAAGAATGTTTGTATGTTTAGTAATATTACCTCATTGATTTCTCTTCTATAATTCTATCCCCTTGAGCGAGTTAATAATACGGAGTATATTCCAACACATCTCTTCTATAAAAAAAACTAAAAACTGATCAAATAATCTTAAATCTTCCACCCACCCAATACTACAATTCTCCCACTTCTTTTAGAATTCCAATAAAACAAGCTGAACTAAAATTATTTCCATAGTATTTTAAAGGAAATATTTCATGAGTGACCAAATAAATAGCTGTGTACATAAGTGTTTTTATTAGGAAGGGTTGACAACTCTCTCTACCTTTAACCGTTTGGTGCGTAAGTTCTCAGTAAAGAAGGGGCGGGGGATGAGAATCCGCAACGCCTTTGTCTTCTCTATTCACGCGTAATCGTAAAAGGTCTTCTAAGGGCGAAAATGTCATTTCACCACTTATACGCGTCTATATATAAGGAACTTAAATCTGACACTCTTCTTGGTAGACTAGACGACTGAAGCAACGGTGCTCGTGCATCGCCGCCTTTCTTCGTCCCTACCGAGTAATACCAGTCTCCAGCGACGGCGACGGTGACGGCGAATTCGCACTTACCGTCGGCGGATCAGGCGACAACCTTGAGAAACAAGGAAGCGTAAGTTTCTAGGCTCATTGCTTTGATTTCCGTGAATTGGTCCTTTCTGTGTGTTTCGGTAAAACAGTGGTACATAAGTACATTTACTGTTTCAGAGAAATTTGAGTACGATATGTCGGCTTTTGCAGGTTCTGATTTTTGAGCTAAAAAGGAAGGAGAAAAGAAAGCGGAAGAGGCTTTTTCTGTGAATCGGAATCTGGGAATCTGGAGATGGGAGTGAAAGTAGCTGCGGCGTGTTTGCATTGGTCGCAATCTTCGGTTCCTCATCCGCCCTCGCCTCCTCATCATCCCATCGCCTCCTCGGTTTCGTCGTTTTCAAAACGGCGCAGATTCGCTGGGAGTGAGCGATCTGTCGTTTGCCGGTTCGTCCACAAGCTGAACCGGCCGGCTACGCTTGGAACCCAACCGGCGAAGCTCCCCAGGTCCCGATCCTGCGAGCTCCTGAACCTGAACCCCCCTGTACAACCGACGATGAGACGGGCTTGTAGTGCCTATCTAGATTCCTTCTCTGGCGAGGGATTTTCTAAGAGAACTGAAGATTTGGGTTTGACTTTCCATCAGTCAGATGAGGAAGAAGAAACAGAAATCTCCAGGTCTAATGAATCTGTTGAAGTAACCTGCCGGAGCTCTACGGCGCGAGGTAATCTGAGAGTTTTTGATCGTATGGAGCCTCCAGATTGGATCCATAGAGTAGGGATGGTTCGGGCGGGTATAGATTGTAGGGCAAATAGTTTCGGCATCCCTCTGTCTTTGCGGATTACGGAGAGAAAAATGCAATGGCGAGACGGGTTCAGAGATGCAGGGGAGTTCCTGACGTGTTCTTCGATGAAAATGGCCTTTTCTAACATGGTGTTCATAATCCAGGAACTCCATCGCCACACTTTC
This sequence comes from Cuscuta epithymum, assembly GCA_945859915.1. NCBI lineage: Eukaryota > Viridiplantae > Streptophyta > Magnoliopsida > Solanales > Convolvulaceae > Cuscuta > Cuscuta epithymum. The sequence continues at coordinate 1,319,674 of CAMAPF010000955.1, read as the reverse complement.
AAGATGAGAGAGATGTTGTTCTATGAAGATTTAGAGGGTATAATAGGGAGAGTCCAGAAAGATATGCAAGCATCTTTCGTGTGGCTATTCCAGCAAGTCTTCTCACAGACTCCAACTTTAATGGTCTATGTGATGATACTTCTTGCCAATTTCAGTGTCCATTCTTTAGCTACAAGTTCTGCCTTTGCTTGTACCCCTCCATGTGCCTCTGAAGAGGTCTCTGTGGTTGAAGGTCATCACAGCCATATAAATCAGAAATTTGATTTTTCAACCTTTTCAGCATCCTCTTCTTCCAATGGGAAGAGCATATCGATTGGCGGAAACAGTGGGGGAGGTGGCAAATTCAGGCCAGTTTCTGGTGGGACTGATGGTGATGGGAGGAGGTTTGATGGTCTAGCCATTGCAACTGATGGAGTGTCTTCTTCAGCTACTACTGAAGAACAGACACTTTCTTCTGATAAGGTTTCCAGCGAAGAAGAGTTGTTGTGGAAGTCTATTTGTGATGAGGCTTCAAGATTGCAATCTGAGTCACAAGATCCGTCTTTGGATCGTGATACCATTATGAATTTCGTTTCCCCCGTAATCGGGAAGATGGAGTCTTGTGATAATGCAGATTATTTTCGAACAGAGTTGTTTTACCAATCAGAACTTGCCCAAGAGCCGAAGAATACCCTTTTGCTTACCAATTATGCTCAGTTTCTTTACATGGTTGTTCAAGACTATGACAGGTACATCCATCCTTCCTTTCTGTTATGTTAGAAATAATTATAAATACTTGACACCTTACATCTAATGGCTAGAAATGTAAGTTTTAATATGCAGTGTCCAAGATGAAATTTTTAGTGATATTAGTGTCCATATTGATCCAATTTCACACTAGTTGTACTTTTTACCATGAGTACTTTTAGTATTATTATAGAGTAAACAGAATCCTGATGGTAGGAAGATATATGATGGCATAGTTTCTTAAATAATTCCTCAAGTGTTGTTGGTCGGAAAAGATGAAATATTGATTTGTATTTGGTAACAGAGCGGAGGAATACTTCAAGAAAGCAACAGAGGTGGAGCCAAAGGATGGAGAGGCACTAAACAAATACGCAACGTTCCTTTGGCAAGCAAAGAATGAACTTTGGGGAGCAGAAGAGGCCTACCAAGCAGCCATAGACGCTGAGCCTGCAAATTCCTTCTATGCTGCAAGTTATGCTCATTTTCTATGGAATACTGGCGGAGATGACACTTGCTATCCTCTGGAAGATGATGATCCGGCCCAATATGATGATATTTGAAAAGAAAAAGAAGAGGAAAAGGAAACTGAATGGAAAGAATGCTGAAAGAGAAAAAAAGAACAGAAGAGAAAAGAGTGGATGAAAGTAATGTTTAGTACTCTTATTGGAGAACTTGCTGACAGATGAGATAGGGTGATTGGTGGTGGAAGGGTGGAATCATGGGTTCTCAAATGAAGCTCAAAGCATGGACAACAAGTAATGGTCTCCATATTGGTCCAGAAACTAGATGGAGTTGCTGATAAGAGGATGGGGATGGTTCTGCTCAGTTCTGCTCAGTTCTGCTGTTCTTTTTTTACTAAAATTTTCAAGCTATGCACAGTTGGTTCAAGTTTTAGATATGTTGGTTGTTATAGAATGGCATTTGCATATTGTAATTAAACGTCTTGTTAATATCATAAATGCCTAAACTTTACCTCAATTACTTCGTTTAAAGTTTTATTACTAGACTTGATGATATACACCCCACCCCCCAGGAAATCTGTGTAAAAGGTGTCGTAATTTAACAGCAATGGAGCACTATTGCATCACAGTGCTATAGATGGTGACAAAAACGATCACCTTATCTTGGCAATTTGTCATCTATCATCATCCGTCCATTAGCTAGCTTCGCATTTTTCGCTGGGTGGAACTCACGTTATCTCTTTGTCTTCACTCTCTTATCAAACACAGATCGCAAACATGCTTTTCCGGTGAATTGGTCCTTATTACCGACTTGTTTACTGTGGCACTCAATTTAAATCACATCAAGTACTTATATAATACGAGTATATATCAACTAATCTGAAAGAGTAAATGATAAAGTTCTGGTACAAAGAAGTATTACGGGAGTACGTGGTAAAATTTGTATAGTATCAAGCTCAAACATAGTAGACTAAATTCGACCATGGTTTAAACAAATTAGTCCAAGTAGTTAAGAATAAGTCATATGAGACCAATTTAGACCCCCAAACCAACATAATAAATACGATAGTATCAAATCAAACAAATGGGGTATGATCAAATAAAAATATTTGATCATATCATGTTGTATTTCGTCTATTTCAAGCATTTTATACTTCGTAGTTTGTTAGGAAGATTGTTTGGAATTCTAAAACTAGTGTTCGGACTTCATCTTCAATGTATTAAAGAATAAGTATAGTCGATTTCACTCTGAAACCGTTTTATTTGATCTGATCATATCTTATTGTATTGCGTTCTGTTTCAAGCGTTTTATAGTTCTTCGATTCAAAACAGAAATGAATATTGCAATCCAAATTAGAACGAGAGGCCGAGGCAAAACTGTCTTGTGTCCACCCCTACGCAAAAATGAATAAACGGGGAAAGAATGTGTAGAACAAATGAGCACAAGGGCATTGTCTAATAAGAAAAAATGAATTGATTTGAAAGAAACTAGCTACACCAATGGAGAAATAAATGAATTGATGATGGGTGTATGTGTATTCACTTTTTCATTTTCTTTTTATCATAACAATCACAAACTAAGTTCTGTATGAAAAGATTAGATACTGATTACTGATTGGTGGATCACAAAAACAGATGGAGACTAGGCAGATATTTTCTTAAGAGCAAGAATTGACAGCTGGTCGATTCAGAAAATAATAGCAGTCCTTAATATCTTAGCACTTACTATGTGGGAGGTACTTTGTGGGGAGGAGGGTCTTATGGAGTGACACGTGAAGAACAGTATTATAGAAAATGAGTGCAATCCCTTTCAGACTTCCCATTTAAGCACAAACCATGCGCATATAAATTTCTCTTATTCATGTTTGGGTAAATAAACTTAAGCCCAAAAAAACATAGCATGGGATGACACATTGTCATTCCTATCACCCTATGGCTTATGGTTGAAGTCCATGTCAAGGAGAAAATGGCAATCCAAACACGTGTATCATTTAGTAGTAACATTTTAACAACCCCTAACCCCCACGGCCCCACCGCCCCCGTCGTATGGTAGGCGTAAGCCGAGCGTCGTTATATCTAAACAGATTATATTACTCCATCTGTATACATGTAACGTCGTTGAATGAGTTAAATCATACAAAGTATGACATTACAGATTAGGTAGTATGGTTTTAGTTGTACGTTTCAATTCATTGAATTAGCGCTGACGCTGCGACTGAAAATAAGACCAGTAAGTTAATAATGTATGACGAAAACACTCCAGGGTAAGGCGAGCATTACATTGAATTAACAATGATGCTACAGTTGAAAATAACATCAGAAAGTTACTAATGTATGATGAAAATGAGTCATGGGTAGAACGAACATTACATCTGAAGACGTATGATCATGACCCTCTATTAGATTATCCAAACGTCGTTGACTGAGTAAAATCATATAATATTAAATATCGATTACACTGAGTTTAGTTGTACGTTTCAATTCATTGAATTAGCGCTGACGCTGCGACTGAAAATAAGACCAGTAAGTCAATAATATATGACGAAAACACTCCAGGGTAAGGTGAGCGTTACATTTAAAAATGTACGATTATATCCCTCCATCAGTATACCCTAAAATGTGGTTGAGTGAGTTAACTCATATGATATTATACATCATGCACTCTGATTTTAGTTGTACGTTTCAATCGCTTGAATTAACAATGATGCTACGGTTGAAAATAAGATCAGAAAGTTATTAATGTATGATGAAAAATGAGTCAGGGGTAAGGCAAGCATTACATCTAAGGACGTATGATCATATCATATCCCTCCATCAGACTACCTACACGTCGTTGAATGAGTTAAATCATACAATATTAAATATCGAGTACACTGGCTAGTTTTAGTTGTATGTTCCAATTTATTGAATAACACTGACACTACAACTGAAAATAAGATGATAATAATCTATGACAAAAATGAGTCAGTTTACCTGTATAGTCTTTTTTTTCTCTTGATGGACATTACATCTCAGTTTTGAATATCTTGGTTGAGGTTGGGAGTATAGTCTTTAATATATCATTTTTTTCATTCTTAAATAAGTGCAATGATCAACTTTGCAATTTGTCGATGTATAACTTTGATCATTAATATATATAATTCTCTGTCACTAATTTTTTTTAAAAAAAATCAGATTTTGAAAATGTGCAATGAGACAAATTGACAATATTTTTTTTAAAAAAAAAATTACTAATGCATTAATAAATAAAAGTAGTCAAAATAAAACATGTGAATAGATAAAAATTCAAAGCGTTGCACTTACTTAACAACGGAGATAATTAACACATAGTAGTTGGGATAATAAACATACAACTCTATGATAGCTACGTCAATTAGCTATATTTTATTTACATTATTACCTGTTATTATTTTTTTAGATTGTGTTAGGAAAGAGAAACCATGTGCTTCATTACATTATTACAATATTCTATAGATTAACTCCTCAAATCTAAATCTGTGGTTCCTTATCTAAACTTCTTTTTGCGGCATGTGAGAGCAGTAAAACTTGCCTAAAAGAAATGTCAGGTTTAGGAATAGTTATTTGTGTCAATGTCATTATTCCATAAGTGGTAATCGAAACGTGTCGGTCACCAGATATCAGACCACAAGTGTACCAATAAATAAAAAAGTAGGGGTGGACAAAAATACCGAACCGGCATGGTACCGAACTGAACTGATATGGTACCAGACCGAAAAACGGGGTTTGAAACGGATCTCAATTTTTTTGTCCCGAACCGAACCGTACCGATTCTAAACAATGCCATGACCGGTTCTCATAAAATGAGAACCGAAACCGGACCGAACTGGACCGAAGTATGATTTAATTATTTAAATTTACATTTATACCATTATTTTGACTAGTGCCTTTACATTTTCACCGTCTTTGCTAGTTCATAGGAAGCCTGGAATTGGACCGATGTATGGTTTAATCATTTAAATTTGTACTACTATAATTTATCTGAAATTTATTAATTATGTAATACTACCTTCATCCCAAATTGATTTGCAAAATTAACTTGTTTTTGTCAAACAGATTCAATTTATTCACTTAACTAGAATGTCAATTTTTAATTATATTTAATTTGGAGCTTGCAACTTTGAAGAAATTTCAATGTAGTTTCTGAATATGTTTATTTTAATTATTACAAATTGAATTAATTATCAATGAAGAGAATTTAACTCTAACATTGGTTGACCAAAAAATATTGACTTTGCATGTCAATTTGGGATGGAATGAGTATGAAAATTGATAAATTGTGTAGATTTTTGGAGGATGACTAAACTTTAATTGTCTCTTAAACACTTGGAAAAAGTGGCATTGTTTGGTATTGGTATGGCATGGTACCGTCCCGTTTCAAAATGAAACCGTACCGAACGGGTTTAGGTCTAAGACCGAACCGAACCGAACCGTTTGAATAGTAACGGTACGGGTACGGGTTCGGCCAAATATTGGACCGGACCGGACCGCGCCCACCCCTATAAAAAAGAATTACATAGAATGCATATAATATGGTAGAAATTAAAGTAAGATTGCCACTTTTGGAATATAGAAATTTCAATCATCCACTGTGAAATGTTTTGTTGCTGGCATCGGTTCCGGCCTTCTCACTTGAAAAGTGATCAACCGTGGTTCCGGCCTTCTCACTTGAAAAGTGATTAACCATTTAACCGTGGTGAATTATTATTATAGATAACAATATTGCTATAGCACAACTATTGGCACAATCACAACTATTGGTGCGATAAAGTAGGGTGGGCAATTCGGTATATGTTTCGGTTTTGATCGAAGGGGCTTACATTAATGAAATATCATTAGATAGGGTTTGAAATAACTAGGGGTGGGCACGGTCCGGTCCGGTCCAATATTTGGCCGAACCCGTACCCGTACCGTTACTATTGAAACGGTTCGGTACGGTTCGGTCTTAGACCCAAACCCGTTCGGTACGGTCCATTTTCAAACGGGACGGTACCATGCCATACCAATACTAAACAATGCCATTTTTTCCAGGTGTTTAAGAAAAAATTAAAGTTTAACCATCCTCCAAAAAATCCACAAAATTTATCAATTTTCATATATCATACTACCTTCGTTCCAAATTGATTTGCAAAGTCAATTTTTTTTGGTCAAACAATTTCTTTTTATTCACTTAATTAGAATTTCACTTTTTAATTATATTCTAATTTAGCCTTTCAAAAAAAACTACTCCGTACTTCGTATATTTTAATTTGGATTTTGCAACTTTAGAGAGATTTTAATGTGGTTTCTAAATATGTAAATTTTAATTATTAAAAATTGTATTAATTATCAAGAACTTAACATTAACTTTGACAAAAAAATGTTGGCTTTGCAAATCAATTTGGGACGGATGAGGTAATTAATATATTTTAGATAAACTATAGTAGTACAAATTTAATAAACCATACTTCGGTCCGGTTCGGTCCGGTACCGGTTCTCATTTTATGAGAACCGGTCATGACATTGTTTGGAACCGGTTCGGTCCGGTTCGGGACAAAAAATTTTGAGATCCGTTTCAAACCCCGTTTATCGGTCCGGTACCATACCGGTCCGGTTCGGTATCATGCCGGTTCGGTATTTTTGCCCACCCCTAGAAATAACAAAAGAACCGCATGTAACCATCCGTCCTTGGAGCAGACTCGATCAGAGTTAATCACCTTTAACAAAGCAATATAGCTCGTTGATCCTAACTTGGACATAATTAAATCAATGACGATTACCGCAGACCTCTCATCCCCCAATCTAAGTGCAAAAGTCTTACAGCATAAAAGGAAAGTAAAACAAAAGACATAAGACTCCAAATTAAATCGGAACATGAAGAAAAAAACAAGCAAAATAGATTTCTTGTAACCTAGCACCTCGTTCAACCCTTGCCAGTGGTTCAGGAGGAGGACGGACCATCGCTATGATTGTTGACGCAACAAACTGGTTTTCCTCCGACTCGACCACCTCTTCGTCATCAATCCCCAAGTCATCCGAATTTGCACCAAAACCCATGCCGTTGTACTTCACTCCAGGCTGTCCACCAGCCTTTCCTCCCCATTAATCCGTTCGTGTTCGTCCCTGTTCATGACCTGATTGTGGTTGTCCATGGAACCTCGCATCGTGATGCCGCTACGCATGAGATGCTGCTGCTTGTATGTGGACCCTCGCTGCTACGACTGAGATTCTGCCGCCCTACTCTCAAGCCTCGTCGCTTCACCTGAGTTGTTGTTGCGTTGCTACAAGCCCTCGCCGCCGCACCGAAGTCGGCAGAAAAACCCAAACCCTAATCAAGGGAGAGACCGCCTTTGTATATTGCTTCTTTGTCATACTTAATGTATGAAATGTGTAAAAGTTAAAATGGTATATACTAAACATGTATTTTTCATACATAAATTATTTAATTACATCATAAAGATGAGGAGTGAAGACAAATACAAAATATTTTTATAATTATTACTACAAGTTATTCAGTGTCCGGTTTACGGTTTTGTGGTTTAAAACCTAACCTAACCAAAACAAGCTAAATTAAACCATTCAGTTTGAACAAATTGTTATCAAACGGGTTGCTTAAATAAATTCAAACCAAACCAAAGTATCAATTTTCGGTTCGATTTGGTTCGATTCAGTTAAATCAAATCATTTTGCCCATCGATGGAAAGTGAACAAATAACTAAGAATAAAAATCTACAGCGGTCGTGTGAAAGTCAAAACTCTTGTATGTCGGACTAAACCTCATGTGCATACGAGTGGTCGTGTGAAAGTCAAAACTCTTGTATGTCGGACTAAACCTCATGTGCATACGAGTATAAGGTCCATCACAGTGAGAACTATTTGAATCACAATGATTTACCATCCATATATATATACTCGGCATTAGAATTCGATGAGCTCTTGGAATTGGGGATTCAACTATTTGGACAAACAATTTCCATTAAAAATTTGCCCTAAGGTACCTATTTTCAATTTTGTAGTAAAGCAACTATCACTGTCTCCATATCACTTTAACTGTTTAATAGAGTACATTGAACTGCTATAGTCATCAAATTATTGTCATCTTTATAATTTTGGGAAATAAATTAATCCTTTTTACTCCAGTATTAAAAATCTCCTACGTTTTATAAAATATACATTAAACATTTAAAATGATATGGAGAAGGTAAATTGTGCAATGGAGATGCTTTAAGGTATCAATTGGGCTTGGGGTACACAAAAGTCATACACACACCTACACACTATAAATAGGTCAAAAAATTACCATCTTTTTACCCCTCCCTCCCTTACGTGCAAATACAGCCCACCATCTCTTCCCCCACTCCCTCCTAGCCGTCCTTTCTTCTACCCGCAGCAAACCTCAACACATAATAGCTAGGATTCAAATAAATGAAATCAATGGATTTTGGTGGCTGAAGTTTGACAAAGAACTGGCGGCGGCGGCTGAAGTTGACGGAGAAACGGCGGCGGCGGCGGCTGATGTTGACGGAGAACCGGCGGCGGCTGAAGTTGACGGAGAACCGGCGGCGGCTGAAGTTGACGGAGAACCGGCGGCGGCGACTAAAGTTGACGGAGAACCGGCAGCAGCGGCGGCTGAAGTTGACGGAGAACCGGCAGCGGCGGCTCAACGTGGATGATTTCATTGGCTTTGAACTTAAAAATATCTTTGTTCTTCACAGACAATTCTCTGTATTTGTGTAGTGTATAATGTCGTCTGTGTGTTTGTGAACTGTATATAATCTTGTCTGTGTTCAAAATGTTCTAAATTTACTTATGTCTGTGTAAATAAACTTCTATTTGAAATGTCTGTGTGTAAATATACTTTTGTGTTTGAGTTACTTATGTTTGACTTTGTAAATATATGATTTCTTTGCCTTGGTATGAGTTTGTGTTGATATTTGATTTCATTGGCTTTGATTCTTTGAATGTAAATATATGTTTGTTCTTCACATACAATTTTCTGTGTTTGTGTGAAGTGTATAATATTGTATGTGTGTTTGTGATGTGTATATAATCGTGTCTGTGTTTAAAATGTTTTAAATTTACATATGTCTGTGTGTAAATAAACTTCTATTTGAAATGTCTGTGTGTGATGTTAGTTCTATCTGTGTGTATATATATACTTCTGTCTGTGCGTCAGTATACCATTGCCTGTGTGCATACATGTATTTTCACAGACATTTTAGTATTAAGACACAAACAAAGTCTTTGGTCTTCACAGACACAAAACGTATTTGTGGGCAGTTATTAATGTCTTGCCTCATATTTTGTGAAACATATTTCTTTTTGAAAATGTCTATTTTTCAAACTATACAAAAAAGGATACATAGCATAGACAAATATAACACAAATGACAGACAAAGTCGTATTACACCATACGTAAAAAAAACTCTTCTTCGTAGACGCGCAATAGGCAATGGATTACATATACTAATTTTTAAACAACTAGTTATTAAAATAAACAAGTAAAGTTTTTAAGATTAAACTAATAATCTATAAACTTATTGATCACCTCAAAATTACACATGGGCTCCAGTGGTAATCAAAAAGTAATAAAAGTTTTAGTTATGAAATTACATAAAGTAGTTATTAAAAATATTTTAAGTGGATGTAAGAGCGGGTACATATCACAGACAACTACGATATAAATCACAGACACAGTCGTATTACAGCACAAACAAGATTTTTCTTCTTCACAGGCAAAGGCATCCACCATATATATTAACGCCATAAACAATAAGTGTTTCCCACAAAAACAAAAAGGCATACCAATTCAGGTAATATTTGGGAGTACATTCTAGGACATTGTACAATATTTTTAGTGTAACATTGTACAACCTCTTACATTTAACAACCAAACCCATGGTGGCAAAAAATGAGCACCAAAAAATGTACTCCATAGTAAGGTTACATCAATGTTTTACAACCAAACCCATCCTACACTAAACATGCAAACCCAAAGTAGTCTAAGTGGATCTTTCTCAAAGTCCAGAGCCTCATTGCAAATTCACATCTTTTCGCTGCCATGTTCTCTTATGCACACTCGGGCTGCAATGGCAAGTTCTGCAACAGTGCCCTGTGATTGTAATAAAATAAATCAAAAAAGCACAGACATATGTTAACTCACACAGACAATCATTCAGGTAGATACAGACAACGAATCAGTCACACATGCATATGTATGGAAATTTATGTTTAACTTTTGTTATTACAGGGGCTGTTATTTCTATTTTTTGTCATTATAGGCCTACAAGGGGTGAGTTTTGCAAACATGAACAACTCAATTGGGTACAAAAATGTTGTTTACCAGAAAAGTAGAAAACATATAAAATATTATGTGAGAATTTTAAAATTTTATTTGTCATAATTTCATAAGTCATAACTTCATAAGTCATACTTTAAGAAACATACTTCAAAGTATTACAAAGTAATATACACTCAATGTGAGAATTTTATTTTTAATAAAGCTAAAAATAACTTTATAAATTTAATTGTAATAAAAAAATTAATGATTCGTTGTGTTTTAATTATGCAACTAAGTTGATTGTTTTTTATTTTCAAAACATTCTTTCAACATTCCGCATGATTTTAAGGTACCCGAAGTCCAAATTAACCAAGGTATTTTAAGGAATTTGATCCTCAATTGGAGAAGTGAACCACAATTGAACAACACATTGGAAAATTCATTTGGACCTGTTTTAGTAGAATCACACGGACAATCATATTACTTACACAAACAGATGTAGAGTCATACAAACAATCATATAAGTCTCCACAGACAAATGGAGCCACAACCAATTACATATACTCACACAGACAAATAACTAGACAAATCTATCTTCACACAAACAATACATATGTCCTTCAAAATGCATAAAATCAACCTTACACAGACAATACATAGAAAGTAATGACATATCCCCAAACAAATGTATTTTGTTCAAAATCCAAGCACTAGATGGGTTCCAACACTTCATAAACAAGAATATTTTCTGAACCCTCCTAATAAACATCATCAACTACCTAAAATCGTAAAAAATCCAAAGGTAGAGGATACATACCTTTCGGCCATGGAAGAAAGCAGGGTTCACACCATTTTCGACTGAGACAAAATCAACGGCTTCGATGGGGGGATTGCACCTTGGAATACGCAGCGACGATGGCCGCCTTCGACGGTGGTTCGAGGGGAGGAGGTTGCCTTCGACAGGGGGTTGTCGGGGACGAGGGTTTGCTTCGTCGGGTGTTGGCGGCGACGAATAGCTTCCAGCGACCAACAACGGGAATTAATCGGAAGACCAAAGCAAAATCGATCAAAGGAAGAAGGGGAAGGTTGTGGCGGTTCGAACCAAGGGAGAAACTGGGGATGGGCAGAAATTTTGGGAGGCAGAACGTGTGAAATTGGAAGAGGTGAGGAAAAGGGGGATAAATTATTTTTAGGGGTATTTATAGTGTGTATGTGTGTGTAAAGAAAGTGTGTAACAATAGAAAAATTGTTAAGGTATACCCTCAAATTCTACCCTTTCATTATCTTAAATATCGTACATTGCTTTTACAATTTACAGCTCAACGCTAAATAATTTGTGCGGAGTATATTTTAAAGGATAAATGAATCTAGAGATTAGTACAGAAACTCCCATTAAATTCTCAAAATGACAATCTATTTGGAAACAAAATATACATTGAATGAATTATGAATGATGTATTGATGTACGGTGAGACGGTGGGTGTAGTGTATTTTGACAATCCTTGACAAAAACGATACAACACGTCTCTCCCTTTTATTAAGCATGTAATCAACTTTTAAGGACAATAGATTAGCAGCCGGGGTACTTCCTAATTGACTCTAGTAATTAATTGATTGATGATAATGATAAAAAAAATTGATTGATGATTAAAGAACATAAAAATGATTAGACATTAGGACCTCTCCTAATGGTGGGAAATTACGCACCCAAAATGGCAATAATGGAGATTTGAGGGCACCCGTCATTCAGGAAACAGTCGTTTTCTTTCTGATAGTACGTGGCAAAATATTTACTTATTTTGAGTGATAGGGCACTAGAAATTGTCTCTAGCTTTCTAGGGTTAAGCGTACTTATTTGGTCCACGTTCGAATAATATTCGGAAAACTATTAAATAAACCTGTACAATGTCAAAAAATCGATTAGCTCTCGTACTTTACAAACACTCAATTAAGTCCTCGAACTATTAAAAAACGTTCAATTAAGCCATTTTGGTCGGTAAGTAACCGGTTTCCCGATTAAATGGCGACGACGACGATGTGCTCGAACCCCAGCGACGGCGGCTGCCGGGAAATGAGTTACATTTAACCGGGAAACCGGTTACTTACCGACTGAAAGGGTTTAATTGAACATTTTTTAATAGTTCGAGGACTTAATTGAGTGTTTATAAAGTACGAGGGCCTAATCGACTTTTTCGATATAGTACGGGGGCTTATTTGATAGTTTTTCCAATAATATTTTCATTGTTCCAACGGAATGGTGAAATAGTAAGTAGTAGTGATTCAATCGCTCCAATGGTGGAATAGTAATTTTATACTGATGCGTATCAGAAGTTCAGCCCAATATGCAGGAGTTGTAATGATTACACGATAGCCGTGAATTTCAAATTTTAGTCATTATTCTAAATTTCCCACCACTCAACCAACTGAGTTGCGTGAGTTGTCTCTAGCTTGATCATTGTCTCTAGCTTTGTAGGGGTTAAGCGTCCTTATTTGGTCCACGTTAAAATAATACGGAGTATTTTCCAATGTTCAAGGGATTGATCGAATGATTAGCTCAAACCTCAAAGGACATTGGTGCATGCAAATATATAAGGGTAGAGCCCATGTGTAAGATCTTGAGAGGCTAAGAGCATCTTCTGTGGGCTCCATCATAATTGATATTCCAAGTACGATCACAATGCCTCACATGTGTAGAGTTTTTATTTTTAAATTAAAGCAAAAATATTTGAACGGTCATTATTTAACCTTATTTGCGAATATGTTTAATTCAAAACTACTCTCTCCTCTCCCTCTCTTATAATTTTGCCAATTTTCCTTTTTTGGAAGTTTCATTAATTTTGCCACTTTCCCTTTTAAGTAAAGAATTTGTGATTCCAGTTGATTCTCTCTACTTGCACAAACCTCAATCATGCAGTTTTTACTTTATTAATTTTCGTGCCAATCAAACTTGACAAAGTTATTAGGGACGGAGGGAGTAGTAATTTTAAACTAATTTATTTTTATTTTTACACATTTAAACACGTAAAATAAAAAGTTGATGAATGAGGTTGATAAATCGAAAACATAAGGCTAGATGGACGGCAGCGGAGACAGAGGTATTGGGAGTTCGAGATGCTATTCTAGAGACAGCCAAGGAAAATTGGAATCATGTGGAGATCGAGATGGATGCTCTCACTGTGGTTCAAGACTTCAAGGAATTAAAAAAACTAGTGATGACAAAAAAACCTGACCCGCCCTGGCCCGAGACATTTGGGGCGGGTTCGCCCCGCCCCGTCTTGCAAATGGGGCGGGTCCGCTCCGCCCCGCCTATACAATGCGGCGGGTCCGGGTACTAGTATTGACCCGTGCCGCCCCGACCCGACCCGCTCATTATATAAGTATATATACTTTTTCTTAAATTATACTACAAATATACTTCAACATACATATGTGTATATACAATAAATCATAATTTTTTGATCTTATAATATATTAATATTAGAATGAGATGAACGACGGATTATCAATGTCTTCTTTATATATAGCATTTTAATACATATATTCAATTATTAATATAATTAAATAGATTAACTATTCAAGTCTGAGTAATTTTTCCTTAATTTTTGAAATTTTTAGCGTATCATGAATTTGATTTAATATATTAATTTTAATTATTATTTAGAGATAAATTTTATTTAGATTCAATGGGTAACAACTTCCCACAAATAAAAATACATAATACGGAGTAGCAAATTAGGTTTTGACGGGGCGAGGCAGACCTGCCTCGCATGGGGCGGGTCATGGGTCAAAAAGTTTGGACCCATGCAGGTCACGGGGCGGGGCGTACCCGCCCCGCCAAGTCACGGGGCGGGTCCGGGTCTTGCAGTACCCGCCCCGACCCATTGCCATGCCTAAAAAAATGGGGATGATTCTTCCTATTTTTATCTCATTATTCACGATATTCAGAAGATTTTAGAAACAAAGAGTAGTTTTATTGTCTCTTTTGTAGAACGTCTGCGAATCGTGTTGCTTGTGCATGCGTTAGCAAGGGCACATGTTATTATCTCAGACCAGAGGGTCACCTATGATAATATCCCTCAGTGTATTGCTGGCCAGATGGCAAATGGCTTATTGATTTTATATATGTTTCGTTTGATGATAAAAAAATGAAAAATAAGGGCCTGTTTACTCACAGAGATATTTTCCGGTTTTTTCTTCTGTTTTTTGTTCTCCAATTTTCTGTTTTTATTTTTCACTTTTTCTATCTCCAATTTTCTGTTTCTATTTTTTAGTTTTCCATTTTCAAATCTGAAAACATGTTTATCAATTTTTTCACCCAGTTCATCAAATTCCTACCCATACCCTTATCACGATCTTACACTCTATCCATACTCCCCCCACAACTCTTCATACCCACCCATACCTACTCGTAGATGTCGGGGTAGTGGGTAGAGGTGGGGTAAGGGGTATGGTCGGGGTGGGGTGGTAAGGTCTAGGGGTAGGGGGTTGGGTGGGGGTAGTGGGTGGGTTAGGGTCGTGGTTAGGGGTAATGGTGGGGTAGGGTTATAGTTGGGGTAGTGGGTAGGGTTGGGGTAAGGTAGGGGTAGGAGTTGGGATAGGATGTAGGTAGGGTGGCATGGGGCCGGGACCAGGGTGGAACCGAGGTAGGGAAGGGGTAAGGTGGGGGGTAGGATGGCAGTGGGGGTAGAATGGCGGTAAGGGTGGGGGTAGTGGGTAGGGGTAGGGTAGGGAGTTGGGATAGGATGACGGTAGGGTGGGCCCAGGATCCAGGTGGGGCCGAGGTAGGGGAAGGTTAGGGTGGGGGGTAGGATGGCGGAAGGGTGGGGGTAGGATGGCGGTACGAGGGTGGGGGTACGACGGTGGTGGGGTGGGGCCGAGATAGGGGGCATGTGGTAAGGGGTAAGGTAGGGGTGGGGTTAGGGTAGGGTGGGGTCGAGGTGGTAGGGGGGTGGCGGTAGGGTAGGGTGGATTGGGGTGGGGCCGAGGTAGGGGCATGTGGTAGGGGCTGTTGTAGGGTCATTATAGGGAAAATGGGTACGTGGGGTGGGGTGTTGGGTGGGTAGGGTAGGGTAGGGGTAAGGTACGAGGATGGAGGTACCAGAATGGAATCGACATCGGAGCGGGACCGGACCCACCACTAGGTGTAAGTATGCAAATTCATTGCAGTGACATTGTAGCATCCGCGTTTTCCAAATTTGGAAAACTAGTAAAAGTCACTTCTCCAAATCATTAAGGAAAAGAGAGACATGTCTCATTTTTTTCATTTTGGAAAACGATTTGGTAAACGCGTTTTTGTTTTTTCCTTTCTCCAGTTTTCCAGCAATTTCTTTGGTAAACACGTTTCCTGTTTTCTGTTTTCCAGTTTTCCAGTTTTCTGGAAAACTGGAAAATATCTTTGTTAGTAAACAGGCCCTATGTTTTTTAAATGCGGAAAACATATGTTGATACCAGATAAATTATAATTGTATGAAATTCATTATATGAGTGCCTTAATATACACAAAATTTAATGTTACATGCAAAGATCATATCAAAGCAACAAGAGTACTTCAAAATCTTAAATATGTTTTTTGGAACAGATCAAACATTAACAGTTATATCATACAAAGACCGGATATCTATCAAACCATATCAGATTAGACACGAAAATTTCAATCTAACTAAAAATATCCTTACCCTATATATTTTATTCGTTCATGGGGATCTGCTACAAGCCTGCGCATATGATCTCACATACATCTTAGGATGTTTTCTTTTGGACTATTTTCAGTCCCAGATCAGACTAGACCATACCAGACCAGAGCAGCTAATTTCAGTCCAAAAGAAAACATCCTTAGTTTACTTAATTTTTTAAATAACTTCTTACAATCTTCTTTCCGGGATTTTGTTTTGAAGACGGGAACACCTGGATTCTCGACCATCATAAACCACAATTATTTTTAAATTGTTTAGAATTAAATTACGGAATACGGAGTACTTAGTACTTACTTGAGTCGTGTCAGAAATAGAATGAGAATTTAAGATATAATCCGTACCTTATTTTATGCTTCGATGGTAGACTGTGGTTGTTTTCAAAAATCACGTATTTATAAGCAATTATGAAAAATATATGGTAAGTTTTCAACCTTGTACAGTTGTACTTAATATGCCTAAAGGCCCTAAATGAGACTTTAACTTTCTTGTTTGGATTATACGGAGTAATAAGTTAAATTTTCCAGAACAAATAGTTTCTATTTTATTGGGGAATAAATTTGCCCATTCCCATCATTTTCATCAAAATACTGAGCCTTGAGAAACTTGTATCAAAGAAACTGAAGTGTATTACCCCGTAAAAGATAGATGGAACTTGTATCAAAGAAAATGAACAGTTTATTACTCCGTAAAAGAAAATGAGTGCACTAATATAAAAGTCCATTTCAAGGTTCAAAAATCAATTCACTTATTTTGCTTATAAAAGAATACTCCGCAGTAAACAAAATAGTTGAAGAGGATGTAATTAGACCAGAGAAAAAGATAAAGCTCTCTTCTTGTTGATTAACTCCATTGAGTAATAATGAGTATACAATACGTAGTACTAATTCTACTAAATAGTGCGCACCATAATAATAACACCCATCCATTAAAATTTTATCCATTAATAAACAAAAAATGTGTAGCAAAAATTCGTGCAAAAGTGATGGATTAAAAAAAATACAAAGTAATTAATTAGTTAGAAGGAAATAGCATGTCCCCCATTCCAAATTTTCTGATGAAAACGATTGATTACGAATTATGATTGATATAGAAAAAAGAACATTAATTCGTTTGTTTTTTTAAAAGAAAGAACATTAATTCATTCGAAATTGAAAAATAAAATCGAAATATCCTAAAAAATATTAGGAATAAAAATTTTCGTATTAGATCCAATGGAAAAAATAAAACCAAGTAGTCAGTCCATGAGGTCCATATGTGTGTCCGGTGTCGCATCATGTGCTTATCTGACACAATTGAAGAGTTCACATTTATTGGAGGATAAATTAGTCAAACAAGTAGGACCATAAACATAAGATATACGGAGTATTTTATACGTAGTACTCACCAAGAGTATAACATAATAATGTGTACATATAAGTATATAACACGGACTTGATGCGTATTAAGCCATAAAAGGATTAACTAAATTATGATTAGTAGCAAACAATCCAAACCATTTTCACATCTATGTGCCGGGGGAAGCTCATAAGTTAAAACATACAGCACAAAATATGCTGAAAAGGTACCAATCAACAGCTTTGTACCATCTAACATTCACACTTGAGTTAAGGGGCATGAAATCAATTTGTCAGATGCAGAGCATTTAACTTGAGAACATAATTACAGTCAGCCCCTCAGTGAGTATTTTTTCCCAGTGAAAGGTTGAAACTTTGGCTCTTCTTTCTTTTGCGGTTCTTCTTTAGCAGTTTCTTTCTGTATGCAGAAACACATTTAGATTAATACAAGCAGGTTCATAAAAAACAAAAATACAAATTTATAAAGTGTTCATAAAGTAATTTTTTTTTTCAAGCAGGTTCATAAATTGCAAAGGCAAAACAAAATATTATAACAAGAGTGTATATGAATGAGTATATGAATGGTTCCTCTCATTTGAGTCAGGATATCTGGTAGGCCATAATCTATATTGGCCACTAGTGGTGACAGAGTTAGGGGTATAAATTAAACTGGACCCATACAAATACAAATTTCAAATAACTTTATACACAAAATTGTATACATGTATAACCAAAGTATTTTTTTTAAATTCAGGTGGACCTGGCCTAACACAGCCCCTACCTACGCCCCTTTGCCACTAGGTATATAAATGTTTGCATATGTGTTACATACTCTGTACTAAGTACTCCGTATTAAATTAAATATAAATATTAATTGCAATTATTAGTTTTTCCGTCTGTTCAAAGATAGACATGACAAACTCATTCACTGGCCTTCAATTTATCTAATCGTTACCAGTTATCTTCTGTAAAAGTTGAATTTTGAACATGGTGTAATAGCTGAACTTAATATTTGGTGCAAAAAAGCAAAAAAGATGGACTATGAAATTGTTATAGACCCAGATTGAAATGCCTGAGGTTATCATTACTCTCTAAACATACACACATACACATAACATAGTTATCAAATGGGAACACATAATGCAATGCAAGAAAAAACCTTGGGTGTTTCGCGAGGGCGGTTCCCATTCGAGCCAAACACGAGCTTCCCTTGAGATTGACTATTTGTACTTCGAGTGCTTGATGATGCAGGAGAAGAAGTTTTGGACGCCTCAGGTTTGAGTCCAGACAGGGAAGCGGGTGGCGGGTCATACTTCAAAGATTTTCCATCCAATCGTTTTCCTGCACCCGTAAAAGGGTTGAACTTGGGTATAGCGTCAACTTGACTCTCTTCACCTGCGTTGGTAACAATTGTATGCAGGTTAAAACCTGGCTAATCTAATCAGATTGCCCCATATTACCCCCACTTGCCTACGTGGAGGTTATTTAGAGCTTATACCAAACAAGGTGATCACACGCCTGCATAATAAACACATCCAACAGATCCCACTTGGGACAATAATCTTAGTCCTAGCTACATACTACTATCTCCGTCCCAGCTTAAGTTTCTCATTCAAAAACGGCACGGCTATTTAGACAATAATTAAACAAGGCTATTCAAGTATATTTTGAAAAGTTGTTTTGATGAGTATATAACATAATGAGGTCATTGATGATAACTGTGATGTAGTAGGTGTACTCATTTTAATACTACCTCCGTCCCAAAATATTTTG
Source organism: Cuscuta epithymum (assembly GCA_945859915.1). Taxonomy (NCBI): domain Eukaryota; kingdom Viridiplantae; phylum Streptophyta; class Magnoliopsida; order Solanales; family Convolvulaceae; genus Cuscuta; species Cuscuta epithymum. The sequence continues at coordinate 1,300,410 of CAMAPF010000955.1, read as the reverse complement.
TCATTAAATGTCCTTTGTTAAATGTACTTTCATAAAAGTATAGGGTTTATAACTTCCATAATAATATACTCTGTACTAATCAAAATCATGGTCCAAATTTTATGAAATGACAATTTTTTTTAGACAAAGGTAGTATTTGGCCATTAAGTTGTCATTTAAGAGTACTGATTATTTCCTAAAATAGAAATGGGAACCTTCAACTTGGACATCCAAAAGGGACCAGTGAAAAACTTAAGCTGGAATGGAGGGAGTACTATTTAATATTTATAGCTTCTTTATTAAAATATACTCCCTCCGTCCCTAAATAAAAGGCACACTCTCCTTTTTGGAGAACAAAACAGTGCAAAATAGTGCTAAACCGTGTCCAAACAGTGCCAAATAGTATTCCTTCTTAGGATGTGTGCAATTCAATATGTGCCTTTTATATAGGGACGGATGGAGTAGAAAACATATCAATGTGAAAGTGTGAAACAGCATCAATGGTGTTTTTATTTCGAGGAGGTGCAGAATATACAACCTTCAGCAGGGGCCTTGTTTGGAAGAGAAGAGACAGGTCTTTCAGGTTCCTTATAATCAAGAGGAGGAGCAAAATCAACTTCACAGTCCGTTTCAATGACACTAATAGCGCTAGATGGCTTTGCCTCGACTATATCTATGTAGTACTTTTTATTGTTATAAGCCATCATGATACTATCTCCTGTGGTTAAGCATGAGAAGTTCCTGAGTGTTGTCTCCAAGCTGTAACAAAATGGAAAGGGAAATTACAAATAATTGAACTGCCTCATTTGTTCAAATTACGCATGTAAGCAAAAAAAAAAGGTTTAGCAATCTCACATGGCTTTTGGGTTGGAAATATCCAGGAAATCTTTTGTGTGGGGTTGCAATTTCACATATGTGCCCTTAGGAAGAGAAACATTCTTCACTCGTACAAAGCTTCCTTCTTGCAACAACAAATTTTCCATCATCTACAAGACCTCGACCAATGAGATTATGACCGAATAACTGAATCACTAAGACCCTAAAATAAATAACGATTTCTTACCCAATATGGCATATATATCATGCCTTCTTCTGCAATAAATTCCAAAACACCACAATGAGACACCCTCTCAGCCGCAGCATTGTGAAGTTCAAACAGCATCGGGTACTCAATATGTAGAGATGCTGCAATGAGAAAATTCAAGCTAAGACGTCAACTAAGCCAAAAAAGTACTGCATATAAGAATACAAGATAAAAAATAAAAAAGAAGTTTCAAAACTAACCAAGGCGGTCAAGGGCAGATGGAGGCATTATAACTGAAATGGAGACAAAGAAGATATCATAAGCATAATATTTAGTAACATCTATGCAACAATGAGAGGAGAAACATTTTACTTACTTTTGTCTCCATTTTCTATATGAGGCTGCAAAGGGAAAATTTTAGAGTCAGTATTGTAGCAAGTACATACAAGATAGGCCAGTACTAGGGAAGCTTGACAAAAAACAATTATGCATGCTTTCATTCTTGGTTTCATAACTGTAGTGTGTGTGCGTGTATGTTCTTCAATTTCACCAAGCCACCAAGAGATCTTGTCTGGTTCAGTAAAGGAATCCAAAACAACAACAACAACAACAACATTACCCCAATGCCACAAAGGCTCTCAACTACGGCGGGGTAAGAGGAGGTCAGAGGTACGCAGCCTTACCCCTTTACCTTTGCTAAAGCACATAGAGACTGTTCAATAAAGGAATCCAAAAAATGTAGCAAAATATATTTCTCCTCATTTCCCAAGTTTTTTAGACAATAGTAGAAGAATGGGCAAGCAAATGGTTTTAATTTTTGAAACCATTAACTATCCAATAAAAAAGAAGAGGAAGAGAATAGTGAGATAGATAGAATGGGAACCAACTAACCTTGTCAATAAAAGATGCAGGATAACACCGATACGTTTGCTCGAATGATGTTCCGTGGTAACCATATCCATCGAAAAACTGATTTCAGAAATAGATTGAGTTAAGATAATGACAAAACAAAATGAGAAAGAAAGAAATGCTTGGAGACTGGAGAGCAAAAGATCAATATAACACGCATTATTGTATTTATACAATACAAGTTATACAACTAGGTAATGGTTTTATTTATTGATAAAATACTAATCTGTGTTTAAATGTGGTTCACCTGAGAAAATAAATTCACCTGTATGAATATCTGAAGATGATGAATGGATAATATAACCTTACCTAGGTTTTGTTTAACTGAGTTTGGGTTGAGGTGAAGTGGAATAAATATGTAGCTTAAGAGTTAAGACACCCACGCTTAATCTTGAGGGGTTATAAAAACGGGAGTGAATTGGAGTTAACAATTCACACAATCACACCCACTCAGGTTAATAATATAAACTAAGTCCCTAACGGAGTGAATCAAATATTTTATCTAGATTCATTAAGCTTCGTGCCAATTCAAATGGGGCATTAGAGGATACTTGAAACCAAATTAATTTTTGGACAATATGACAAATAAGCATCTTGAAGAATGAGAACGCAGGCATAGATGATCAACTCCTATGTTTCCTATCCACACATACTTCTAATCCATGCAAGGAAAGGCAGGATGTAGTCATTAGAACCACCAAAGTGTCTTACTCTGTTACACAAATGCTTTAACAGGGCAATGATCATCTCCAAGGCTCAAATTTATTGTTCCCTACCTATTCTATTCTAGTGAGGGTAGGAAAAAATAAAACTTTCTGCAATATCATTGATTCACCTGAAGCTTTTATTGTAAAAACACAACTTTACACAAGCTAGATCAAATCACTCCAATAAAGATGGTCTGCAAGCTTGCAGTTCATATATGGCAATAGTAGAAAAAGTTCTACAGAAAATACATAAGCGCTCGAATCCAAATAGTAAAAACTTAGCAAAGCCAGATAAAGATTACTTTAAATACACACGGAATCCCAAAATTGCATACCATATTTACTACCGAGGAAGCACTGGCAGGCCAAGGCTGAGATGAAATCGGGTGAAGGGCCCTAGAAGAAGATGTGTAGGATACTCCGCGTGGAGTTAGGAGATGCGAGCGGAGAAAGGGCGTCGGCGATCGTCGTTTGAACGGAAGCGGTTATGATGGGCTTTTTGGGATTGCTTTCAGAAGAAGGGTGGAGAAGAAGAATCGAGTCGAGGAGGGGAAACTCCAGGCCGCAAGTCTGATCAGATCTTTCGGTGAATTCTATTGATGTCACCTGTACTTAAACACCTCTCCCAAATCCCAATAGGATACTGACTCCCTCCCCGAAGTATTAAACAATTCTTATATCTCTCCCTCAAACTATCAAATAAGTCCCGTACTATATCGAAAAAGTCGATTAGGTCCTCGTACTTTACAAATACTCAATTAAGTCCTCGAACTATTAAAAAAACATTCAATTAAACCCTTTTGGTCGGTTTCCCGGTTAAACGGTTTAACCGGGAAACCGGTTACTTACCGACCAAAAGGACTTAATTGAACGTTTTTTTAATAGTTCGAGGACTTAATTGAGTGTTTGTAAAGTACGAGGGTCTAATTGACTTTTTCGGTATAGTACGGGGGCTTATTTGATAGTTTTCCCCTTTTTTTTTATTTTTGGTAGTTCTAAAAAACCAAATCATTTTTGTTTTCATGAAATATATTTAGTATTTACAATTTTACGAAGTTCTGGACTGTTTTCAGTTTCAGACCAGACCAGACTTAAACAGACCAGACCAGACCAGACCAAAATTTCTTAGTTATAAAATACGCAAAGATCAGGCGTTTAACAGACCAAACCAGACCAATTCAGACCAGACTTAAACAGACCAGATCAGACCAAACCATCAAATTTCAGTCCAAAAGAAAACAACCGTATATTTTATTTTGCTATATACAAAAAACTTTCACCATGCTAAAAGGATTTGTAGTTTTTGTTCCATAAGAAGGCTTAAAAGACATTCTCGCTAATAGAATTGCATTTAGACCCTCTTTGATAACATCCAAATTGAATCGGCAAAATCAGATGAAATTGATGAAATGCTGTATAAAGTGATCGACAGGCTTAGTCTAATGAATTATAAAAGAAAATTATACTATCATATTAAAAAATAGTTTTATAAATAGAATAAAGAAAGAATTATATGAAATAATTATATGAGTCCTATATAATAAATTTAGTCGATCTAGTTAGAAAAACAACTACAACCTTACTTATTCTAATTATTATATAATTACATGATTCACTGTGCGAAAAAATTTCATATATGGTAAAAAAGATGGCCAAATGATTAACTCAAAATAAGTGTTAACATCTAGGAGCCTCATGTATATAAGTTTGACAAAAAATTTCTATTTAAGTCTAGTTTTCTATCTGGTAAAATTTTCTATTCCGATCTGGTCTGATTTTTTTTTATCTATTTAAGTCTAGTTTGGTCTAACCTGACTTGTTTGGCTCTGATTTGATATGAAATTCAAACAATTCAATTAAAAACATCATTATTCGTGTCGGTTTAGGTTAGATTTAGCATGTTTTTGTCGATTTTTGTTGGTCGATTTCGGTTCGGTCGGTTTTTTAACTCCAAAGGTGAAACCGTAAACCGAACCGCCAATGTTTAATCGGTTTGACTCGATTTCGGTTTGAGTCGGTTTCAGTTTTGGTCGGTTTGTCGGTCGGTTTCGGTTTTTTCGGTTTTTTTGTTCGCCCCTAATTGGAAGTATCACGTCTATTCCAAGTGACCAAACCTTTTTCGTTTGATCATTAGGCCAGAATTATACAAGGATATCTTTCTTACTCCCTTCACCCACAAAGACATATGTTCATGCTTTTAACAAAGATATACGTACTTACTTTGGTGAATTTTATTAAAAAAAACATTATTTGTTCAGTGATTAATTTTACATTACTCACATATTCTAATTGAATCTAATTTTATTTATTAAGGACTAATAACGGGTAAATGTATAAGTAACAGGACTATATTTGTATGTTTTTTCTAAATAAATGATCAAAGTAATGCATAAACAAACGTGAAATTAAAATTCAAACGAGTACTAAAAGTAAGCAAAAGTGAAGTTTGGGCATGGTTTAACAAAAATATTAAACACCGTTTACGTGAGTAGGCGGGTGGTGTATGACTTTTGTAGGATGGTCGTACGAGCAGAGTGTTGAGTGTTAGTGGGAGACAAATATTCAAAAGACGAGTATGACAGAGATGCATATGTCGCGTTGAATATGTGAACATGTCAAAAAATCGCTTGAAAATGAGTCTCTATTGCGGTGGCGGTTTGGTCACGCGCATAGAAGAATGAGTGATACACCGGTTAAATGAGTTGAGAAGTGGGGATAAGAGGCGGGGAGGAGAGGAAGAGGAAGACTCAAACAGACGTTGATTAATTAGAGAAATCAGAACTTATATGCTTCTTCTTGGGTTGTTGAGAGCATGATTTTGAAGAGTAGAGAGCACATGTTCGGGTGAATGATTGATCTCTTTTTTCTCTTTTCTCCCTCCTTTTATTTTATCTTCTTTATCTTGCTTATGTTATTTTCATCTTTTATTTTTCTTGTGTTCTTTTATTTTATCTTTATCTTTATTTTTATATTTAACGTATCCTTTTTATCTTACCTAATTTTTTCGTTTTTTCCATCTTTTATCTATATCATTGATTGATTTATATTAGTCGACCTCAAAATCTTGTTGTTGTCGTACAAGTCAAACAAAGAGTAAAAGCACTTGGGTTTAATTAATTTGGTTGTTGTCATGACGTGCAATAGGCTAACTATTTATTGTTTTTATCTGGTCATTGTATTGATTATTCGGTTTATATGTTTGAAAAACTCACTCCCCTCATTTGCGCACCGTTATTTGTAGCATGCCTTTACAACCTACGGACTGCAGTAATTCAAGAGCGATGTGTGCAAGATAGAAATTACGGAGTAATGATTTCGTATTATTCAATTCCAAATTTAGCAATTCATTCTTAATTGCATGGAAATACACATTCATATAGGGGTGTTGGGTTGGGAGCCTATCCGCCATTTTTTGACTGTTTTGACTACTATTTGACTTTTTGACCAAATTAATCAGCTAATAAGATGTTTTGTTGAATGACTTTTTGGTTTGACTTTTTATTCCAAACAGTCAAATTGTGAAAAGCTATTGAACATAGCGTTTTAGAACGGGCCGTTTCTCATATGTTCATATTTTCCTTTATTGCCCATGTTCCCTTCTTTTCTGTAGCCGCTCCTGCAGTCCTGCCCATACATCAATAAGAAAAGGGAAAAATGTCAAATAGGTCCTCGAACTTTCATAAAAAAGTCAATTAAGTCCTTCTATAGGAGACTTTGTCCGGTCTTCGCGATTTGGGGCGGTTCCTGGTGGAATTTTTTGATGAAATTTTTTGAGCATCTTATTTATCAAGTCTAGTTTACTCATACCAAATTTCAGCTAAAAATTTAATCGGGAGCGCATTCAAATTAATTCGAGAACGCAAAAATGCGCAGTTATCTTCAAGAATTAATTTGAATGCGCTCCCGATTGAATTTTTAGCTGAAATTTGGTATGAATAAACTAGACTTGGTGAATAAGATGCTCAAAAAAATTCATCAAAAAATTCCACCAAGAATTGCCCCAAATCGCGACGGCCGGACAGAACCTCCTATAGAAGGACTTAATTGACCTTTTTATGAAAGTTCGAGGACCTATTTGACAGTTTTCCCATAAGAAAAACAAAAGATGCAAAACGAGATTCTAATCTTAACTTGCCAAGAACAAAACAATGAAATGAGCAAAAGTGCATGAAAATAAAATTCTTTTTTAGATTTTTCTTCAATTTAGCTTTGTCTTGTGGCACGGAAAGTCAATTGAAGTAAACGTACTGGGAGTTATGTTATAAAATACATTACCTTACAATACCTACTTTTTTATGTACTCCTAGTCCTGGACTCGGGCCGGTTCGGGCCTGGTTCGGGCCTGGGCCCGACCGGGCCTCGGGCCAGGAAAGGGAGGCCCGAGCCCGAACCGCCGGTGGCCGGTTCCGGTTCCGGTTCCGGGCCAAACCGGGCCGAGCCGGGCCGGGCCGAACCGGCCCAATTAATTTTTTTTTCTCCTATTTAATCCCCTACCCCTCCCCCTCAACCCCAAACCATCCCAAACCACCTCAAATGGCCCAAAATACCTAATTCAACCTAAAACTTAAAAAAAATTCAAAAAAAATAAAAATAAAAAATTAAAATCCGGCCCGGACCGGGCCCGAACCGGCCGGGCCGGTTCACCATATGGAAGGCCCGGGCCCGGAACCGGGAACCACCGGGCCGGGCCGGTTGCTACAGTGGCCGGGCCGGGCCGGTTCCGGGTCGGGCCGCCCGGCCCGAGTCCAGGACTATGTACTCCCCTCCGTCCCAGGGAGAAGTTCCCGGGTTGACTTTCACACATATTAAGGAAATAAAGTTACTGAGGGGTAAATTTTACTGTTTGGCCCTGTTTCGACACTGTTTGGCACTGTTTCAACACTGTTTTGCACTGTTTGGCACTGTTTTGATGTAGAATAACTTTCCATTTAGGGAAATGAGAACTTTTTGTTGGGACTGCCAAAAAAGGAAAATAAGAACTTATCCCTGGGACGGAGGTAGTACTTTTTTATGTTAAACTAATAATAATAACAACAACAACAACAATAATAATAATAATAATTGATGTAAAGTAAATTTTACATCGTTGAATCACAAAAACGGTTTAGCTAGGCAATCATTTACGAAGTATTAATTACATCAACTAAAAATTAATTGATGTCCTTAATAGTCATTTAACAAGATATCGATTGATTGTAAAGAGCCGTTTAACCAAACATTATTTTACGAACTGCTAGTACTACCAGCTAATCAAAACAGCCAACAAAATCCATTGTTATCAATCAGCCAACACAGTCAGCCAATTGTCAAACACCCACATAGTGATATATGAGAGTTTTCTCTAATTGCGCATATATTTAATACTTGACATAGTACAGATTTGGTGCACCGTGCACGTTTTTTTTTATCATGTTATGACTTATAAATATACAAGTAAAATGATAAAATTATAATCAACTTAATTATCTATAAATATTATAGACCCTCAATCAACTTAATCAACCTAATTATCAAATGTAAAATGTATATAAATTTGTAAACCCCAACATCTCCCCTCACAACTACCCCTTTCAACCAAGTGGTGAAAGCAATATACCGTTGACAGTTCAAGTAAAAAAGATGGAGTTTGACTAGGGGTGGACTGGTTTCGGTTCGGGCCCGGTTCGGGCCTGGGCCCGGCCGGGCCTCGGTTCAGAAAAAGGAGGCCCGAGCCCGAACCGGTGGTGGGCGGTTCCGGTTCCGGTTCCGGGCCAGAACCGGGCCGGGCCGGGCCGGGCCACCCGGAATGTTTTTTTTTTCTTCTTCTTCTTCTCTTATTTAACCCCCTACCCCTCCACCTCCACCCCAAACCACCCCAAACCACCTCAAATGGCCCAAAATACCTAATCCAACCCAAAACTTAAAAAAATTTCAAAAAAAAAAAAAAAAAAAAATTCCGGCCCAAACCGGGCCCGGCCCGGCCGGGCCGGTTCACTAAACTGGAGGCCCGGGCCCGGACCGGTATACCACCGGGCCGGGAGGCCCGAACCGGAACCGAACCGGTTCACCGGGCCGGTCCGGGCCCGCACAGTAGCGGGCCGGTCCGGTTCCGGGCCGGTTGGCCCGGCCCGAGTCCATCCCTAAGTTTGACAAGTTATGCGTATATTTCAATATGCATATATAAAACGACTGACCCCACAACTTCATTAGCTGCAAGTCTGCAACTCTGCAAGAATGAAGAAAATTACAACATACTCCCTCCGTTTCCCAATCAAAGTCACAATTTGACTTCACACTTATAAAGGAAATAAATTTACGGAGGGATAAATTTTACTGTAGAGACCGCTGTTTTGACACTATTTTTACACTGTTTGGCACTGTTACGTACTGTTTTGATGTAGATTTCTTTACCAAATAAGAAAATAAGGGAAGTGTGACTTTGTTTTTGAAACATCCAAAAAAGGAAAGTGTGATTTTGATTGTGAAACAGAGGGAGTATAACATAACACTATAATGCCATATAATTAGTTTTCTCCTGTAGGCTGTAGGTCAGTAGGTGTGTTTTTATGATACAACGACAATAAAGGGGGAAAAGTCACTAGTCTAAAGTTTCTAAGCACTAGTTCAAATATCGCTTTAAAAAATGCATTGTTTGAAAGTAGTTGGAACTCGAAAGAAAGTGATCAGTTGGTTGTTCTATAGTTCATGTTGTAAACAGAAGATATATGAGGCCCTTAAGATACTCGACTATTTCTGAACCTCCCAACTTGGAGCTCCCAAATACTCTATCAACAAAAGTAATTGGAACCTGCAGAAAATGGAAAAAGAGAACTATAACTTCGTCTAAACACCCAAAAAATCAAAAAGTTCTCGAATTAAATGACTATTGAATGTAACCAAGATCCATCGAGCAATAAGAGTTAAGTAGGTTAGGAACCAACAACCTTTTAGGAAAAAAGATAATTAACTACCTCTTCAATATGATAATGCTTTCTTGAAGCACGGACAATCATCTCCATTTGAAAAACATAGCCTTTACTGACACATGAACTTATGATGTCTTCAAGCACTGACTTCCGGTAGAGCCTTCAATCATGGAAGAGAAGTTGTCAAATTAAGATACTTAAAGAACATGGCTGGATTGGGCAACTAAGCAGGCTTGACAGTTGACACACAGCAAAACTATTTGGCTTGCTATGATTGAATTGACCTCATGTTTTTACAGGGAGAAAGGATGAACTCATTTTATTGATTTTTACATCCCTAATTGTCATTACTTCCTGTCATAGATTGAATGGGGACACTTGATAGGGATATGACTACTTTTAGTAAGAAAGATTGATACTAGAAGAAATAAATAGAATAGTTTGTTAATAGTTGTTTTTTGTTAGTAGCTATTAACTATAGTTAGTTGAGCGAAGTGGGAGGCTGTTTTTAGACTTTGTCTTGGGACTGGGAAGATTGAGATTACTCTCTCTCTTTGGGGGCTTCGGCCATATGGAGGCTTCAGCCAATATCACTGTTCATCTTTAATAAAGCTGCGTTGGTTTCTTGATACTATTTTACATTTCTTCTGTGATTTTGTTGTGTTTTCTGGAGGAATCTATCAGTGGTATCAGAGCACGCCACTTCCTGGAGGAAAATCTGAATCATCGATTATCCCAGAACATCAATAATCTGGAGCGATGGAGGAATTCCATATGACACCGCAAATGGAAGAGAGATTGGACAATCTGAATCGACAAGTGAAGGAAACGAACGCTATGTTGGAAAGTATCATGCGTGACTGTGAGCGTCTAAATCAGCGCTTGCACCGATCAAAGAACACCAGGCATCATCGGCGATCTGACAAACAGAGTTCGTCCCTCACTGGTTCGCAGGAGTCGCGAACTGTTTCTTTTGTTTCGCACTCGCGAAAGGCTTCGCGCGGAAAAATTGGAAAGATCGCGGAAAAGGTGGAGCGGGGAAAAATAGCGGAGGAGAAGCATACGAAGAGCAAAGAAAAGGTGGAAAGTGATGGGGCGAAGGAAAGGAGGACCGGATTGGACGAGTTGCACACCAAGTTGCGGCCACAACCTCGCAGGCGAGGAAGATCGAGGAAGGTACGTCGCTGCATAAATTCAAAAAGCAAAGGTTCGTTGTAATCGCCAATTTCTTCTGGTCTTCTGGCTTCTACACGAGCAGAAGACTCCAGTTTGAAATCTCCATCCAAATCCACAGATTTGCATCAGGAGTTGATTAATCAGCCGCAACCATCCACGGCAGATAGGCACACCTATTGCGACAAGGAACACAAGGATAAATCGTCACTTGACCTTGGACCTGCAGCGGGAGCAATAACTTGTTTCCTCACTCGTAACAGACCCTCCAGGTATGAACTCGTTAATTCAGAATTGGAAACCAAGATGATGTGGTCGATTGAGCATGGCTCTCAAATTGATGAATACCTTCAAGTCAAGATATACCAAGCTGGGAAGTCAATCCCTATATCTCGAGGTATTTACCTGATAAGGATTGATACTTGTAACCCTTCCATTAAGTGGACAGTGGAGGTTCAACCAAGATTTCATGTGGATGCCAGTAAATTAGAAAAATTGATTCCCTTTGATGAGGGTATTCATTCACCTGCTACTGGAGACTCAATGGTTAAACCTCTCAATACCTCAACTATATCTGATTTAGGGAAGGAGGTGTTTCTTGTAATTGATGTGATTGTAGGGCTGAATAAGATTGATGGTTTCAGATTTGATGATGTTGATCAACGCAAGAAGTTTATATTGGAGCAGTCCCATGATCTTGCAAAGAGTGTACATAGATTTCCTATTGTGCAGACTGGTCTAATTAACGAAGTTGTAAGTCTTGTTGAGGCACCTGTGTCAGTACTTGGAAAATTTAAGGATACCTTCCTAAAGCTTCCTAAAGAATTACTGATAATGGTCATGCAGAAGCACCAGAAATATCTTGCAGTGACTAATGACATTGGGAATTGGCTGCGATACTTCATTACTGTTGCAAATGGAGCAATTAAGGAAACGACGGTGATAGAAGGAAGTGAAGCTGGACTCAGAATGGGGATGCACAGAATTATGACTGATGCACTTGGTGTTGAAGGAGTTGAATTTGTATTCTCATGCACTAAATGTTGTTCGTTTTCAGTGTTGCATCACACTGGCAAAGAGGTTAAAAAGCTAGTGAAGACAAGGAAATACTTGTGGCTATTGAAGGTTTAAAAGCTAGTGAAGAAAGCAAAACTTCACCAGAAATATTATATGCTGCAGAAAAATTTGGGAGATGGAAAGATTATGTACTAAAGCTATTTGCTCTGAAACCAGTGAGATATTGGGAAGGTAGAAGTGCAAGGAGGAAGAGGAAGCATAAGATTTTGGCTGTTTCCTATCACCCACCTTGAGGGCAAGGTGGATGTTTAGGGGGGGAGTATTGATAGGGATATGACTACTTTTAGTAAGAAAGATTGATACTAGAGAAAATAAATAGAATAGTTTGTTAATAGTTTTCAGTTGGTAGCTATTAACTATAGTTAGTTGAGCTGTAGGTCTATAAATAGAATAAAGCTGGTAAGAAGTGGGAGGCTGTTTTTAGACTTTGTCTTGGGACTGGGAAGATTGAGATTACTCTCTCTTTGGGGGCTTCGGCCATTTGGGGGCTTCGGCCAATGTCACTGTTCATCTTTAATAAAGCTGTGTTGGTTTCTTGATACTGTTTTACATTTCTTCTGTGATTTTGTTGTTTTTTCTGGAGGAATCTATCGACACTGATTTTCCCACCCAAAAATGACCATGAACTTTCAATGAAAGGCAGATAGACCCTGAGCTATCCAGACATCCTGTTTCACCCCTAAACTAAATTAAAACAAGTAAATAACTCAATCATGACCTTGCACTTTTAAAAAATTATTAACTTTAGGCATGTCGTATAACAATATATGCATGTGCCAAAAAGAGAATATGATTAGGTACATGAAGAAAGGTATAACTGATGATAAGATCACTTGCAACAATTTCTTTATGTAATGTATTTTTACTGTTTCATCTGATTTGATTTGTCATCTGTTTGGGACACTCACATATGCAGCATGATCAACACCGATCAAGACTTTTTTTAGAGTCTGGGGTCATTAATGAGTCACTTAAGTTTGTTCAAGGACTAAATGGCACATTTGAAGAGTTCATAGTCAATCAAGTGCTTTTTGGACGTTTAGGGTCACTTTTGGATTTTTGGTACTTGACCTTATAAAACTTCTGTATTTAGTTATAAAGAGAAACGTCACCGAAATGATCCAGTTAAGTCTGATACTCCTGGCCAAAGTAGTGTCTGTGCAAGGACATTTGCTCCTCTACTTGTCAATTTACGCATTAGATTCCAGCCGTGAACACCCCCACCCTTAACATAACGGGTTCCCGTGACGATATCGGCACCGGTATCTATTTGTTTCCTGAATTAAATGAAATATCGTAGTTATGCCAAAGCAACCTAAAACACAAAAACAAAAAAGTTTTTAAAGTTCATCAATAGAAATGCACTTACTTTATAAATTTTGGCAGGTACTTTGGCTGCAACAAATAAAGTAAACCAAAATAAACACTTTGGATATAGTGACATATACAAAGCCAAACAGATTGCAGATCAAAATTTAAGCTATCAGCAAGCTGCAAGCCTGAATAGAAAGGTACAGGCCTCAGTATGGAAAGTAGAGTGGAAAATCTTATGTGGTGTTAGGTAACATATTTCCAAATTTCTAAAAACAGAGTAGAAAAAACAGAGAAATGAAAAACTTGAAAACAGAAAATAAAAACTCTAAAGGATAAAAAACAAAAGCAAATGCGCCCCTAATAACAATTTAACAATGTTTTTTCTTTATCATCCACTATTTTTTTAGGGAAATCTCAATTTTATTAAAATATTATACTCTCTCCGTCCCTATGTTATCTCCTCATTTGACCAGGCACACAAATTAATATAGTAGGTTTTGTGTGGTGGAGTACTGTGCCGAAGAGAGAAAAATGTGTAAGAATTGTTGTGAACCACAAATTCTTTGCCAAAAAGGGAAAGAGGAGATAATTTTGGGACGAGCACAAAAGGAAAGTTTGAAGATAGTATAGGGACGGAGGGAGTAATGAGGAAAAATGCTAATGAAGGAAGTTATAGAAAGAAAAAACTGGTGAAAAGAAAAAAACTGTAAGGAAAGAAATGAAGTAGAAAAGCCCGCCTACTCCAGTCAGTGATTTTAACAATGTATATGTAGGAACTTGGAGATTATCATTTGCATTTATCACAAGTACACTATAAAAAAAGTGCATGTGTATAACCTTTCAAAGCATTCTTACATGGTGGGATAGATCGGCATCCATAATGACAACAAAGTTTCCAGAGGCATACTTCAAACCATGAATATATGCAGTACCTGAATGACATACAGTTAAGGACATGCTTTATCAAATTAGGTTAATTAGGATTTAGGAATAGCATATGTAAATACCTAAACCAAGCTTAGCCGATCGGGGCCTCAAAAGCTGCAAGACCAATGGGGGAGAGTACAAACTCTTAAGAATTGTTATCTACAGGTAAGAAATAAATCACAAAGAATTGAGTCAAAAAATCTACTGACAATGCGACCTTCCCCATACACCTGCTGCAATTGTTCTACAATATCTTGAGTTCCATCAGGACTTCCATCATCCACAACTATAATTTCAAAATCAACATCCCTACCATGTCAAAAGTAAATAAGTCTTACAATATTGTGGTTGGACTTTACATAGCCATAAAATATTTTGCATGCATAAAAGTTTAAGAACTACCAATTTAAATTTAAATAAGTAAATGAGAAATTAAACTTTAAGGACCACAATATAAATTAGTCTCATCTGGTAAACTTTAATGGTACCAAGAAAGCACGCAGTACATCAAAACATATACTAGTATAATTAGAGAACCCAAAAGATGAAGCATCAGAAATTTTAGTCGAGAAAAATGAAGTGAAAAGCTATTAAATACGGAGTATATGAAGAAAAAAAAATACTCCCTCCGTATTTAAAAGTTTCCTACACTTTCCTTTTCAGGATGTATTTAAAAGTTCCCTACACTTCCATTTTTGGTGAGTTTATCCTTAATAAAATACTCAATTACCCTTACTTTATCTACTTTTTATCTTCTCTTTCATACTTTTACACGCTCTCTCCTACTTTTTCTACACTATTCAGTACCCCTACTATTCTATCCTAAAATATTGTGCCCAAAGCTAGTGTAGTGAACATTTAAATACGGAGGGATTAATAATTTATTAGAGCTAGAACAAGAGCAAGATCACAGGAAAATTTTAGAGTTTGTAATCAACAATTAGCATCTAAACTATACAAATAATAGATTGAATTGTGCACCTAAAAAGATTAAAGTAAACCAATAGATGAAATTGAAAAGATGCACCAAGAACCCATGTAAATATAGGGAGGGAAAAAGAATATTACTTGACATGCTTGAAGAGGAGGTAAACAATGATGGCGATGTTGAGTCGTTCATTATAAGTTGGGATAATTATACTGTACTTGGTCTTCTCCCCCATTGATCTCCTTAAATCAAACCATCAATATCAAAAAAAGGCAGACAAAGTGGGCCAGGCCAGCTGAACCAATTGTAAACAAGCTTGAAGTTTCAATGGATGGCTTGCATAATGGTAAGCTGGTAAGTTTCACCAGGCGAAATGAAAACCCACCCTTTTTTAGGAGTAAAAGAAAGGGGAAAGGAATGTATATACCCCCACAATATTAGTGTGAGAACAGATATACCATTGTTTTATTTTTTGGAACAAAAAACTTGCAAAACTGAAATTGGGGTACAAGTCTACCCTCCCTAACGTTTTAAACCTTTTCCCTGTCAGATATAAAGTTAAGCTTGTGAGAATTGAATGCATCCTGATTGAAGAACCTGGTTAAAGCTTCTCTCTTATTCATGTTTCTTTCTTCTCTATCGTATAGCAACAATCCGATTATATCAAATGGAGGTTGGAGATGTTCTTGGGTGCATCTTTTAATATAATAAAAATGGATGCTGTTCTTTATATTTGCACCTAATCCTATATGAAAAACGGTTGAGTCCGTCCTTTATTGATTGCTAGCTGGCTATCAAGACTATTGAAGTATATATATATATATATATATATATAGAGAGAGAGAGAGATTTAGGATCACATACAAAGTCATCTTAATTTACAAAGTGCACATTAATCTTAGCCATCTATTTCAATGAGATTACCGTGTATTTAATTTGGTAGATCCTAAAACTTCTCCAAAAATGTGCAACGGCATGCACTTGAGAAAAAATAGGGATCCTAAACCCCACTAACGGCTGATTGATGGTGGCCTAATTAATTGCGACCATTGATTTTGTATTTTTGAATGGATGAGATGAATTTGTATTTTTTACTAGAAGAATGATTTGTATCCGATCTTCACCCTATATATATATATATATATATATATATATATATATATATATATATATATATATATATATATATATTATAGTACCACTAAGTATATAGAGAGAGAGTTTGTATTTTGTTTTTGTGTTGGGAAGGCAACATTAGTTGTTTCTCTGTGAGTGCATAATATTAGTGTATGAAATAGCAGAAATACAGTCTCAAAAAAGAAAGAAAAAAACATAGAAAAGTAGGGCCATCAAGAGTGAACTAGCTTGAGTTTGAAAGATAGAGAGTTGCGCCGATGGATCTCAAAATCTGCCCAATGTTTTCTGAGGTTTGACTCATCTGTTGAAGTCTCTGGTTGGGCATCCACTCTTACTTCTTCTGATCTCCTCCTCACTTCTATGCCTCACCCATGGTTAGTTACTTAGATGGCTAGGCTGAGTCCAAGTCTCTAACTCAACTCTATGGCCTTCACCCCTGCAATCTTTGTTCATAGCTTTCACTTCTCTGTTATTCGGACAAACAGGCACAGGAGTGGACAATACTTGAGCTGAAGCATATAAGTATATTGTGGATTGGTCGCAATGTTAATACATTTAATGAACCATTAAGGAAGGATACTTTTAGGCCAAGTATTAGACTTTTTATGTTTTTGTCCCAAATAATAGAACAAGGGTATAATTGTTCCATTTCCCTAAAAGAGATGAAGCCAAGTTCCAGAACGAAAAAATGGGATAACAAACCGATAATCCAACAAATTGAGGGTTTCATGAGTTATTTGCAGGCCCACACTAGAACTCTCGAAAACATAAAACCATGGGGAAAGTTTATTTACTTCTATTGGGGTAAGACACCTCCAGGGATATTAAAATCAATACAGATCAGTGTCAATAGCTTGGAGATCATTTATAGGTGGGGTGGCCACTGGCCAGAGAGTCATAGACCATTCTAGGAAAGCGTTGATTGCTTGATTGCCAACTATGAATAAATTTATGCTTGTAATATTGAGATGACTGAGCTTTTGCTGTTTGGTCATAACCGAGAATTGCAAAATACTGGTGCTGGAAGTGTTGAGCAACACCTTCAATTAGACAGATTTTAAAGATGTAATAACCATTTCAATTTTGAATGCGGAAGATGTGAGATACAAATATACAATGGGTCATAAAACGATCAGGCATATTTCCTCTGACCTTAATATTTTCTTTCAGGATGTGAGGAGGAAGCTAATGATATAGCTGATGAAATGGCTAAACTGGGCCTCCGCTCTGATTCCCTAAGGCTCTTCAATTTTAATGGATTTGATAGGAAAGGTAAAGGGCTTGTCTGCACTGAACAGGCAGATATCTCTAACATTAGAGGTCTCTGCTGATCAGGGGCTGCTGTTTTGGATCCCAACATTCTGCATAATGTGAAACTCAGGTATAGTATGTTCTTCATGGCTGAGAGCATGAACGGCCTTTCCCAGTTACAGCGTAGACTCCAGTATGCTGAAATGGTCGAAAAGGTGACATGAGTTTGTTAACAAATTTGGTATTTGGGACTTGAAGAGACTCAATGGAGGGTAGTTTTTCATTTACAAGCTCTCTTGGGAGTGGTAAATACTCTCCTTAGTTCTTATTTGTCATTTATTCCTTGTAAAGTGGCTTTGTCCTAGCCTTCTATATTGCCAATATGGAGAATTTGGGCTATTTGGGTGCACTCATCTAGCCTCTTCTGGGGGAAAGGTTTGGCTAAGGCCTTTTGTGTCCCCACATTTGTTTGGTAGTTTACATACTGAATTACTGATTTTTGTGGCTGCTTTTCCCTTCCTTGTTTGTAATCAGTTTAAGCCTGTTTAGGGTCTTCTCTACCTTTGTTTTGCTTGTACCTTTTTGGGGGACTGCCATCTTCGGGAGGGCATTGGCTTTGGGCTTGGTACTTGTCCTCTCATGTCTATCTTATTTACTTTCAATAAAATTCAGTTCGGGGGTGCCTAGCCTTTATCCCACTGACTTTTGTGGAGCTTTCTGTCTTTAAAAATAAGTTCTACTCGGTATATCAAATTCCCCCTGTCTTTAATTCTTGCATTTGGGATGTTGCTACAATGCTACCATACAATCGACTTAGTTTTTATTTATAATGTTCTAGAGCCATGCTCATAATCCTTTATAATCCTTGCTATGTGCATATTTTAAGCCTAAAATAAACCCACTTTATTCAGAATGCTATGAATTTTCAGCATATGATGCCAGAAAAATCTATATGAGCCAAATTCCACAGCAAAGCCAAATAAATGAATGTGATCCATGAATGGTCCAATTCACAATGACTAATTCCTAAATATTGAAAGAATACAACAGATTGAAATTCAAAGAGCTAAGATGTACAGGTTTATCAGCAATTCAGCATTACACTTGAGAGCTTTTCTATACTGTCTTTAATAAATAATAATCACGTATCTGATAAGCAGTTAGAGAGTCGGAATGTTTAGCTAATGAGGTCTACATCCCCAGGACCCCAGCATAATTAGATATAGCTAAAGAAATTTATAAGCACATTACAACTACGTACATCACATGACCTGATCACATAGAAACTTACTTCGATATAGAATAAAGTATTATGCTGACCTTTATAATCATATTCTTCGGGTTTGCTTCATGATTAATCGATTAAATGGATAATTCGATGATTATTTTACAACCTAAAACAATACATCCACTAAAATGATAAAGCAAATATTTAGTTTAAAACATCTAAACGATCTGTTTATTGTAAAAAAGACTAATTTTTGTTTGAGAATATGATAAGGGTGGAAGTTAAAGAAGCAAATGCTGATGATGGAGGCGAGCTTAGCAAATGAAATACCTGGGTTAAGAAAAACGGTGAATTCTCTGTCGTCGGAGGTCAGAACCAAAAGGAAGCGGATACGGATTTGGAATCGAAGGCTTCAACCGGGTCGACTGTCGAGCATCTGTGTAGCACACATATACGGTAGGCCGAAACGATGATACGGGGAAGGAGCTATGTTGTAGCCTGAGTACTAGTAATTTAATAAAAGTATTGGGCTTAATTTTAAAAATATCGATACTTTTGATTATTCGATACCCGTATCCGTGAATGGATACGCGTATCCGAACCTATAACTCCTCATTTGATACACGACATGACGAAAATTCAGTACCCACCCAAGCAACCACAGCATGTGGAACTTTGATAAAGATGGTTTCGGGAGTATGTAAAATAATGGAATACTATAATTTGTCATTTCATTGCTTGATGAACTTTAATTGAAACAAGACTTAGATGTAAATGCAAATAGAGAACAAAAAAATTTTATTTGAATTTAAATCAAAATATCAATACTTTAGTTTTTTTAGACCAATCTTTGAAACTTTATTATAATATTTAATTTTTTGTATTATTATTATTATTTTATTTATGAACCCCTGAATTATATATATTTGCAAATTATACCCTATATTTTTATTATTTATAAATATACCCTATACCCGTATCCTATAATTTTTGAAAGTGCCGTATCGCCGTACCCGTATCCGCATATCCACGTATCGGCGTATCCGTATCCGTGCAACATAGGGAAGGAGTATGGGCCAAACAAAAACTGCTCTGTATATGATACCGAGAGCCTATATCATACATTCGGGTGTACATACACCCGGCCCAACTAAGGATGACAGCCCAGCAACCAATACAGGCCAATTTTTTTTCGGTGGCAATTTTGTAATATAAGCGAAAAACCACGGCTTACGCTAAATGAGCAATAGTGTAACTTTAGTGAGCATCTGATCTATTTTATTGAGTATTATGAGGCTAAAAATGAGTATCACGATTTCTGGTTCATATCTTCTAATTCTTTTTCTTTTTCTTATTTTTTCTTTTATGAAAACTTATTAAATTATATCTATAATCAACTCTTATTAATTTAAATATGCGAGTCTAATATAATATGATACTTTTGAAATATGCATTGATATGACATTGTAAAAATGAGCATTACATCAGTACCAAATGAGCATACATAACTTACAAAGTGCACACTGATATGAAAATTATAAGGTTTTGTTAGTTGAACATCATGACATTTTAATTGAGCTTCAAACATCAGCTATTGAGATAAAAATCACAGTTTCTTGTGAATGAGCATGAATGAACTCTTAATGAGCATCATCCGACCTATTATGTTGAGTATTGGGAGTCTAATATATGAGCATATGATCAGTACAAGATGAGCATACGTAACGTAAAAAATGAGCATTAAGGCCATTAATGAATTTGTTAGTTGGTTTGTGAGTTGAACATTACGATATTTTCATTGAGTATCAAATCTCCTCTATTGAGATGAAAAAAATGGTGTTAAATGAACATTAACACACTTTTAATGAGCATGATACTTATTCTGTTGAGCGTTAGTTTCATAAGCATTGATATGACGTTTTAAAATGAGCATAACAGCAGTCCCGAATGTGTATACATATTTTATAAAAT
Source organism: Cuscuta epithymum (assembly GCA_945859915.1). Taxonomy (NCBI): domain Eukaryota; kingdom Viridiplantae; phylum Streptophyta; class Magnoliopsida; order Solanales; family Convolvulaceae; genus Cuscuta; species Cuscuta epithymum. The sequence goes on along the minus strand of CAMAPF010000955.1, from coordinate 1,279,880 downwards.
GGGCATTGAAAAATTCAAAAGCTCATTAAAATATTTTAGTTTCAAAATAATTTATAATTTGTCATTCTTGAACTAAAAAACTAATCATATTCTTTTAATAATGTTTACTCATGCACATTTAATTTTTACACTATGCTCATTTCAGTATAACACAAAACTCTTGTTAATAATGAGCACACAATATTAAAATAATGAACACACAAATATTAATTTAAAAAAAATTCATCTCAAAGTTAAAATAGAACACACCATTGATACCTAAAATATTTTATAATGCACAATTTAAAAAAAATACTTAAATTATAAATGAAGATTAATTAGAAAAAGAAAAAAAGGCAAACAACGTTAATTTGGAACAACAACAATATTTCACACCGCTGGCCGTCAACAAAAAGCAAACAAAGCTAAAAGGTGGAGTCGGTTGTTCAATTGCATTGGACCTACAAATCCTATGTCTCAGATTCCATCGTCGGCCGGCCATCTGGTTTCCACGGGACTTTATTTACACGCTTCCCTATAGGGATTTAGGAATGATTGGTAAAAGGAAAAAACAAAAGAAAGTGCAAGGATGAAAACAAAGATCGACGTATGAAGGCAAGAGCACGCAGGTAAGAATGGCGCCGGAAGAATACACACCGCAAAGAACTAAATTGCCATCCAAATTACAGAGAATTTCAAAAATATCTGGGTGTACCTGTACACCCGGGTGTGCGGTATAAATTGCCTATGATACCGGTAAGGAGGTACTTTTATGAATATTACGGAGTAAAAATTAGAGGAGTGTATTTCAAATACTACCTTCTTCCTATATAAAAGATAGAGTTTGACTGGAACACAATTTGAAAAGGAATATTCTTTGAACATTGTTTGGACACTGACATTGTTTGGTGTTGTTTTGCACTATTTTGCATTATTTAGCACTATTTTGTATTGTTTTACTCCCTCCGTCCCGAAAAGGTTGGTCAAAGTTGACTTTCACGTGAATTAATAAAGTAAAAACTGTGTGGTTGAAATTTGTTTAGATGAGAGAGAATTAACTTTAACCACATATTTCTTACTTTAAATGAAAATGACCAATCTTTTTGGGACATCCAAAAAAGGAAATTTGGCCAACCTTTTCGGGACGGAGGGAGTATTTGTCAAAAAGGGAAATAAGCCTTTTATATAAAAATAGCCTAAAAAGGAAACAAAGTTTTTTATTTAGGGACTTGGGAGTATGAAAATACTACGTATTATAGAATTTTGATATTTATAAATACTTACGTGCATTCAAAGCACATACCTCATCTAAAAGTCTAAAACAATGTCTGCAATGTTTTTTATTTTAAGAAGGTGTTTACTTCGCTGCTAAAGTCACAGTTAGGTTAGTAAAACAGGTGGAGTAAACACGCACGCCGCTTAAAAAGCCGCTTACTAACAGAAAGATGTGCTTAAAATGTCGCTGAGGGACGGTCCTGGATATTTGAAGGCCTAAAGTGCTTGGAATTGCTTTTGTGAGATGAACGAGAAGATGAAAAGATCATCTCCATTATATCCATATCCCCCTTCTTTGATCTTCTCCACTCGTACTGGTTTGCGCCATAGTTTCATGTTGTTGTGAATGTTTATATGGTTATCAAATATTTGCCTCGTGTGAATGTTTGCCACTCAAAAGCTAACCACTTTTAGTGTTTGGTGAAAGACTTTTGGAAAATATTTTACGGAATTGTGTTTTACATTAAATGAATTACGGAATTACATTTCAAGCCATATATGTGGTTGTCCAAGATATAGAGTCGGTTTGGTGAGTTTGTTTTTTTGAATTATCAGGCTCATTACACAATTTTTCACCAAACATGTAACTTTTCATTTCAAGCGAAGAATTGTGAAGTAATAAGAATAAGTAAGGTTTGAGTTACTTTTCTGATTATATTGGTTGACGTTACTATAGAAGATCATTTTAAATATTGGATAACAATCACTACTAGAAAAGTGACTTACAGTGACACTTTGTCAGTGACACTATTGTGACATTCAGACGTTTATGACACTTTTATATCAGTCATTTCTGATACTATTATATCACCCTATACCAGTGACACTCCAACACAATTAATTATTTAAATAATTTTATATTATTAAAAAATGGGACCATTTATTAAATATACACATATTAAATACACACATAAAGTTATAAACGTGTGTATCCTTCCTTCACCCCTTCTCTCATCCTCTCATTCACTTCAAAGAACCCTAGAATCCGAATAGAAGGTAGAACTCACCTTCCAGCTTCGACGCACAGTCGCAGAGACGAGAAGCCTACCATAGCGGCATCTACCGTTGACCAAGAGACAACCGTAGACAAAGAGATGAACGTCGACGGAGTTCTCTGTTTTGACGATGATACGACCGGCTTCAAGCTTTGCTATTCGACGAAGATACGACCAATTTCCAGCTTCCCTATTCGACGATGATACGATAGCTTCGCCTTCCATTATCTCGATTTCAAGGTTGTAAACTTATGTTAATCTCAATTTCCAGGAATCTTTAATGAGTAAGTTCTCATCTCTTACTCGATTTTAACTTGGATTTAATTAAAAGATAATATCTCTCATAGGGTTTTATCTGTCATTTTAGTATTTTCTGTCATCATCTTTTGATTGCTCACCATCTCAGGTTAGCCCAAATTCACACAATCTGGGGTCTCAATGAAAGCCTAATGATCTGAAGCATTTATTTTCTCCATCAGTTATGTTTCAAAATAACTTTCTTTAGTAATCCAAATCATGAATAGTTTGATTGTAAATCTGTTATATCTTTATAATTTGTATAGAATCATTTGCTATTTATGTGAGTTTAAGAAAATTGAAAAGGATTATTAATACATATTTTGACTTTGAGGTGTTTGGCATATTTCTGGTTTCAATTATTGTTATACAAAGGTGCTTTTGCTTATGTAATCTTTATGAACCGTGCAAGTTGTAATGACTTACTCAGTACTCTTTTCACACCATTTTCTATTAATTAGCCCATTTTGTTCTTTAAGTATCACGTGGTAACATAATAAACTTAATATAAAGAATTTATTAGTCAAGTGTTATGGTAGTATGGTGTGAACTGGATGCATTATGTGCAAGGACCTTGACTTTTTTGTTTTCATAAGCTCATTTTAATAGATGCAGAATTTTATGAAGCCAATCAATATATTTGGATGAGATGATGATTGGAATCCATGATCTTCCAATGGCTATTTATTTGCATAGTGTAACATGCTCTTTTTCTTATCTAATTATGTGGGACTAGCTACTTAAAGGTTTGGATTTAGGTTGTGGTTTGTCCTTACTTCGTTTTCTTGGATTAGGTTGGGTTGGACAGAGTTGCCGGAGAAAATGGGTTCACATTCTGCCGCACTCACTTCTGTGACGGATGATTATTGATGTCGTTGTAAAAGTGTGCTATTATTTTCTTCCTACCCTTAGCTATCTTCTTTATATGTGTTACTGCTACTTATATATGTTGATTTGTTTGCTGCTTTCTAACCAATTTATAGACACAGCTGGTCTGCCTCATTGATAGAGCTGGACCGATGAAATATAATGAAATATGTAGTAAGTTTTAAGGTCATTCCTATCATTTTAAATATATGACCTCTTTTAAGCCTAATGAAGTAAACATGTTTTAGGTTATTTAAGCTCATGTTATTTTAAATATAAGACCTCTTTTAAGCTCATGTAAAGAGGCAATATCTTTACATGAAGCTTTAAGGGAATAAATGAGACCCTTGCTCCAACAGGTTTACTCATACAACAGGTAGAAGGGATGGAGTTTTTTCCATCCCTTAAAAACTCAGCCAAACTGCTCCTAAAACTCAGTCAATATCTTAATGCAGCGAGCCTTGCAAAATACCCCAACAAGCAGTGCTCTTTTCAAAGACATGGTATTCTAATTGCAGAGGTAATATCCAAAATTTAACTTATTTTACAATGGAGAAGAGCCAAGAAGTTGTACTCTCATATTCTTATGATCTTATCAACATTCCCATATCATGTGTACAACTGTACACTAGCAGTTTTACTCTCATATTATTATTTTTAGCAATATTTTTCATCTTCATGTTAAATTTTATCAATAAAAATGATTTTTTCAGTTTTAACCATTGACAAAGTATAAGATTTTATGCATTTCAATAAACAGAGCTTAAAAGAGTGTTAAGGCAAAAGTATAACAAAATAAAAGTATTCTGGTAGGATTCAACACTATAATATGTGGTGGTTATAATTTCATTGATTTGGTCATCTTTTTTAGTTCACTTGCAGGTTGCTTATAGGTATTCCTTTGTATTGGTTGAGTTAATTAAAACCGTACTTACTCTTAACCAATTGGAATAAGACATAGGGTAACTGAAAATTTGCTTACCAAACTTAAGTTACTCTAAAAGTTTAGGTACACTAGTTATGAAACTAAGTTGTCATGAAAAGCTTTCTCAAATTCAAGATTGTGGACGGCTAGATTATATAGTGGGTAGTTTTAGAGATTCATTTCAGTTTCTTGGTGTGAGAAAAGGGATGTAAAACTTGAGTTAATTCAAGAACTTCTTTCAAATGCATAAATATCAACAACAAAAACTGCAACCCATAAGGCCCTAAATATGATTAACCAAACCTTTTTTCATTTGTGGTTGCAGACTTGCAAGGTTACTGTCAATAACACCTCCTTAAGGTGGATTTGTGCTGGACGTATTATTGAGTACCCTTGAGTACCCTATATCCAATTCTTAGTGCAACTACAAATGAATTTGATATCAAATGAATGGACTCTTCACCCGATGAGCATATTGCTACACAGTACTCCGTAAGTGATCTTTCAAGAAAGGAACCAATGCCTATTATGAGTTATTGCAGACTTGCATCCCTATCACGAGAATCACTTTATGTTACTCGTGTTGCATGACATTCCTAGTTTCTTAAAACTCATGTTATAGTTTCTTCTCAAACTATCCACAGGAAGCTACATTTGTTAGTTGTTGGTGCCACAGAGAAGAGGAAAAGGGGACATTATTGCCACTGCTAATTGAAAGAGCAGAAATACTGTTTCCCATAAGTCTTATAACGTTACACTTCTTCCAGGTAGTGGTACCCTCAATTCTTGTTCTGTATATATACCTAGAAAAGTACTCATTCATAGAGACGAAATCTGATCTCAACAGTTAGATTTAAGATGAAATAGTTACGGGCATGTTAAGTTTTGAGCATATATAATTACTTGTTAGAGCAAAAGTACTTTTATATCATAGGTAATACATATTGATGTTATTTCAACATGTGTGTATTGCTTGCAACTTGTTCTTCTAGGCATGTAATTTTTTTGGTTTGTAAACTTGTTTGCATGCTAATACTTTTAAAAGTTAGTTGCAGGTTCCTTTTCCGTTAACTTCACAACATATTTCTTTTAATTTTACAGCATGAAAGAGTCTTATTAGATTTTGTTATCTCTTATTTCTTTGTCCTAGAGCATAGTTGCAGGTTCCTTTTTTCACGTATATATTTTTAAAGGGTAGATGGTGTATTTGCAATTATTTGGTTCCATAATATATAATATGTATGTATGTGTGTGTATGTGTGTGCCTCAATATAGGCAAATATAGGTAATATTCAAAGCAATGATTGAGAACGTTCATCTGAACAAGTTAAATATTTCACCTCGCAAGCAAATGCGAAATGGACATCTATTCTATATGTACTTGGTATTTGCATAAACATATATTGATATCATTGTAATTTGAAGTGCATCCACGATTGATGGTTACTTTTTAGCAATGATACTTTGGTGTTCTCACATAAACATTATTCATTATTGCTATATAATGTATCTTGATTTTATGTCTTTAGATATTGAAAAGCCATCAAGTGGGAAGCACTGGGCTCTCATGTTGAAGATCTAGGTGGAGTTTATAGCAGTTGGAGACTTGGAGGATCTCAAATTAGTTTATTACAGATTTAGTTGACTTTGTAATGTTGGAATGTGTATGACGTTCGAATTGTAAATGATAATTCTTTTTTTAATAAAGAAGCGCTTTTTTTATTTTTCATGCATTGTCATTTATATATTTCAAGTAATAATCTTATATTTTGTGCCTGTATAGATATATGTATAAAATAAATTTATTAATCATTAACATTATGTGATATCAATGTATCATTAATTTAATTGATACTGATGTGTCAAAATATAAAGTGATACCAATGTATCATAAATTTAATTGATACTAATGTGTCAAAATATATAGTGACATTATTTTATCATAATTATTTATGATACATTAATGTCATAAATTAGTGACACTTTACCAGTGACACTAAATTTAGTGTCACAATTCCCGACCTTCTTTGACACTTTTCTAGTGTCAGTAAAACTTTCTGTGACACTAATTTAGTGTCACTATAGATCGTTTTTCTAGTAGTGAATAAAGATACAAATACTTGTTGATATTATCATCTTCAACTTTTATGTCCTGTGTGGCAGCATTTATCTAGTAATTGTGCTTCTCAGCAGAATAAGTATATTATGACTCATTTATTTGGCCAAAATTGATTTAATCTTCCTTTCAGAAATTCAGCAGATTCAGCCAGTCAACCTAACATTTGCCCAATGGGCTCTATATGTTTGTGTAATGCTAAGATAATTTGACTTGGGTTATATGGTGATGTTGATAGGATTATTAACAGATACTGGAAGTGGACTATGATGCTACGGAGGAGGCTATTTGGTCCGACCATATGCGTCTTGCTCTGGTTTGTATTTTTGCTCCACTCATCCATTTTTTTATTTAGTGAGTTTTCACTTTTCACTCTGCAAGTATGGTTGTGCTTATTAAGCGATTCTCTCAATTCTCCCTTTCTTTTTGTTGTTTCTTGTATAGAAATGGCATCCGGATAAGGTAAAAGATGAGGAGGCAATACCACCTCCAAATATACTTCTTACATTACATCTGTCAACTTTCTATCCGCTAAACTAGATTTGTTGTCTACCACTCTACCAGCTAGATACTATCGTATTATTTATTGGATTTGTCTAGCATGGATAGGACTAGTTAAGTAGTTATTGAGAATGAGATTTATCGCCATGGACATAATTTATTCTTTCAAAATTGTAAGTTTAGGGGGGCTAATTACATTATTACAATACTCTGAAACAATCGGGAGTGAGCACATAATATCCACAACTTTCATTTTTTTTACAAATATTATGCATATGTAGTCATGACTCGTGAGATCACTTCATCATTTATAAATAATGTTGTCATTTATGTGTTTATGCAAGCAGATTTCTAAATAAAAGAAGAATATAGATTGAGGGAGTGTATGTTTAACAAAAAACTGATTTTGGGTTCAAAAGGAATGGCAATATAAGAAGAATAACACATAACACATTGTGAATGGATTTATAACGAAAACTGATTTTGTGGTTCTTAGAATGCATGTGGTCGTATAACACATACATAAAATTCTAAACCTTGCTAAACTTAAGTTCTATAGTACATAATGATGGTAAAATTCTAAAATGTAATCTCGAATTAGTCTACCTGATATTGGATTCAATAAACATCCCAATAGTTAAGCCTCCTATATTAGTCTACCTAATATGGCATTAGTCTGCCTGGATTCAGTTTTCAAATATTTTGAATGATAGTAAGCTTCTATTATATGGTTCCCGGATTTAAATGTGATAAATTAACTTCAAAATGTAGTAAATGCAGCTTGGTTCATGTACAAAATCCATTTATGATTCATACTCTGTCAAAGGGAAGCAATAGCTAACATTTTTTTTAAATCATACTAGTAGGCAGGCATAAACTAACTTGCTATATGAAAAAGTGACAAATGTAGGTGTAACTCCGTATAAAAGAGTAATAGACGAAATTATCAAAAATGTCTACTGCTAATTAATTACTAACTAACATTGGTTTCAACTGGACAAGAATAGACACCTTTTTCGATTAACAAAAACATAGTCTACTTGGTCAAAAGGTATTCAAACTTTATTCACGAAAGCCATGTATGAATGAAACTCTACCAAAAGAAATCAACAGCTAACATTTTTTTTAAAAATCAAACTCTTAGACACGCATAAACTAATTTGCTATATGAAAAAGTGACAAATGTAGTTGTTATAAAAGAGTAATAGACAGAATTATCAAAAATGTCTACTGCTAATTAATTACCACCTAACATTGGTTTCAACTGGACAAGAATAAACACCTTTTTCCATTAACAAAAACATAGTCTACTTGGTCAAAATGAATTCAAACTTTATTCATGAAAGCCATGTATGCATCAAACTGTGCCAAAAGAAATCAATAGCTTGCAATTCTTATGAAAAAATAATCAGACTACTTTCCATCATTTGCAATGGAGCCGAAGATTCATTATTTTTTGTCTTGAGAATATGATGGAATAAAGCAAAATGTCTCACTAAACTGTCTGCGCTTCTTTGTTATGAAGCAGCAGTCAGTCCATGCAATTTTGGACGCGATTTTCACTATGGGTCATCCGGAAACAGTCTCTTCGTGCTTTAGTACATGGGTAAGACTGCGTACATCCAACCCCCCTTACCCCACCGTAGGTGGGAGCCTTTGCGGCACTGGGCTAAATGAAAATGATAAAAATGATGATTGTATCAAGAAGTGATGACTTTGTTTGTTATATATAGTAGACGGAATTAGAAATTTAAGACTAATGCTAAATAAAGCAGTAGCTAACCTTGACTTCGACTGGACAACATGTTATAATTGTGTACTAATATTCTGCATGCAAATGAAATGATAAATAAATAATAAAGAAAAAACGTAAGATTACTTGTAACCGAGCCCAACGTAAACGTTGTTTCCTTAAGACGTTTTTGCCCGACACACGTAGCAAGCGTCTCCCAGGATAGAACGGTTCTTTGCTCCCAACGGGATTCCGACGAACTCAAAGATGCAACAAAGGATGAGAGAATATGGAGGATTGCTTGTGAATTTTCGGATAATTGAAAATGAAGGCAGTCATGGGTATATATAGAGCTCTGACCAGGAGACTCTACACCCAAAAGACACCTTTAGAAGGAAAGGTTGTGACTCTCCTTCTAAAAACAAAGGATGTGTCTATTGCCAAACATTATCCAAAATTGAGGACTAATAGAATTATCTTTAAGCCATCTATTCAGGTGGACGGTTTAAGATTTTAACCCGAAACCTGACCCGGCCGACTGGACGGCGGTGACGGTGTTTACGTGTGAGATATAAATTCACACTTATCTTTCGGGAATCAATTTCTCATTCATTTCAAAATGATTTACTACAAATAATATTAATAACCATAATACGAAGTATTAATTTGTAGAACCATTTTTTCAACACAACAACCTACGGTGGATTCTTGATGATATTTTTCCCTCAATTTTTGCATGATTTTTAGGTCTATCAAAGTATATAAGGTAAAACATATAGGGTGTTCAACGAAATGTTTATATGAGAAAAATATCAGCGAAAGAACAATACAAGGACCTGATTTTATGTAACTGCCATGTTTTGAAGTCCCTTTCTATATAACAATATGCCAGAGTTGAGAATTTGTTCAACACATTGCCACATAGAGTATACTCATCCTCTCAATTCAGAGAGACGATATTAATACCCAGCATACTTGGAGTATTTATTTATTGCTTTGAATGGCTGTTTTCAATATAACATGGTTTTAAACATGGTTGAAGCTCTAATTGATTCATTTATCACTATTTTAGGAGGAATGTCATATATTATTTTCTAAAAGGCAATGCCTGTTTCTTTTCCCTTTCAACTATATCTATTTATACATAAGAAAATAGTATGTCAAAATTAATGTTATCCTCCAAACCTATGTGTCTGCCTATGCTTATTTCATGCCTCTTCTAATTTTGATCCACATTTTTTTTTTCAAAAATAACTAGCAACTATAAAGTTTGCAGATAACCAGCAACTCCGGATAGTAGGAGCAAAATTGAGCTATATATTAGAAAAATTATGAACAAATTGGCAGATGCTACCAGAGTTTGCCATGTACAACATGTCTGCCATTTAATTGCTTCTCTATCTATGAGATTTCCGCTCCAACCTGAAAATATTCATAATACTATCATTTCGATCGAAGTAGGTCTTGCTATTGCCACCCTAACAATATAGGTACGTTTTATGCTGCCTCTTCTCTTTCTTCCATGTTATTTCTATTATTGATGATTTTCTTTCAGATTTTACATGATTTGTAGGTGCACTAAAGCATATAAGGTGTTCAGTGAAATGTTCATATGAGAAAATATATTAGTTTTGGATATTAAAGCACAATAATATTCCTTTCAAAGTCCTTGGAAACATGATAGATACATAGATGTAGCTTTCTGCACCTTAAAAAATAGCAGGATCTTTACCAACTTGCTCATGCTCGAGCAATATCCTATTCATAACTGTGTTAGGCTTTCTGGCAACAAAATTCAAAGTAATAGAATATATATTATTAATGAAACTGGTCTGTTGTTACTCATATGGGAAAAGGGGCAAATTAGCCACTATGGTAAGAATAAAAGTGCAAATAAGCCACTAACCTTTTTCTAGGAGCAAATAACATTAAATTCAGTACATAATTGACATTCCAGCCACCCACTAACAGTAACAGTTTTCATACGTTAAAAAATTCCGTTTACATTAAAAAACAAAAGAAACCAGAAAACATGGGATCCAAACTTTAAAAAAGGAATATTTTTTGCCACTTGAACTTGCGTAACAAACTTGAGCCTTCTCCATATCCAAACCTTTTACTTTGATGTTTTGTGTTTTGGGATATACCCCGTAACGTAATACGATAGTATTTACCAAACACTATATGAACTCCAAGTTTTTGATTAGTTTTGGAGAAATTGGAGTTCAGCCTACATTTTCATCCAAAATTGAGTTTAGTTTATCATGTTTTGTAGGTTATCACTAAAAATTTACCAAGAAATCCTTTTATAAATAGATCGACACATACTTGTAGAGTTAATATTACTAGATGTTGGTCCAAAATAGGACGCTCGTAAGCTTTTAGGAAAGCTACGTAAGAACACTCAAGCAGAAATCAGGAAAGTAATACGAATAAGGAAAGTAGCTAGCGAGTTTGATAGCCAGAAATAACTTGTCTATTATTTGAATCCAACTTGCCTTATATAGGCGATTACAAAATGATAACTGCCAAACGTTATAATGACTAATTTAATTACCATGTTAATACATAATTAATCACATAAATAAATATCGTATTAATGTCTGGCCGTTACTTTTCCCTGGTTGGCTGGCCGTTGCTCTTCCCTGGCTGGCAGGCTGGGCGCTCGGGCTCCCTGGGTGACGGGCTTCCGCTGGGCCGGAATCAGGTTCCTCGCTAGACCGAAGACAAGCTTCCGGTTGGGCCGGTAGGCAGGCCGTCTTGGGCTTCTGCTCCCTGATGGGCCCGGTCGGTTGGGTCGACATGACATCTGATCGCTGGGTTCACTAGCTGGGCTTGCCTGGCGAGACAACAGTCGTGGGCTTGGGCCTGCTGATCCAAGTTTGGGGCCAAGTCTGATTAGGCGTTGGGCCTAGTCCCATAATCCCATCACTAGATTTATGAACACCTAGCTGATCTCTCAAATTTTAAACGGACTATGTGTTTTAATTTTGGAACCATTATTCCCTCCCCAAAATTCACCTCACCTTTAATTTCCAGATATAGATGTATAAAGATTACAATAAAAAAATTGTGATTCGGTTGTTGCTTAAATTAGAACTCCTCACAATAATCCAAGCTCCTATAAACACATTTCCTTCAACTAGCTACAGTAAAGTGCGGGCTTGAAATTGCAAAATTTACTTCACTTTGAATAGAAAACAATACGGAGTACTAAATAAGGTAATTAATACCTGCTAGCTCATACCAGTTAGAATGAATCGGAGCAGCAGTAGGTGATATGCTGAATTTAATTCATGAGCTAAATACAATTACATAGCTTAATAATCCATTTCAATAAACTGATAAACACGTGCTCTTTATTTCTCCAAAGAAGGACTGCATGATGGTCAACTAGCTATGAAACAAGACCAAGCATTCCCAAAATTTTGAAATACTGCAGATTTTTTAGGGATATTGAGAGTTTGAGACGGAATAATGAGAAATCAAATTCCTTAGGTCCACTGTAACAAAGCTCCGTTTGTAAGTCGTTTGAATTTTGATACCTTCTGTTAGTGGTGGCTAGAATGCCAATTATGTATTGAATTTAATGTTATTTGCTCCTAAAAAAAGGTTAGTGGCTTATTTGCACTTTTATCCCTACCATAGTGGCTAATTTGCCCCTTTTCCCTTACTCATATTATTAGTTAATGCAACAAACTTACATAATGATTTTACTCTGTTTTGAAAAATGGAGTAGTGCCTTTAAAAATTATGCCAAATTTCCAATGAAGCACTAGACGAACACGTCATTAATATTTCAATTAATTTGAAAATGATAAATACAATATAAAAAATTAACTTAAATTTTGAACTCTATGAACTTAGAACCAAGATAAATAAGACCTTAAATAGAAATATATAAAAAAAAACTCTTTAAAGAGACCATAGACAAATTATAGATTTAATTCGTGCCGAATTTAAATAGTTTTGACTGAATAAGGATAAGCTTAAAATAAGAACTAGAAGAGACTAGCTTGAATCGTGCCGCATTTAGATGATTTCTTTCAATCTGGGGACTATATATTTGTTGTTACATTTATTTTTACTTCTTCAGCAGTATTTTATTTTACTTTTCTCCTTCACTTGGTACACCCTTCATTACTCCGAAGAAATAACTCTAACAAATTAATTAATCCTTCTTCGACTTTGACCTTTTCCCATCTGTTAACTTTTGCTATATGTTACTTTCTTGATCTAAAACTCACCAAAAAGACTGCACAATCTAACGTATGTGTCTCACATGCATAGTTGTAAGTCCAGGCCCATATAAAAGTGCAAATTCCAAACTTCATTGGCATAAATATGCAGTTTTTTTATTTATAATTATCTTTCATTCATCTTCCAAATTGTTTTCCTCTGTTACAGTCACTCTTTATTTACAATTTGTAGTCATTATATATTGTTTCGTCTACATGTTATCAAGTAAAAGTGGGCCTGCGAATAGAACGCGCAGGTGTACACATAAAAACAAAGCAAAGCAAATTATGAGAATTGAGAAGGGAAGAATAACTGTGGGCATTATGACATCTCAGCATGAGGGATATAATAGTAAATTTGAGGACCATTTCCTTTCGTATATAGTTATGGATGGATTGTTTGGCATTATTAAATTTCTTAGACTTTGTTTCATTTGTTCATGCAATTACGTACGTTCATACAGTTGCTAATGTAGTGACAAAGTTTTATCACCATGTGTATGCATGACTATTGTACTATACATTTTAAACATTGAGATGGAGTAATGGGAACTATTGAGAAGTCAGATTGTTGCAAGTTCTAAAGGATGGAATAGTGTGTTCTCAAACATCTAAACTTTACATAGTCTTGAAGTTATGAGAGCTTCATCCGCAGGGGCGGACCCAGAAAATTTATTTTGGAAGGGCGGTAACTTAAACAAAATATTTTTTAAGAGGGCAAAAATTATTTTTCTTGTATATATACACTAGAAATTTTTTTTGTTAGAGGGGCGGTAGCCCCTGGGTCTGTACTACGGTCCGCCCCTGTTCATCCGTCATATGATTCATATCTATGGTTCTTGGCTTTAAAATTTTAAACCTTAGTTATGGAGTCATGAAGTTTTGAGATGGAGTAGATGAGAGCCAATCACATTAAGTCACAAAGCATTTCCATCCTTAGTTCGTTGCCTTCTGTTTTAGATTTCACTTGACTTTTTATTCAAATTCACATGAAACATCAAATAAAGCAACCCAACCCATGATATGAAAATCCCCCCTTTTAAAAAAATGTTACGGAGTATAACTTTTTCATTATTTACAAATCTTTGCAATAAACATCAAAATTTATAATTTTTACGAACTTTTATATGACACTCATGTCGCCTATAAATTTTTTAAAAGATATTGAAAATGTATTTAACAGTCTTCCCATAATTTTTTAACGATCTATCATATGACACCCATATTTTTGTCCATTGATTTTAATTCAGTAGTATACTTGTCATTATAAAACAAATCCACATGGGGATGTTCGGGTTATACAACTAATAGCAAAAGTGAACTAATAATATGTAATGCTTGAGCGCACGAATTTCTTATACAAATCCACAATTCCACATTGAGCGTGCGAATTTCGTATATCTCATATACTAATGAGATATACTAATATAAGCGGACTAATACTTGAACAAAAGAAATTTCTCTCATATGTAATGTTTTTGAAAATATGATGATGATAAGCGGACTTATTATTGAGCGGGTGAATTTTCTTTCTCATATGTATAAAAGGAATTTTTTAGGCATAAAAAGATAAGATAAGCAAGCTAATAGTTGAGACTTGAGCGGGAGAATTTTTTTCTTTCATATGAAGTGATTTTTTTATAAGATAAACGGACTAATAATTGAGCAAGAAATTTTTCTCTCTCATGTGTGTGCTTTTATAGTTTTATGTATAATAATTGAGCGGAAAAATTTTCTCTCATATATAGTGCTTTTAGGTATAAGATAAGCATACCAATAATTGAGAGAGGAAATTTCCTCTCTCATATATTTAAGTACAATATATGATAAACCGATTAATAATTGAGCGGAAGAATTTTCTCTCTCTTATGTGGTGCTTTTTAAGTATAAGAAGAAGATAACAAACTAATAATTGATCGGAAAAATTTACTCTCTCATATTTTATCTCTATTTTTTCCATCATTTGCAATGGAGTCAAAGATTCATTATTTTTAAAGCAAAATGGCTCACTAAACTGTTTGCGCTTCTTTGTTATGAATGAGCTGAGCAGTCAATCAATGTAATTTTGGATGCGATTTTCACTATGGGTCTTCCGGAAACAGTCTCTCTGTGCTTTAGTACATGAGTAAGATTGTGTATATCCGACCCCCCTACTCCACCGTAGGTGGGGAGCCTTTGCGGCACTGGGGTAAATGAAAAAGAAACATTTTATCTCTATTGACCTTTTAAACTTTTAATAAATTCATGTTCTATCAATGGAAAAAGATGAAATAGATGACCAGGGGCGGAGATACCTAGTACTCCCTCCGTCCCCGAAAGAAGTTCCCGTTCGGTTTACGATGCTTGACTGACAATAAAGCAACTCGATCCTTGTTCACACTCGGATTATTTTTAGTAAATGAAATTTACATATTCAGAAACTACATTAAAACCGCTAAAAGCCTGATCAAGAAAATTTAAGTTTGATAAAAAATTAAAGTAAAGGATTATGAGTGACTGAGAACTTCTTTCGGGGACGGAGGGAGTATTTTAAATATGTAAAGCTTTATATCTAAAAAACATTATAACTATGAATACTGGTTAGTACCCCTACATTATGTCCTCTTGTATACATTATTACTTGTACTCTTTTTTTTTTTGAACAGATTACTTGTACTCTTTTACTACCTCCGTCCCATTTATATTGTCACATAAGAGGGTGACACGGTTATTAAGAAAAGTCGGTTTGTGTGGTTGATATTAATTGATAAAGTAAGAATAAAGTAAGAATGATTTAGAGTCACACAAACTTTGCCAAATATGGTATGTGACAATTTAAGTGGGACTTCACGAAAAGGTAAAACGGGACAATATAAATGGGACGGGGGAGTATTAAATTAATGTGTTTTAATTTTATATGGTCAAAAGTATTCTTCACCTCCGTTATCTACAATAACGGCAGTTCAAGTTTACGATCAATGCACTCGTCACTATATTTGATGTTCCTCTTTATTTCATTTTTATGTTATTTCTTAAAGGAACTTTTAAGTTATTTAAATGATAATAAAGTATACTATATATACATACACAGTGAGTGCATTTAAATTTTTAAGTTCCTCAATTCATGAGAATGTCATATACGAGTACAAAACGAAACTAAATGAATGTTTCACAAAATATCTAACTTTTTAGTGGATTAATTACAGTGAACCTTGTGTTTAATTAAATTTTGTGTTTACCTCATTTTTAATTAATTTATGACAAGAAGTTACTCGGATTTGAAAGTGGAGAGTTTTTGGATTACATATGTAACTCGGATTGGAAAGAGTAAGAGAGTTTTCAGATGTTTTTTTGACAGCTCAGAAGAGTTTTCGGATGTTTTTTTTACAGATCACAAGAGTTTTCGGATGTTAGTTTTTTTTTTATTAATGTTAAAATTTTGCTATGCTTATCGATAGGGGCTATGTATTCATGCCCAAATGTGTTTGGTAGGAATTTTGGCACAAATTTGTTAGAGATCCGTGACTTCGTGTCAAATCCGTGACAATTTGTGCCGAAACTGCAACCAAAAATATGTTTCAATTTGTGTCAAATTCAGTAAAAATCTTCTTAATCTAAGTGAATCCAAGCACATATAAAAAAAGTCATTTAAATAATTGTGTTAATTCAAAGTATGCATTAAAAAGTTTGTCTCAGTAAGTAGGTATGTCAATAAAAAGTCTAAATTTAGAACTGTTTAGGTAAGTAGGTCTCAGTAAGTAGGCCTTATTTGAGGGTTCGAATCCGTTATCTGAGACCTACTTACTGAGACAAATAAGGCATATTAAAAAGTTTATCTATCATGTACCGGGTTCGAATCTAGACCCAGACCCGATTCGAATCCGCACTTTATTTGAGGGTATAAGTCTATTAGAACCGTTTCCCGGATCTGGATCCGAACTCGTTACATGATAGAGAAAATGGGTCGGATATGGATTTTTAAGTTCAGGCTCGTTTTGGACCCGACCCGTGATGATATAATTGTAGTTATAATAATTTACACATACACACAATATACATTTTTTTTTTAAAAATGTTTTAATATTTATAGGCTTAGTTAGTGGTTCGCCCACTATAATGAGATTTGCGCTAATGAGTTACTGCTCTAGGTTCTGTATGAGTTATTTGCGGGTATACCCGGCCCGGATCTGAGACCAGCTGGATCCAAATCTGGAACATATGTTAGGATCCGAAGGGTAAATGGGTCCGACCCGTTGACAAACCTACTTACTGAGACAAACTTTTTAATGCATACTTTGAATCAACACAATTATTTAAATGACATTTTTTATGTGCTTGGATTCACTTGGATTAAGAAGATTTTTACCGAATTTGACACAAATTGAAACATATTTTTGGTTGCAGCTTCGGCACAAATTGTCACGGATTTGACACGAAGTCACGGATCTCTGACAAATTTGTGCCAAAATCCCAACCAAACACATTTGGGCATGAATACATAGTCCCCATAAATCCGTGACAAAGGTCTGTTCCAAATCCACCATGATAAGTTTGTTGGTTTCTCCGGGTTTTCTTTCAATTTGGTTAAATTGAAAGTCATTTACAAAAGAATGACTACTTGAATGTGTAAATAAAATTGACTAACAAGATAATAGATTTGAAAAAAATACGATATTGTTATTAGATTTTTGAGTCATGTTCAGATTTTTATGTTAGTGACAGTTACATCAGTAGTCACTGCCACTGTTTAACATGTCACTATGACCGCCGAAATACTTATGACTTCTTCCAGTGAATTTATAAAAACAGAAAAGACAAACGGATACCATCAAAATTTTCGAACTGTGGTTTATGACATCGGCTTTCAATGAAAGTTTCTAGCGGCGAAGGCTAGATAAGGTGTAGGCTGGGTAGATTGAATATGAATTACAATGAGAAAATAGTTGAATTAATTAAATAAAGGGTTAGTCATATTTCTTTTTTTAAAAAAGAAAAACTAATGTCTTTTTTGTGTTTCAAAGAACTACCCGTACCAGTAATATTTATGTCCTATTTCTTATATTTGCAACTATATATTTCATATATTAAAACAAGAATACAACCAAATCATATAACGGCTTATATTTTACTTTTAAATATAGACATGTTTCCACACAACACTTGTCAAACACGAAATATAATTGATTTGGCAGTTTTCGAAAAGTATAGGATATTTCTTTAACTTTTTAGAGAACCTCCTAACAATCTCGCATGTAATAGTCATTTATGAAAAAGAACATTACTTTATATTGAGAAAACGCTCTTGCGCCTTGCGCGATCAAACGCTAGTTCCCTAAATAAGAATTAATAAGTTGTTCAACCATTTCTTTTTTACCTATCTCTGAACTAGACTGATCTGGTAAACATTTAATTTCTGTGTATTTTATAATTGTCCAAGTCTGCTCTGGTCTGATCTGGAACTGAAAATAGTCCAATTAAAAACATCCTTACTCACGATCGGCCCTAGGTGGAGGGCAATTGGGCAATCGCCCTAGGCCTGAAAAAATAGAAAGAACATTAGGCCCACAATTTTTTCTTTATATGTTACGTCAGTAGGCTTTTTTATATATAAACTCAATTAATTAATAAGGCCTAATGTTTAATTTTTGTTGACAATTTCGAAATTTTAAAACATAAGTAAGAAGTCTTGATCGGATCCGCTAGCTTAGACATGTTTAAAAAAGAATAAACATTTGATTTTGATGTTTGATCGAGTAGAGCTAGTATGTATATATATATATATATATATATATATATATATATATATATATATATATATATATATGGCATAATGGAGGGAGAAAACATGAATTGGGGATTGTAATACATGATAAAAAATAGTTTTTTAAAGTATTCTCTTTGAAGTAGTTTTATAAGACTCTAACATTTAAATTCAATATTTCAATGTCTGTTACAAACAATACTGATTATTATTACGTAGCAAATTGTAATGGATGGTGTTGACCAGGGGCGGAGATAAGGGAGGGTCAGGGTGGTTAGCCGACCCCGCTGAAAACGTAAGAGTATAGAGCTCTGGAATATCTTCGATTCGGTTTATTATGGCCCCGGTAACTCATTACCAGTAAAAAATTTTGAATTCTGGAAAATCAGCATTATATAAACGTAAAATCAGCCAAATTTGATGCATACTATGGATTATTTTTCCAAATTTTAAAAATAGGGTATAGTTCACTCACACGACACAGAAATAGAGCAAGACAGTCTATCTTATTGCTACAAGTACCTAATTATCTAAACTGCATATGAAATATTTAAGTCGGACATTGTTTAAAAACGATTCACTATTTTCATTCCGTATATAGGCTGAATTTCTGCCCCCAGACCCGTTTTTCTGGCTCCAGCATTTACCGTTGTTTACTTTGAACTAGTATTTCACTCGTGCGTTGCACGGGATGTAATATGCACCTATTATACAGAGTAATAGTTAATTACAAAGCATATATAAATGATATTATTTATTACACGAATAGAGAAATGGTAAATAGGAAATTTATAAATATAGTTAGGATTCTTAATAGGAAATACAAACTGCTCCAAAAGAAATACATAAATTAAGGGAAAGCTTCAAGCTAAAAACTTATGTGAGGAGTACTTTAATAATCCACCAATAGAAAATGTCACTCCCCAAGACAAAGCAAAAGTTTGATCAATGTAATACCAATTCATGTACATCTAACTCCATGTGCAGCAAAAACTTGCTAAGAATTGCTACCAGTTGAATATCCCGGCCTATCAGCTCAACTCAATGCCAAATATTTGGCCAGCCACAACACCCAATTATTCATCTGCAATAACCCGTGAAAAGACAGCTCAATCTCCCAACAAATTAAAATGTCATAAATAAAAAGTCGGACGAAGATCTCCAAAACGAAATACAAACAGCTCCCAAAGAAATTAGAAGCTGAAACTCCTAATAAGCACACTCCACACATGCCCAGCGAGACAAACTACCAAGCAAGTCAACAATCCAAAGGAACCAAGCAAACACAATTGTTTTTGTTTCAGTTTACCCAAGTGACACAAATTTTATTTTAACCAAGTTGTAAGAAATAGAAGTAAGATTACACAATAAAATAATAAAAATGCGTATCAATAAGCAGTGAGCTTTCATACAGTTTATCACACAGCCAAATAGGACCTCAACACATAGGCCTAAACCCATAGCTCATTTAATCACGTAACATGCAGTCATATTGCTTCATAATACAAACATTTTACTCTATAGGGAATGTTGAGTTGATCACCAATGATCTTTTGTTGGCCATATCAAAGAAAGCTTCGCTAGCTAAGAAAGAAAAGGATCTTCTCAGACAGTTCATTTCCAAATCACATAAGTTGCCGGCATCATGCACTCATTTGTTGGCTTTGCTTTTCTGAATGGAGGATGAATTCTTCAATGTATAACATAGAATTCAAATAGAACTTCATTTGCAGATAGAATTGAGAAAAATAGATAGTAGCAGGACATAAACTACCTTTCTATATTAGGTGCTACCTCCGTCCCTTACAACTTTGTCAAGTTTGACCGGCACGGAGAATAATAAAATAAAAACTGTGTGGTTGAAATTTGTACAGTGAAGAAAGAAATAACAGGAACCACAAACTATTGATTAAAAGGGAAAGTGACGAAGTTTTTTGGGACGTCCAAAAAAGGAAAGATGACAAAGTTTTAAGGGACAGAGGAAGTATTTAACTATTCTTAGAAATATATATATATATATATATATATATATATATATATATATATATATATATAGGGTAGGCCTAAGAATTACAATTCTTAGGCCTCTTTTATTTGAGGTGCTTCCGGGTTGAATTTTTTGATGAAATTTTGTAAGCATGTTCTCCATGGATTGAAGATTACGTCCACCAAGTTTCACAATAAAATTCAATCTGGAAGTCATTTAAATAAATTATTTATAAAAAATTGCATTTTATATATGTAAAACCCTGCACAATTTTGAAAAAATTATTTAACCGTCTTCCCGATTGAATTTTAATCTGAAATTTGGTGGGCATAGTCAACACTTCATGGAGAACATGCTCACAAAATTTCATCAAAAAATATGACCGGGAAGCACCTCAAATGAAAGAGGCCTAAGAATTTCAATTCTTAGGCCTACCTTACTTGAACATTTTCCTATATATATATATATATATATACATAATTATGCCTTATATGAACTAATAGCAATACCAGCCGGCAAGAAGCCACTTACGACTGCGAGAGAAGATACACGTCAACTTGAGCTACAATTAATTCTCATCATGACCTAGATTACAAAATTGGCTGCAAACGGTTCCAAAAAGATAAGGAACATCTAAGCATAACCAATTGATGGAAATGGAACAAATAATATAAAAACTAAGTTATTAGTTGAAAATTTTAAGCGAGTCATTGTTTTATTATGGAATGAAATGGATTAAAAAAAGATAATGAATATGTATATGACAGCAGATAATTTTGTAGCAATGTTTCAGTCAAGTACAATGCCTTAATCTTCCCCATTAATTTTGACCTACCAGGTATGTTAGGCTATAATGTGATCATCGAGATTAAGCAAAGCCACACAAAGTGGAAACAAACTCAAAACCATTTTAATCTAGCAGTCCAGAAACTCAGAAAGTATCTTGTTTCTCTTTATTACTCCTTGTACCATATCATAAGGGACAACCGCACTATCGATAAAATAACATAAACCGAGAAACGTATACGTAGTTCCTTGTGTGCTTACAAAGAAAGTAAAGATAAGCTTTTGATATTCTGATATCAATTCAAAAATGAGTTTACAAAGAAAAGCGTAATATATATATATAAATAACATGTGTAAACACAGCATTTTAACTCCAAAAGTTGTTCAAGACTTCAAGAGACATCGGAGACCATTTATCCTCAAACTGCCTTTGTTCCAGCACTCTGAGATAACTTATAAGCTCTCTTAAACTTGGCTGTATCACTTCCAAACCTTCAGCTGCCTGGTTCATCATACCCAGAGCAACATTGATCCTATCCCGTATATGTTTATTCGCAAAAAACTTCAGGAGGTCAGATTTCCTTCCAGCCTAAAAACCATTTGGTAACTTCTTCAAATTAAAGTTTGGGTTTAAACACAACCAATGGTACAGAACTTCTAGCCACTTGTTGAAGAAGATGCCAAAACGCTGAACCATGTGATGGATTGGAACATCAATAGCCCAAGTCTGTACCTAGTAAAACTGAACCAAAAAAGAACACTTTTAAGGTACTTTCAAAACATTAAAACACAGATTTATAGGAATTAAGGAATTATATTGAAATGATTATAAACTTCTACGGAGTTTTCTAGACATTCTCATTTCTATATTGACACTTCTCAGCTTGAAGAGTAACAGTTGAAATGAAATTAAGAAACAAATGAAAGAGTCAAAATATTTTTTTTGTCTGAGACTACTTAGATCAGAAACGACCCAGCAGCAATGAAAAATTTAAGATTAATAAAACAAAGTCACCAAGAAGCACATTATGATAGGAAAATATTTAATTAAATATCAAACAATTAGTAAAATATCTAGTGTTCAATAAAATGCTGTGGTGAAGAAAAGTTCAAAAATCTCTAAATCTGACTTCCAATGTAGAAAAATCTTCTTAAAAAGTTAAAAGTGTTATTTCGTTGGAACAATTTACTCCTAACAAAATACTAAGCTTATTACAGTTTTGATGTTTATCTAAAATCAGTTTCATCAAAATGAGATATATCTGACTAAAAAATCGTACCAAAAACTCAATTACATCACAACTTAGTTTCATAAAAATAAAAAACAGCTCTTTTTTAGTAAAACTATACTTACCCGAGTTACACATCTAATCTCAACTTTATCAGTTTCTAGAAGTCTTACGCTGATTTCATTAGAGAGTTTATACATTTAGTAATTGTTTATTCATGGATTTTTGTATAGTAGAGTTAGTCTATATTTATGTTCTGTCATTAAAAGAGAAGTTCCACCAACACTTTGATATAACTACGACATAGCTCCTACTATTAGTTCCTACTACTGCACTTATGTGAAATGTGAAAAATCTTCACCCAATGGTTACAATATGACTATTCATGATCTGTTTGTCTTTAATTTTTGAAAATCGATTTTTTGCCCTAGGGGTGTGTGTACCTTCAACAGAAATCACAAAAGTGAACCTTAGACTTCCAAAAAACTACATTCAGAGTGTATGTAAGTATGTGAATAAATTTGAAATCAAGACTATTAGTCTGCTGCCATTAGTATTAACTAATAGAAATATAAAATGGTCCCATATTATGAGAATTACCTTGTTATTATTAGTAACAATATTATTGATTTATTCACAAGTACAAATCAAAATCATGTATCTGGATGGTTTTTTTATCTTACGGAAGGGGGGCAAGTGAACAATTAATTAATCACTTAGGGGGGTGTCCTCAATTAGGATTCCGTAGGATTTTAATGGATTGTTAAAATTCAGCTGTCCTCAACTTGGATTGTGATGGAATCCGTCAAAATCCGGGTGTCCTCAAAATGTCCATAGATTTTTTAACTCTTGGATTTCTATGGATTTTAAGGCTAGAATGCAAAGGGGAGAATACATCCCAAAATCTTACCATTGCCTCCCAGATTTCGATGGATTTGCAAACAAGAAGGAACGGATGAGGTCTGCATCACCACCACCTGGTCGATTTTGTCCGTCTGGGTCATTTGCTTCTTCTCCAGTGTTCACTGTTCGTGGTCTGCCGGTTTCCCCGGTGTTATCCTTCCGGCTTTGGTCTTGGTCTGGAAGAAGGTTCTCTGTTTTTGTTGGTGTTGCGGATCTGATTCTTTCCGGCGATAGGCGCACGCTTAACAGGTTTTCCGGCTGATGTTTTGAACTCTTCTCCAGCAAGGTGGGCTGGCCGTAAGAGGGGAGGATGGTTTCTGAATGTACTGCTTTCATTTGGTTCTGGAGACTTTGGGCTACAGTTTCGTAAGGAGGGTTGGAAAAATCACACAAAATCCTTTAAATTTCATTCCATGAAATTCCAGTACAATACCATAGATTCTACGGAATTCCATTCAACTCCACTGAAATCTCAATCATTTAAAATCTATTAAAATCCCAAACGAGGACACCCCCCTTAAAATGTGTGGTAAATCTTTGTGTGTACTGTGTGCTGGTATGGTAGGATATATGTTTAAGTGAGATGAGAAAATAGAAATTATCAGGCCAAAAAGTGAAAACTAATTCTATATAGATAGAAGGTTAAAATTAACTCACATTAACTGAGCTATTGAAACTCACATACTTGACTGCAAACATAAAAAAGGGTAAGAACTCACTTAAGGCACCCTCTTACCTTACAGATTTCCTTTGTTTCCAGCAAGAGACACAAAGTGTTTTTGGATTCCCTGCAAGATTCAGAAATGACCTGTAGCATTTTTTTGTATATAATCATCGTTGGATAGAAAGTCTTAGCATTAAAGTTACTAATGTAGAGGATAGTTATACAAATAAGTAATTGTGGTATAAAGCTAAAATGATTTCATACTCCCTATCATAGTTACGACTTATGATGGTGTTTTTTTTCAACAAACAAAAGAAACTCACTCTTTCTGCAAGACTATGGCTATCAGTACGTAGCTTGCCCCCCTCTTGCTCTAACATGAATATAGTCCTTTGATTTCTCAGAAAGCTTCTGATTTGGCTCACCATTTCCCAAAAATTTTAAAGAGCCACACATGACTCCTTCCATGGAGTCATATACCCTATGTGGCATCACCAACAGATTCATCACAATACATTTTTTAGTGGAGAACCCCACTAAAAAATGTGTGGTGATGGTGACGCCCACCTAAGCCATATGACTCCATAGGGAAGTCATATATGACTCCTTAAAACCTCTCCACCATTTCCTACATTATCTTTACTCTTCTGACTATTATTCCCATTCAGTTCAACTGCTGCTTGAACACCATATTATCATTCTAGCCACTCCTAGACACCTCTGTTTCTTTAGATGGTTTTGCATTTGAATAACCGCTTGGACCCCTTCAATTCGCTGCAATGTTTAAGGATAAATAACCACATTGAATAAGTATTAAAACATAAATAATACTCCATATAATGATACAAAATAGCATGTAATGCTATATTGCTATGTATACTTGATCAGTCTGAACCAAAAGGATTGTACAAGAGAGTGATCAATGAAATATTCAAGAAAACGTATGAATATGTAATCAGGCAGATACTACTTACTGCCTTGCCATCTTCCTCGGATTTTCTCCCTGAGCTAGTTTTTCTTTTCCTGGGATTAATTTTGGCCGAGCTGCTCGGAGGCTGATCAGAGACAGACTGTTCTACATTGGGAATTGGGATGGTTGCCAGAGTTCATAAAGAATCCAGGCTCGGATTTAAAAGAAAACTACATTTAAATATTTAATAAAAATAGAGAACATACCTTGGAGCTAAAGATGGCTTCGTACTATAAGTTCAAATTCACCATTCGAACATATACTATGAAGTCTTATAAACTGGTACATGACTGTACCTGCGTGTTTTACCTACATATTTAGAAGATCTTTTCTACTTCAACAAAAGCTATTGATAGCTGAAAACTAATTTATAGAAACACCTTAACTTCTATACTCCAAAGATCAACAAAGAAATATTAATTTTTAGATATGAGACTAACGGTGCAAAGGAAATAAGTTGAAGAATGTTAGAGACTCAATGCAGCCGAACAAGGAAGACAAATATTATGGAAGAGTCTATTCTAGAAGGAGGGAGAGGGGTAGTTATTAGTTATGTTCTGTTATTAGCTAATAACCGTAAGTGGTTGTTCACTTACTATAAATAGAATTGACTGGGGGATTTCCCAGTAGGCTGTTAGACTGTTTAGTCAGAACTGGGAAGATAGAGTTTTAGCTCTATACTTTGGGGGCTTCGGCCATTGTAGCTATATACATTCTCAATAAAACTGTGGAGTTCTTGTAATCTTGTTGGTGTTATTGCTGTGCATCTCTAGTGTTTCTTACAGTGGTATCAGAGCACGACGATCTCTGGATGAGATATACTCGTGCTAAGATGGACGGAAGAATGACAGACATGGAGAGAAACTTTACTGATATGGCCAGGAATCAGAGAGAATCAGCGGCAAGGCAAGATACACTGGAGACGATGATGGTAGCTATGCAGGCGAGTCTCGCGGATATCCAAAGTCGCCTTCCAGGTCGTGCGCGAAGTAGGTCGCAGGCCTCCTCAGCTTCGCATCGCACTTCTCACCGTCATCGATCACGCCATTCAGAGAATGATGACGTATCGGAGGGAGACTCAGATCATTCATCACACCGTAATCACAGACATCACAGGGAACACCATCCTCGTCGCCGAACAGGAAGGAAGATCGATTTGCCATTGTTTAATGGAGATGATGCCTACGGTTGGTTGGTTAGAATCGACAGATATTTTCGTCTCAATCAGATTGAGGAAGACGAGAAGTTGGATGTTGCGGTGGTTGCTATGGAAGACCGCGCACTGAGTTGGTTTCAGTGGTGGGAGAATCAGACGAGAGAAAGGAATTGGGACGCTATGCAGGAAGCTCTAACGCGAAGATTCCAACCAGAGTTGGTACGTAATCCGTTGGGACCTCTATTAGGTCTAAAGCAAAAGGGAACTGTGAAGGAGTTCCGAGAACAATTTGAGATGGCTATAGCATCTCAAGGCGATCTAAGCGAGAAGGTTACAAGAGGTATTTTCTTAAATGGCTTGAAGAAGGACATTAGAGCTGAATTGAAGCTTTACAGTACAAGAGATTTGGCAGAAATCATGGATACAGCTCTATTGATTGAGAATAAGAATTTTGAAATACTGTCTAGGAGAAATAAGGAAGAAGGGAAGAAGGTGTGGAAGAGCAGCAACGCTGGGAAACAAGGTTACAATCATTGGGGAGATGGCAGTAGAAAAACTTACAACCAGGCCTCTACCAATCCATCAGTGAAGGATTCAGTTGATAATAGGAGGCAGGAGGAGGGATCTAATTCTATTTCTAAGAAATTAGGTCCTAGATTGTCACAGAATGAGTTGTTGGAAAGGAGTAAAAAGGGACTTTGTTTTAAATGTGGGGACAGATGGAACCGAGGCCATGTTTGCAGTATGAAAAGCTTTAAAATGATGTTGGTTGAACAATCTGAAGGGGAAGTAGAATCTGACATGACTTCTAGTGATGAAGGAGAGGATGAAGAAACAAAAATGGAAGCTAAAACACTGAAATTATCTGTCCTGAGTCAGGAAGGGATCCCATCCATGAAAAC
This sequence comes from Cuscuta epithymum, assembly GCA_945859915.1. Lineage (NCBI taxonomy): Eukaryota > Viridiplantae > Streptophyta > Magnoliopsida > Solanales > Convolvulaceae > Cuscuta > Cuscuta epithymum. The sequence continues at coordinate 1,252,618 of CAMAPF010000955.1, read as the reverse complement.
TTTCAAGGTTCTGGGTAACATCAGATGGGGAAATCATCAGCAACAAGTGAATATTCTGATTGATTGTGGGGCTACTCACAATTTCATCTCTCAAAGATTGGTGAACACATGGCAGATACCTTATAGGTGTATTAAAGGCTACAAGGTGCAGATAGGGAATGGGGAATTTCTTCCCAACAATGGCAGATGTGAAGAGGTAGCTTTGGAGATACAAGGCAACCAGATTGTACAGCAATTCTACATTTTGGACTTGGGTGGAATAGATTTGGTGTTGGGAATGGAGTGGTTAACAGATCTTGGGGATATGGAAGTCAACTTCCAGAATCAAATTCTTAAATGGAGAAGACAGGACCAGGTGTATACTATCAAGGGAGATATAGCCCTGAATCAGATGGAAGTTTCATTGAAGTCTATCACTCACATTTTGCAGAATACAGGAGATGGCTACTTGTTGCTTTGTGAAGGTAAAGAGCAGAATTCTCAGTCCAATCTAGAGGAGGATGAAACCTGGAACAATATAATTGGTGAGTTTCCTGAAGTCTTCAAATCAGTGTGGGATTTACCTCCAGAAAGACCATGTGACCATGCCATAAATATTATAGAGGGAGCCAGTATACCTAATCTGCGGCCATACAGGTATACTTATGATCAAAAAAATGAAATTGAAAAGATTATACAAGAAATGCTTTCTTCTGGGATTATCAAACACAGTAACAGCCCTTACAGCAGCCCCATACTATTGGCCAAGAAAAAAGATGGTGGGTGGAGATTTTGTGGTGATTATCGAGCATTAAATAAGGTGACTATTCCAGATAAGTTTCCTATACCAGTTATAGAAGAACTTTTAGATGAGTTAGGAGGAGCTAAAGTGTTCTCAAAACTGGATTTGAAATCAGGATATCATCAGATAAGAATGAAGAAAACTGATGCCCATAAAACAGCCTTTCGAACACATGAGGGACATTATGAGTATGTTGTAATGCCTTTTGGGCTAACGAATGCTCCCTCAACTTTTCAAGCATTGATGAATGAAGTTCTTAGACCTTTCTTAAGAAAATTTACTTTAGTTTTCTTTGATGACATTTTGGTTTATAGTAAATCAAAAGAGGATCATATAGAGCATCTAAGAAAAGTGTTGACAGCCTTACAAGAAAATAAATTGGTAGCCAATCGGAAGAAATGTTCTTTTGGCCAGAGTCAATTGTCATATTTGGGTCATATAATTTCTGGAGAAGGAGTATCTGCTGACCCAAGTAAGATAGAGGCTATGGTGAGCTGGACAGAACCTCAAGATATCAAAGGGTTGAGAGGATTTCTGGGTTTGACTGGTTATTATAGACGGTTTGTAAAGGGGTATAGCAGAATTGCAGCTCCTTTGACCAATCTGTTGAAGAAGGATAGTTACAAGTGGGGAACTGAGGCTAGCAAAGCTTTTATCCAGTTAAAAGAAGCTATGACTACATTACCTGTTCTTGCAACTCCAGATTTTACCAAGAAGTTCATCATTGAAACTGATGCTTCAGGAAAAGGGTTAGGGGCTGTACTCATGCAAGAAGGAAGGCCCATTGCCTTCATGAGTAAGGAACTTTCTCCTAAGCATCACAGTAAATCCGTGTATGAAAAAGAGCTTATGGCTGTGGTTTTGGCTGTACAAAAATGGAGACCCTACCTTTTGGGAAGAACATTTGAAGTGCATTCAGATCAGAGAAGCTTAAAATACTTGACTGAGCAGAAGATTATGGGACCTGAGCAACAGAAATGGATCACTAAGCTATTGGGGTACAATTTTGATATCAAATACAAACCTGGTGCGGAAAATAAAGCAGCTGATGCTCTGTCTAGAAAGCCTGCTTTTTTATCATTATCAGTAGTATCATGTCAGGAGTGGACTGGTTTGGAAGAAGAACTGTTGGAGGATTTAAGATGTAAGGAAATTCTACAGAAGCTTACATCTCAGCCAGATTTGATGAAGGATTATCAGATAAAAGGAGGGATCCTCTTTTATAAAGGGAAGCTGGTTTTGCCTAAAGGGTCTAACAGAATACCCAGAATCCTCAAGGAATACCATGAAACTGCCTTTGGAGGACACTCAGGGTATTTTAGAACTATGAAAAGGATCTCCAGTCTATTCTATTGGGCAGGTATGAGAAATGACATAAAAGACTATGTGCAGGGGTGTGATACTTGCCAAAGAAACAAACATCAAACATTGAAACCTGCAGGTTTGCTGCATCCCCTACCCATTCCAGAACATATATGGTCGGATATTAGTATGGATTTTATTGGGGGCTTACCTAAATCCATGGGGAAGGATACCATTTTGGTAGTGGTTGATAGGATGACAAAATTTGCACATTTCTTGCCTTTAACTCATCCTTATAATGCAAAAGGGGTTGCTGAAATCTTTATACAGGAGGTGGTAAAGATACATGGATTCCCTAAATCCATTGTGAGTGACCGGGATAGTCTATTCTTATCTGCCTTTTGGTCTGAATTGTTTAAATCAGCTGGTACTACACTGAAGTATAGCACTGCTTACCACCCTCAAAGTGATGGGCAAACGGAGGTGGTCAATAAGTGTTTGGAGACCTATCTAAGATGTATGACTGGCAGAAAACCAAGACAGTGGGTGAAGTGGTTACCTTGGGCAGAATTCTGGTATAACACTAACTATCATATATCCTTGAAACACACACCATATCAAGCCTTATTTGGTCAAGAACCTCCCACAATAATCAGAGGAGATGTGAGTCTGACTTCTGTGGCTGAGGTATCCAGACTGACTGCAGAAAGGAATGTTATGTTAAAGGAATTGAAGGATCATTTGGCCCAAGCACAAAATAGAATGAAGCAACAGGCAGACAAAAATAGAAGGGAATTGGAGTTAAAAGTGGGGGATAAGGTCTTTTTGAAGATACAACCTTATAAAATGAAAAGTTTGGCCAAAAGGATTAACCAGAAATTAAGCCCCAGATTTTATGGCCCCTATGAGATCATAGAGAAAATAAATGCTGTAGCCTTTAAACTAAAACTGCCAGAAGAAAGCCAGATTCACCCAGTCTTTCACATCTCTTTACTGAAGAAAGTATTACATCCTACAGCTTCCTACCAGGATCTTCCCAAATGTTTAACTGAAGAAGGAGAATTGATGGTGGTCCCTGAGAGGGTGAAGGAAGTCAGGTTCAATCAGAATGGGGAAAAGGAGGTCTTGGTGCACTGGAAAGACCTCCCTGAATATGAAGATTCTTGGGAAAAAGAGCAGGTGATCAGAGAACAATTTCCTACCTTCCAACTTGAGGGCAAGTTGGATTTTCAAAGGGGGAGTTATGTTAGAGACTCAATGCAGCCGAACAAGGAAGACAAATATTATGGAAGAGTCTATTCTAGAAGGAGGGAGAGGGGTAGTTATTAGTTATGTTCTGTTATTAGCTAATAACCGTAAGTGGTTGTTCACTTACTATAAATAGAATTGACTGGGGGATTTCCCAGTAGGCTGTTAGACTGTTTAGTCAGAACTGGGAAGATAGAGTTTTAGCTCTATACTTTGGGGGCTTCGGCCATTGTAGCTATATACATTCTCAATAAAACTGTGGAGTTCTTGTAATCTTGTTGGTGTTATTGCTGTGCATCTCTAGTGTTTCTTACAAAGAAGCTGCGGGATGTACCTTCAAATCAGAATCCCCTGGCCAAACCCGAAGAAACGTTATCTGTCTTCTTCTTCCAGAAGTCCGCATGCCATATACATCTTTCACAGTTGCACTTAACAGCAACTCATCATCCCTTCTTCCACCCAACTACACCCAGGAGTCTTTTTCAACCCAGTGAAATGCATCCTACCTCTTGCTTTCCCCGAATCAACCCACCTGCCTGATTGTGAGTATATGTTCGACAGCTCCACATAATGAGCCGGATTTCCTGCTTCAAGATTCATGAGATTCTTTAATGCCACCTCGGCTAACTCAACGTTAAAATGCATTCTAGCTGAACCAAGCAGCGCTCCCCAAACAGCACCATCGGGTTCCATAGGCATTTTGTTGTTAATCAAATCCATGGTCTCATCAAATAACCCGGCACGGCCCAGCAAGTCTACCATGCACGCGTAGTGCTGCACACATGGGCTGAGTTGGTATTTCTTCTGCATAACGTTCCAGAACATGTTCTTGCCTTCCTCTACCATGCCTGCGTGCCTGCACGCAGACAATATACTAATGAAGGAAAGAGAATCGATCTGTATCTCATTCTCCTCTTCCATGCACGCGAAGACCGAGAGAGCTAATTCGGCGCTTCCGTTCACGGAACACGCGGCAAGCATCACGTTCCAAGAAACTGTGTCCCGATTCTTCATCTCGTTGAATAACAGGACAGACATGTCGAGTTGCCCACATTTTCCGTACATGTCGATCATGCTATTTATGATAAGGGTATTGGATAAAAACCCTTTCTTGATAATGTACGTGTGTATCCCCATTCCTTCTTTTAGCAATGTGAGAGACGAAACAGCTGGCAAGATGGTAGCAATGGTGACATTGTTAGGCTGGAAAGGCGATAGTCTCATCATGTCAGAGAAGGTAGATATTGCTTTCTTGGCACATTCATTCTGAACATACCCAGTAATCATGGTATTCCATGAGATTTCGTCTTTATGGAAAGAGGAATTGTTAAACAGGAATTCAGAAGATGGGAGTTCCCCACATTTGGAATAGAAGTCAATGAGAGCGTTCGCCACATGGCGGTCCGACCCATGCCCGTATTTGATAACTTGACTGTGGATGTAAGTTCCGTGATGGATGTCACCCAGAACAGTGCAAGCAGGGAGGACGCCCACCATGGTTCCAGGATCTGGTTGTAGCCTGGATATCCTCATCATCGAAAACATCTCAAGTGCATCGTGGGACCTACCGGCCTGTGAGTATCCATTTATCAAAGCGTTCCATGTCACCACCTCTTTATATGGCATCTTACTAAAGACACCAAGAGCATAAGGAAATAAAAGACACTTGGCATACATGGAAACCAAAGCAGTTCCGGTTGAAAGATCATAATCAGTATCTGTTTTAACTGCATAGCAATGAATGGATTTACCTGTTAATTTGGACATTAGTTCGCCGCAAGCGGGTAGAACGCTTACTAGGGTCACATTATTGGGAGGTAAGTTCTCATGTTGCATGTCTCGGAACACTGAGAGTGCTTCATTTGGATGTCCGGACTGGGCAAATGCCGATATGACCGCAGACCATGCAATTAAATCCCTTTCGTGTATCTCCCCAAACAATTCTTTAGTCTTCTCCAATTCTCCACACTTTGCATACATCGTCATAAGAGAAGTTGCAACCATAACGTCTGAATCCATCCTCTCTTGGATTATGTAATCATGAATCTCCTTACCTTTATCAAGATCCTGCACCTCACCCGCTCCTAATAGCGCACTTACAGCAGATACCTTGTTGATTTTCACATTTTCTGTTTGCATGTAACCAAACAAGTTTAGAACTTCATGAAAGTTTCCAGTATATGCATGACCAGAAAGTATTGTACCCCATGAAACATCATCTTTCACTCTCATCTGAATAAAAATTTGATGAGCTACACTGGAGTATCCGCATTTTGAGTATGTATCAATTAACCCATTATAGACAGAAATGGGACATTCCCTCCTATAAGCAAATGCATGGATGGGCTTGCAAATCTTCATATCCTTTAACTTGCAAATTGCTGGAAACAAGTTCAATAAGCTCACCGAATTAGGCTCAACTCTACAACTAAACTGCATGTACCTGAAAAGATCTAACGCATGGGAGTGCTCTGAACTATGAGAAAGCCCTGAAATCATTGCATTCCAAGCAACAACATCCTTTTTGGGCATTTCATCGAACACTTTCCTGGCAGTCTTTAAATCGCTCGTTTTGCAATAGAGTGTAACAAGTCCAGTTCCAATAAAAACATCACATTCAAGATTCCTCCTAGATATATCATTATGAATACGAAGTCCCCTTTCCAAATCCAGCATCTCAGTGCAAGCTTTCAGCGCAAATGTGAACGTATACTTGTCTGGCTGAAATCCCCTCTCCATCATTAAATCGAACAGCTGGATAGCTTCTGGATACTGGTTGGTTGTGTTGTATGCTCTGATCATCGAATTCCATAAAATCCCGGGAGCATTTTGCACAGAGTCGAAAATTAACCGCGACAAATCGCATCTTCCGAATGAAGCATAGAGGTTTATGAGGTGCGATTTGGTGCTGCAAGTGATCTCGAGGCCTGAGGTAATGAAGTGAGCATGAACTTGAAGGAGAGAATTGAGGTGTTTACAGGAAGCAAGAAGCGGGTGTTGGTGATCAGTTGATGGGCTGAAGAGAGAATGGAAGCTTCTCAGTAGTCTAAATCCATGTCTGCTGATCATCTTTATGGCAAAGGTGGTTTTAAATTTAATGGTCTACTGTCTACATTAGTTATGATCATCGTTAGAGAGAGAAAAGCCAGTCGGGTTGCCGCCAAGCCATTGAGGAGATGAAGAATAATACCTGTTGTTTACAGAAATGGCCAGTTAACCGGAATGTTTTTGGGTTGGAAAATTATCAATCCAAGTAGGGGTGGGAAAAACCGAACAGAAACCCGGAAACCGACCCTAGACCGACCCGAATTATGATCCCGGTCCGGGTTTTTTCTTTTTAACCGGCCCGAATTTAAAAAAACCGGACCGAACCGAAAATTCCGGGCTCATTAACGGGCCTTAAAATCTATAACCCGGCCCGGACCGAAAAAACCCGAAACAATTAGTTTTAATAAAAAATTAATATAGTATATGAATATAAATAAAATATTTCCTAATATATGATTATAATCACGGTGGATAAAAAAAGATTTATTTGGAGACTAATATTTGTGTTATTATTTGCGGTTTGTATTTTTGATTAATTTTATTTGAAAATAAGTGTTAAAATATAAAAGAACAATGACATATTTCATGGCCGGGCTTTAACCGGTCCAACCCGAACCCGGACCGAACCCGGGCTACCAAAAACCCGACTCGGACCGAATGTAATGGGCTTTGTTCCGGTCCCTAATTTTCATAACCCGAGACCTTCCGGGTAATTTCCGGGTTTAGCAAAAACCCGACCCGGACCGGACCGATCCCACCCCTAAATCCAAGACCTAAAAGTTGGAAAATTTATCAATTCCGGACCTGAAAGATTTTTTTTATCAATAAGGGACCTAAAAGATCATATTTCTATCACTATAGGACCTAAATATTTCACACCGTTATGTGGGAGTTAATGGAGTATGACTGTAAATATGCGGAATAAAAATAATGCCACGCCATTTAAGAACAAATCCACGTCTGACATACGTTCCCTGTTGAATTCACTTCATCTTCCAGAACCTTATCTATCTATCATTATTTTTCACTCACGCCTATCAAGCTCCTTCATCTTCACCTCCAGGTAAATTAACTAGGCTTTCAAGCGATTCACATCTGCCCTTACTCATCTCAACTTTATCTTCCTCCACCGACCATAAAAGGCAAGAAGGAAACGGTTACCAGAGCTCCCTTTTCGTGGAACCTTTGTTCTAGCTGAGGTTGATATTTAGTGCTCTGTAGGTTTTTGTTAATTTCTATGTCCAGTGATTTAGAGTTTCATGGAACCTGTGTAATAGCTTTAGGTTTAGAGTTGTAGAAAAGATCCAACTAGAGCTCAGAGTAAATGATCTTGTGGATTATTAATCACTGAGCAGAAAAAGGTCCTGCCGCCTGACACCTTCCGCTAGTTTGCCAAAAGAGCTTCTCCGCACATCGAAGTATGTTGGGTTTACTCGTGTAACATTTTTAGCTTGCTACTACACTCAAGTATTTCTCTAGGGAAATAATCAAGAAATAGGGAAAGAGAGAAAGAAGACAAAGCCTTCCCCAAATAAAAAAATTCAGGCTGCCTATTTCAGTTTGTATACCCAATAATAAATATTCTCCTAATTCATTCTATATCATGCTCTGCATATCAATTTATACTTTGTGCCATTGGATGAAAAATAAGCTTGATTTCTAATTCCCAAAATGAGTTACGTTGATTTGTGCTTTGACACTCTAAGCGTCTTGGGTTTGTTGTATCTTTGGGTAAAAGATTCCATCATGGTTCATCATACTTTTACTTCTGATTTTTATAATTTGATTAACTAATCTAATTTCTATGTATGCAGATAATCCAACATCAGAAAAGATGGTAAGACCAAGTTGTTGTTCGTTGTTCCTTAGAAAAAGCATCGGGTTGTGGGTCTTCCACCCTCAAGCTCACATTTCAAACCCTCTACTAAGGTATCTATTTCTCAGAGCGTTGTTCCAAATGTTGAAATTATTGAAAAATTTCATTAATACTCGAAAAAATAACATATTTTTTTAAAATGAGGCTATTTTTTCTTGAATTTAAGACTGGTTTCCTTTGAAAATGGGTTTCTTTTTCCTTTGAATCATCACAATTCACAAAAAATGTCAAGATTATGTTGATTATACATATTACAGACATACATAGGCTCTATAACCTAAGAAAGAATTTTTTTAAGAGAAGTTTATATAGGAATGAGACTGGAATCACAAGGTATTGCTTTCATAGTGAATTGTTAACTTTACTTTAATACTATTATTACTGTACTTGTGATAAATCAGCTTGATTTCATAAAACCAGTACTACATCTTAATGTGTAGTGACTTTAAAAGTTGAAATAACATTCTCCTATATCCCTTTCTATGTAGTATAAATTAGTTTGATTGCACTATAAACCTATACTTGTGATACACCAGCTTGATTTCATAAAACCAGTACTACATCTTAATGTGTAGTGACTTTAAAAGATAATATAACATTCTCCTAAATCCCCTCATATATAGTTTAAACCATTTTGATTGCATTCATGGTATCAGATTGAACAACTATAACTACTTTAAGGCTCCAAAGCAATATGAAAAAGTTAAATACCGTAAATGTAATTTAGATTAAAAAAACATTACATCATACCAAAGCATAATATGAATCTCCTTACAAATAAGAATCATTCCTAATTTAAACCATGCTAAAAAATATAATGAGCCATATGAAGATGCTGTCCTTTCAAAAATCATCAATATGATGCTCTTTCTCCCGTATAAGAACAATTCTAGCTCTCCTCCTTGAAGATGCTGGTTCAGAAAATCATCAAAAAGCTTCCTGCCAAAAAGGTGTTACAATATATCTATATACAATGTAAAATTACAGAAAGACATTAAATAACTATACCTGCTCATTCTCTTTACATGATCGCTTATTATGCCCTAATTGTCTACATTTATCACACTTGATCATTCCATATTTTCTCTTAGCTTTATGAGGATCTCTTCCTTCTGATATAGATTTGTGCCGTTGTTTCTTTGGCCTCCCTGGTGGTCTTCTTAACAATGGGGGCTTCTTAACAATGGGGGCTGTATGAGCTCACTAATAGTTTCAGGGATAAAATTAGGATTCCCCGTTGGATTTATTTCAAACTCATATGCCCTGAAAAAGTACTCTTGTGTAAAATATTTGTGTACATAGAGCTCTGGCCTGCCCTTAATAGATTTTATAGCAGCACATGAATGAACACACGGCACACCTGTCAAGTCCCATAGTCTACAAGTACATGTGTGGTTCTGGAGGTTAACGACAAACCTTTTAGGTTGAAGTGTAACCTCAAATACAACCTTCCCACATGAAATTGCATGCCACTTATTACTTTCCATAATATAGGCATTCAACTTCTTTAATATAGTCGGGCATATTAATCCACCATTGAGGCTCATCTTTTCCTTTTTTTTCCTCATTAATTTCATTGCTTTAATCCTTATATTATCGATAAGGATATCCACATGATTATCTCGAAACTTTTTAATAATTCCATTAAAGCACTCCACGATGCTACTTGAGAACACAAGACACTTAACGTGATTTTCAAATGTGCTCTACTCCATCTCTCAACGCCTATTTGAGTAAGATACTCCCATGCATTATGATCTTTATCCTTAATCTTAGTCATATACCTGTCAAAGTCACACTTTATGGTCGATTTCACAGCTAACCAAAATAGTGACCTAACTTGCTCATCCTTCAATTTTTTTGAAAGTTAGTATACATATGACGTACACAAAAACAATGATATGGAGAAGGGTACATTTCTTCAAGTGCAGCCACAAGACCCTATTAATGAAAAGAAATGTTCTAAGCTATTTTCGAAAACATGTATATATGTAAAAAAAATTAAGAAAAATGTTAAGTGCTTACCTTTCCTTGGTCAGAAATGAATGTCCATCTCTCTCCATGTATAGATGTTTGTCCAATGTCAGCCAGTAACTTGTTTAAAAACCACTGCCATGTCTCTCTAGTCTCAGATGCCACTATTCCATATGCTATAATGAATAGACCATTATTCCCATCAATACCAACTGCTGCAAGAAGTTGACCTCGGTAGTATCCACTCAAATGACATCCATCAATCGCAATCAGTGGTCGACACCCTTTTACAAATCCTTTTTTACAAGCATCTATACATATATATAGTCTATCAAATCTTGATGGCCCAGTCTGATCATGTTTTGGACAAAAAAGTTCTACAGTGGACCCAGGATTAGTCTTAAGTAGCTCCTCACAATAATATGGTATCTTGGAATACTGTTGAGCAACATTTCCATCAAGGGATTGGAGAGCATATGCTCTTACTCTATAAGCCTTTGCTATGCTAATGGTGACATTATATTTCTTACGTATCAGCTCTTTAACTTCCTCACCTGTCATTTTTGGATGTTCTCTGAAGTCTTCAATTGCCATACTGCCCAACCACCTACTATTAGCAAATTTTTCTTTGACTCCCTCCTTTTGACAACTTTGACTTGAGATGAACGTCTTCACCTTGTATGTTTCTAAGTTCCCAACTTTGGAACAATATATAAGCCATGGACAGGGCGGAACACACTTCACTCTACATCTTATCTTATCTTTCTTCACATAAGTCAAGTTATACATATTTTTAATCCCATAACTTCTAACAGCTTCGTAAAAGTCATCAATGGATGCAAATGATTGATCCAAACTGAAGTTGCCCTCTTCATGGCTAATTTGAATATGTCCAGCATCAACCTCGTCTCCACTTTCTGAAGATCCTGAATTAGGAATGCTCTTCAACTCGGTTAAAGATTGTATGGTAACTAGATCAGAGAACTCAGAACATTCAGTTGCCTCGTTCAGGTTATCAACAATTGTATCAACGTATGGTAATGAGTAACCAACTGATAGGTTATCATCGTGACTATTAGATGCATCTAATATCCACTCGTGTATCACATGATCCCCTGCATCCATCTGTAACAAGAATGTGTAAAAAATCAACTATAGATTTCTTAAATTAGAATACTCAATATTGACATATAGCAAACTAAAAACCAAATGTATAAATCTGAAACATGTTATATGATCTATAAGCTATGGTCATTTGCTTTAAGTGTAGAACCCAAACATAAAATAAATATCAATAACCTATTGGCTATTAACTACTATATATATAATTTAGAAGTTGTAAATAGTATATGTATTTTAGTTTAGCCAATTGTCTGCAAACAAAATAAAGAAAGGTGAGCACATAACTCAATAAATAGGTTGTAGTAAAATAGAACTCAAGAAAGCTTTATTATCTCATCTTTCAATTGTGATAGCATGGACATCTTTCATTCTATCATTGTGAAATTCACATATGACAAAAATCCAATAAAAACATCGTTTTCATATTATGCCTTTTCAAAGAACACTTTTAGCATATGCTTTAATATTACAACAAGTTTTTCAATGAAAGATTTAAGAGAGGATGATGTGTAGTAGTAAATATTGAATTTTATTAAGTAGTAAAAAGAGACACATAGAGTTAGGGTTAGAATCAATTGATGATTATAATTCAAGCATCCTTGTAGGAATTTGCAGGGTTCCATGAAGATGGGAGAAAAGCTACGGAAGTAAAAATAACACAAACCTGAACATATGAGTTTCTTCCTGCCAAGAACTGTCCTCGTTCTGCGTAAAAGGAAAACCTCGACTTGTGCAGTGAGATATGGACTTGTGAATAAATCTTACGTAGAATGTACCATAGTATTTTACTCGTAGTTGTTTTTTAATTATTTGTGCCACGTCATACATCGTTAAATGTACATTAACGGTGTTATGTTTTTGAGTCCTATATTGATAGAATATGATCTTTTAGGTCCCTTATTGATAAAAAAATCTTTCAGGTCCGGAATTGATAAATTTTCCAACTTTTAGGTCCTGGATTGATAATTTTCCTTTTGGGTTTCTCCTGAAACTAAAAATTTGGAGAAAGAAGTCACTTTTTGTTATAAAATGGGCCAAATTACCAAATTGGTAAGAACAAAAAGAGGATCTTTGAACAAATTGGTAAAAAGAAAAAATCACTTGAGACATAATGGTAAAAAAAGAAATCCTAGTGATAAACTTTAGAATTTCTGACCTTTCATATTCTAAGTATCGTGAATTTGACATTTTTAACCTTTTACCTTGTTGTTGTTAGGGTTGTAAACGAATCAAATAATTTGTGCTCCATTCGCGATTTGAATTCGTATAAGACGATTCGAATTCGAAAAATTCAAATACAAATACAAATATGAATATTAAATTTGATTCGATTTGTTATCAAATACAAATAAGAATATCAGTGTATTCGATTCGAATATTAATCAAATATATTCGATTAATAATAGTGATAATTTTATTAATAATAATATTAATAGTAATAGAAATAACATTATAATAACTTTTAAAAGATAGCAATACCCTAAAGTGTAGTTCATATATACCTTTACGCATACAGATTCTAAATCTATTTGTAATAAATCAGAGTATAAATACGAATACAAATCGGATTTTTGGTTCAAATGTCTTTCAAATACAATACAAATAATTATGTATTCGATTCGCAGAATAAAAATAGAGTTGTCTGACTTTGATATATACAATTATCAACTTATTTCACACATTATAAGTGTAATTTCTTATATGTGTGTGTGTTAGTGTTTATTTAAAAAAGTTTGAAATAAATTTATATTTAAAAATGCACAATCTAAAAATGCATTGATCCATTGAATTTAAATTCTAAAAGCACATATTAAATCATAGCGTACATTTACAACATAAAAAAATATAAGAAAATTTAATTTTAAGTGATATTTGACTAATATATAACCTATGCTCAAATCTATTCGATATTCGTATAAGATTCGTTAACTATTCGTATTCTTAAACAAATACAAATATAAATACAAATCGAAATTAATATTCGTTTCATATTTGAATTCGAATTCGTATTCGAAAAAATTAAACAAATACAAATACAAAATCTTACTATTCGACTCGATTCGGTTCGTATACAACCCTAGTTGTTGTCATCAAAAGTGGAAGTTTAAAAATATTAAGAATCGTATTTGATAATAGCATTTATCTGGTAGCTAATAGCCGATTGAATAAGCATATTGATAATAGCAAATTCTGCTAGCTTTTATAACTAACCGTTTTCATTAGCGTTTGAAATAAAATGTTAGTAACTTAACTGTTTGTGATTAAATGATAAGACATAAAATTAAATGACCATTAAATATATGAATTAATGGTCATTTTAGGGTCATTAAAATGATAAGACGTAATATGAACTTAGCTTTTAGGGTTTAGGTTTAGAGTTTAGGGTTTAGGGGGTTTAGGGTTTTGGTTTTAGGGTTTAGGGTCATTTTTAAAATATTATCGTATTACTAAAAAATATGAAATTATATGTGTGTGCTCGCATTAAGGTACATATCTTAAAAATGATATTGTTAGTAATTATTTAAAATAAACGTAAACTTAATTTTTGAATTTTTTTCAAAACTTATTAAAAGTAAAAAAAAATAAAATTAATTTAAATATATAAACTTTTAAATTCATTTGTAATGATCATTTTATGTATGAAAACCTAATTGCAAAATTTAAGTTACCAACATTTTATTTCAAACCGCTAATGAAAGTGGTTAGTTATAAAAGCTAACGAAATCCGCTATTATTAATATTCTGATTCAACCTGTTATTAACTATAAGACAAATGCTATTATCAAACACGGTCGTTGACATTTTTAGACTTGCACTTTTGATGACAACAACAAAGTAAAAAGACCGAAAATGTCAAATTCACGATACTTCGAATATGAAAAGTCGGGAATTCTAAAGTCGAGGATCAAAAGTTTATCACTCACAAAAAATTGACCTATTTGTCACTATGACTGGTTTTTTACCAATATGTCTCAAGTGATTGTTTTTTTACCAATTTGTCCAAAGACCCTCTTTTTTCGATTTGGTAATTTGGCCTTATAAAATACAAGGAAACAAGGCCAAATTACCAAATCAATGTATATTAGATGTGTGATCATGGTGTGTTAGTTACAATGGGACTGACTCCTATTTATAGGAGAAAGTGTGAGCTCAATGAGATTAGGAGATCATTGTGAGTCACACATTTATGACCTTAAAATCATAATTATGATTTCCTAATTATTTATATAATGGTGATAAGAATTCCTAATCAGCAATAGTAGGAGGATGACTAATTCAATTATATTTAAACACTCCTATTGAATGGTCATCTTCTAATTGTTTTGGGATATTAGTTTCATAGTATTATAATGTGGTGTCTCGGGGACAATGTAAGGATAATAAGCTAAATCTCCTCCACTCATCATTGCAAATTGATCGGCGGCCTCTATTGGTGTGTCCGTCACGCCCGGCCGCCAATGCTGCAACACAACAAGCATGAAATATACCAATCGCTCGACGAATTATTTATGTAAAATGGCTAATACTTCACAAGAGCTATCCTAATTAGGAAAATCAAATGTATGGACAAGCAGTGTTTCCTACTTGTAATCAGGGATTATAAAGGGATCAAATCTAATAATACTCGAGGAAATTAAGGACTTATTAGCAATTGTTTAATTAAAAGTATATATATGAATGACTTTACAGTTTCTGTATAACTATGAACCATTTGTTCTATTACTTGAAATTACTAGATCTTTTCTCTTTCAGTCTTGTATTCCTTTATCTTTTGGTTTGATTGCATTATGGCTGCAGTTCATATCATTAACAGGTTACCTACCAACTATTGTTCTGAAAGGTAAAAGTGCTTTTGAAAACTTATGCGGCAATCCACCTGACTGTTCTCAGTTAAGAGCCTTTGGTTCTCTTTCTTACTTCTACCTTGATTAATGAAATAAATAAATTTGAGCATACAGCTTCTAAATGTGTTTTCATAGGTTACCCTTTAGGATATAAAGGCTATAAGCTATATGATTTAATCACACACAACGTGTTTAGATCTAGAAATGTCAAATTTTATGCAAATGTTTTCCTTATAAAGATCAGTTAACTGCCTCTGGAATCCCATATCTAGCAGCCTATCAGTTTCATATAGAATTAAAACCTGGACGAAAAACAAATTTCCAGTTAACAAGATCTGATAGACTTTGTTTGGTTAAGGAGAAATAGGAGAAAAATATATACAAGGGGGAGAAAGTGAATATTTATAGTTGTTCAGTGAGCAAAAATAGGGCATCGATGAAAAAGGTTGGGCACTTCCATTTTAATTTTTCTCCCTCATGGAGAGAATGCATTCATTTTTAATCTATTCATTACTCCTTTGTTTGTCTTCTAACAAACAACACACAAAATCTAACCTATTTCTCTATTTTACTACTCATCTATTTCTTTACTACACCAAAGGCTTAAAGGGAGAGTGTCATCCATAAAACCCCGCTCTTCTCTGTCGCCAAGTATAGTGAGTAATGGTGGAGTGTAGGGGCGGGCGCGGTTTCAACTTTTATACATTACAGGTGAACATGAATGAAAATTACAGATTTCACCCATTAAGAATGTTGATTATGTAAATAATGTAGCACTGCAAGTTTTAGCTTCCTTCATAATATTAAGTCCTACTGACTAAGTCAACGTATTCAATACAAGTTTTAATGAAGTAACCAAAAAATGTGGGAATGACAGCATTTACCGACTATAAAGGGACTAAGGGAGACAAAATATACCATCAATTTCCAACTCTTTTTGTCCTTTTCTGAAGAAATGAATAAAAGCTTACCCAATCCATACATAAAATAAGAGACAGAAGTAGACTAGCTCACTAGCAAGTTATTTCAATGATCTCCCCAGCATCTTATTTTGTTGAGTACTAAATTTACCAACTGTCTGCGCTTCTTTGTTACGAAGCAGCAGTCAGTTCATGCAATTTTGGACGTGGTTTTCACTATGGGTCATTCGGAAACAGTCTCTCTGTGCTTTAGTACAGGGGTAAGACTGCGTACATCCGACCCCCCCCCCCCCCTTACCCCACCGTAGGTGGGAGCCTTCACGGCACTGGGGTAAATGAAAATGAAAATGAAAACTAAATATTACCAACTCCATCCAAGCTTAAACTTCTCATTGTAAAATGACACGGTTATTTAGACAATACTTAAATCCAATTACTCGAGAAGTAATTTTTTATGTGTATAAAACATAATGAGGTCATTGTTGATAATTGTGATGTAATAGGTGTATTATTTGATGATTAAATTGTCATTTAATTAAGGATGCTAATTATTTCCTAAAATAGATATGTCCACCTTTAGCGGGGACATCCATAAGAGGCAAGTGAGAAGCTAAAATTGTGACAAACAGAGTACTACAGTACTACATACAAGGTCTAAGAGTCATAGAGCTAAACTATGGTGAATATATGCACATATCCTAATGGTCTGTTGGAAATCTTTCTAATATAAAAGCAAAAGAAGTTTGAGGAATAGTGTTCCCGCCTAGAAGTGTCAACATCAAATTTTATTTTAATTTTTCATCAAAAATAATTGCAAAACAATTGTTATGCAAATATTTAGGTTCAGCCAAAAAAAATGTGTTGTTCGGCAATTCAAGAAGTAGTGAGCAGTGTCATATCACGTTAATGGAAAAAAATGTGAGCACTATTCAAAGAAAGGATAAAAGGCACATATTGGCTTTTCTATTGGATAAAAAAGAGGTGACACTGTTCACACAAAAAATTATTGGTTTGCATATTACAAATAAGTGTATTCTTATTGGCTAAAAGGAGGTGAGGATGTTCACTCAAAAAGATGGTAGGTCTACATGCTTCTAATTAATTGGGTGAGTTGGTATTGGTTGAAATACTGAAATTCTATTGGTTGAAATGGGTGGTGAGAATAGTGAAGTTGATTGAGAGTTTCCTAATTCGAACAGATTGTAGTGTACGCTTGGTCGCTAGGCTATAAAAGCAAGGCAGATCACGAAGGGCTTCTCACATTGCATATCTAACTCTAATAGGGAGATTGATCAAACCTCTTTTGTTGTTGAATTTTTCTAAAAAGTCATTTGCAATTTCAGAGTTTATAGGTAAGTTATTCTCTCTCTAACATTAGCATTTATGTTTAAGCATATGAGTATGTAATGGAATAATGACATGTTTTCTCCTACTTTTAACTTTAGGTAAATGTATATTTTTATTTTGGCAGGTTACAAAAATATTATACAAGCACGTGATAGAGATATCTCTGCTGAAGATGATCCATTTGTAAAGTTCAGATATTATGATGTTATATTGAATAAGATCTGCATATGTATGCAATTATAAGTGTTAACTGTGTGCTACAAATGAAGATATAACTACAAAAGATCACTAAGAAACGCTCTTATTGACATTTAACTATTTACTATGTTTATGATCTACAGAGTAATGTTTAGGCAAAAGAAGCCTCAATATATTGAGCCAAGTTCGTATTATGTGTAAGACAAGTGTATTCCTCAACATTGATCCTTCAATTAAATGTTAAAACTAAATAGTAAAGTATATCAATAAACCAGTTTATAGGAGGAATAAAAGTATCTATACAAAGAAACACACACACATATACATATAGGGGTCATACTCCTCTCCATTTCTTTCTCTCCATTTATTCTCTCCATTTCTTTTTCACTCTATCTCTCTCCTTAAATCTCTCTTTAATATACGCCCTTGGTGTATATCAAATGCATCTCAGGGAAATCGTAATTTAGGTGCTGTTCTGTTCGTCTTATTCTTATTACTTATTGCTTATTCTTATTTTATTCAGATCAGATCAGATCAGAAAAATTCAGATCAGATCAGATCAGAAAGATTTAGATCAGATCACATCAGAAAGATTCAGATCAGATTAGACCAGATCAGAAACATTCAGATCAAATCAGAAACATTCAGATCAGATCAGATCAGAAAAGTTCAAACATGATTTATCACTTTTATTATTATATTAATTATTATTAATATTGTTATTACTATTATGATTATTATTATTATATAATAATTATTAATATATTAATAATAATATGATAAAGAAATAAGATATTAATAATAGTTATAATATTTAATATAATAATAGTAATATAAATGCAATTATTAAGAAGACTATTATTATTATTATTATTATTATTATTATTATTATTATTATTATTATTATTATTATTATTATTATTATTATTATTATTATTATTATTATTATTATTATTATTATTATTATTATTATTATTATTATTATTATTATTATTATTATTATTATTATTATTATTATTATTATTATTATTATTATTATTATTATTATTATTATTATTATTATTATTATTATTATTATTATTATTATTATTATTATTATTATTATTATTATTATTATTATTATTATTGTTGTTGTTGTTGTTGTTCTTGTTGTTGTTGTTATTATTATTATTACAATATAATAATAATAATAATAATATGATTAATATTATTATAATATTATATTATAATTATATGTAATTATAATTATAATTACAATTATAATTCTTATAATTATAAGTATAATCAATTGTAATTATTATAATTATATCTATAATTAATTATAATTATAATAATTATAATTATCATTACAATCATAATTATAATTATGATTATAATTATAATTATAATATAATATTATAATAATATAGTAATACTAATAATAATAATAATCGTATTATTATTAATATATTGTAATAATAATATTAATATAATAATATCGTTATGATAATATTAATTGTATTTATAGTACTATTATTATATTATAATATTATAATTAATGTTAATATAAATATAATTATTACTAATTATAATTATAATAATTATAGTTATATTATTATATTATAATATTTTAATTAATGTTAATATAATTATAATTATTATTAATTATAATTATAATAATTATAATTATATTATAATTATAATTTATGATTATAATTATTATTTTTATTATAATAATTATTATTATTATTACTACTACTTTTGTAATTATTTTACGGAGTAATTATAATAATATTGATAACTATAGTTACAATTATAGAGATAAATATTGTAATTATAATTACAATTATAATTATATAAGTAATTATAATTAAAAATATAATTACAGTTATAATTATATCTATATTTATAATTAGTGTAATAGGTATAAATTTTTTTCATTTTAAATTTAATTTTAATTGTTATTATTATTATTATTATTATTATTATTATTATTATTATTATTATTATTATAGTTACGATTATAATTATAATTTTATTTAAATTATATTTGTAATTGCAATTATAATAATTATAATTATAATTATAATCATAGAAACATTCAAATGAGATCAGATCAGAAAGATTCAGATCTGAAGGATTCAGATCAGATCAGAAACATTCAGATCAGATCAGACCAGATCAGAAACATTCAGATCAGATCAGAAAGATTCAGATCAGATCAGATCAGAAAGATTCAAATCAGATCAGATCAGATCAGAAAGATTCAGATCAGATCAGATCAGAAAAATTAAGATCAGATCAGATCAGAACTTAAAAAATTCAGATCAGAAACATTCAGATCAGGCGAAGAGAACAACTTCTTAAATTAGGTGTTTAGCTCAGTGAAGTGAATAGCGGCGCTTTCACGCGCTATACCGGTGGTGCGGAGCGGCGTTGGGGTCTGGCGCTACACGATGGCCTGGTGCGGAGCGTTTGGGTGAAGCGCCTAAGGCGGCCGCAATAGCGGGCGCGCGATTTGATTAAAGGCGGCCGCAATAGCTGCGCTATTTCTTAAATCGATGTCCTGCGTTTGTTTTCTGCGTTTAATGGGCTGAGGTTGAAGGGTAAAATATTAACCACAATGAACCCTTCTACACGTGCGCTGACCAAAGCCTTACAAACGGCCCCATTTTGAACTCCTCTCGTTCTTTTTACTCTAGACTGCGATGACTTCTCTTTCAACGACAACCTTTTCATCCGCTACTTTCCTTTTCGCTTCTTCATCTGCGATGACCAAGACTCTTCGCTAGTTTCCATTTCGCCTCTTACAATCGCCGCTTCATCTATTACTCTTCCTTCATTCTTTGTTGAAGTCTTCTTTTCTTCTTCTCATTAAGCATGGAGTCTACTGCCACTGCCGTGTTTAAGCCCACAGGAGCCAACCATGACCCGGCTTGGGAGTGGAGCAGTTTGAAAGATTTAAAAGACAAAAAGACAGTTACATGTGATTTTTGTGGCAAAACTACATGATAGCATCTTGTGTTTTGGTATGAAACTAAAGACTTAAGATATCATACTCTTTTAAGATGTTTTAATCATTAATAGTATGATAGCATCTTATGTTTTGGTATGAAACTAAAGACTTAAAAGAGTATTGCTAAGTAATTTAGGATTTGTGAATGTTAAGACTTAAGATGTTTGAAAGCTTCATTGGCATACATTATACTTTTTGAACTTGAAATGTGTATGTAATGTATTACATATGCTTCTAGTAATTACTTATGTATTATATTTGAAAGTAGCCTAAATAGCGGTCATCCCGCTATCTGCTATACCGCTATAGCATTTTTGGGGTTGGTCGCTCCGCTCCGCTCCGCTATTTGGGATTGACGACACTGGTACTTTAGCTTAATAAATACTTCGTATAATTCATGGTGGAGATGGTGTTTACATAAGTGTTAGGGAGTAAATGGCATTAAGTGATGCCAAATATACAATTTATTTTTAATGGTTTTGCCCTGTTCATTTACACAAAAAATTTGAAGGCATTCCACGTGAAATGTATAACATCTACTTTTAATCAGCAAGAATTAAATTTTCGCGATGAAAAATGTAAAATTTTAGATCGAAAAGGGACTATGTGATTGGATCTCATTTTAAGTGCGATTTTAATTTTAAATCTAACCACATTGTAGATGATATTTGTCCGACAATGGATTAAGAAATATATTTTCAGTTTCATATAGTTATATATAACCACCAACGGTTATACAATCTAAGAGGAAATGTAAGATTGAAATCAGTAGGTTTATTACCTACGGAGTTCGGAGTAACAAGGCCTAAATCATCAGATGGAGCAAAGCCCTCTTCTCCGAGTACCAAGCTGGACAGGGCGGTCTTCCGGCAAACCTCCGCTAGCTTTCTTCTGGGGGACCAAGCCGGTGCAATGGTAGCGGCTGAAGGTTTCCCGTTGAGTAGCAAAAATTTTAAGGAGCCGCATATGACTCCATTTGAGTCATATGGGATTGTGGCACCACAATCCCCCTTCATTTATTTTGTGGGATCCTCCACTAAATAAATGAATGGTGACGATGGTACCACAATACCCCATATGACTCCCTTCGACTCCAGGGAGTCATATGGGGTTCCATAAATTTACTCCTCAGACAGGTGTTATCTGGAGGTCGATGATTGTTCTATGAAGATTTGTTTATCTTATCCGATCAAATAAGGCTACAAGGGTGGTTGCTAAATTGGGCTTTCTTGGCCCATTATGTTGGACAACGCGGGGACGCCTTATGTGTGCAATTACCCCGTTTAATAATTTTTAAGCAGTGTTCCAATGACAGTAATTGTTATTCTTCTCTTTAAGTTTTTTTTTTTGTAATTTGTTATATTTTTAATAAAATTTGGTAAATGTTTCGCGCCATTTACTCACTGATGAACGATTTGTCTATCGGGTTAAAAAATACTACCATTGGTATAAAGAATTGAAAAATCTAATGAATAGATTAGATCTATTTGTTTTCTATCATTTAAAGTGTATAGAAACCCGATAGATCAATGTCATGTGTTGGATCAACACTCATGTGTTGGATCAAGACTCACGATGTTGTATTCAAAGAAGTGTTTAACAATGTTTAGAGTTACATGAAATGAATATTTACAATATTATGGTTTCTATGTATTTGTTGAATGTTTGTGATATTTTAAGTAATGCTTAGTGCTCTCTTTTTAACCATAATATTATCAGTGTGTTTTGTTTATTCCTTTGAGCTATATCAATATTGCATGGAGATAGATATTATTGTCACCAATCGATGTTGTAACTTGAACTAGTGACCACGAATAAATTTGAAAAAAAAAACTCCGACCGTAGAACGCACGAGTGCTCTATTGCTTTACTAGAAGGAAGGATTTTAAGAGGGGTTAGTGCGAGAGAGAAGGTGTTTGAAATATTTGAAGGACATATTTTTGTCAACTACTTCACACAAAATTTTAAATTGCACTTCAAAAATAAATACTCCGTAGAATTTATTAGATTTGTACACTCATAATTGCAATTGACCTCAATCAGTAATACATTTCACATAATCTCATTATTGGTCGGGTTTCTATATGATGGTGTTAACGGTAGGACATGTCCGGTCGTTGTTGGTTTTTCGATGATATAAAAAATTATTCATAAGATATCGGTTATGAAACTCACAGATCAAAAATTTTCCTTTACATTTAGTTCGAGCTAGCTTTCGTTAGCTTGGGTTTGGTCTAGGATCGAATAGAGCCGGTTAAGGCCCAATTGAAGAATTATCATATTTGAGCAAGTTAACCATTTCCTGTCAAGCAATGGGTATATCTCATGCCTGTTGGGGTGTGCCATTGGAGGCCCTGGCCTGGCGAACACACTGACGGAGGCCACCGATCAGTTATTGTCAAAGGGATAGTAGGGTAATTCTCCCCCACTCATCTTCGCAAACTGATCGACGGATTTTGTCAGTGTGTCCGCCACACCTCCAATGTCGTCACCCAACATGCATGAGATATACCAATCGCCTGATGGATAATGGCAAACTTGTGTCGACGGCAGTTGCAGATCGGAACTGGCACTGGTGCCAACAAAGGAAATGGCTGCAGAAGACTACGTACTCTCTAACACCTCTATATTTTGAGAAGACTAAAAAACAGAACTCATAGCTAGAAAGGTTGACCAAGCTGCGACATAACCCTTCTCCTTATATTTGTTCAAAAAAAAAAATCCCCATGAAGCTAACATCTTCCTCGTGAAGACAAGTCTGTTTGATGAAAAACGAGGCAGCTAAGATTTGTCATATGAAATTGCAGGTAACACTGTTCGATAATTGTTGGTGCCTGAACGAGTGGTAAAGGTGGGGACGTCAGATGGGCCGCTGACCTGCTGCTGCGGGTACAATCTTCTGATGTAGTCTTGGAGGACAGTGGATTTGGTTTTATTGTCATTGTTGCTTGATGAGCCATTAATAACCGAGTAACTGTTGTCATCTCTTTGACGCTTCTTTCTCTTCTTTTTATTAGATTTATGCCTTCTCTTAGTGACATTCCAGTGATTCTTGATAGAATTTTCTGTTCTGCCAGTAATTCTCTTCGCTATCTCTACCCATATGTTCCCTGCTAGCTCTTTATGGGCTTCAACTAGTACCGTCTCTTCCTCTTCACTCCAACTGTTCTTCTGTGTTATTATTATTATAAAATAAATACTATAATATGATGAATTAAAAAAAATTATTTTAACCATAACAAGATCGATCTTCTAAAATATGGCATGCAATGCATGCACACCATTGTTGCAAGGAAACGCGAGATGCATAAACAAGGTTTATAGAGTTTTCGAATAGTTTTAAAAAGGAAGCATATTCCTTCTAACGTGATTCCGAGCTTCATAGATGAGCACACAAGCAGGCGCGAATTTGGCGGGGGGCAAGGGGGGTCGGTGCCCCTGCTTCAGCCCGACGAGCTAGGTATAGGTAGGGGTTGGGTGGGCCGTCGGACTGGTTCGTTCCATATTTCCGGCGAGTTTGGAGTCCTTGGTTTGTTGTTTTGGCTTGAGGACAGGGAAAGATCGCTCCAACAACTGAACAGGTAGGCTGCGTCTTTTTTAAGCCAATGACGTCGTTTGGAGTGAAGCCAGGAAAAAAGAAAGCAAAGGGCAAATTGGGCCAAGGCAGGCTGCAAAAAGACCAGCCTAACAGCTTCAGTTACGGAGAACCACCCCTGCGCACGACGGCACGAGAAGGCAAGCAGAGTGAGAGTGGAAGATTTTCCGCCTGTGACCATCGGTCGCCGCCGTCCGCCCTCCATCCTCCGCTTGTGACCTGTCCGGTCGGTTTTCCGTTTTAACATTTTTTCCTTTTTTAATCAAATTAAATACGGAGTACTACGTATTAAATATTTGGTATTTCATTGAATTTTTTAACTTCATAATTATGATTTGAAATATATATATATATAACGCATTTTTTTAACTTCATAATTATGATTTGAATTAATTAATTTTGTTTTCAATAACTATTAGAATTAATTTCACTTTTGATCCTACAAGTTTTATGTCAATTCCACATTTAGTCCATGTCTTTCACTTTGTCCACTTTTGGTACTTGACTAATGTTTTCTTGACCATTTCTACATTTAGTCCACGTCTTTCACTTTGTCCAGTTTTGGTACATGACTATTGTGTCTGGGGATAGGGCAGTGGTCGGCGACGGCGGCGCTATGGTGGTGCAGCGTCACTGCGGAAAAGTAGATGGAAATAATATTTAAGAGTGTTTGTCACTTTTGGTCCCTCGACTATTATGTAAGTGACACTTTTGGTACTCGACTTCTTATTTTTTCATTTTTAGTGTTCGACTATTGTGCTAGAGACACTTGTAGTCCCCGACTTCAAAGTTTCCCACATTTAGTCCCCTGAGTATTATCAAATTGACACTTTTAGTCCTCTCATTATGATTTTGACACAATTAGTGGAGGACTAAAAATGTCATTATCATAATAGTTGAAGAACCAAAAGTGTCACTTTTATGAAAGTTGAAGGACTAAATGAGGAAATTTTCAAATACGGCTACCAAAAGTGTCTATACCGCAGTAGTCGAGGACTTGAAATGAAAAAAATCAAAGTCGAGTACCAAAAGTGTCAATGGCATAATAATCGGAGGATCAAAAGTGACAAAAACTCTAATATTTAATAAGAAATAAAATATTGGATTATTCAAATTCAAAGATCTGTTTCGAATATATAAAATTAAAATGGTAAAATATGTTTGAGCCATTTTTTCCATTTAAAAACGTAGATTTATTTCACATATTTAAATTTTCCATTTTTCTCATTTATAATTGAAATGGGAAACTAAAATATTTTTCTCTATAATCTAAAAAAGGGGTTCGGTTTTTTAAGTATATTTGAGTAACTATATAAGTATAAAAACTATTTAAACAAACTAGCTATATAAGTCTAGCATACTTAGCTTGTCTTCTTCATCAGTCCACTCACCTTTGTTCAGTAGCTTACCAAAACGGGCGTCTGGTAGACATAATCTACCTTTCATTAACAACATACTCACAAAATTTATCGCAAAAATTTAACCCGATAGCACCTCAAATGAAAAAGGCCTATAAAATTATTAGTTTTAGGCCTAAAATTATATATACGGGCAACTTAATTTTAATTTAATCTTGTAACAATGAATAGATATTGAATGAGAGTAAACTTTCAGCATACACCGTTAAGAAGTTCTTACCTACTCACTGAAATTTTGTGAATTGATCTGAACTGGTCTAGTTTTGTTTATTTAAGTCTAGTTTGGTCCTTGTTTGGTAGATGTATGTTCTGTGCGTATTTTTACAACTAAAAAACTCTGGTGTGGTTTTGTCAGTTAAATTAAAGTCTGATATGGTCTGGTCTTGTATGTTTAAGTATGGTCTGGTCTTGTTTGTTTAAGTCTAGTCTGATTTGATCTGGTGTGGTATAATCTAGTCTTGTTTGTGTGTATTTTTCATTAAACATATATCATAACCGGTTGAACTGTCGTTGACCGGATTGACCCTCTTGGGTCCGGGTTAACGCTCCGCCCGGTCCTCTTCCCCGGGTTGTCTACTGCTCCAATTTTGACAAGAGAGCTATTTTAGAAGAAATCAATGATAATTGTGCGTGTTGTGTGTATGTTTTAATTAATTCTATTTAAGAAAATTAATTTCTCTATGTAGTAAGGAAGAGAATTACTCAGTATGTTTTATACTTGATCTAGATGTACTTTGGTACTCCCTCCGTCCCTGAAAATTCAAGGATGGGAACAAGTGACATGAGAAAGGTAAACACATAAAAATAAATCAATGACATTTATCTCTCCTTTTCACGATTTTACATAATTTTGGTAATATTGTCAACCACAATAGCTACATCTCGACGTACATCTTCTTGACATTGTGTAGAAAAACTTACAAAAACCATATAAGACCGTTCAAATAAGAAGATAAATATTTTACTTATTAATATTTATGTGTTTATCTCTCATTCCACATGTGCACATTGTGGCATGGAAGATTCTCTTATATCTTAGTCTCTCCGTCCCCTATTCCTTATACTACGTACATTTGTATGTTCCTTAAACAAACTTAATTCTCTTCTGAATTATGCATATAAGGTTATTGTGTTTTTTGCCAAGTCAAATTAACAAAATAGTATAGCCATAGGGGATTAAAAAAGAACTGTGAGAGGGATAATTATGATGGTGGTCTGATCATTCCTAGTAGATTAGTGTGAAGAGGAAACTGAGGAGTTAATATTAGCTAATCAATCAAACTATAGGCCGTAGGATGCACATCATTTGTGATACATCAACGGCAGTCCATTTGGAAACTGATGGCATATTACAAGCCTTGCCATTAGCTCACCATCCATAAATATCACTCCACTTAATTTCCCCCAGGGCAGCTTAATTACAATAGTAATGATATAGCAATAATAATAAAATAATGGAGCAGTAATAAAGAGTAAGAATACATGATGAGCAAAGCCTTCGCCTCACCTTCTTCCCCCGTTTCACTCCATCTTCTACTCTTCATTGTCCTCTGATCTTCCCCACCTTAATTCCCAATTCTTATACCTTCCTAATATTTGTGTTCCAAGATGAAAAGCTATAGTGGAGGTGGCGGCGGTGGCAGCGGTGGCAACGGTGGCGGAGGAGGGTTTTTTGGCTATAACACAAATACCCATCTCCAAAACAGCCGCCATTTTCAATCATCTCCAAGCCACGCTCTGGATAGGTTTCTGTGGGCTCATCATCAAGAGAAGCAAGGACAAGTTCCAAACGTTGTTGCTGGAAATAAAAGATCTTTTTTTCCTGAAAACAGTTTCTATGATGCCTCCTCTTCTTCCTCGTCCGTTATGTCTTGGCCGGGTTTTCAAGATTCAATGTTTTTTGACGACGGAGCCTTTCTTTCACCTGAGAGCGCCGCCACAGGCGAAACCAGTCTGACCTTGGCTAGTGCCCGTTTTGGTAAGCCACTGAAGAAAGGGAAGTTCAAATCTTCTGAGCCTTTGATCAAAGGTCAGTGGACTGATGAAGAAGACAGGTATGCTAGACTTATGTAGTTATATAGCTAGTTTTTTTTATAATAATTTATATACTTATATAGTTACTCATATATACTTACAAAACCTAGCCCAATATTTAGATCATACAGAAAAATATTGATATATTTTATTTTTCCCATTTTAATTAAACTGAGAAAAATGGAAAATTTAAATATTTGAAATACATCTACGTTTTTTAATGGCAAAAATGGCTAAAACATATTTTTACCATTTTAATTTTTATATATTCGAAACAGATCTTTGAATTTGAATCCAATAATTTTATTTCCCATTAAATATTATTTCCATCTACTTTTCCTCAAACTTTTGCTTAAACTTTTCCAATTCCAAACATACCTAAAATGGGGAACTAAAGAAGCTGTTATACTCTAGGAATTAAAGACATGATGACTAAAAATATGGATCATTTATTTAATATAGTTAAAAAGGAAAAATGTGTTATTTCTCTTTAATGATGACAAATATGGATTTTTGTGTGATTTAAATTTGTATTTTTGTAGGAATTTGATCAGGTTAGTAAGGCAGTACGGAGTGAGAAAATGGTCAATGGTTGCTGAGAACATGGTCGGCCGGGCCGGCAAACAATGTCGGGAGCGGTGGCAAAACCATCTTCGTCCTGATATTAAGGTTTTGTTTTTAGTTTCCCCATTTAATTTCTTTACGTTATTTGAATTAATTATTACTATAGTAATTATCATTGGCATTTCTTAATCTATCTATGTAAGTAGATTTTTATTTTAGTTTTAATCATCATATCATTTATCGAGTTTTTTTTTTTAAAATTTCTAAATACACAATCTATGGTTCTTTAGTTGGATTTTGTAAATGTTTGTTCAGGTAGTTTTGATTTTTCCATCATTAATCTCCTTGCAGTGTTTTTATGATTTTTATGAATTCACATAGTCCTGGTTAAAGTTTGACTTTATTAGTATCGAAGGATACAAAGTTACGTAGTATGATTTTATAAAATAATTCTCTTTTATGTGAATTTATTTTTTGCAGTTGTATATAGAAAACAAAAATCCACATTATTTTGAAATTTCATATATGAACCATTAAAAGTAATACATTTAACATCACCACAACAGAAAAAAAATTAAGAAAGTAGCATTTAATATAAATATAGATTTATTATTTGTTAAGTACCTTGTGTGCTCATCTATGAAGCACGGAATCACGTGAGAAAGAATGTGTTTCTTTTCTTAAAACTATTCGAAAACTCTATAAACCTTGTTTATGCATCTCGCGTTTCCGTGCAACAATGGTGCACATGCATTGCCATATTTTAGAAGATCTTGTTATGGTTAAAATAAAATTTTACTAATTTCATATTATGATATTTATTTTATAATAATAATAATAACACAGAAGGACAGTTGGAGTGAAGAGGAAGAGATGGTACTAGTCGAAGCCCATAAAGAGCTAGGGAACAGATGGGCAGAGATAGCGAAGAGAATTACTGGAAGAACAGAAAACTCTATCAAAAATCACTGGAATGCTACTAAGAGAAGGCAGAAATCTAATAAAAAGAAAAGAAAGAAGCGTCAAAGAGATGATTACAGTCACTCTGTTATTAATGGCTCATCTTGCAACGGGGACAGTAAAACCAAATCCACCGTCCTCCAAGACTACATTAGAAGACTGTACCCACCGCAGCAGGTCAACGGCCCATCTGAGAACCAATATAAGGAGAAGGATTATGTTCGCAGCATGATCAACCTTCCTATGAGTTCTGTTTTTGAGTCTTCTCAAAATGTAGAGGTGTTAGAGAGCAGCCTTCTACAACCATTTCCTTTGTTGGCACCAGCGCTAGTTCCGCAACCGTTGGCGGAGCAAGTTGGCCATTATCCGTCAAGCGATTGGTATATCTCATGCTTGTTGGGTGGTGGCGTTGGAGGTGTGGCGGACACACCCACAGAAGCCGCTGATCAGTTTGCGAAGATGAGTGGGGGAGAATTACCCTACTATCCTTATGACAATAACTGTTATTCTAGTGGATCAAAGAAGGTGGATATGGATCTAATGGAGATGATCTTTACATCTTCTCGTTCATCTCAAGGAAGCAATTTCAATATTATCGAGGAGAAGAAGTTGTAAGGGAAATGGATGTTTGTTGGGTCGATCTATCGAGTTATCTTTCTGTTTATGTGGTAATTGTTTTTGTTCTATTGAGTAATAAAGTATTTTAGGGCGGCATATGTTTATCGTATTCTACAGTACATGCATGGGCATGCAGACGTCATTGCCTGAACGTACCTAGATAGAAGATCCCTACAGCTAGTTTTTATTAATCCGAGTTTTAGTTTTTTTTTATTTCTGGTAAAAATGTATGAATGCTTACATGTGGACCTATGGCTTTGCTTCAATTTTATATACTTAGAAGATATCCTGGTTTCTTTTCTTTATTTCTTTTTAACTTTATATCATTTAATTACATTCTTACATGTAGTGCATAAGTGCATAATGAATTGAGTTTTGTGCTTAGAACTTTGTATATTCGCTATGCCCTTTGTTTCCATAAAATTTTATACATAGAAGTAAAACATAACATTTTGTTTCAAATAGGAGTACCATTATTTTAAACATATAACCGACAAGCTAATACAATAAGTCAATAACCAAATAAAAACAATAAGCATTAAGCTTTCTTACACCATGATAACAACCAAATTAATCAAACTGAGATGTTTGTACTCTTTCTTTGACTCTTTCATATATAATTGTAGGATGGTCGTACGAGCAGAGTCAAACAAAGAGTAAAAGCATTTCAGTTTGATTAATTTAATTGTTGTCATGATGGTGAAAAAAAGCTAACTTAACAAAAATATTAATCATGATTTTCAAAGTAGGTAGATGGAGTACTATAATTACTGCAGGATGGCCGTACGAGACTACGAGAGTCAAACAAAGAATTCAACCGTTTGGTTTAATTAATTTATTGAAGTCATTGTGTGTAACAAGCAACTTCCTATTGGTTTTATGTGGTGCCCGTTTTGATTGTCAGTTTATATGTTTGAAAAAAATACTCCCTTAATTTGTGCTTCAATCTTTGTTGCAAGTCTTTACAAGCTACAAATTATAGTAACTTAAGAGCGATGTGTACGAGGAAGAAAGTACAATTTCATGATTTCATATTATTCAATTTTGTATTCAATTTGTACTTAATTGCATGGAAAAACACACATTCACTCCCCTTATTTACACATCGTTGTTTGTTGCATGCTTTTACATTTTATGGAGTGTAATACCCCAGGGGCAATGCGTACAAGGAAAGGAACTAAATTGTAATTATTTCATATTATTCAATTTCGTACTTAGAATTTCATTCTTAATTGCATGGAAATACACATACCCATATAGTTATATAAGAGTGTTTTCTCTAATTATTGCACATATATATTTAATACTAGACGTAGTACACGTGTGTTGCACGGGTTGTATTATCATGTTATGAATATATAATTAAGTTCCCACTCTTATGAAAAATACACACATCCATATAGAGATATATGAGGGTTTTCTCTAATTGCACATATGATAAATACTAGCTTTAGTACACGTGTGTTGCACGGGTTGTATTATCATGTTATGATATATGAGGGTTTCTCTATCATGTTATGAATATTTATAGATAATTAAGTTGTTTATAATTTGTTTATCCAGTGCTGTTGTGGTGGCGACAATGAGTAGGGTCGATACATGTGTAAGGACATTTTTGTCCAATAAAAAATATTGCTATTTTGAAAATTTTCAATCTTCTACTCCTATTTAGGTAATTCACTTTATGTTCTTCCTCTTTGATAAATGTAAATATAAATATAAATGTAAATACAAATATAAATATTAATATAAGTATAAGTATAAGTACAAGTACAAGTACAAGTACAAATAGAAATATAAATATAAATATAATTTTAAACCACAACCCTAATGATGCATTTCTAATTGTACCACTGAATAGAATTATAATATGACTTTAATTATAAATATGTGTAGTAATATTAATAAAAATGTAAATACAATATGAATGTCATATAGAACTTTCATTAGCATTAAATATTGTTCAAAAAGACTAGCATGATGTGATTATATTTACCCGTAATATTCTCTTGGTGAAATATTTTAAGTTAGTTACAAGAATATGACTATGATAAAAATATTCATTATGTCTACATAATTTTAATAACAAAGTTTGTAGATTATTTGGAATATGTTTTTACATTACATATCTAGCATAATAATAATATTATTTGTTCATGCATAACAAATAATTTGTATCTTTTGATAATTTACAAAAAATAATCATCAACAACAATTTGATCACAGAACACTTTAAACTGAATCTCAATTCCTGATTCTGATTCTGCTTCTTCTTTTAGAAAGAAGCAAAAGAAGAATTAGCTTCAAACACTCAAATTTATGATCAAAGTCCTTGTGTATAGACAAACATGAAAATTAAATTGATGGAGTGCGTCAAAATAAACTGAGTAAAAATTTGCATAACAAAAATATTAATCATGATTTATCAAAGTAGGTAGACGAAGCACTATAATTATTGCAGGATGGTCATACGAGACTACGAGAGTCAAACAAAGAATTAAACCGTTTGATTTAATTAATTTGTTGAAGTCATTGTGAGTAACAAGCACCTGCCTATTGTTTTTTATGTGGTCATTGTTTTGATCGTCGGGTATGCGGTGCCAGCAGTTTGCCAGCCTGACGGTGCAATGCCACTATAAATGTGGCGCTGCACCGACAGTATAAAGGTGGAATGACATGTATTATTTTGGGAAAGATGTAGTATATACTTGTATTATGTATTATGTTTTTTCATTTCATGTGTTCATTTTTTTCTCATTTTCTTTTACTTTTGTGTTTTTCAAATTTAATAAACAAATAGTGTTCTAGTTAAGTAAGTTGTGTTTTAAGAAATTGCTCAAAACAGGAGTATAACATAAGCAAATATCCAAACCAGAACTATAGTTTTCTCATCAAAATAGAATTTATTAATTAATTAGTCTCATTAAAAGAATAAAAACTCCCCTGTACGTGACCCTTTTTTAAACAAAAATGGTACACGTATTTGTGATAATTTGCTATGTTTTACTCCTATTGTAATATTTTCTCATATTTTCTTTACCAAAGCAAAATACGCAGAGAGAATATTTTTACTATTTTGTTTTGCTCTTTCTAAATACAAAAGGTATCAATTTACGATAGATGTTGTTCCATCAGGGTGTAAAATTGTCATAATCGTTCATAGACAAGTGGTGGTGCCTAGCATAGTCTAGGGTTTTTCTAGTTCAACGGTGGCGCTCCTTTGACAACGTTCGTTTCAAGGTTTCAACTTCGAAAAATACTCATCAAGCGTTGCGGGAGGCGTAAACCTCATTAAAGTTGCAAGTGTGCGGCGTTATCTCAGCAATCGATCGGCGATTGCATGTACAGTGCAAAGGAAAGAGCAAATGATCTACACATGGGCTACAGATTTGAAGTTATTAATGCTAGGGATGGATGACGAGATGATCAAGGAAGATGAAGTTATTTACGGTCTATCCCCCTCTAGAACCTCTCACCTTGGAGTGGCGGCGTGGCTAAGGTTTGGAAGATGACGCTTTAAGATTGGATTGGGCACCTACGGTCTCTTGTTCTATTTTTATTTTTAGATTTATTTTACTCTCTTTAATCCTTTTACATTAGCTTTGGTTTTATTGTGTTAATTAATGACGATCATGAGATGTTTAAGGTCATTACTTGCCTCAAACCTTGAGTATGTTCATCAAAAGGTTTCGCTCTATTTTGGATATACTTTTTTTTTGCTTGATGAGAGACTGAGATGACTTTTCGGCTATTTTGAATTTTTTGAAGTGAGAAAGGTGTACGATGAGCAAAAAAACACTATGTGTTAAGTTGTCAGTCTAGTGATCTGCGATTCACATTGCTTGTTTGAGGTGCTTGTCTCTAAATCTGATCATTGGGCATTTTTGTGTCTAGATTGATTCTATCGGAAGGGTGTTGGTGGAGTTTTGGGTTTTTGGTCAATTGCAACTGCAAAAGTTACATTAATATAGTTTGGTGATTTCTAGGACTTCTAACAACTACTCAATTTGTGAATTAAACAGAAAAAGTATCATTTTTCATCTCAACTTTGTGTTGGCCTATATGTATGATAACTACTCAACATTTTTTTTTTGGACACCGGTGGCAAACCATCCGAGGATGGGGTAAGGGCCGGGTAACACCTTACCAAATTATTATTAAAAATAAGATTACAAAGAGAAATTAATCAGGCCGAGCCTAATTAAAGTTTAGGGATAAGGGTAGCTAACTGCATCATATTTAAGGATGCCGACAAATTGATTACAATGTGTTTGGGATCGACTAATTCTAACTTTATTAAAAGCAATATATTCAGCTGCCCAATTAGCACCAGCATTAATAGATCTGAAAGCAAAACGATTGGAGTTGTATTGTCTTCTTATACACGTGCAACTTTTCCAGTATGTCCAATGGTGCAGTATTTCTCCTCGAATAGCGGCACATACCTGCGAGTTATCCAGTCCAATGATAAAGTTAGTAGCTAGAAGTTGATCGAAAAAAGGTCTGAAATAATTAATGGCATCATAAAGGGCGGCAGTCAGGTCCTTGGTGGGACCAAGATGACTAGCATGCCCTTTGTAGTAACCATTGGAATCTCTAGCAATAAAACCCGATCTCACGATATTAGTGTGGAGAATTCTAGTAGCAATATCAACTTTAATGAATCCCAGATGAGGCTTAATCCAAGTGTGGATAGTATACCTATCCCTCGGAGAAGGAGAAGTGTGCAGGTGGATACTATAATGAAGGGGGGAATTGCTTTTTATGGGCCTACCAACCGAGGCTAAGTAGAGTTCCTTATGAATAAGATTAATGGCCTCAGCACTGTTAATGTTCTTGTTATCATAAAGAAAGGTATTTCGGACCTTCCAAAGTTGCCAAACAATGTAATTCGGGACTATATAGTTAAGGCCAGTGGCAGGTCCATTGAGATCCAAATACCAACTCTTAAGGTAATTGTGGATACTACAATTCCTACTTTCCCGAAACTGAAACAGATCCTCAAAGTGCCTCCAAACTTTATCAGTGGTTGCACAATGAAGGAAATAGTGATCCAGAGTATCCTGGTTATTACAAAAGGGACATTTGAAGGGGCCAAGAATACCCAAAGAGTGGAGTTTGGTCTCAAAAGGTAAAAGATTATTGTGCAACTTCCAGAGAAAGAAAGAAATTTTAAGGGGAATTCTAGAGTTCCAAACAAACTTAGCTTCCTCCCAGTTATTCAGATTATTACGAGTAACATCATAGGCACTCTTAAACGTGAAACAACCATTAGCCTCGGGTTGCCAGATGAGAGAATCATTAGTATCCGAAAAGCAAGGGGCACAGGAATTAATGACATCAGAGTAGTACCTAGGAATCTGATCAGCAATAATAGGAATCAAGCTATTATTAACAAAAGCCCGCCTAACAGTGATATCAGGGGAGGGGGGGTCATAATCCAACATAGCAGCAAGATTACCTTTACCAGTCCAATTATCAAACCAAAAAGAGGCACAACCATTATTAATGTAGACAGATGTGTGGTTCTCAAACATGTCTTGCATAGTTTTGAGAGCAGACCAAAACACAGAGAGGCGAATATTCAAAAGGGAGTTGACCCAAACCGCCCAGAGGCCTTTATTATTCTTAAGCTTCCACCAAAGTTTCAAGAAAAAAGCTTGTTGAATATGAGGTAATGACCGGAAACCCAAACTATTTTCCTCCTTGGGAAAACAGCATTTGGACCATTTCCTCCAAACATACCTGCTGTGAGTAGAGTTTCTGTCCCACAAGAAATGGGAGCATTTCCTCTCAATATCAGTAAAAATAGAGGCAGGAATTTTACAAGTGGCCATATGATAAAGAGGGAGGGAGGAGAGAACATGCTTTATAAGAATCATTCTACCTCCAACAGAGAGGAGGTTGTGCCTCCAACCTGCAAGCTTAATGTCAATTTTAGAAATAATATGCTCGAAGTAAATCCTTTTAGACCTTCCTTTAAAAATATTGGCCCCCAAGTACATGAAAGGAAAGGATCCCTGAGGAATTTTGAAAATGGATCTAACCAAAGCATGAGTGGCACTAGATGCATGTTTAGACAAGATATAAAAGCTTTTTTGGGTACTC
The DNA here is from genome assembly GCA_945859915.1 of Cuscuta epithymum. NCBI lineage: Eukaryota > Viridiplantae > Streptophyta > Magnoliopsida > Solanales > Convolvulaceae > Cuscuta > Cuscuta epithymum. The sequence goes on along the minus strand of CAMAPF010000955.1, from coordinate 1,216,665 downwards.
ACCTGCTGACCCGAGAATTTTCCATATTCAGTAATGGCTTTATGAACCAAATTGAGGTTTTTTTTACTAGCATTAGCAAAAACAATTAAATCGTCAGCATAGGAGAGATGGGAAATAGGGGGAACACCTGTATGAGAGCTATAACCCATAATCCTTCTATTGTCAAATATAGCATTTAAGTGATAGGAAAGAACTTGGGTAACCATAATAAAAAGGATAGGAGAGAGAGGATCACCTTGTTTGACCCCTGTGGAGGGTTTGAAAAAAACTTTAGTAGTGCCATTAATTATAATAGAGCACCAAGTTGCTCTAAGATTATTCAGAATCAGGCTGCTAAAAACAGGGTGAAAGCCAAATCTGTTTAGGACATGCTGAATAAAAGCCCAGGACATTCTATCGAAGGCCTTGACCATATCAAATTTGAAAACGATATTATGGCCTCTTACCTTTTTATCGATACTCTCAATGAGTTCCCTAAGAATTAGAATGTTGTCAGTAATCTCTTTACCAGGTTGAAAAGCAGATTGCTCAGGAGAGATCATTTTAGGAAGCAGATAACTAATTCTAATTGTAAGAATTTTAGTAAACACTTTGTTAATAAAATTACTGAGGCTGATAGGCCTGAACTTAAAAAATTTGAAGGTATTAGGTTCCTTAGGGATGAGAATAATCAGAGTGTGACCTATGGATTTAGGAATAGGCACCCCACACATAAATTCCTTAACAGCATTATACAAGTCATCTTTAATGATATCATAGCAATGTTGATAAAAAGTACCGTCAAATCCATCACTTCCTGATGCACTGTCTTTACTTAGGCTAAAGACTGTCTCTTTGACCTCCTGTTCAATCATAGTAATCAACAAAGCTTTGTTGTCTTCTTCTGTGATCACTGGACTCAAGCATGAAAGGTAAGCAGTGGGGTCTAAAGCAGTAGTATTACCATCATCTTTAAAAAGATTAGAGAAGTAATCAATAGCAGCATCACTGATATCAGTAAAGTTCTCAAGCCAATCATTATTTTCAAGTTGAATCCTATCAATTTGGAGCTTACGATGTTTGGCTTTTAGAGTGAGATGAAAAAACTTAGGATTTGCATCTCCCTCTTTTAGCCATTTTACTTTGGCTTTTTGTCTATAAAAGGTTTCAAGGTAGTTAGAGACATGGATATAATTGGCCTGAGCCTCTTTTAGGAGGGTGTAGTTCTCATCAGAGTTGGACTCATCAACTTTTCCCTCTAAGTAGGTCACTTTAGATTCAGCTTCAGAAATATTATCAAAAAGATTACCAAAAATATTTTTATTCCAAGTCTTAAGGTCAACCTTAAGCCTTTTGAGTTTAATAGAGAATTTCCACATACCAAAGCCATCGCAGGGAGTGACCCAAGATTCTTGAACAATGTTAAGAAAATCATTATGTTTGATCCACATGTGCTGAAACCTAAAGATTTTGGGACCAAAGGTAGTGGCTAATGACTCGTAGAGGAGAAGGGGGCTATGGTCAGAGACACACCTATTGAGTTTTTTAACACTGAACTCCAGGTTAAGGTTGCTGTACTCAATAGAGGCCAGAAATCTATCCAACTTTTTAAGAACTAAACCATTTCTTCTTTTGCCTATCCAAGTGTAAGGACTACCTTGGAAAGTTATTTCAGACAAGCCATTATCATGAATAAATTCATTAAACTCCAGCATATCATACCTGCAAGGGGTAGAGTTACCTTTTTATTCATTGATGTTTGTGATGGTATTAAAATCTCCAGCAATCAGCCAGGGTTGATTCTTTGTTGTGGACCTAAACTCAGAGAGGTCCTTCCGAAGAACTCTTCTAGAGATCCTGTCATTACTACCATAGACAACTGAAAGATTGAAAGCATTATTACTAGCTTTAACAGTAACAGAAAGATTGACACATTGAGCATAGTCAGAAAGGATACATGCCGTAACATTATGATTCCAGAAAATCCAGATTTTGTTCTTGTTGTGGGCATAGCTAGAGGAGAAATTAAGAGCAAACATATGTTTATTGAGATGTTTAGGGCTGATCTTAGGCTCAATGATAGCTACAAGATGAATCTTATGATAACGACTCAACATGATGGCACTTTATATTCTTAATTTTTTTTTCCCATTTAGTAGTATGATGAATCTTTTTATTTTTATTTATTCTATGAAATAATGATGAGAAGATTTCTATACAAAATTAAAATGTAACACACATGTCTGTGAATGAAATTAGCATTTCTTATTTTCAAAATAGGACACACACACTCTTTGAAATATTCACATCTTTTATACTTTTACTAGGACTAAATTGGGCTGGTTTAGAATCAAAATACAATAGGGAAAATCGCACTTTTAGTCCCTGAAATAGTCACGAAAATGAAATATCGGACCCGTATTTCTGATATTGTAAATGTCACCCCTCAATTGTCCAAATTGTTGTAAATGTGGTCCTTTAAGGGCTGAAATGTACTCTCGACCATATTGTATATTTCACCCCTCAAAGGATCACGTTTACAACATTTAGGACAATTGAGGGACGACATTTACAAACGTGGGAATACAGGCCCGACATTTAATTTTCGTGATTATTTCAGGGACTAAAAGTGCAATTTCCCAATACAATAATGAGTCTTGTTTCTTAGTGCTCGTTTGATAATAATGAAATTGGTTGAAACATTTGAATCTGCTGTAATTGATGAGGCTGAAGTGGCTGAATTTGCTAGATCTCCTTAATTGTAGACAAATTATACTGTACATTTAATAATATATTTTATCAAGAAACTAAATAAAGAATATATGGAAAATAACAAGAATGGTCATCTGCATTAGTTTCAGTCAATTCAGTAAAAAAAATAACTTCAATCTTACTTCACTTATTAATATACAATTCAGCGCACGCAATAAAAAATTACATGTTTGATAAAAAAAATTAACCGATAAAGCTGATAAACCGAAAAATTGAACATGATCATCAAACGGACTCTTAATCTCTTATGTACAAAACAAATGGGTGGTAATTACCTGAATGAGCTTGTTTAAACACCACATATCATTTATGACCAAAGTATTTTTTCTTTTCAGTTTTAATCTTCTTTGTTTTCAATTATGTTTTATATTTCAGTTTTAATCAGTTGTTTCTGCCCCTTCTTTTGTCTCGACATTCGCATCTAATCTTGCTTAGCCTCTCTACTCATGTCTTCCCTTCGGTACTCTCGCTAAATCTACTGTCCCTTCGCATCTACCGCTAAATCTAGCTACCGCAATAATATAGCGATTGAAGAGCGATGGATCGGATGCATCACGTATCACGGGAGAGACAATTTGGGAAACCAGTTGGAAGGCTAGAGAGCGGACGATGAGTTCCAACTCTCTTCTCTGGTAAGGGGATTCCATGGCACCGATGGAGTTGTGTTTAATTTCCTTGCCCCAGCGCCGTCAGGAAATCAGGTGATCGATCCGCCGTGGTTATGGCTCTGGCCTGGCAATCTTAACCGCTACTCCAGGAGGTCCTGTCGCTTCAGATGCTCCTGAATGGAAGAAAAGATAAAATTATTCTAAATGGATATTGAAGATGTGCATAGAAATTCGAGAATTCTTATGATTAAACTTGTAAGGTGTTTGATTAACCTTTTTTTTTTTAAATTAAATCATATAGTTCCATTTCATAGATAGTATATTTCATGTGTTTTACCTCCAGGTTTCATTAACATTTTTTCACACATCTCTCTTTTAATGTGTAGTTGCACCATTTATATCCTAATAATGTGTTCTTAAATTTTGAATTTGAATTGTGAGATTTAATAATGCCATGACTTCCTCTAGACTTGATGGATTTTGATGATTCCTTTTCCTAGTCGCTGGAATTTACATAAGTTTTATGGAATGTATTCTTTTGATTCCCAACATCATTTGTTCAAGCACAAGAAGCCTGCTTCCATCTTTCCACAAGTGTATAAGTGTTGCTCAAGCTCTTCTATTGTAATTATGTTGTATGTTCTGGACAGTTTGTAGTTGAAGCATTTGGTTTATCAGTTCTAGCTCATACAATATCTCCTTAGTAAAGGTGTTAAGATATTACCCCTAATGTCCTGTGAAATTTGAAGCTATTCACTTGAATTCTGAGAAAGGCTCAGTTTGTAGGGGTAATATTTTAATCATTTAGATGAGGCAAATGCATATGACATGTTTTACTTAAATTGAAAGTTATTTATTTTAGAATTTGGTCAGGAAGGAGTATGGAAAATCATGTCTAGTTGTGCATATGTTTTCTGGATTGATAGTGTGACTTAACCTATTAATGTTTTTACATATTAGTTAAAAAGATGCAGTGATTATATAACACATTTCTATTAGTTTCTATTAGTGAACATTGTGATAGGAGTCTGCCACCCCTGTTGCCAGTGTTATGTATTCTTTTGATATCCAAAGGCCAATAAAGAAGTGTTTGGAACTCACTAAAATGTTTTGGTCAAAGAAAAGTAGATGATTTGGGAGTATTTCACATGTTTTAGATGTGACTTTCAACCTAATTTTAGTGATACTATGGCTTTTGTGTGTAAAGTCACTACTATAGCTTTTGGATTCCTAAACCTAATACTCATGTGAAGAGGTCTATGAATGAGATAAATGTTGCTGCAAGGTTTGGTTATTATGTTTGTGTTTGTGATATGTACTGTATGCTTGAAGATTGATAATTTCGTAGAAAAGTAACAACTATACTGTTGAGTTGGGTTTTAATTTACAGTATACTATAGATCATTATTATGGTCATTGTTATAATTGTTATCGATTATTGCTAAGTCCTTGATTGCTAATTAGGAGAATGGTGACAATAATCAAAATTAAGTTGGAAAGGGCATAGCTCTCTATGAGTGTTTCCTTTACTTAAAAAATTGATATTTTGCCGGGAAGAAGTGCCATTGTCTGTCAATTGATATATATGGAGAACAACAATGAATAATATGTGAGTTACAATCCAGCTTGGGAGAAATTTGATGCCTCTTTGGTAAGGCACACGGACAATGGTGTCATTACAGTGACACACGGGAGAAGAAACGATAAGAAGTAAAGTCAAATGATATAATGGATAAATGTAGTAAATTGAAATAATAGACTGAAATGTTTATTTGTTGTGATATATCATATAATATTTTTTTGTTGCTTTTTATTGTATTAGAAATGTTGCATTTTGTTGCATCGTGTTGCGTTTTGTTGCATCATGTTGTGTTTTGTTGCATCGTGTTGCATTTTGTTGCACTCTGTTTCTTATTATTGTTTATTCAGTTTTTTATTGTTTAATTTAGATATTTGTTTATTTTTTTCTACATCCTTATATCTAAATATCTATGTAGATTTATATAGAAACACCTAAAAGTTTAAATTTCAATTAACTAATATCAACAACACCTAGAAACATAAAGAAACAATAAAAAAACAAAAATTTCATAAGTATCAACAAAAAGAAACACAAAAAAACCATAGGCAACAAAAACTATTATGAAAATAATAATTAAAATTTTATGTATTTTAATTTTTAATTTTTCAATTATCTGAGTTTATTTCAATTTTACACTCTGTTAGGTCACATTAATTTTCTGTTTTTTATAATTTTATCTAATATATAGTATAATTGTTTTATTAATATATTAATTTAGTTTCTTTCAAAAAAATATTAATTTAGTTTAAAAATTTTACGTGTTCAATATATTAGTTGTTCACAAATTTTAATTTCAGATATTTATACTCTTTATAGTAGACATTATTATTCAGATATTTTTTTTTGGAAATTATGAGTTATATTTCTATTTTGATTTTACTCTATAAATTATTCGGGATTTTTTTGAATACTTGAAGATTATATATATATATATAATGTTTTTTACTTTTATATTTGTATATATTCCGATTTTAAAATTTTTTACACTTCCATAAAAAATTATAATTACTTATCTTACATTTTTTTTAATCATTTTTTGTAAGAGTATATCATTTTTTAAAATATAATATCCTTACGTTTTTAATTCTTACTTTTTATCACTTGTCTTACGTTTTTAATTCCGATTTTTGTTTGAGTATATCATTTTTTAAAATATAATTTCCTTTTTTAGAATTCTGCAAATATAGATATTTATAAGTTTTTGAGTTTATAATTGTTTTCTATTTCTTTTTCTTTTTTATCATATTTCACACTTTTCTTTTTTTACTATTTTATATCTAGCTAATATTTGTTTAGAAAAAATTTCAATATTTAAAACATTTTAATTTTTCTTGTAAAGAAATGGATATTTTAATTTTTATATCATTTTTTATTTGTAGCACTCATTATTATGATTTTATTTCAAATTCATCCACTTCCACAAGTGGATTGAAGACAAGCGGTACGTACCTAAGGGGCTAAGGTCTTGATGTTACGGTGTTAGAGCATCCACAATGCCAATGAGTATTGCCCCCTCCTCTCTCTTCCACATCATTTTCCACAAAAAACTTAATCCCTTCTAACCTATCATAATTTCACCCCACTATGGTGACCTAGGTCACTCAAAATTTGTGCATTCTCTCTCCATATTTTTGATATATTCTACCATTATTAATTTATATAATTTGATAAAGGAATATAAAATTCACATTTTACTCACTATAATTTATTGTTGAGATTGTATCTAGTATAGTTAGAGAAGGAGTTGGATCTATTTTCAAAGGAAAAATATTCTAAAACAGATAAAATAAAATGCAAGAGGGAAAGAAATGGTAAATTTCGAAGTGACTAAACATATCATTCATTGGTCTATATTTATAGAGAAAAAAATATCTAATTTTTTGGTGTAATCTTTTTTTACAATAAATTAAATTTAATCAATAATAAATGAAATTAGAGAATGTGGGGATGTTTGATAAGGTTGGTGACTTCATTCTAAATTAAAAAGCCACATGGCATTTTTTAATTGGTTAATTATATGTCTCCTCCAATTTTTTGTCAGATCCCATATGTGAGCTTCCATGTTGATCGATCAACCTAGTGACCTCCCATAGTGGGGATTAAGTGAGATTATTTTTTTTTTGATCCCCAAATGACCACCCATAGCAGATGCTCTTAGCAGTTAACATAGAGTCTATTATTGAAAGATAAAACGGAGTCTATTATTGAAAGATAAAACTTTCGTTAAGCTATTTTTGAGAACAAATTTTAGTGGTGACAAAAATAATATTATTTCAATTTTTTGGTCTATTTGTGAAAAATTACCAACAAATGGCCCTCTGAAATGTTATCCATTTGGAAAATTATGCTAGGCTTAATGGCCCATCTTTCAACCTCATAAATCTGTTGCCAAATCTGTTTTTTTTACTGGTGTAGACCAGGCTGTGCATTTCAGGCCAATTGGGCTACCGAAAGACCCAATGTAGTAATTCCCATTTCATAAGTACTGGGCTGGATATTGTTAGGTCATTATCCCAGCACCAATCATTAAATAGTTGGAACCCAGCAAACTACCTTTTAAAGTCAATAATTGGAATTTCTCCAATAACAAAAAGTCAACAATTAAAAATTGGAACTTGCACAACCGTTGCTAGCCAACAAGCCCACCAAGTCTTTATTCGCACTTTTATTAGTCACTTTATTTAATTAGTAGCACAGTTTTTGTCATTTTTTATCCCTCAATTATTATGTCAATGACATTTTTGATACTCGACTTCTAATTGTTCCATTTTTAGTCCTTGACTATTGTGCTAGAGACACTTTTAGTCCTCGACTTCAAAGTTTCCCACATTTAGTCCTTGAGTATTGTCAAATTGACACTTTTAGTCTTCCCATTATGATTTTGACACAATAAGTGGAGGACTAAAAAAGTCACTATTATAATAGCTGAAGGACTAAAAGTGTCACTTTTATGAAAGTTGAAGGACTAAATATGGAAATTTTCAAAGACGGGTACCAAAAGTGTCTCTAGTACAATAGTCAAGGACTAAAAATGGAAAAAATCAAAGTCAGGTATCAAAAATGTCAATGACATAATAGTCGGAAAACTAAAAGTGGAAAAAACTCTTTAGTAGCATTATCAAATTCAATCAATACTTTTCATGAGTAGTATCTTTCCAAACAAGAACAATAACAAAAAAAGAGTATAACTTCAAGCCAAAAAAAGCATTGGAATAATTCTTTTTGCAACAGCCTAATGATTTCAAACAAAAGGGTTAGCATTTTTATGTGAGGTTTCGAAGAATAAGATGCTTGAACTAGTGGAGCATACACTCACCATTAAGTATTAGGTGTCCGGCAAAAAGAGCATAACTGCATAAGGTGAATTGTGTGTTCTTACTACAAAAATATAATAAATGTTTTGACACAAACTTGTCACATGAGTCCATGTCAAATAGATTGTGATAGTACAGCTTGATAAAGATGAGTAGATCCTTGTGAAATCCGTATCAAAATTATTTTCAAAAACTATTTGAGCATGCAAAATGGAACGGAAGCGTGACAAAAAATTAGTTTTCTTTTCTCGAATATTTTTATCAAGATTGTTATTTCTTCTTGCAGTGAACAAAATATAAAAAAAAAATTTCATTAAGTGTGCTTATCTGACACGCGTGGTATTTAAGTGATTTTGAGTTAATTAAGTGTGTGCATTTTTAAGAGTTGAAATATTAAGTACTACCTCTGTCCCCCTAATATTGAAATGAAAGAGAGTGATGTATTTTTTTAAGAAGTGGATTTATGTAGTTGATAAATTGAGAATAAATTAAGATTGAATTAAAGTCAAACAAATATTACCAAATATGGTATGAAGAAAAATTATTGGGACGAACGAAAAATAAAAGTTGGACATTTATAGTGGGAGTGTGGGAGGAATGAACTCAATGAAGTACTCCCTCCATCCCGTTGGGATGTTCCCGGTTTGACCTACACACATATTAAGGAAATAAACTTACCAGGGGTAAATTTTATTGTTTTGACACTGTTTGGACATTGTTTGGCACTGTTTGACACTGTTTTGATATAGGATAACTTTCCATTTAGGAAAATGGGAACTTCTTTTAGGGACATCCATAAAAGGAAAGCGGCAAAAGTGGAGCTTGGAGCATGATTGATCTTGAGACCATGGAATTGCACAAAATAGTGGTTTGTCACCTGCCAGTTTGCATTTATTGACCCTGATTGACTTTGGGCATGATCACTATAATTGTTCACTTCTACTGTACATGTCATTCGTCAATATTTTTATACACAAATCGGAGTCAATTGTCAACTGAGTAAATTAATAATGCACCCTGAGAACTCGCTTTTTACAGAAGATTGAACCTATGGAGCTTAACTAATGGCTTTTTATAGAGCATTTAGGGCTCAATGTGAATACATTTAAAGAAAACTCTCAGCAATATTGCCTTTTTTGGATTGCAGGAGTGTGGATTGTTATAGAAAGGTGGGCTTTTGGGAGCCCTTGTTGGAAATAGCAACAAAGGCGGAGTCTTTCTTTGATCTCGTCTCCTTAATGATGGTTCTAATAATTTTTCTAATGTTGTGGAATATTTGAAAGCGTAGGAATATTTATTAGAAATAATGACAAATATATGACTAAAATAATAGTAGTGGACAAAAATATGACTTAATGACTACCATAATAACGTTAGTGACCACTATAGTCACAATGCATAGTAACTATAGTAATATTTTTATCCATTGATTATATTTCGATAATATTTATGAAAAAACCTATATCTATTATAGGGAGGGACTTCAAGAAACACTCAAACACCTCATGAAGTCACCAGAAGGGGAGTTAGATGTTTTGCAAGCTTGGGAGAGTGTATGCAGGGGAGATACAACTAGAACATTTATGGTTAGATGTGAGCCCAAATAGAGTATGCTAAGTGGGAATGTGCTCAAATGTAATGTGGATGCTGCCATATTTAATCAAATGAGGAGGGATGAAGTGCGGGATAGGTACAGGATGTTGCGTAAGATGACTATTTTAATCTTACCTTTATGGATACGTAATTCAAAGTTTTTTACAAGGAGTTATTTTTGTTCCAAAAAGGTGGAATCTCTCACCCAGGAGACCCAACACGCCGACCCGACAGAATGGTAGATGAGTAATTCATGGTGATTCATTCTGTCCACTGGCGGCCTGGTAGGTCTTATACTAGTGCGTACCAGAGGTACAACCCATCATGCAGGAGCTATAACCTCCACCCGATCGCTGCGGGTTTCGATTCTTGGTCATTGCTCTTTACAAGGAGTTACTTTTACACGGTTATGAAAAATTCCTTTTGGACACGCTAGTTTTTACACGCCGAGTTACACGCCGGTCAAATTGTCTCTGCACAGACAATTTGACCGGCTACACAGACAACTTGACCGGCGTTTTATGAAGAAAACCGATCTTCACACAGACAAAAACAATGTCTGTATCACAGACATTTTACCCAAAAGGTACGGGACATGACAATTAATTTGAGAGCTTTTCTTTTAATACATCATTCACATCAATCCATACATGGATTGCTTTCTTTCAATACAAAATATTTCCTGCAATATAATGGATCTCTTGTTTTCAAAACTGCCAAATCAGAATTCTGAGCTTCTTACTGAAAAGACTAAAAGAAAATGGCTAAAACATATTTACATGGTAGAAGAAGAAAAGTTGTAAATTCACCAGTTTTTTTAGGGGGATAACAACTCAATTATTGAACATGATGGTAATGCTGCACATCTGATTTTACATGAATAGCCCTTCTTTCGGATCCAAAGTAAGAATCTGGCAAAGAAGCACTCCCTTGTTGTACCCTATTCATTCCCAAGGACCCTATCCCATAAGGGCACGTCCCAAAATATATACCTTGATGAGCTGGGCTAAAACTCCCCAAGACTGACCCATTATTACTCCCCTGTTGATGGTGGTTCCACTGAGGGGGCACTCTGTGGATATCAGAATTTGTTCGCAAGGAATCCGGTGATATCGCCTGAGATTTCTTGTTCTCCGGTGATCGGACTTTGTTGTCGTTGAGGTTGAGGGTAGTGATGTCATGAATGCTGGCCCTTCTCTTATCTTTACTGCCTGAGAGTTGCCTAATGAAGTACTTTTGAGCATGGCTTGCTACTTGTGTTGGTGTCCTTGTTACCACAAAGTTCCTAGAAATGTTTCTCCAATCACCTTTTCCATACTTCTTTAGCCCCATTAGGAACAACCTACATGTAACAAACATTCAATCTTTCTACTCAATACAAAAAAATCTTGATTTTGTAATAGTTGCTATAAATGTGTCATAATAACGAGCTTGTTTGGTAATATGAATAGACAATACTGAAATTGAATGAATTGACTGATTCTGTTGAAATTTATGAAGTTCGGGGTGAAGTGATTGGATTGGTGGATTCTACTGATTTATGAAAAACAGTTAAAATGATCATCTATAGTAACTTCAGTCAATACAACTAGAAAAACAACTTTTACCGTACTAAATCAAAAGTTACGTGTTCTGTGAAAAAAGTTGACTGATAAGTAAGATAATATGAAAAAACAGGGTCTTTGGGAGCTTTATATGGGTTTTAGCTTATGTGTATTGGGTGAAATAAATACATAGTTACTTGCATTTGGATAATGTCAATTGTTAATGGAAGAAAAAAAACTTGTAAATCAACTTAAAAAATGTTGAATCTTAATCAAACGTGTGAACTATAAGGAAAAAAGGGTCCAAACGCCAAACCTATGCTCTTCCTCCGTCCAAGGAACGCCCTTCTTCCTTTCTTGCTCATGCGTCCGGCTAGACGGCGGTCTCTTCGCACCGGCGGCGAAAGAACGACCGTGAGCATCGAATCCGCCACCGCTATTTCCCCAATAATCAAGTGTGAAAGGCGAAGCAAAACTACTCGGAGGAGGGGGGAGGGGCGCCGGCAAATCCATCAGACCAGCTTCTATGCAACTGACATCTTCTTCCAGTTCTCTGTACTGCAAAATCACATCCGCCGCCGTCTTCCCGGGGACCATTTCCGCCACCTTCTCCCACCGGTCCGGCGTGTCCTTGTCGTACAGAGCAAGGGCGTTCTCGAAGGCTTTGTTCTCAGAATGGGTCCATTTTGTACTTTGGCTTTCTGCAACTAACCAGCTTGAATTTGACAGGTTGTGATTAGAGCAAGTTGGGGATAGAATCTCCATTTCCCACTTCATCTAGTAAAGGCTCCAAGGTTTTTGAAAGCTTTTCTTTTCCTGATGATGATATGAGCAGAGGAGAGGAAAGAAACCAGAGGAAATGTATAAAGGTGTAAGCTTTATAGTGACATTAAATCAAAGGAGCATTTTGGTGTTGAGGGAATCAGAATGTCTTTTTTTTACAGAAATAGCCTCCCTCCTCAACAAGAGAATCTGTCTTCTTCCTTTTGTGGTAAATGAAAAAAGAAAATGCTAACTTTATAAATGGAAAACATGGTGAAAATAATCATTCTTGGACCAAATAATGCAACATAAAACGTGTAGCTATGAATGAGAGAATAAAGGCACTCTTACCAGAAAAAGTGATGCCTTACACCCACCATGAAATTTGAAGTTAAAATCTGAAAAAAGAAGTCTTAGAATAAACGCCCAAAATAGAAAGTTTCTAAGAAAAGTGGGATGTCACTTAAAAACTGAGATGAAATGAGAAGGCTATAGGTTGCTTCTACTGTATTATTCTTATTGTTATTATTAATGCACCGTATTATGTTAATAATTAATATTAGTGCTCTTTTGGCAACATGAAAAGCAAGAAGAAGATGGAAGGTGAGTGGAAAGGAGTTACTCTAAAAGGAAAAGCAACTGCTTCAAGGAAAAGTTAATACTTCCTCCCTGTTTTAAGATTCCGTTTTTTGCGGGTTTTAATTAGAAAAAAAAAAAATTGATTGCCACATACTTCAACTTTTACATGAATGGTTTATTACTTTATTATAGTCACACTATTTTTTAAAGAATTCTTATTAATAAAGTTAATGGAAAATTTCAGAAGTAGGAGTAACAACATTTTAGAATTCAAAAATAAGAATCTTATGTTTTTTATTCTTTAAATATGAGTCCTTACTGTCATACTAGAAAAATAGTGTCATTCTAAGAGTTTGGTCATCAGGGACGGAACTATGTATATGCCCCTCCCAACATTTTTATTTTTTTAATTATTGGCTAGTAATTTATTTTTCAAAATATGTTTATAGTTATATTCCATACTACATTTATAATTTTTCAATACTTCATTAAAATATAATATGTATAAAAACATTATACGTAGTATATTCTAGAAGTAGTCATTTTGGAAAATATTAATCTATAACAACACTATATTTTGAAGAAGTGATTATTACCCCATAAATAATACTCGGTACTCCGTATGTAAAAATATATTATTAATAATATATTATGGAATATGGAGTAGTATTGGAGATATCCGTCTTAAATTATCTAATATAAAAGAATTATAAGAAAAAAATTGGGATACTAATTTAATAAACTTTAAGAAGAGTATATTATGTAATAACATTTTGCCCCCCCCCCCCCCCCACCCTCACCTCCTGGCTCCGCCCCTGTTGGTCATGCCAACAGATAACAATAATTTTTATCTAAAGAATAAAAATATTATAGTCTTATATTGAAATGAGAAAAGGGTCAAATAAGGCCATCAATTATTACAGAATCGTCACATAAGATCATATACTCAATAAAGTGTCATATAAATACTTCTACTAATAAGAAACAATCGGATGAGTCAAAACGACCCGTTGACAACCTCATAATTCCGATTTTAGTGTACGTTTGGTTATCTTTTTGAAATAGATAAGGCCGACTGAAATATTTGATCTGGATTGGATTAAATACAAGACACAAATAAATACATGTAAGCTAAAATTGGGATTAAGAGGTTGTCAACGAGTCATTTTGACTCATCCGATTGCTTTTTTTAAGTAAACCTATTTATATGACACTTTACTGAGTACATGACCTTATGTGAAGATTTCGTAATAGTAGAATGCCTTATTTGACACTTTTCTCTATTGAAATTCATATACGTTTTACTTCTATTCAAGAAAATTTATTTAAAGTAAAACAGTAGTATTAGAATGGTTTCAAATAATTCCTCAAAAAAAGAATGGTTTCATATAAAAAACAAAAGTTCTTGATACATTTAAGTGTTGATCTATAGTTTTTCAACCATCCATTCTATGTATGGACAGTTTTTTATCATTCACAGGGACGATCATGGAGTTGTGGTGTCAATTGACACCACTCAATTTTTTTTTATTTGTATATATGTATTGAAAATTTAAAGAATGACACCATAGTTTTTAAAAATAAGATCAATATATAAGAAATGACACCACATATTCTCAATATCTACTCTCTGTATCTAACATTTTTTTTAAGTTTGATTGAAACAAAAATCAATAAAATAAGAATTATTTTTTCTGACAAATTTGAACAGTGTTAGCAGTTAAATGGTTATTTTATACGTAGTATACGAAGTAATACTTCGTATATATACCCTATATTTCTTTGTGTTGATTTAGTTGATGGATAAATACTAAACATGAATTCAATATTATTGAATGATTGAGTAAAATGAATACGCGCGAGAAATTCAATTGATGTCAAAGTTCTAAGTAATTCCCACAAAACTATAAAGGGGTCATATTTTTAAAAGTTAAAATATAAAAATTACTTATGTATTAATATTTTTATGCTTTATTGTTTTTATAATATTACTTTCATTGTTGACACCACTGATATTACAGTCTGGCTCCGTCCCTGATCATTCACATACTTTACTGAATTGATAGTTAGCCTTGATTGAAAAGACTCTTAAGTCAATTTTAGAGTAGAAGTGTTGCAACAAATAAGCAATCTAATGTGATGATTTTAATATGTGAGGGATCTAAGAGCGAAGAAAACAAAGATTTGATTATTCTCAAGAAAATGAAAGGTTGAAATATTTAAACAATATGAATTGAATCGACCAGAAATTGTTGGATTGAGATTAAATTTCTTTATGTTATTTTTTTTTGAAAATCAAATAACAAATTTATTAATAAAAGATAGCAAAAGATACAAGAGAACGAATAGCCTAAGACTACAATGGGATGAGACATAGAACGGAAGAGATTCAATGAATCCTGACAGATCGCTAATCCCGCAATAATGCAGTCTAGTCTAATAGCGTTGCTGCTCTTCTTGCTACTCCAAAGAGGAAATAAAAAATTGCAACTAAGAGATCCGGCTTCACCAGCCACCAGAAAGGGAGAATTGGTTTGACCATCAACCAACAAAGGAAATTCAATTGAGCAGAAATTGTTTGGATCATCAGTTTGACCAGCCACCGAAAAAGGAGATCTTGTTGAGCGCTATCTTTTTCTTCGAGTAAGGTGGTGGTTCAGGAGGAGGGCTTGTAATTGGAGCTTCAGAATAAACATGTCTTGTCAACCATGAATAATGAACCACTCGATCGGTTACACCGATGAGGATGACACAACCTCCTGACTTTGCTAGGAGAAGAACCAAATACACGCTCACATGAAGCAGACATAACTCTCGGCCAAATAATATGCCGGACCAAAACCACAACCTCATCTCAAAAATCAGGAACTAGACGTTGCTGGAACTGAATGCTGGAAACTTCATGAGCCTTTGCGCTACTCCGATCGTCTGGAAATCTTCAATCGGTGGCTTCTTTATGTTATTATACATTGATAAAGTCAATATTTTCTGAATCTCGGTCGTATATTAATTTTAAATTTGGAGAAACTATAAGAATGTTCGATTAAGCTGCGCGCAAGAATAGAATTACAATGTCATGCAAGTTTGATACATAAAGTTGGACATGAAAAAAAACAAGTTGGTGAAACAAGTTGGTGACTATTAAAATGAACATGTCAATTCAAGAACACAAATGTCAAACATAAAATGCGTAGGAGTAGTTTTTTTAAAACAATACTCAAATAAATTTATGAGAAAATGTGAGAGACTGAATGTACCATCATGCTTTATGTAAAGTTTTTTTAGAGGGCTTTATGTAAAGTTAAACACTTACATGACTATTATACTCCCCTCCGATCCAAAATGGTTGAACAATGTTGACTTGCACGTGGATTAATAAAGTAAAAATTGTGTGGTTAAAATTTGTGCAGAAGAGAGAATTAATTGTAGCCACATATTCCTTACTTTAAATGGAAATGGTAAACCTTTTTGGACAACAAAAATAAAGGAAATTTGGCCAACCACTTTGGGATGGATGGAGTAGTTAATCTTATGGTTATTATGTGCTCCGTATTAAAAATCATAACTTAACTTATTATCTTTATTTGGGATACATTGTACTAGTATGTTGTTTATAAAAATACACTACACCGTATTTTTTATTTGCACGGATAAGCTTTGAGATTTTCCTTACGTATCAATGAAATATGAATCATGAACAAAAATATTTCTATTATTATTGTGCATGGTTGATATAGGGAAGAATTAACACAATCATGATCACTAAAGTTTCTATAATAGTCATTAGTCATAGTATAAAACTCACATTTTCGCCTACTAGCTACTATCTCCATATTTCCTATAGAATTAGCGTAAAAGTACTCTGTATTAGAGAATTGATAGAAAATAAGGAAAAGAAGATGAAAAGGCTAGAAAATAGGAAAGTGAAGATAAAAATATTAAGGCAAAATGGATGCATGTGTTATAAATAAAAATCTATTTATTGAAAAGAAATACGATACAAGAAAAAATATGGTTTAAGCATAATAAAATAATGGAGTGAGAAGTGACCGAGAGTCACCAAGGACCGTGACAAAAAGGTTGTGGTGTTTTGTTCATATCCTATTGTTTACCCAAACTTATCACGTGACCTCTAAAAATAACATATGCTCTAAAATGGGGTAACATTTTCGTGAATATGTCAAAATTTTATTTTTATTCTTAAACAATTAATACGAAGTTAGCATTTCAGTAATTCAGTTTCGTTTGAACGGGTCTTGCCACAAATCAAATCAAACATTCTAATTCGACTTTCGTTTTCATAATTCATTTTAAACCCAACAAAATCAAACTCATATTCACAAATTAATGAGCCCGGCCGGCCGGGGACCTAGCATCTGTCATTCAAGTATGTATTCACGAAATCAACTAAATTCTTTGTTAATTACTCCGTATTTGATTTTGTGTAATACATATACGGTCCTTTTTCATGAATATCAATACCCATGTCTCGTGTGAAGCCTTTCATTTATTTAGATAATAATTAAATATTGTAATCCGAGTATATATATTTTGAGAAATAATTTTAATAAGTACAATATTTGATGATTAAATATAACTATATATTTGATGATATAATATAATGAGGTCAATGGTGATAACTGTGAAGTTATAGATTTATTATTTCTAATATTTAATGATTAAATTGT
Source organism: Cuscuta epithymum (assembly GCA_945859915.1). Lineage (NCBI taxonomy): Eukaryota > Viridiplantae > Streptophyta > Magnoliopsida > Solanales > Convolvulaceae > Cuscuta > Cuscuta epithymum. The sequence goes on along the minus strand of CAMAPF010000955.1, from coordinate 1,199,244 downwards.
TATTTAAAAGTGTTAATTGTTTCCTAAAATAGAAATGAAAACTTTTATATGGGATGTCGTCCAAAAAAGAAAAGTAAGAACCTTTATATAGAATGGATAGAGTACTAAATTAAATTCAAAAGACAAAAATACAATTTATTTTTAATTTTTCTAAACATATTTAGTGATTAACTCTCAGTGACTTTTCACTATGAAATACACTATAATGACTCTTGTCCAGTTATTCGTGTATAGTGATTAGTCATATTTTTATCCAAAAATATAATTAGTCTTATTTTTTCTGGTGACACTCTATTAATAATATACATGTCATTATTTCAATAGTATTATGTCAATTATATTTTTTGTACATTCCATATGTCACAAAATATAATTCAAATTATTGTTTTGAAGTCCACCGTTAGCAAAGAAGGCATGCGGCATGATAAATTTCTCTAACTCACCGTGCTTTTTTAGCTGTCTGTCATCACATCCCGTGATGAGCCCAAATATTTTTCTCAAGCTATCAGGGACCTCTATGGCGGGAGGCAATGCAAAAGGATATCCAGGCACTCGAGGCAAACGGCACATGGGAGTTGGTCCCACTACCACCCGGCAAGAAAATTGTTGACTCCAAATGGGTCTATAAAATTAAATATAAACCCAATGGCGAAGTGGAGAGATATAAAGCTCGAATAGTTGCAAAGGGTTTCACCCAAATTGAGGGTGTGGTTTTTCACGAAACTTTTGCTCCTGTGGCCAAACTAGTTAATGTGCGTTGTCTCCTCGCAGTAGCGGCCAAAAATAATTGGATCGTTCACCAGCTCGATGTCAATAACGGCTATAAAGCCTTTTTACATGGTGATCTCCATGAAAACGCTTACATGCGTGTGTCACAAGGGTTTGCTAACCGATCATCGTGTCTACAAACTCAAGAAATCCTTGTATGGCCTTCGGCAGGCATCACGCAACTGGTATCAAAAGTTCACTCATGCTCTTGGTATTATCAGATTTCGGCATTCCTGGGCCGATCACTCACTTTTTTATTTACCGGCATGGTGACGTGTATACCGCTGCTCTTATTTATGTTGACGATGTTTTACTTTCTGGTAATCAATTAAGTCAGATCAACTTCTTTCCCAGCCTCGCCAAACCCATCTTGATGCCGCACACTGCATCTTTCGCTATTTAAAGGGCTCTCCTGGCACGGGCATTTTTCTCTCCTCTCAGGCTGATTTTGATCTAGCCGGATATTGTGATGCTGACTGGGCCGGGTGCTCTTTCACTACTCGACGATCTAGCTCCAGATATTTTATCACTTTAGGCGGATCTCCCGTTTCATGGCGTACTAAAAAACAAATTTTCGTGGCTCAATCGTTTGCCGAAGCCGAATACCGGGCCATGGTTATTGCTGTTAGTGAACTCATTTGGCTACGATGGCTACTCAGGGATTTTTGGATTTCTCTCACCACACCGACTTCATTATTTTGTGACAACCAACCTGCTAGACATGTTGCTCTTAATCTCGTCATCTTGTCTATCATGAGCGCACCAAACATGTTGAAATGAATTGCTACTTTGTCCGTGAACGTGTCACTAGCCGAGAAATCCAACCTCAGTCAGCAATCTCTACTGAGTTTCAAGTGGCCGACATTTTCACTAAAGTCCTTGGTGCTGATTGTTTTCAATTTTTATGCAACAAGTTGGGTGTTCAAGATCTTCACACTCCAACTTAAGGGAGAGTATTACGTGAATTATATTTTTTGTACATTCCATACGTTATACATCTATTAAAGTCTAAATTGTCCCCAAATATTTTATCACTTTGCCTTTTAATCGATCCATTTGTGATTCTAATTATTTATTTCTTTACAAATTTCTTACTACACAATTTTTACTTTATACCTTATATCTGTCAAAGTTGGTCAAGTTTCAAAGACAGGTATAATAATTCTCTTACGGAGTATAATGAAGCATATTCCTAGCTCCATTCCAACATTACTCCTGAAATTTGATTCTTAGACAAAACCTGAATCGCCCAACGCTGAAATAATTGGGCAATAAACTGAGAATTGATGGAGCAATACATACACATCCACGTACTAGTTGTATGTATAGGTTTTTGTTCAGAGAAAGCAAAGGGAAAACAGAGATCCCCCACCGCACGTCTCGGGGCCCACCTCTGCCAGTGCCACTCACTAAGCACGAAGTACTCTCCGCTGCAGAGAGGAGGGGTGGGAGGGACCCCACCTGCTACTCTTGGCTACTTGACAAATCATTGTAGGCCGTCTGAAACGTCCGCAAATCGGACGGCTGAAAGAGCTTGTCAACCGTGCATGTTGGACCAAAGTGGGGCCCTTTCTGTTATGACCGACTGTTCCTCTGCCCGTATTTCCTGCCCTCTCCCTCTCAACGACCTCCCAAAAGTTAATACTGTAGTAAAAAGGAATGCGCAGTAATTCCCTTTTCTAGTAAGAAAAATACTCCGTAGGTTTTTTTAATAAAGAAGGATCACACCCCATCTCCTCCTAATACCGATCGGACGGCAGTGGCGGATCCAGAAATTTGTTTTATTGGGGGCCAAGTGATTAAGTAATGCTCAAGAAGAAGAAAAATTAATACAGTGTTCTCTCCGCCCCGCTAAGATTGTTCTATCTTTTCTTTTCAATCCGTTCCACTAAGATTTTCTCATACTAAATTTGACAAAATTTGTATGATTCTAAGTCATTCATATTTTTTACTCTTATTTTATCAATTCAATATCAATCATACAACATCAGTATTAGTGGGGCGCAGGTAGTACTAATGTAATACTCCGTATTACAATAGCAAAAACTTTGGCAAAATATATCACAATTGTACGCACTTATTTACATCTTTTGGAAGAGATATATTATAATTTCATTTATTAAAAAACTCATTTATTACAACCTTACTTTTTTTCCTAATTTCATTTCTTTCATTATGTTATTTTGTCTAGAATAAAAGTGAATTTAGCATTAAATTTTGAGATATTAATTCATGTATACATTAATACATTTTATTGAACTACTCTTTTTTTATGCATGAGAATAAAATTCTACTTCGTATTTAACTATCTAATACAGAGTAATAGTATAACGTATTCTATTTAGACTTTAATAGATGTATAACTATTTTAGTAAATCATTAAATTAATTAAATCTAATAGATGAATAACAATAATCCTTAAAAAAATCAACAACTTTACAATTATAACATTTATATAAAAATCAATACTACGTATATGGCATTAAATCATACATACAGTCATACAGAGGACTTGTACAAGTACAAATTATCCCACACTTAAATTCATTCAATCCTTCGTCAATTCTCTAGACCTCAAGTGGGTTTGGTTGAAATTTGTTGATGCTCAAATCTAAAATTCAAATTTACCCAACTTTGGGCTTTAGAGTTTAGGTTGCGGCGGCTGACTGGTTATAGGGGGCAGCCAATTTTTTTATTGGGGTCAAAACCTTGAGCTTCTAATATTCACTAACAAATTACTAATAAATTATAGGAACTAATGGAAGTTTATTGAATTGGGGGCAGCTGCCCCCCCTTGTTGCTTGGTAGATCCGCCGCCCCTGTCGGACGGCACGATACAAGGATGTAAATTGGACTATAATCATAGTCTGACAGGTAGAGTTGTCTAGTTTAGCTATGATTGGAAGTATTGAAATCTCTACAAGCATTAATTGCTTCGATGTTCCATCATGTTCAACGGAAAGTTTTGCTCAAGTTTGGACGAACTTTTCTATGTCTGATCAGGGACTGAGGGGACCTTAATTTTGGCTATGTTGAGTCTAGTGAATTGGTAAAGAGTATGTGACTTTAAATGTTAGAAAGAACTCTATATTGTCCGTTTAGTGGTCAGCAATTCCCGCTATTTTTTTAGGTGACCGTCTCAGAGTCTGATCGTAGGGCATTCCTTGAGTTTAAATGGAGTTTGTTAGAAGATAAGTGGTGGAATTTTAGTTATTGGCTGATTGTAGGGTGTTCCTGATTGTAACGTACTCTTGATTCATTTGATACTTTAATATGGGTCATACTCCTCTCCATTTCTTTCTCTCCATTTACTCTCTCCATTTCTTTTTTCACTCTATCTCTCTCCTTAAAAATAATAATTAATTCTCATCTTTTATTCTTCCCTACCCCACCATTTCCCCATCTGTCTCTGTATCTCTCCTACTGGAGAAGTCCAGTAACTGGAGAGGAGTAAAATTCCTTTAATATAGGTTTCTTTTCCTTTAAAAAAGAAATCAATCAGCTAGATACATACGGAGTACAACAAGATAAAGTCATGTTCCCAAAAGGTTTTTTTGCATGGAAGGATACGTCATACGTACGTAAATAGTAAAATAAATAAAAAATCATTGTCGTCCCCAAATGTAACTACGTACGTACTCTGAGCTGGATGAGTGAGACAATTGGGTATGAGAATTTAAAAATTGTACAGCGTATTGTATGTGATACGCAAATGAAGTACTCGTATATATGAAGGACAATCCCGTTGGGAAATGCTTAGGCAAAGATTCCTAAATAGCCTGAATTATTGAGTTTGGGCATTTGGTCAAAAAGTATCTCCCGGGCCTTGTACATACGTCCTTGGCCTATTGGGTAACCTTCAAATGGAATTGCAAATGAGATGACTGAAACATCTTCTCTTTACATTTTTTATTCATGTGCATCGATCTACATTTCTCTTTGAATACAATGTTTGACTCGATTATTTTTTATGTGAAACCGGAAGAGACGAGAGGAGATTTAAAATTCATATAAATCAAACATTAATTTGTCATCCAAATGAAATCGTTTTAAATCAGGCCAACTTAGACTAGATCACTGGATTATAAACCACGCCTAATCATAAAATTGCAATTAAATAATTAATGTAGAAACATCCCAAATGCAAATAGTAAATGGGCCACTAAACACCACTCCCCGATTGTGGATCAGTTAGAATATTTGGATAAAACCCAACATCGATTCCAATCCAAATGGGATCAAATTCGGTCGGGTTTCGGTTTAATCTCAAATTCCTATATCCTATTTTCTGATATAAATATATAAATATCTATAGAAAATAATTGGGATTGAAATAGTTCGGTCCCGTTCTACAGGAATTAGTCTCCTGCTCCCTCTGTTCCATAAATTAAAACTTTATCAACTTTCATGTTTTAATCGTTCCAAAATAGATGTGTAGTTAAAGTTATTTCTTTCCTTTCATAGATTTCAATCACATGAATTTTACTTTATTATTCTACGTGCAGATCAAACTTATTGGGCAAATTTTATGTGGATTATATACGAATTCTGATTCGATTCCCTTAATGCCATGCCACTTTGGACCCGGTGTTTTACCAACTTTGTTCTAGTTCAGTTAAGGAATCCGAACTGAATCCATATGGCCATGCCAACATTACAATATATCCATTCATCAAATATCAAGTATCGATGTATACGGATATATTTGTATGTCTCTTAGGATCGAGTTTAATTATGTTTAAATTCTGCTCTAAGTTGGAGTTTAATTTAACAGGGAAAATGTCAAATAGACGCACTGCCAGAATTGAATTTAAATTTTCAATTAATTCGTTAAACCCATGAAAACATCCACGCAGACAAGCAGATTTTTTTGGAAGTCCATTTTTTTATGAAAGAATTAGACTTCAGGTAAATAGGATTATGACAAAATGTCACATCCTAATCACTAGCACTTATACCAAAATTTGAGTATATCACCAAATAATATAACTTGTTAATTTTATAATGGACAAAATTGAGCCAACAATGATAATAAAGACTCTTTATCAAGACTCTTCAAATTGAAAAAAGATAACAAGACCAACGTCTAAATCAAAATAGGCAACAATATAGAAGTAATCAAAATACGATCCTCCAAAGAACAAGAGACAACCATGACTACATCGTACAAGAACATGCTTAAGGCGGACCTAGTACCTAGAATCCATCTCCCTCTCGTTTTTGGGTCATTATGTGTCATATCTTCACCCGTCTGATCCTTTTCTAGTCTCAGATACTGATGGCAACGGGGCAGATCGGGGACGGGTACACATAAAACCGGAATCGTCCCGTTGGATAAATGTTTGCCCCAAAACCGCCCCATTACCCATTCGGGTAATTTTTATTTGAGCCGTACCCGCCCCAACGGGGACGTTTATACATGGGTAACCGTTTCCCCAAATGATACCAAATAACCAACTTTTTTTGGGAAAACAAATAACCAATTTTTAATCCTACTTGTTATTTATATATTCAACGCACCCTAAAACATACAAAAATAAACATTTAAGCAATCAAGCAGACTGACCTAAATTCATTATTATGACATGCACCCAATATCTCTTGTAACATAATAAAAAAGTAGTAATCATCCCAGAATCCAAATTTCAAAAATAGGTTTAGGCCTATATTTAGTTTTAGGCCTAAGAAAGTAGTATACTTTTTAGCATTATTTATATGATATATACTATTTATTATACACAATTTAGCATATATAGTTATTATTCTTATATAAAAAAGAGTTATAATTTATTAATAATGTTATCGATCGGGTAACGGTGCGGGTACCCGCACCACTAGTGAACGGGGCGGTTTCGGGGCGGATAACGAGGTGGATTAGTATAGAACCATAACCGCATCATTAACCATTTAAAAAATTCGGGTATTCCCCGCCCCGTACCCATTCCCCAGTCAAACCGGTTTTCTCCAGTTTGACCAAATCGGTTCGGTGCGGGTATCCAACGGGTCGGTCGAAATTGCCATCTCTAGACTCTCAGACACCCTGCTTACTATCGCCAATCTTAGTTCCACCTGCCCCTATACTTCCTACGTGGGAGACACCTTGTACCATTGTCCTCATACTTGACCATAGATTTGTTAAAACTTATCATTACTGCGCCATATATATTTCTTGTCCTATTTTTTCAGAGTTTAAACCGAATCAATATAATGAAAAATTAAGAGCATTTGCAGAGGTTAACTAATTACTCTTAAGGATTGGCTAGCCACATAAGCATGTTCAACAAAATTGCATTCAAAGTAAAATGTGATTCAATGATTATCTATAATTTATTTTTCTTCATTTATTATTAATAATCTTATATTTAATAGTTCTTATTTTTCAAGCTAGTAGGTCTTTCAAGTAAAAAGAAAATCGAAGTTCCAATAATAAGCTTTTTACTTTAAAATTATAAACAACTCCTCTAGCTAAATTAGTCATTGGAGATTTTCTAAAGAAATCTCTCCATAATTCCATAGCATATTCAAAATAAAATCTTAATGAAATATCTGGAGAACTCTTAAAAATTTATCTGTTCTTATCCTCTAGGATGAATGTTTATAAAGATGTAAAGGAATTTTAGTTATACCCACCATGTGGCTATGGCCTCAATTCTCGATTGTGGTGGGTTAGGGCCATAGTGTGCCTCATCCCGTTCACACAATGGGCCGGGGCAGGTTCGGGTATTTATATTGATCTGGGTCACTCTTAATAGAATTAATAGAATATGGATATTTATGTATTTTTACATTAAACTCTTTCCCTATTAATATATCTGTCAGGGCTCCTTAGAGAGCATCCTATTCCATTTTTTCACATAAATTCTCTATAAAAAAAACTCGGCCAACCCTAATCAGCCGAGATGTCTTCCTCCTCTGAAGCAACCGCCGCCGCCTTCTCCTCGGCCTCGTTCGGCGTCTCCTCTTCGCCGGTGTTTACGATGACCTCTTCTTCTCCTGTCATCACCAGTTCTGCTCCAGCTGTATCCATCGGCCTATCTTCTCCAATCGGCTCGCGATCTGCTTCTTCGCCGACTAGGCATGGCAATGGGTCGGGGCGGGGCGGGGCGGGTATTGCAAGACCTGGACCCGCCCCGTGACTTGGCAGGGCGGGTCCGCCCCGCCCCGTGACCTGCACGGGTCCAAACTTGTTGACCCATGACCTGCCCCATGTGGGGCGGGGCGGGTCCGCCCCGTCGCAACCTAATTAGCTAGTTTGTATTTTTATTTGTGGAAAGTTGTTACCAATTGAATCTGCATAATGTTTATCTCTAAATAATAATTAAAATTCAATATATTAAATCAAATTCATGATACGCTAAAAATTTCAAAAATTAAGGAAAAATTACTCAAATTTGAATAGTTAATCTAATTAGTTATATTAATAATTGAATAAATGTATTAAAATTCTATATATAAAGAAGACATTGATAATCCGTCATCCATCTCATTCTAATATATACTTATTTATATATTATAAGATCAAAGAATTTATGATTTATTGTATACACACATATGTATGTTGAAGTATATTTGAAGTATAAGTTATAGAAAAAATATGTATACTTATATATTGAGCGGGTCGGGTCGGGGCGGGTTGGGGCGGCACGGGTCAATTCTAATACCCGAACCCGCCCCATTGTATAGGCGGGGCGGGGCGGACCCGCCCCATTTGCAAGATGGGGCGGGGCGGACCCGCCCCAAATGTCTCGGGCCAGGGCGGGTCATTGCGGGTCGGTTTTTTTTGACATCCCTATCGCCGACATCCGGCGTTGTCATCTCCGCCGGTCTTAAGCAGGCACCCCGTGCCTGGTTTCACAAGCTCCGCCAGTTTCTTCAGCAACATCATTTTATTGCATGCAAATCTGACACCTCCCTATTTATACGCCGTCGCAATGGTACCACTCTCTATGTCTTAATCTATGTGGATGACTTAATTATTACCGACTCTCATCCTGCGGAGATTAATGCTTTTGTGACTCAACTTAATGCTACTTTCACTCTACGTGACTTGGGGGACCTTCATTATTTTCTGGGCATTGAGTTAAAGCGATCTACTTCCTCTATTTTTCTAAGTCAGCAGAAATACATTAATGAGCTTCTCATGCGTAGCAAGATGCATGATGTGCGCCCGATTGTCTCCCCTGCCGAGCCCGGTTCTCGCCTCTCAGCCTCTGGTGATCCCATGGAAGATCCCAATCTCTACCGTAGTATTGTTGGTGCACTACAATATGTTACCATCACCCGGCCAGAAATTTCTTACGCTATTAATCGTGTGTGTCAGTTCATGCATGCTCCCACGGACATCCATTGGCAAGCCGTCAAACGCATACTCCGTTATCTCAAGGGCACCATAACCACAGGACTCCATCTTCGGCCTTGCACCGATACCCGCCTAGTTGCTTTCTCAGATGCAGGTTGGGCTTCTGACATTGATGACTGTCGTTCCCAACATGATTTTGCCGTTTACTATGGTGGTAATCTTATCAGTTGGGCCTCCAAAAAGCAGCATGTTGTTGCCAAATCAAGTACAGAGGCTGAATATAGAGCCATTGCCTTTACCTCCACTGAACTCATTTGGATTCAACAGCTACTACAAGAACTACAGGCCCCGTTGCACATCCCACCTATTCTTTTATGTGATAATCTTAGTGCTACTTACATGGTTGCTAATCATGTGTTTCATCAACAGTACGGTCCAAGCATATAAAAATTGACTATCACTTTGTTCGCGAACAAGTTACGAATGGATCTCTCATTATTCATCATGTTCATGCGTTAGACCAGATTGCTGACATCTTCACGAAAGCTGTTGGGAACACTCGGTTTACCTCTCTTCGTTCCAAGCTGCATGTCGTCCAATCTCCATGAGCTTGCTGGGGGGTATTAAGGATAGTATATTTCATATTATGGATAATATATTTTGTATTTATTGTTATATTCTCTTGGCTTATTAGGTCCATGTTAAACCCATTGTAAAGCCCTAATAAGCCCAAATCTCTTGTATTTAAACACTCCCTCATCATGGAATAAACTTAACCTTGAAACCCTAAACACTTCTAATTATTAACATCTGATCACACAGAAGCTGGTGATCTCCAACAACAAGCAGTCGGCCAATGAAATAAGATGGGGTGGAAAGGGTCAAAAGGCAAGAAGGGAAGAAATATTATACATAGTAAATCACAAATCACTAACATGTCAAAGACTAGTGATATAAAATGGGGTGAACACAGAAGAAGAGAAGAAATATGAGAAGAAATATAGAACAATAAGTCACAAATCACTAACATGTCAAACACTAGTGAAATGAGATGGGGTGAAAAGGGAAGAAGAAAAATTAATGACTTCTAATATGGAAAAAACGAAAAAGAGGAAAAGGGGAATTAAAAGAAACTAATACTTTCCCTTTTTAATATATCGAAATAAAAATAAATATAATAACACTCCCTCCGTATTGTAATATTTGCTACATTTTCCCTTTTAGAATGTATTTTAATTTTTGTTATATTTATCATTTTGGTAACTTTTGTCTTTTAAAACACTCATTAACCCTTAATATTTTTACTTTTATATTCTCGTTCATATTTTTCCATCAGCTATCATGCTACTTCTACATTAATCATTACTCTACTCAGTGTTCTAAGGGGGCTATAACGTGTCATAGAAACGGGCCTAGACGTAAGACATGGACAATATGTGAGATTATTCCAAAATTACGTAAATGTGATTGTTGATGTTTATTCCTTCAACCCTTGGACCCAACACGTAAGCCCAAAGATTTCGAGTGGAGTAAGTGTAAGGATGTCTAGCCCAACAACTATCAGATGGATCAGGAAAACAAAAGCAATAGCAGGCAATGTAAATAGGTATTATTAACTTCGTAATAACTCCCCCAAGTACAATCTACTTGCTAAAAAGGGCACGTCGGCCGTTCGTCTTACAAGGCAATAGAAGTGCTGCCAGTCAGAATGCTATAGCTAGAGTGCTAATAATAGAAAGTTGCCAACCCTTTACAATGAAATAAATGCTACTATTTATACCCGCCAATGGGCAGTTAGTCCTGATGATGTGGAGGATTGTTAGTGGCTATGGCCCAACCACCAAATCTCCAGCATTAAATGCGCTTCCCGCCAGAATCTGGGTTCCCCGCCTAATTGATGACCACGATCGTCGGGTAGAACCGGGGGCCGTTCGTCTGCGGCCCTTCCTGGGAACGTAACAATCTTTTGGGCCTGGGCCATCTACGGAGATGGGCCTCGGCTGACGACGTTCGTCACGGATGTGCTAACCGACCCTCGGCCGGGACCTTGAGCTGTTATTCCGGAGATAGACATTCGTCCTCATTCCTTCAGGCCAGGGCCCTCCGTGGGCTGGGCGACGTACGTCGGTTTGGGGGTAATTGGGCCGGACCCCTGCTCGGGGCCATTTACCCAACAGTGATATTATTATAAGAAGGTCGGTGAAAGATTGAATTATTGTTATCATTTTTTTTTTCCACTCACATTATATTGAACATTTTAAATAAATTCAACCAAACACTCCCTAATAGTTGACTATAACGGACAAATAAATACAACGGGTCTGGCGTGTAAATTGAATTAGAATTAAATGAAATTCTATTTATTGTGCTTTGAAATGCAAACCAGCATTTATTTTTTACTCTTTTGTGGATGGGACACATTCGTCCAAGATTTGACAAAGATAAAAAGTTTGTGATTGAATCGACCATGGAACTGTTTGAAATTTGGATCTCTCGACTAAGAAATACTCCGTATTATTGGGAGGTAATATTTAATGTTTTGACACTGTTTACATTATTTGACACTGTTTAGTACTGTTTTGATGTAGGATAACTTTCCATTTAAGGAAAGAAGAACTTCATTTTGGAATTGCTACAAAAGGAAAGCAAGAAGATCTTAGTGGGAAGGAAGGAGTATGAATTGATGGGTTGGAATTGATTTTTCTTTTGTGTCTTCCTAAAAGAAACAAAATCAATTTTTTTAAAAATTTGATATGCCCCAACTTTTATAAAACTGTTTTAGGAACAATTTGAAGCATCCAGAAACATTTCTACGTTTTCCGTACGGTTTGGTTTGATCATTTAATGTAAATTGTATGACACCTTTCAAAAATATTTTGCACGAAACAATATAAAATATTTTGGCGTAGTGGAGGGTGGTAAAATATTTTGAATACTTTTTATAAAGCATTACAATGTCTTTGTGTGCAATCTAAAAATAAATTACATATCTAACAAAAAAATGTATTTAGGGGGTGTTTGGAACTGATTCTGCTTCTGCTTCTTTTTTAAAGCAGAAGCTGAGAAGCAGAATCAGAATCAGTTTTCAAAACATGCCAAAACTAGAAAATGGCATTTGGAATAAAGAATTATCAATAATATATTGCAAGTAAATAATTTAATTTACTAGATATAGCAACTCCGAGAGTAAACAAGCCTAACCGAACTAAAACATAGGCATGCTCAAGCTTGTTGATAAGAATGCAACGGCTTGAGCTCGATCGACCCTAATAATTGTTTGCTCGAGCTCGATTCCTGCTGAGCTCTACTCACACGAATTCGGTAAAATAAAACTTCCAATGTCGAATTTGAGTAAAAGGATGAATGTAGATAGGATAGTTTGTCGAAAAAAGAAATGAACATCTTATTTTTGGACAGCCCAAAGTGAAAATATGTAATTTATTAGTTGGGAATAGAGCGGGTGTTATTTATACATACATACATACATGCTAAATAATTATATAAGTAATATACTCCCTCCATCCCATTGAATTCTTTCAACTTTTCCTTTTGGATCGTGCCAAAAAATTCTTCTAACTTCCACTTTTGCAAAAAATATGTTCACATTTATTCACTTTTTTCTTCTTACACAACAACAATCATACATTTTCACTTTATTCACATTTTCTAAATTTGCAAGCCAAATTTGACTTGAAAGAATTTATTGGGACGGAGGTAGTGTATAATAATTTGAAAAAGGATATCCAGATTGATCCGTTTTAAAATATTATTTAAATGAAGTCTATTATATCCCTTTCATAAATGTCATGAATCTACCAATGCACACACATATTTGAATGATATATTTATGTTATTTACTTCCTCCATTCTTTATTGGTTGCAACATTCTCATTTTTCATGTTTGCTAGTGTATACCTTTGACAATAAATATGTCTAAAAAATCAATTAAATCACATTTTGAAAATTTGACGTGAGAAAAATCTATTATATTTCAAAATGGAACTACTCCCTTCATTCTCATTTTGGTTGTCTTACTTTCCTTTTTGGATTGTCCCGAAATCGATGTCATGTTTCCATTTTTGGTAAGAAATTTGTGGTTAATATCATTTCTCTTCATTCTACTCAAATCTCAACCACAACTTTTATTTTTCAACCATTTCATTAATAATCGTGCCAAATTGAAATGAGACAATCATAATGATTATATGAATAGTGTAAATGTCTAATCTTTGAACTATTTAAAAACGGGGTTATATATGCTTATGGTTTGCGAGTCGACAACACAAACATAAGTCAAAAGGAGCTGATCCAATATTTTTGAAATCGAGTTAGATCGAATTTAAGGTAAGTTTTGACCGAACTGCTTACGAGCCTAGCTTACGTGCAATTTGACTGCCAACAATGGTACAGCCATATGACTAATTATTATTGATATTGACGGGCAGGTAGTCCAGGTACACTTAGAAACACATACAGAGTATTTTCAAATATTCTCAAGAACCGGTGGGCGTAGCTCAACTGGTAATGAGGGAGTGTCACAAGGGTTATGTCTGAGATTTGAATCTCGGCAATTGCGATAAAGGATTACTATGCTGAAAAATGCATAGGGCCTCTGCAAGTACTGGGGACGGAGTCCACTCTCTATATGTCAGGTTGTGATTATAATCCAACTTACATCCTCCCATCGTGCTGTCCGATCGGTGTTGGGGGACCTTCACGGGTGGGGTGTGATCCTTCTTTTTTTCAAATATTCGCAGGAGGCTGGATGAGTCGAGACTCAATTGTTGTAGGCCCAATAAAAAACGTGACCTATTCGACCTCTTTCCTATAAGGAGTGTGAACTGTGAACCAAAGTTATCCGTTTTATAAGCACAACATCTACTGGGAAAAAAATTCACAAATCGTGAAATCGTCAAACTTGGATTTCCTGTTCGTGCGCAGATTCCAGGAATCCTATTCCGATACCACCACCGCATTCCAGCAGCCAGTTTTTCAGATTCTGTTACATATACGATCTTATCTGCTAAACCGATCGGTCAGAATTTCAGAACCGCTTTTGCCGATGGAGGAAGACGACCTTTGTACCAAGGATGGAACTCTGGATTATCGAAACCGGCCTGCAAACAAGACTAAAACCGGCACCTGGAGAGCCTGCCCTTTTATCCTCGGTAATTTCAAGTTTCATCTGCGTTTCTGAATTCTGATTAGTGATTATTATTACTGTGATTTGCTGATGATTTGAAATAACGAATCTGGACAGGGAACGAATGTTCGGAGAGATTGGCTTATTATGGAATGAGTTCGAATCTCATGATTTACTTCCAGACTCGTCTGAACCTTTCGAACATTAGCGCTTCTAAGAGCCTCTCGAATTGGTCCGGCACTTGCTACGTCATGCCCCTCGTCGGAGCTTTTCTCGCCGACGCGTACCTCGGGAGGTACTGGACCATTGCCAGCTTCTCCATCATCTACGTTATTGTGAGTCCCCATCTTCTTCGTATTACTATAATTAAGTGGTATTAACGGTCCAGAACAAGTAAGTTTCTGTTTTTGTATTGATCAAGTGGAATCATATCTTATAGGGTAATAATCTATCTGATTATCGAAACGTTTGACCAAAAAACTCAACATCATTAGTTCATTAGTAGTAATTGCGCAACAGATTCAAAAGAGTTGATAAACCCATCCGTTTTTTTGAATGGATGACGCTATAGTCTATAGTTTTTTCAAAGAGATTAATAAAAAGTAGTTGTAATGAGTCAGCTAGAAAAAGTGTGAAATATAAGAAAGATAGTATTGCATATGAAAAGTACAAGTTTACAAAAATAGAAATCTGTTGAATAAAAAACAAAACTTTTCAATAAAGAGTTTAGGTCATTTATTCAAGAATGGGAGTATATATTATATTATCAAAATCACATATTGAAATTTAATAAAATATAAATTAATTTATTTTACTAAAATCAATTTATATTTTAGTATAATAAATCATACATGAATTAATTATGTATGATTAATACTATTATTTTAACTATTTGTTTTAACTGTTAAATACGTAGTACATTATTATATACTCCGTATTACTTTAATTATTAGAACTAAATTAAGGGTTTCATGTATGTGAGCCTGCAATGATTTTGATCTAAGTCTATTCACGATTCAATTTACTTTAATTATCAGAACTAAATTAAGGGTGTCATGTATGTGAGCCTGCAATGATTTTGATCTAATTCTATTCATGATTCAATCTAATTTTCAAATCATAATGGATAGCTCAACTCTCGAGACTTATATTGATAAATTCTATAAATCATTTATGTCATGGCGTTTTTTATATTTGATTTAATTTTTTTATTACTATTATTAATTTATTTTATAGGGGATGACTCTGTTGACGCTATCAGCATCCGTTCGTGGCATCAGCCCAACATGTACAGCACAAGACAAGTGCTATGCAACAGGGTCACAAACGGCAGTGTGTTTTGTCGCACTGTACCTGGTGGCACTAGGGACTGGTGGGATCAAGCCGTGCGTCTCCTCGTATGGTGCGGACCAGTTTGATGATGCTGATGAGAAAGAGAGGAAGCAGAAGAGTTCCTTCTTCAATTGGTTCTATTTCTCCATTAACATTGGGGCGCTCGTAGCTTCATCGTTGATCGTTTGGATTCAAGAAGACGTGAGTTGGGCATGGGGTTTCGGTGTTCCTGCAGTGGCAATGGCAGTTGCGGTTGGCTTTTTCTTCTCGGGGACTCGTTTGTATCGTTACCAAAAGCCCGGGGGCAGCCCTTTGACACGGCTGTGTCAGGTTATTGTGGCTTCCTTGAGAAAACGCAATGTCAAGGTGCCTGCTGATGAAACTCTTTTGCATGAGACATCTGGCACTGAATCTAACATTAAAGGGAGCCGTAAGCTTGGCCACACTAATGAATTGAGGTTTTTCGATAAAGCAGCTGTGGCGGTGGGATCAGATGACAAGAAGAGATTGGTTAGTCCATGGAGACTATGCACGGTGACACAGGTGGAGGAGCTCAAGTCAATCATCCGCCTACTCCCAATATGGGCTACGGGCATAGTGTTCAGCACAGTCTATGGCCAAATGAGCACACAATTTGTGTCACAAGCTGAAGGAATGAACACCAAAGTAGGAAAGTTCAAGATCCCCGAGGCATCACTTAGCGTTTTCGACACAATCAGTGTCATCATTTGGGTCCCAATTTATGACAAGCTTATAGTCTCGTTGGCGAGAAAATTCACAGGTCACAAAACGGGCCTTACCCATCTCCAGAGAATGGGGATTGGGTTGTTCATATCAATTCTAGCCATGGTTTCAGCGGCTGTGTTGGAGATGGTGAGGCTTGCAATGGTGAAGAGAGACAACCTTTATGAGGTTAAGGAAATACCCATATCGGTTTTCTGGCAAGTGCCGCAATACTTCATAATTGGATGTGCCGAAGTGTTCACATTCATAGGACAGTTGGAGTTCTTTTATGATCAAGCCCCCGATTCAATGAGAAGCTTGTGTTCTGCCCTTTCTCTTACAACCACCGCTATTGGGAACTATTTGAGCAGTTTCCTTGTCACCATAGTTACAGACATTAGTACGAGGAATGGAAAGCCCGGGTGGCTGGCCGACAACCTTAACTATGGCCACCTGGATTACTTCTTCTGGCTTCTGGCTGCGCTAAGCGCACTAAACTTGGGAGTTTTTGTCGCCGTGGCAAAAATATATACATACAAAAAGGCGATTAATAGGGACTCCGACCTGGTTGAAGCTGACTGCTGATAATTGTATCCCTTAATTAAGCATCGTCCTTTCTCCGTGTTTTATGTACAGACTCTTATTGGTTGTTTTAATCTATATGAAGTGGAAAAACAATTATCACAGATGTCAAGTTGGTTTGAACTTTACTAGATTTTGCCGTATTAAAGATAGCTTTCCTTTTGTTCTGTTTATTGTTTCTACCAAATGGGTGAGAAAAAAATGAATAAAAATAACATGTGGGTATTGTTCTTCCTTTTTGTCCCAGAATTGGTTCGTTACGATATGTTTTTCTTTTCATATACGGTGATATGCCTATTGCCTATTAATGGTTCTTTACTTCTTTTCATATACCAAGGTTTAAACTTTAAAGGTGAGGGGCGCATTGATATGCCTATTGCCTAAAAACAAAAAAAAATGCAATTTCTAATACTTCAACTGTTATATGCGGAGTACCAACTATTGATGTTATAATTTCAAGTAGGGGTGGATCTGATCCGGTCTCGGTCATTGGGAGGAGAAGTCGGGGTTTGGGCTGGTTTTGGGGTACCCGCGTAGTCCGGTCCCGGTTTGGACCAGTCCTGTTCTATTTTTTTTCCATTTCCTCTGTTTCCAAGCTACAAAAAAAATTTTGGCTCGTCCGGGACCAAAAATGAGACCGCAACCGCTCAGTTTGGTTCCAAACGGGTATATCATGATCGTGTGACATGCTCAGACGGATTAAGGGCACTCCTAGGCCCGAACCAGATTTTCTGGACCCAGTCAGGTCCCAAATAATGCCGGACCTGGTCCACCCCTAATTGCAAGTGTGAAAAGTCTGAAACACGGCATCACTTAGATGATACACCATAGTCTACCATATTATCTAGTTCCTTTTTGTCCTCAACCACCATGGCTTGTCTTTTTTTTTTCTTTTTTTGTCCCTTGAGATAATCATCTTAACTAAACTTTCATTCGTATGATTGTGTTCCTATTGATGGTTCCTCTAACCTCAAAATATCGACATCAATGTAATCCCTAAATATGTTCAGTTCACCACTCAAGACTATATATCACTGTGCATGGTGTTTGCAGATAATATTGCATCGATCGATGAGATGAGATCTGTATTAAAACAAGATTAGAATCATGTAGAATTATGGCGACTCAGATTGGAGTGCAAGTGTTTAAGGTTGAATTGAAACAAGACTAAGCACATGGTGAGAAAGTCTAGCGGTGGTACATAATGGAAACAATGCTACTATCTTTGATGGTAAAATTATCCCTATGAATGGTGTATCCTGGATTGGGATTCTCTGTCTGGCTTTGCAACGAGGTAGGGTGCCTGTCTTTTACAAGCCTTTGGATTCAATTTCCATACATCTCAAACAGTTCCTTCCTCTACTTGCTGCCCTTGGATTGCATCCAGGTACTGTGCTGTGCGGCAGAGGATCCAACTCCGTGTATTCTATAGAATCAAAACGAGTGTGTAAATGGAAGAGTGCATCAGAACTTCTATGTGATTAAAGTCTATTTATATATAAGAAAAGAAATAGCTCATCTAATTACAATTATTATATACCCTCAAAAGCTCATACGTGTCCATCTTACCAAATTTCTCTCCATTGCTATGCTCCTGCCACGTGGATTCATTCAATTCAATTCATTCATTCAACACATAAAATAGAATCATTAATTATGACGCCGAGCAAAACAGCGAAGTAGATTAAATTAAGTCGGTTTTCTTAAATCTAAAAAATCAAATCTATCATCATACCAGTAAAGCATGATTTCACAAGTCTGTAATTTATGCATTCCAATTCTAAAAAACTCAACCGCCACAACCACAAATCCCGAATTCTATTTTACTCAATTTGAAGGTTTTCTTTTCTTTTACTTTATTTTTCTTAGTACTCAATTTAATGCAAATATGAAAACAGTATTTCTTCTGAGAGGATAAAAATAAAACCCTATTATAAACTTATGAGTAAAAAGCGTTATTTTTTTTTAAAAAATATCATTACCATATAGGGTTGTAAATGAATCAAATAATTTGTGCTCGATTTGCGATTCGAATTCGTATAAGATGATTCGAATTCGGAAAATTCAAATACAAATACAAATAAGAATATTAAATTTGATTCGAGTTGTTATCAAATACAAATAAGAATATCAGTATATTCGATTTGAATATTAATCAAATATATTCGATTAATAATAACAGTAATATTAATATCAATATTAAGAGATATTACCCGAAATAGGATTAAAAAAGTTTGCAAATGCCAAAATAGGGCTTCCATGTTTTTATTCCCAAAATAGGATTAATTACTGTCATGTTTTGGCAGTACCAGACTTCAAACATGACAGTATTTTCCAAATTTGGCAGTAATTAGTCCTATTTTGGGAATAAAAATATGGCAGCCCTATTTTGGAATTTTCAAATTTTGTTAGTCCTATTTCGGGGACTTTCCCTATTATTAATAATAATAGTTATAACACTATAATAACTTTTAAAAGATAGCAATACCCTCAATGCGTACAGATTCTAAGCCCATTTGTAATAAATCAGAATATAAATGCGAATACAAATCATTTTTTTTGGTTCAATTGCCTTGCAAATACAATACAAATAATTATGTATTTGATTTGAAGAATAAAACTAGAGTTTTTTTACTTTGATAAATACAATTATCAACTTATTTCACACATTATAAGTATAATTTCTACTATGTGTGTGTCAGTATTTACTCCAAAAAGTTTGAAATAGATTTATATTTATTAATCATAAAATTAATTCATGTTAGTATATTGTGTAACATCTAAAAATGCATTGATTCATTAAATTTAAATTCTAAAAACACATATTAAGTCACAACATGCATTTACAACATAAAAAAAATACGGAGTATAAGAAAAGTTATTTTAAAGTGATATTTGACTAATATTTAACCTATGCTCAAATCGATTCGATACCTATATATAATTTTGTTAACTATTCGTATTGTTAAACAAATACAAATACAAATCAAAATTAAGTGGTATTTAAACAAATACCAATTGTTTCATTTCTAATAGGGAAATTCGCCCTTTTAGTCACTCAAATAGTGCCTATATTGAAATGTAGTCCCCATATTTTTAAATACACACACATACGTGAATTTGGTTATTATTGTGGACTTCCAATTCTGTACACACAAACGAGATAGACTTGCAAAAGACTTTCAGATGATTCCTAATCTAGCAATTGGAAGAATATTTGAACAAAAAATGTACATTTCTGACTATGTAACTGACCATGATCGAAAGAAGCACTATTTTAAATTATCAAATAGAATAAGAAGCCAGATCAAACTGAATTTAGAAAAAATGAAAATAAACTTACAACTTAAAAGTTCACACTATTCATACGAAGTTATAAAAATAGCAGAAGTTCTTGCAATTGAAAAGATATACTTCACATGAACAAAAAATTCAAAGCTCTAACAATCTAACGGTAGAAAGTACATTAAAATGGAATTATATAATTAAGTACTCCGTAATAAATATGTAGAAGACATTGAAATAAAATTGTTATTGTGTACGTGAATCATTACACATTTGTGTAAGAAGTGAGAGAATTTTCTCTTATATATAGTGTTTTTGATATAAGATCAACTGGTTAACAATTAGGAAGGATAATTTTCTCTCATAAGAAAGGAGTTCTTTTAAGTATAAAATAAGTCGGCTAACCATTGAGCGGCTAAATTTTATCTCTAATATGTAATGCTTTTAGGTATAATATAACCAAAAATTGAGTGACAATTTTCTCTCTTATATGTAGTGGTTTTAGGTATATGAAGATAAGATTTTACGTATAAGAAGATTAGGTCATAAGGCACGCGACTAACAATTGAATGAGATTTTTTTTATCATATAATGTTTTTGGGTATAAGATAAGTTGCCTAACAATTGAGCGGGAAAATTTTCTCTCTGATATGTAATGCTTTTAGATATTAGAAGATAGAAGATAAACATGTTATCAATTGAGCGGAAGAACTCTCTCTCTAATAAGTAGTTCTTTTAAGTATAAGAAGATAAGTTGGCTAACAGTTGTGAGGAAGATTTTTCCCTCTCACGTGTAATGTTTTTAGGTATAATAAGGTAAACCGACTAACAATTGAGCGGAAGAACTTTAGGTATTAGAAGATAAACTTGCTAATAATTGAGCGGAGAAATTGAGAGTGGTGATATTTTCTCTCGTATGTAGTGAACTTAGGTATTAGAAGATAAATTTCCTAACAATTGAGAGGGAGAGTTTTCTCTCTCATACACACTATTTTTCAGTATAAGGTAAGATAAACTGGATAACAATTGAGCGGAAGAGTTTTTTTTATATATCATATATGTAATGCTTTTAGATATAAGATTTTAGATACAAAAAACATCAAGCCATAAGTCGTTTCTCTCTCATAAGTAGTGATTTTAGGTATAACATAATCCAGTTAACCATTGAGAGGGAAAATCCTCTCTATTATATCTCTCATATGTAGTGCTTCTAGGTATTATAAGGTAGAAGATAATCTTGCTAACTATTGTGCGGAAGAACTTTATCTCTCATATATAATGCTTTTAGGCATAAGCTAAGTCAGTTAACAATTGAGCGAGAGAATTTTCTCTCTCATATTTCTTTTTACTCCAGGGGGGTCTGGGGGAGGGGGGCTTGAGGGGCCTGGAGTACTCAGGGCTAAAACTCACTCTATTGAGTTTCAAACCCTTGTGTGCCTGGCAGGGGCGGATTGGGCCTTAGGTCAGGGAGGGCCTAGGCCCAGCCTCAAATTTTTAATTTTTTTAACTAGTATATATGTATAAAAATTAGGCCCATCCTCAAATTTCAAAAAAATGTTAAATATGGAGCAGTCCAGGTCCATTATTCCATTAGTCGGTAGGTTTGTTCATCCGCACTCTTCTATCCTTCCAGCCAAGCCCACCATTAGACCATGGCCCAAAATCTCAATTTCCACATCCAACTCCAAGAATGCAGCTCGCAGGGAAAGAGGCAGCAGCGCAGCAGTCCCCAGGAGTACGCAGTGTTCCATTTCAGCAAAACCCCAAATCCCAACCTAAGCTCCGCATTTGGACGGCGCACGGCGATTTGCCAGTTTGGGCGGCTTCACTGCTTAGTTTCTGGCTTTCAATTCTGCTCTTTGGTGGTAAATTACTAAGCTACTAGGTTTTTAATTTAATTACAGCCTTGTTTAGACTTTAGTATTTCAACCTTGTTTAATGTTAAGATTTAGTTTTATTGTGTTTTTAAATCAATTTTAAGACGAAATTACAGCCTTGTTTAGTATGAATTTGATTGCTATTTATAAAGTTGTAATCATCATTTAGAGTAGTATGAATTTACTTGTGATTTGTAATTATTAATCTAATAATTATTAAGAATTAGCATTAGTGTAATAACTAGTCTTATTTTTAATAAAAGTAATGAGGTAAATATAATTGACAATGATGTCATTATCAAATAGTATTAATCAATGAAAACCCGTAGAGAACAATTGTAAAATTGTGATATTTTTGTATTTGACTTTAATGAGAATTCTTTTTCATGTTATGTTTATTTTGTCTTAATTTTGTTGTTACAATAGATTTTTATTCAATATTTATTATTTAATTAAAATGTGGCCCTACCTGGATGCTAAAGCTAGATCCGCCCCTTGTGCCTGGAGTTCGAAACCCCTCACTAGGCACGGTAATCTCACAACCAGATGAGCTGAAATGCTTGGTTAATTTTCTCTCTCATATATATAGTGCTTTTTGGTATTAGAAGATAAGCTTGCTAACAATTGAGCAGAGAAATTCAGCGAAAAATTTCTCTCTCATATGTAGTGATTTTAGGTGTTAGAAGATAAATTTGCTAATAATTAAGCGGGATAACTTTCTTATGTAGTTTTGGAGTTTTAGATAAGATGGCTAAGAATGGGACGTGATAATTTTCTGTTATATGTAGTTCTTTTTTAGTATAAGATAATCCGACTAATAATTGAGAGGGAAATTCTTTCTCTCATATGTAGTGCTTTTAGGTATATAAGAAGAAGATAAGCCGCTAACAATTGAGCGGGAGAACTTTCTATCTCATATGTAGTGCTTTTAGGTATTACTGAGTAGAATATAAGCTTGCCAGCAATTGATTGGGTGAATTCTCATATATGTAGTTTTTTAAGTATAAGATAAGTTTGCTAACAATTAAGTAAAAATATATGCATCAACTGAGCTTTCCCGTGCGTATGCACGGGTACTATACTAGTTTCGACTAAAGGGTAGTTATCTTCCAACAAATAGATTTGCATTTTTGCATGACATAAATTATTTGACATTGATACAATGTCACGTTAAAAAATGATACAATGTGACCGAAATACACATTTTACGACCAATTGACAAATGATCCCATAAGGTGAAAAATGCAATAAGAATCTTGAAGATAATGTGTGAGTCCCAATTGCGGTTGTTTGATTCATTGATTCAATAAGGAGCAATTTTTTTCACTTATATTACCGTTCACATACGCTTTCATCACTGGAGTGACAATTGACATGCGATCCATGGTCAATGACAAAGACACAAGTAAATTATGAGACGATTAATAATGACGTGAGAGGGCTATATAGGTTAAAGACTTGCAGGTTATTTCGAGCATCTTGTTTAGAATAGTACATTAGTACGTCAAAGGTGTTGACAAAGTATGTAAACTTAAGACTTTTACTTTGACTGAAACAATCGGGTATGAAACAACATAAAACGACTAACCCGTTTCATAAGCTTAAAAAGGGATTTTGTTAAAAAAACTTAGAAGGTAAAGTTGTTGAATTTTATAAAATTGCCAGAGTAGTGATTTACTGAACGCATTTGTTCTAATACTTAGCATGAAAAACTGCACGGTTTTGTAACTAACGGAATGCCGCAGTTCGTATACCGTGGTATCACCCCACAGTGAGCACCGTGCTCCACATACAAAATGACATAGTTTTTGTTAGAATCGGAAGATACAAATAGTATAATATAAGAGTGTAGAAATATGGCTAGACTGGATATCACTTCTAATCACATATTAAATACGTTTTCCTAAAAGTTTACTATCTACCCTTATCACAGTAACCTGGTTACAAGATAGAACTTTTGATATAAAAAGAAGGTGTGCAGTGTATTTTGGTTACTAACAAAATAACATCAAACAAGTGATTTGTATATAAAGTGGTCTAAACACTTTAATACTAACATTGCAGATATTAGTATTTAGTAAGGCAGGAGAAGATTGAAAAATTGATTTTTCATTTTATGCAAATTCACACTGTCCTTCATATTTATAAACACAAGATGACTTCTATGAAAAGAGATGTTATCATATGTACGAGGTGTTCTATCGTTGAACGGTTATAACACCATTTCCAACAGGACACGTACATACATAAATTAAAATTAAAAGAAACTAAAACCATTCTTTTAATTAAACTATTTCCATTTAATATATAAAATGTACACACCTCTTAAAACAGCCGCAATGCGGCATCATTTTCATTTATTATAAAAGTTAGTACGGAGCATTTAACTGAGCAAGGAAATCCATGAGGGCCCCAACACCGACCGGACGGCACGATAGGAGGATGTAAATTGGATTATAATCACAATCTGACAGATAGAGAGTGGGGCTCCATCCTCGATACTTGCAGAGGCCCTATGCATTTTAGCATAGTAACCTCTCATCGCAGTTGTCAGGATTCGAACCCGAGACCTAACCTTTGTTGCACTCCCTCGCTACCAGTTGAGCTACGCGTAAATTTATTTGTTAGAATTGGATTTAAGTTAGATTAGAATTTTTACTATCACGTTAATTTATTTATTAATACTAAGCTAATAGGTTGAACTTAGGAATCACTTCATTGATCCCAACCAAAAACATCTCTATTTTTTAAATTGATATAACTTTTTCATTTGTAATTTAATTTTTATAAAAAATATATTATAATTCGTGATTTTTTATTATCTTTCATATGATATCAATATTGAATATGTAAAAAAAAAAATATGTCATACATCAAATAATATCAATGGAGTTAATAAAAAATTAAATTGATCAAAACCTATGAAATGTTAGGTCCTAGATTGATAGTTTTCATCATTCGAGTCCTGTACAGATACACTTCATCTTCAGGTCCTGAAATGATAATTCACCTATCTTTCATGTCCCAAATCGATAAAATTCTATATTATCAAATCTACGGGCTTTGCCATGATAAGCTATATATATCACAATGAATTTCCCGTTAGCTTTCACTCCTTCTGGCATGTTAGAATGAACAACTTTTAACAGCTTTTGTAGATTTCCTCTATACTTCAATCATGTTTTCTCTTTTTAGATTTCAATTGCTTTATAAACTATTGACACGAACAATTGATAATAATAATTCAAATCGTTCCTGGTCCACTCTTAATAATCCCAATGATGCAAGGATCAAATATTTCAAAATAATTTCGACTTTAGGGACATTCCGTCAATAATAGTCTCACATGACGGGCTACCTGTTCAGTTAATTAACAAAGAAATATCTTATTATAATAATCATAACTATCATCTTTCGACTTTTATTAGACCCAATAAATCAAATGATTAGTGGTTCTTTTAACTATAATTACTTTTTAGGTGGTTTATGGAATTAAAGAATATACAATATATAGGTAGAGACTATAGAGTATGGTTTTTTTTTTATAAAATTCAAAATTAAAATGTTATTATATGTAAGATATTACAAATATATAAAATTGTAAGTTAAGTACAATTCAAATTTGAAAAAAGAAACCTAGATTCTTAAAATTAAGAAAGTAAAAAAAAACTTATTTTAAATATCAAAAAAGTATTAAATCTAATCATCCAAAAATACTCATTCATTTTAAAATTAGTTAAAAATCAGTATGCTTAATTTTCTATTTGGAAGTGACACACTATAGGAGGATATATCTTGTCATGGACCATTATTGGCGAACAAGTCATATATTTGTGATTATACAATATAATAAATAGTTGGGATATTGTTAGCGGATCGACAATTATTGGAATTATTATTTTCAGTTTTCCCTTATTCATATTGTAATGCAGTTCGAGCCTTTACCCGTGCCGTGCACGAGATACAATGAAATTTATCCGGGTGGAAATTTTCTAATTACATATGCTGTGCAATTTAATGAGATTGTGTTTGAGACAGATAAAATTAAATTTATTTCAATAGTTGATTATATGTGTAATTAATGTTCTTACAATAAAATGATAGCTGAAATCAACTTATGTTTACATAAAGATGATTAAAAACTAATTTCATTTGGATACAATAGAAAATTAACAAAGACATTTTGAATTTCGCCATCAAAATGCTATATATAGAGAAATAGTGTGTTTGGATCGTTCAAAATAATATTCACTTGAGAAAAATGTATAATCATCTATTGTTATAATCAATTAAATTCACACTTAATTGTCGATAATTATAACTGACATGAACATATATATGTATATCATTACCTCTGCTCCAAAAATGGTTTGTCATAGTAACTTTGGATAATGATTTTAACAATTATATTTGTATATAGTTTATAATGATTATGCTTTTATGAAAATACTCCCTCCGTCCCCCTAAGTTTGTCTTGTTTTACCTTTTTCGTTCGTCCCACTAAGTTTGTCTCATACCATATTTGGTAATATTTGAGTGGTTAAAATTCATTCTTACTTTATTCACACTTTATCAATTTAATATCAACCACACATATCTACTTTTTCTTAAAAACCACACCACACCCATTTATCCCAAACTTAGGGGGACGGAGGTAGTATAATTTTTATATTCAAAATAATTCGTATTAAAATATCATTAGTCAAAGTTGACTATAATTGATAAAGAAAAGTTAAGTTGACAAATCTTTTTGGGTTAGAGGGAGTAGAACAATATAAAAAATTAAATGTCCTTGTATCATGTGCACGACACGGGTTGAAATATAATACGAAGTACTAGATATCAATTTATATCTTTTGATTCTAAATTGAACTAAACAACTTCAGATAAATTATATTTACACGGTAAAATAGTCTAACTTTTGTTTCAACATATTTAAACATTTAACTTACAAAAAGGATAACAAGAATATGCACAAAAGAGTGTACCAAGTGGAGATTTGTTAACTACTTTTTTCGTCCTTTATAAATTTGTCACCTTTCTTTTATTTGTTGTTTTAAAAATTGTCATTTTTTCTTCTAATCAATTATTTTGTGGTTCACATTATTTCTTTCTCCTATACACAAATCTCAATTACACAGTTTTTACTTTATTACTTTTTGTGCTGATCAAACTTAGAAAAGTTATAAAGGATAGAGAGAGTACTAATGTTATGTTTGAGCAACTTAAGGTCCCAATGAATCATATGGTTGTAATTCTATTATCAAAATATAATTCTAAAATAATTTAGTAGTGAAAAGTTTTTTCAAAAGGTATATTTTCTTTCATTTTTACTCATATTGATTATAGATTTATAGGTGATGAAAATTAAAAAGTCGAGAACTCGAGATGTGGATATATTTTACGTATTATTTGTACATGAATAATCGATAGTTGAGCTTATTAAAAGCAGATTATTAATCATTGAGATTATTATTCTCATTCTTTCCTTTAAAATATGGTAAAATGTGGACATGATAGCATGACAAATATAGAACATGGTATTTGATAATCTGATGAAAGTTGACATTTTGTCAAACAAATTTTAGTTTCCATTGATTTAAGTATTTAACATTTTTCTACTTTAACCCCCCCCCCCCCCCCCCCCATGAATTAAAATGAGTGTCATGATTAAATTACAAATCGTTTAAGTGTCACTTGACTTTAACCTGCAGTATAGGAATTATTGTTTAAAATCAATGGAAATAATAATTCATCATTTTTTATTTAAGTATAGAGGGTGGAAAAAAGTGATTTCCTTAGGATGAAACAAAATTGAGTTTTATGTGACAATGAACCAATTAGAGATCAAATTTCGATATCGATATATTTATTTGGTTGTTCTTTCTCTTTATATAGTATGAAGAGACACTCACATCTTCAAATACTTTTCTCTATGTTCTATAATAAAACTAAAAATAATACTCCGTACTACATTACATCTTTTACCCCCGGGTAAATATATAAAGCACTCCAAATCTGCCAAAAAGCAATTCAGATTTGCTCAAGCCTCCATAGTCCATACGTTTACAAGTGATATATAAGAAGAACTTTTCTAAAAAGATAATACACACATAATTACAAACTACAGATTAAGAAAGATTACACACATAATAATACGTTTACAAACTCAGATTAAGAAATATTATTGCATATACTAAATACGGGATTCTCCATTTTCATCATTTCTACATGTGTAGATCAACTAATGTTCAAGAACCAAGTGTCGAAGACCAAAACCAAATCAAATGCTTCAACCTACAGATTAAAAGGAAAAAAGGTTAGCAACTAATCCCAAGTGTATGCTATTTTATTGCATTTTTCATTTATATTCTTTGCTATAAAAATTTACTAATTGAGTGCTAGAATTAATGTGCTATACTTTACTTTTTGTTATTCTTATTTACTTGATTTTTAATTGTCCAAAATAATGATGTTTTAAAAAGAATCTGATCTTCATCTCAACAAGCGTAAAGAGTTAAGGGATAAAGGTTCGGGATATAAAACTTAAAATTGCATATTCCATGTTTTTTTGGATTGTAGTTTTTTTTACACGTTTTGATTTAAATTTTTCAAGGTGATTGTGTAAGAATGCAGGAGTGAAGAACAATTACATTTGCATTATAGAAATATCATCTCAGGAAAGAATGGTCTATTAGAAGTTCAAACATAATCTTTGTATTTGAATATTTATATATAGCTACTAATGTCAGGAACTAATGAAAGAAAATTGGACAAGAACAATAACACTAGGGAAATATTATTCTATTTCAGTCACACATGTGTATTGTAAAAATATATAAGAACCTAGAGAAATATGCACTTTAAAATATACGTACAATATATACATACATATTTTATGCGCGCACACACATATATACTAATAACTTAAAGTGAATTTGATTAAATTGTAGATAAATTTAGAAAATTATGAGATTGTTCTAGACACACAAGTACCAATTTTGTGAAAACACAATATATTTGGACAGATTTAAAATTGTGAGTGCACTTAAAAATGCAAACTGTAGGTAAAATTAAGTACAACGAATACTATTAGATCCCTCAAATGCCTTGAAAACAGCACAAATGATTTCACATGTGTTTCAAATATATTCAAAATAATGAGAGGATGATATATAGTGTATATATAATGCTTCAATGTTTGGGTGTAGCTTGAAAAGTGCACGTTGTCATAATTTTTTCATTCAAAATCCACATTTAGAATTACGACGTACAAATTAAGTCAAAATGAGACCAAATTAAAATGACTTTTTCAAGTAAATTGAAGTGTTACAAAATAGATCATATTGAGATTTAAACGTATTCATGAAAAAGAATGACAATAGAACATACTATCGTATATATTTATGATTAATATCTCAATATATATATATATATATATATATATTTAAGCGTATATATATGTACTTTTAACTCTTAACTATGATTTTATTTTTAGAAATTAAGGGGTCTATCTAAGTATTTTTGACATAATGCCCCGAAGTAGACAACTTTTTGGTATTTACCATTTTCATTACCAAATCAAAACTCGGTAATACGAACTACAAGGTATATACGATGTATAAAATTAAAAAAAATCAATTTCGAAAACAAAACTAATCAAGAAAAACATCCAAAAAAGTTTTTCATGAACTTTTAAAAAGAATGTAAAAAATTTAAGTAAATTGCGAGTGACCTAATTTCATCTATTCATAGATTTGCCTTAAGTCCACTGCGAAATTCATATTTGAAGCAATGTAAAAATTCAACATAAATTGTAAGAGTAATACAAGGTAAAAATGATATAGAGTATTCGAAGGTAAAAACGATAGATGAAGTTCACCTCTCCGGGGGTCTTTTCTATATAGTTTTCGATGACATATATATGTTCTCAATTTTTTCTGTATTATTTGGCCAGTTGTATCTTCTCGAAAACGTAGAGGCAGTTGCAATGAAAGACCAAAATGGGAATAATGATTTCATGTATCTAGAATTTTCGTTTGTATCAAAATGGGCCAAATTTTTTATTAGTGGACTGGACAGCCGAAATGCAAAACAGGAATTTATGTATCCATGATATGCTCTCTCATAAATGAGCCCAATTGTTTATTGGTGTGGTGCTATACTTTTAGCATTTTAAATTTCTAAATCAAGATAATTTTTACTTTACTTTTTTACCACATGTAGTCATGATATATAGCTTTCTTAACTATTTCCAAAAATAACTTTTTTAGAACGAATATTACTAATTCACTAGGAATATAACATCATAATTGCTTTGTCAAATTGTATACATTACGACACACAAACTGTTTTGATGAAGTTTGTAAAGACATGGAGAGAAAATTTAGAACTACACATCTATTTTACTAAAGTAATAAAATGGTATAAAAAAAGGTTGGCAAAGTCCAATGATTTCATTCTGGATCAAAAAAATTACCTGACATACACATACTTATATATGTATGAATAGTTTATAAAATAAATTTGGCTAAAGGGTCAAATAGGCCCTTGAACTGACTTAAAGTGTTCAATTAACCCCTTATATAGAAGGTTCTGCCCGGCCGTCACTAATTGGGGAAGTTCCCGGTGGAATTTTTTTATGAAATTTTTTGAACATCTTCTTCATTAAGTCTAGTTTACCCATTCCAAATTTCAGCTAAAAGTTCAACCGGGAAGGCAGCCAAATGATTTTCCGAAATGTACCGCGCTGTTTAACTTTGCAGTTATCATCGAAAAATCATTTGACTGCCTTTCCGGTTGATTTTTTAGCTGAAATTTTGTATGAGTAAACTAGACTTAATGAAGAAGATGCTCAAAAAAATTCATCAAAAAATTCCACCAGAAAACCGCCCCAATTGGCGACGGCCGGGCAAAACCTCCTATATAAGGGGGCTAATTGAACAATTCAAGTCAATTCAAGGGTCTATTTGACCTTTTATATATATCACACCGTTGCTATAGAATGGATCGTTATATATATCACACCGTTGCACAATATTTAAGAGAGAAATAGTAGGAGTAATGAATACTGTAGAAGAGTATGGAAGAAAGTGGAAAAGTAAGAAAGAGAAGATAAAAAGTAGATAAGTAAGAGTAATTCATATTTTTAAAAGAAAAACTTACCAAAATGTAAAGTGTAGCAAACTTTTAAATACATCTTAAAAAGAAAAATGTAGCAAACTTTTAAATAAATAGTTTATAACCATGAATAAACTTCCAAAAATTTGAAGTATGTTTTATTTTTAACATACAAGTTTCCAAAGTAGAGGTGTGTATGAGCTTTATTTTTGGAAGAAAATAGTGTTACTTTTATTTGAGAAAATGAATTATAAATGTTTTGCTTCTTTTTAGTTAAGTTTCTCTTAATTAGGGTAGATAATTACTTGATTGGGGAATTATATCGTGTATTTAGTGACTTTTATTGTTATAAAATTTGCTTATTTTTAATTTACCACTAACAGAGTATCTTCTTTGTGTATGCAACACCATTAGCGACGTTAGATTAATTTATCAATTTGTTACTCCCTCCGTCCTATTTTACCTGTCCTACTTTCCTTTTTGGGTTGTCCCAAAATAAGTGTCTTCTTTCCCTTTTTGGAAAGAAATGTGTGGTCTACACCATTTCACTTTATTATACTCAAATCTCAACCACAACTTTTACCTTTTCAACCACTTCATTAATAATCGTGCCGAGTCAAACTAAGACACATAAAATGGGACGGAGGTAGTAATATATTATCATAAACACCATACTACTAATAAATCAATCTATTTCTTAATATAAATATCATAAACACTATAGCATGGGCGGATCTATGTTGGGGCAGGGGTGGGCTCCAGCCCAGCCCAATTTATTTTTATTATTATCGGTATAGGTTTAATTTCCAGCCCACCTCAAAACTAATGTCTAGCCCAGCCCAAGCCTACCAACTTTGTAATTCTATTTGATTATTAATTGAATTTTTTCAGTAGATAGTAAAATAGTTTTTATTTATTATTATAAATTTATAATGATTAAAGATAGAATTAAAGATTAGAAAATGATTTATTTATAATGCAATTGAAGAATAGAGAACGATGTATTTACTGTTTAGGCATGTAAGAATGGATTCAAAATCTCAATTCAATTTTAAAATTGGGAATACTTATTAGTTTTATGTACATCGACTATTTTCATATCAATAAATACTAAAATCTTTAATAATCAATAATAAAATTATAAATCACACTAAAAACGTTTAAATTTTAGCTAGATATGCTACCTCTGTCTCATTTTATTTAGCCATCTTTGACTCTTTACGTACTCAAAGATGGTAAACTTCGATCCATCATTTTAACTCATGTATTAATGTGAAACTTACTAAATTTATACTTTTATGATAAACTTTTTAACAAAGAACATTTCCATTTCATTTTCATATTATCAATCTTATTGTATAAATATATAGTCATTCAAAGTTTAACTTCTTTGACTTGAAAAGTCAAATTAGTCTTAATAAAAGTCGGAGGTAGTATATAGTTTATTTCTATAAATTATAAGTTATGAATATGCTCGAGTCCAGATCGAACTGAACATGACTATGCTCGAATTCAGCTTGAATAACTATTCAAACTCAAAAAAATAACGGCCGTTTTTTTTTGTTGTAAAAACAAACTATTTAAACTAAAATTTAGTCCGTGTTCGAGATTGAAGCTCGTTAAGCTTTGGTCAGTAAATTAAAAATTCGAAATCATGATCGAACTCGAGTAGTTCGAAAAAAAACTCACTTCAATAACTATTAGTCCTAAGCTAAACCTTTTGTATGTAATAACGAAAATTTTTACTGCTTAGCCCACCCCACCCCTCATTCCTGAATCCGCCCCTGCACTATAGTACAAATATTTCTTAAAGTATTATTATAAGAGATATTACCCGAAATAGGACTAAAAAGGTTTGAAAATTCCAAAATAGGACTGCCATGTTTTTATTCCCAAAATAGGACTATTTACTGCCATGTTTTGACAGTACCAGACTTCAAACATGGCAGTATTTTTCAAGCTTGGCAGTAATTACTCCTATTTTGGGAATAACAACATGTCAATCCTATTTTAGAATTTTCAAACTGTTTTAGTCCTATTTCAGGAACTTTCCCTTATTATAAACCACACACTACTACTGTTTAATAAAATAAATTTTATTCCTTGCAACGCACGGGTGAAATACTAGTATTGGAATAAAAAGGATGTATGAGCTTATAGAATATGTGGAAATCAAAGGAGATGATATAGATAGTGGCAATAAAGAAAATTAGTGTAGTTCAATTTAAGAGAATTGATACTATTTAGACCATCTAAGAAATAATGTATATCTTAGTAGAGAACTCTTCTTGTCAGGCCGGCCTGACGGGAACCTCCGTCCGGCCGAGCCCGTTTGGGCACCTTCCCGGTGGAATTTTTTGATGAAATTTTTTGAGCATGTTCCTCATCAAGTCTAGTTTGTACATACCAAATTTCAGCTCAAAATTCGACCGGGAAGGCATTCAAATCATTTTTTGAAGTTGACTGCAGTTTTATATGTATACTTTGACGCAGTCAACTTCAAAAAATGATTTGAATGCCTTCCCGGTCGAATTTTGAGCTGAAATTTGGTGTGGACAAACTAGACTTGATGAGGAACATGCTCAAAAAATTTCATCAAAAAATTCCACCGGGAAGGTCCCCAAAAGGGCTCGGCCGGACGGCTCTCCCGGTCAGGTCGGCCTGACATGATGATTTCTCTATCTTAGCAAATGAAATAGAACTACTAGAGTTCAGGTTGCCGAGCTTGAAACAACACTCACGAGTCACGAATGAAGTATATACTCGTTTCTGAAAATGATGAAATCAAGACATGAAAATGTCAAATTACTGCAAAGTTGAAATCAAGATATGAAGGAGAACTTTTGGTTATGAAGTTTGAATCTACGATGATTGAAGAACCGGCATGAATAAACAGAGACACTTTAGATGTTCACATCTGCCATCTTTTTTCTTTCTTTCTTTTAGCTTCAGGCCGCTGCTCATCCAAATTGAGGTTATTGCAAGTTTGCAACATTAAAGAGGTCGATGTTTTAACATTGAATGACACCAGTTAGATAATGACAATGAAATTAAGAAAAACTCAAGTCCTACATTTTTCAACTGGTTCTATTTTTCTATAAATATCGGTGCACATATTGCTTATGATTTGAATTGGGACCGAGACAATGTAGGCGGATGTGGGGATTTGGCAACATTCACCATGGCTATCGATGTGCTAAGCTGTTATAGGTACCTTCGAGGGAAAGCTAATCAAGAAGAGTGCTTTGGCTGGAATGAAATGTGGGGTTTTAGAATCCCTCCGTTTGTAAGATTTTCTTTTGGCAGGCTTGCACAGGGAGTCTTCCTACAACAGACACTGTGGGCAAGGAGGGTGGCCGTGGAAGAAGTGTGCTCTTTCTGCTCTTCTGCTGCAGTGATGAGGGAGGTATGGAAGCCTTAAGGTTGGGAGGTTGCAGCGATGGACAGTTCATTTTTGGAGTGAGTGGAGGCTGCCTGTGGTGAAGATTGAAATTCTAGCTGCTGCTGCTCCACACCGAAGGTATGGCGAAAAGCCGAAAACCTTCCTCCTGAACCTCCAACTACCTCCACATACACTAATGCGTAAGCTTAACTACCAGTATACTTAACCGTGTGAAAACAGTAATTTCAACTATGAAAGTAACGCCTAAGCTACCAGTAATTTCAAATGAAACCAGTATGATTTCAACTTAGTTTTCATGTGAAAGCTTTCACATCAAGGTACGCTTAAGCTTAACTATCAGTATACTTGACCATGTGAAAGCCTTAGTAAACTGGTATAACATACTTAACCGTGTGAAAGCCTCCACATGTGAAAGACACCCAAATCTTAACCGTGTATACTGGTTTGGACTCGGTTCCAGTCTATTTCCATTTTCGATTTTTAGCTTATTTTTAAAGAAAAAATGAAAGTGGTCTGTTACGTTCCTATTTTGGAGGAATGTTGATCAAGTTCTTTCACCTGTCCTATTCCTGTCCGAGCCAGTTTCAGAATTATGTCTGCGTAAGAACTGAGAAGCCTAGTAGAAACATCTCTTTTGCATGAGAGTGCAGATACCGAGTCTGCTGTCATCGGCAATGCGGCATGCTTGATCATACTAAGGATCTCTGGTATGCACTAATTTAAGGAAAAGCTTATGTGTTTCATTTGATAAAAAATGGTAATGCTTAATAATTATTGGAATGAAAGCAAGGAGATGAGTACAACTCATACTATTTTGGTGTGTTGAAGGATATTACGACAGAGAGGGGTCTGGCGTAATGACTTCTTATTCATTCTTAAGAAGATTTCGATAGAGAGGGATATTGCTTTAAAACATTGCCATTGTTGACCAGAGATTAAGCAAAAAAATTGCCAATCCAAAACCGACCAAACTTGTATAGTTGTATGATCATAGAGACATAGATGTTTCAGTTTGTGATAGGTTGTCTTTAAAATTTGACGAAAACGTATCAAAACCATGTGAAAACAGACAAACCCATCAAAAAGTAACCAGAATTAACTTAAGTAATTCAATTCAGTTTTTCTATTTTCATTATTAAAAAACGAACAGACTAAGTTAAATAGACCAAACAGAACTGCCAACCGAGTTATTTTCCTGCAATCAAACTGAACCCAAGTGAACAATAGAATAAGCTTTCTGCTACTCTTGATTCTAAATCCTATAGAACCTCCTTATTTATTATGCTCATGATCAGTCCATATTCAATACTGTTTTCTGCATATAAAAGTTAACGTGGATGCTTTGGCAAGGCATCTCTTTACATGAAAGACTTGATAGATCCGTAGAGACTGCAGATTAAAAAACCATATAATTTCATAATAAACAATATAGGTCATATATACATGAATAATAGACCCCCCCCCCTCCCCACACACACACACACAAGTAACAATTAACACTTGTAATTACAAGAAGGGCTTCATCACAAAATCTTGTAACTACATGAATTAGAACAGATTCTATAAACAGCACCAAGCAACGTATAGAGAAAAAAAGAGCCATATATACAAAACAAATCTTAAGAAAACACATCGTGACATCAAATTTATTTATGTTTTTTACTAAAATTTATATATTTTCATAATAACAATATAAATCATATATACAGAGCAAACTAACTAAGCTTACAAAGAAACTAAGATGGTGATAATAATACAATACTCTTTAACATTTGATGAACAATTGTGATACAATGAAGGCAACTTGGCAATCATTCACTTTCAATTCAAGACATTTTCAGAAATACAATCAGAGTTGAGTAGCATACTTCGACTAGTATTTTTGCTCCTTGAAGTCCTCAGTGGCATCAAATAAAATGGCAGCAAACCATTATCTAAGTTTCCAGAACTACATTTCGCATTCCTGTTCCTTTCTGACAGAAGAAACCTCCCATTATTGTTATTATGATTATTAGCATTATAATATCCAACACCTTCAGAAACACTACTCCTACCCGGAATCACTTCAATCTTATCATCAGTCGAATTTCTAGCTCTAACGACGCTGCTGCTACGTGTAAGCCTGTTTGGCTTTACTGAATTATCAAGACTCAAACGTGTACTGGATTCCCCAGCTGCTGACAAGTTTACACCATTGGTGTCACCGAGTTTTTTCTTGAAACCAAACACATTCCATACTTTCTTCCTCCACGTGGAAGCCTTCTTTGTTGTGCTTTCCAAGCATTGATTATTATTATTGTTATTATTACAAGATTCAACAGCAGCAGGGGTTTCTGTGGGGAAAGACTCTAACTTTTTGATGGAACGATCTTTGACAGACTTAAGGTGCCAATCTTTTAGCTCTTTCTCTGTGATAACCAGCTTGACCCTTTCAGGCTTAGTAGACTCGTGATGGTGACACTCTACAGAACTGAGTACAGAACTGGAGCGGTCAGAAGTAGTCTCCATTTGAGAGAAAGATGAATCTGAATTAGACTGCCCAGAGATGTTCCTAGCTACTAAATAACCATCCCAAGATGCCCTTGGCTCATCCATCATCATAATATGGGGATTTTCAACAGAAATTCGAGGTTCAGTGTCACAAGATCTTCTACCCATTGCGTTTTCCCCAACATCAGATTGCGTCTCCCTGAAGTTTTCCATGTTCTGCTTACCACTCTTTCTAATCATAGGAAGCCCATGAGCAGCGTGAGTTTTAGAACTAACCCTCTTGGCATTAGCATTCTGCTTTTGCCTCCATTTTTGCAACTTCTTGCTCAAAACTGAAGCAGCTTCCCAGAAATTCCCAGCAATGTCCCTCAAGTCTTTAGATTTCTGATTCCTAGACTGGACTTCGAGATCGATATACTCCTTCATAGTCTTGAGTTCCCCTTCCTCCATGTCAACATCATTCACAATCGGAATGCTAGGAGTAGAAACCCTTTTTTCTCTGTCAATTTCCGCATTCTTAATTGGTTCTCCAGAAACACAACCTAATTTGGGGCATCCAATGCTCTTCGTTTCCTCTTCAATTTCCGCAGTGGGCCCAATCTTACAGTCATTGGTGTCAAACAGAAGCGCGAGAGTGTTCCGATCCCTAACATCGCAAGACACGCGACGGGGCTCAGAGGAACTACACGAACCCTCAAGGTGAATACCGGAAACTGACCTACTCCGCCGGAGATCCGGCGCGAAGGAGGACGAGGGATCTCCAGCTTTGTTCCGACGACCATAAACTCCAGCATTGCGTCCAGCGTCACCGGATACGGGAGGAAGCAAGGACGGAATGATGGGCAAGGAGGAGAGCTCGGGGTCGGCAGAAGCGTCGACGCCGGAGAGACGTTCGCGCAAGCACGCGGCGCAGATTCCGGTTGAGGGCTGGGCTCGGTGGCGGTAACATGCAGAGAAGTTGCGGGTTCGGGTGAGTGGATCGGGTTTGAGCGCCATTGATTTGGGCGAGAAGAGCATTAGGGCGCATAATAATGAATTGGTCAAGAGTAGGAAGGGGTGGGAGATTGCAGAAAGTGACAGTGAGAAAAGCAGAGAGAGACGGGGGCACGGGCATGCGGGTCCATTCAGTGGGAGTATTTATTAGTACAAAAAAGTTTGCACCTCTCAAATATGAGGATCAGTCAATATCTGTAGAACATGACTGATTAATACTACTCAATACTCAATAGGTGGAATAACTCAAATTATGGGATTTTGTTTAATCCTTGCCCACCTTTGTTTATAGAAAAAATGATAGAAATGTTGCTTCAAATTTATAGAAGAAAAAATATGAGTAATTTCCTTTTATAAAATGTAACTAATCTTTATTTATTAAACATTCTAATCACTGTCCCCGAGCCTTTGAAAATTTGCATTACTGGTAGCTGAAAGAGTCACCAAAATATTTCATTGAGAAATATCTTTCAACTTTTAAAAAACACCGAAAAAGGTCATTACAAAAATTTCGACAATCACGACAGTATGACATATGTGGTGACGGCAGTGACATTCATTGACAATTTTTCCAAATATTTATATTGTTAGTTAACTTTTTGTTCATGTGTAAAAGGAGTAACTTCTTTGAATATAAGCATCAATTTTATAATATTTTAGAAAAACCCAACAAAATAATTTCATTAAAATAATATGATTCAAACTCCGAATTTTTTAATCAAATGGAAATAGTGTTGATAGCTTCCCGGTAAAGCCGAAGTGCTAAAGAGAAGGGAGAGCTAATATATATATATATCTATATCTATATATATATATATATAGAGAGAGAGAGAGAGAACTTGCAATAAATGAGTTCTGAACCTTTTACCCCCAAGGGGTATTCATGGAGGGAACATGGGTTGGACTCTGAGGCCTTAGACCTGAGAGACATGATTACAACAATGGGCCACTAATGGATTGTTTTACGTGTGTTCTAACCCGCTAAAGGTATATTGATGATCTCTGTTAATGCTGCATCCAGTCTTGCCAGTGAAAAACCCCAACGACGCAACATGTTGTTGTTGGGGTCAAATTTTGACCTTAGACTCTGATACCATATGAGGATCGTCACGCTTCCACTACACCAAAAATAGTGCAACACATTTCCCTCCTTATAGAATAGGAAAGGCGCCACATTTCAATTGCACTAGCAGATGGGGAAATTAGTGACACCGCATCCCCGCAGTCCAATAGATCCCCAAAGGAAAAGGGATAGAATAATAGTAAGGGATGGATCATGCCACATTGTGATAAAGCAAGTAAACGAACGATGTGTTAATCGCTCGAGCACTCGATAATCTCGTAGATGAAGAGCAAGTAAACGAGAGACATATCATACATGATAAGATCTTGTGGTGTCCGCCAATTTCAGACATTTATTCATGATTTTTTGGAGAAAAGAAAGCTCATAATACTTGATCCTACTATAGCGGTATATACCCAATAATACACTTAAATTTGCGATAAATGGTTAAATGAATAATTAATACACCATTGGTGCACAATTTATCATTTGCTTTAGAAATCCAATTTACCAAGAGCTATTAGACTCGTCATCTATGAAAAAAGGAAGACACATGGATCCATAATAAAATAAGGCGTGAAATAAGGATTGATAAACACATAGGGTAGAGGGTAACATTGTAATTTGAATAGGCTTATATAAATACAATAGATTCCCAAAAAAAAAAATACCCGCGTAAGTCCGTAAGACCCTCCCTCCATATTGCGACTGATGTTCCACACGTTTCGCATACATCACGTTCAAATTCAAAGTGTTCTACTTTAGTTTTAAATATTTGTTAAAAGTCCCAATTTTCTGAAAGTGGATTACTTTCTAAGTTTATATCTCATTTTATTGCTAAGTTTATACTACGTACTGATTTTGTTCATTTGTGAACCCTAGTTACACAAGAACGCTTCCAAGGTGCTCCCCATTTGATGAATGTGGATCTGTTAGTGGTTAAATAAATAAATAAATAAAAACTCTTCAGATAAGTGAATTCTATAATACCCTTGGCCCAAGCATTGACATGAACCAAAAACTTCAACTAACCAAACGTAAACTTCATACTCCGTATTACTGATATTAGTACACGATTTTGATTCAGATTGACTACTCTTTGAAACAAAGTTTTGCACCTATATATTTGCAAACACGGGAAGCTATAAATAATACAGAGTACTGTGGGTGATCCTAGTTCTAGACCATAATTGGACAAGCAGTTCTGAGTATCAGAACTCGATCTTGTTCTGATTCTGAATGTCCGAAATCAATGTAATTGTGGGTACCCATATGCCATAACTATATCCAGTTCTGATTATCAGAACTCAATCTGGTTGTAATTACCCAAGAGCAGACAACTGCTGGCCGGTTCTAATTCACAAAAATGGGCAGATTCAGTGGAATTGAATTGAACTGGGTCAGGTATTGTAAATCCACACACAACCAGGAAGCGGGACAATATGACCAGTTCTTGTTCAACTTTTAAAGGGATAGGTACCTATGTGCCTGTTCTGAGCCAGCCTAGGTCTGCCCTTAGTTCCAGACAAAACCTGGACCAAGGTCGAACCCAACAGGCCAACACTAGTCTTTGATAAAGAGGTCATTAAAATCTCAGAAAGCATTATTAGCTTAAGGTCTATAGTGTCACAGTCTTCCTCAGACTAAGAGAAAAGAGCAAAAGACACCTAGCTCAGAAGATAACATCGATCAAGGCAGACAACCAGCGAGTCTTTATGAAACTAAGACTAAATCAACAAGAAAACAGTGACTAATAGTAAGAAAGAACAAGTCACCAAAGACATCAACTATGGATAGTACTCATTAATGTGATGGAGAGGTAGACTCAGGCGTAAACGATCTTGAATGGGATCTTGATGACGCACTAGTAGCACTCAATGAATGGCTTCTCGAGGAGCAACTCTTGTGAGAAGAACGCCGCCCACGCCTATAAGAATAAGAAGAATCAGTCCATTTGTAGCTCTTCCTAGGAATCGGCGAAACACTTCTTGAGTAGCTCCTTCGATGGCCACGAGGAGGAGATACACTGCTGGGTGTGTAACTTCTCATGTACCTCCGGCGTCTGGGTGAGATGCTCCGAGAAATTGAACGATATCGCTGACTTCGACGGCTATAATAATAATCTCTTCTTTCATCAGGGGAACACCGGTACGCACTCCTCCTGTTGTAGTAGTAGTAATCCCTGTCATTGGGTGAATGGTACCTATAGACAGGGGAGCAAGGAGAACGGCTGCGTGGCGAGCGTGACACAGATCTTGAGTAGGATATTCCACGGTCATACACAGGAGAATATGGAGAGTAAGAGCGGTCTCTATAATATGGTGAGTATGATCTACGTCTACGCCTATAATATGGTGAATTAGATCTACTCCTGTTCCTGTATCTCTCAGATGAAAGGGAGCGACTTCTAGAGTAATCTCGCGAACCCCGTCGATCTGCATTCATAAAAATATTATAGATAGCATTAAGATTTATGATAAAAGTTATTTCAACTTATAGCAGCAGAATCCGAGTATTCTGAAAGGATAATTGTTTGTTGACACTGGCTTCAGCCACAAGGCCATGTTTTTTCATTATTAAAACAAAACAAACAAAACAAACAGATTTTGGAGACCGGAGAGCACACACTCAGTATCAGTTTTTGTGGTGGCAATCTTAGAAATAGACTCGATTAGTATAGCCATAGCCCATAGGTCTGGGACTTTTAACTTATTATGCAGTATATCACAGAATTTTTAATTTTTTAATATCATAAAAACAGTTATACAGAAAACAAGACCAGAAAAAGAATGTTTCAATATAAGCTTATGATTAATAAGTCTGAAAAGCTTTGGTTTATTATAGATATCATATTATCAGTAAAATTTATGGTATAGGTTATTTTAACTTATATGGCTGCAGAATCAAAGAATTCTCAAAGGAGAAGTGTTTGGTGACCACTCACTTAAGTCATACAAGGCCTTTTTTTCTCATTTCTTAACAACATCGAAGCCTTAGTCCCAAAAGATTTTGGTGTTCGCTAACAGGAATTGACACATGATATCGGAGTAAAAAACAAAAGATGAAAAAGATAAGATAAAAAACTAAGATAAAGATAAATGTAAGATACAGATAAATATAAGATAAAGATAAAAATGATAAAATTAAAAGGATAAAAAGAATATACGAAGTGTGTATGTGTGTGTGTGTGTGTGTGTGTGTGTGTGTATATATATATATATAAAGGGTAAAACAATACTCCGTATAAGAAAGATAAAGAAGATAAGAAAAAGGATAAAAAGAACCTGATGTATAGTACGGAGTACTATACAGCATATCATAGAATTTTTAACTTTTAATATCATAAAAGCATTAAAAGAAAACAGGACCAGATAAAGAACGTTATCAAAATAAGCATATAAGCTTATGATTGATAAGTATGAAAAGCTTTGGTTTTTTTAACCGTGTATAACTGTGACTTTTAAAATCATCAATAAAATTTGAAAACTAGCAACTAAAACAACCCCGAGCATGACCTAGGTGGATAGCAACTTATTTTGATTATTCAGCTTATTAAGAGAAAGAAGAGCAAATTGAGCCACACTTCACAACAAAAGTTGGCCTTAGCCTTTTAAACGTTAAAACCAAAACCTAAACTTTCCACCTTCTTCAGGAATAATATTATACCTCGTGCTGTTCTCAAGCCAAGATACTTCCCTGGAGTGGGTGTGCGGCCTCTTCTCCTCCTAGCCTGCAGCAGTAAAGATTAAGAGATTAAAAAAATGAAACCTCCAACTAGCAGATAAGCTATGAAATGATTAGAATATGTCGCAAGGCAAGATTGCAAGCAAAAGAGAGAAATGCAGGGCATACAACCCTCTTGACTACATATGGTCTGTTTTGCTTGATGGGTTTGATTTGATTTGTTAATTTGACTTTGGTGTGGAGCTGCTACATCTGCTGGCACAGAAACTTTGGAGAAACAAGCAAACAACTTTTAACTTTTCAATCTCAAATAATAAAACAACATAATAACATATGATGCATAGATACGAGTACTTGATAGAGATTATTTGCACTGGATTTACGCTAAGAAATTGAGTTTAAAATCAGATGATAATGTTAGTTTTACCTTTTCAACGGTAATAACACGTCCTTGAAGCACGGAACGGTTCAAATACTTGATGCATCTTTCAGCATCTTTAAGTGATGACATAGTCACAAAAGCAAAACCCCGTGACTCTCGGGTCCATGGATCAACAACAAGATGAATATCTTCTACCTGAGAGTATATGTAAACAAATGAATGATAGATAATGTTAAACAAAACCGAGTTGTGCTTCAAAGATCCTAAAATACCTTTCCCTCAGAGGAAAAGTGAATCTCAAGATCCTCCTCTCTCACTCGGCGTGAAAGCCCAGTTACATATAAGTTATTGCCAGGATTTTCAGCATCATCGTCCAAGTAACGACTCCTATTAGCCCATTTAAGAAACCACGGTCAATTTTAAAAAAACATCGAATAATATTAGCCATCCCATCTAAAATTAAAAGAAGATACAACCTTGATTGGCTCCTTGAGAAAGATGGGGATCTGGACAGTGATCTTGAGACAGATCTGCTATGATACTTGTAATAAGGAGAGCTAGAATACCTATTAAAGAATTAGAATTTTGGGAACACGCCAATTAAAGGAAACAGAGCAAATGTATAAGGAAATAGAGAAAAGGCAAGAAAACGTCAACTTCAAAACACACCTTGATCTTTTGGAGTAAGACATCTGCAACAAAAAAGTTATTCTTCACATGTTAGCCTCAAGAAATATAGAGCGTAGATTCATAAATAGTAATGAAA
Organism: Cuscuta epithymum; assembly: GCA_945859915.1. NCBI lineage: Eukaryota > Viridiplantae > Streptophyta > Magnoliopsida > Solanales > Convolvulaceae > Cuscuta > Cuscuta epithymum. The sequence goes on along the minus strand of CAMAPF010000955.1, from coordinate 1,155,334 downwards.
AGGTGAAACAATTCAACTTGAAGGCCAGTAGGTTAAGCACGCCACATAGGCAATAATTAACCAATATGTCATTCAGATGTTAATGCTTACAACTGTTACAAGCATACATTTGCAGCTTGAATAATGCATGCTACGTTTGATCAAGATGATAGGATGAAATTATGATTCACTCAAAGCATCATTTTTTGGGCTCCCTCTTCTGGCAACTGATTAAATCTACATAATTACGCTTATACAGAACACGAATACAATCCTAGCATGCTAGAACTACTAGACATTAACAGAACACAAGACTTTTAGCCAGATATGCCCAAGTCAAACAATTAGGTCAACAAATGGAATCGTAGATGAACATAAAATCAGTTCTTCAGAATCGCGCACTTCAAACTGCAGAAAATTGGCTTAGACAGATGATTAACAAGAAAAATAAATTGTTTAAAAAATCTAAAATTGAACTAAGTATGTGCTTCCCAAGATAGGATTTATTTAGTCGTATTGTTATGAGTAAATGGATCATATTTTACAATGAAATTATGCTATGCTTTATATCTAAATAGAGAATTTTATATCTTGGATATGCTATGCTTTATAATAATATAATAACAAGAATAGCCATAAAACACCAATATATCTTTCGAATCTCAATAATTTACGTCTTTCAACGTTGATCATCAAGGATTGATGGTTTCATACACGTAGATGCAGGTGAAGTAAATTTTCCAAATAATAACTATCGTAGCCCTAATAAAGAACAATTATAATAATAAAGAAATAAGTGATTAAGGACTTACGTTTGCCGGCAAGCTTAGCGGAAGATCAATGTTACTACGTTTAACCGGAGTATATGTTATGATACGCAAAGACGATTAATAATCGGATGAAAAACGCGGAAGGGAAAACAATTTATAGTACCACCAGCTGGGACCAGAAGGTTCTGGATGATCGGATCCGAAATTTCATTCAATTCCGGTTAAATAAAATTCTACATTGGTGGTTGTCGTTACGTTTTTACGTTTAGAAAAACAGGTACTCCCTATATGAATTCTTTCCCTTTGGCTTTTTTTCGTACCAAATTAGACCAGATTTAAATAAATTAGATCAGACTAAATCAGATTTAAATCATTCAAATTAAATCAGATCAGACTTCTATAATTATAAAATACACAGAGACCAAACATATATTAAACCAGCTCAGTTCAGACCAGATCCAATCAAAACATACATAAACAGGCCAGATCAGTAAATCTCAATTCAAGTAAAAACATTCTAACATAATAGTTCTGAAATAATTAATAGTAGTAATAACGTTTATAATAAGAATGCAATGAAGTGATAAAATTAAATTATAAAGCATTGTATAAAATGAGATAATGCAACAATATAAATAATATAAATAATACTAATAATAAGTAACAATTTATTACCTCCATTCCTTAATATTGGTACAAAATCAGATGGGTTATTTACCAAGAAATGTAAATTTATGTGATTGATATTGAATTGACAAAGTGATAATAAAGTAAGACTGCTTTGGAACCACACAAACATTATGGAATTTAATATGTTAATCTCTTTGTCCCTTAAAATTTTGCCAACTTTCCCTTTTCGGATATCCATTAACTTTATCACTTTGCCTTTTAAGTAAAGAATTTGTGGTCCCGATTAAATCTCTCTCCTCTGCACAAACCTCAATCACACAATTTTACTTTATTAATCAACGTGCCGATCAAACTTAGCAAAGTTATAAGGGACGGAGGGAGTACAATTTTAATGAGATAGATCAAAGAGGAAAGATATGATTTAGAAGCTGTTCTCTTCGCCTGATCTGAATGTTTCTGATCTGAATTTTTTAAGTTCTGATCTGATCTGATCTGAATTTTTCTGATCTGATCTGATCTGATCTGAATCTTTCTGATCTGATCTGATCTGATCTGAATCTTTCTGATCTGATCTGATCTGGTCTGAATCTTTCTGATCTGATCTGAATGTTTCTGATCTGGTCTGATCTGATCTGAATGTTTCTGATCTGATCTGAATCCTTCTGATCTGATCTGAATCTTTCTGATCTGATCTGATTTGAATATTTCTATAATTATAATTATAATTATAATTATTATAATTGCAATTACAAATATAATTTAAATAAAATTATAATTATAATCGTAACTATAAAAATAATAATAATAATAATAATTAAATTTAAAATGAAAAAATTTGAACTTATTACACTAATTATAAATATAGATATAATATAATTTTAATTATATTTTTAATTATAATTACTTATATAATTATAATTGTAATTATAATTACAATATTTATCTCTATAATTGTAACTATAGTTATCAATATTATTATAATTACTCCGTAAAATAATTACAATAGTAATAATAATAATAATAATAATAATAATTATAATCATGAATTATAATTATAAGTATAATTATAATTATTATAATTATAATTAATAATAATTATAATTATATTAACATTAATTATAATATTATAATATAATAACAGTAACATAAATACAATTAATATTATAATAATGATATTATTATATTCATATTATTATTACGATAATATAATAATAATAATAATAATAATAATAATAATAATAATAATAATAATAATATGATTATTATTATTATTATAATAAGTATTATATTATTATAATATTATATTATAATTATAATTATAATCATAATTATAATTATGATTGTAATTATAATTATAATTATTATAATTATGATTAATTACAATTATAATTATAAATATTTATAGATATAATTATAATAAATACAATTGATTATACTTATAATTATAAGAATTATAATTGTAATTATAATTATAATTACATATAATTATAATATTATATTATATTAACATTAATCATATTATTATTATATTGTAATAATAATAATAATAATAATAATAATAATAATAATAATAATAATAATAATAATAATAATAATAATAATAATAATAATAATAATAATAATAATAATAATAATAATAATAATAATAATAATAATAATAATAATAATAATAATAATAATAATAATAATAATAATGATAATGATAATGATAATGATGATGATGATGATGATGATGATGATGATGATGATGATGATCTTCTTAATAATTACATTTATATTACTATTATTATATTAAAATATTATAACTATTATTAATATCTTATTTTTGTTATCATATTATTATTAATATTATTAATAATAATTATATAATAATAATAATCGTAATTGTAATAACAATATTAATAATAATAATTAATATAATAATAAAAGTGATAAATCATGTTTGAACTTTTCTGATCTGATCTGAATGTTTCTGATCTGATCTGAATGTTTCTGATCTGGTCTGATCTGATCTGAATCTTTCTGATCTGATCTGAATCTTTCTGATCTGATCTGATCTGATCTGAATCTTTCTGATCTGATCTGATCTGATCTGAATTTTTCTGATCTGATCTGATCTGATCTGAATTTTTCTGATCTGATCTGATCTGATCTGAATAAAATAAGAATAAGCAATAAGTAATAAGAATAAGACGAACAGAACAGCACCTTAGTATCGAAATTGGTTCATTCGATTGAATCTGCTTGAATTTATGATGTTTTGATTTAAGCGGTTGGATTGACTGAATTTGTTGAAATATACTCCGTAGAAAATTATAAGAAAAACTGTCAATTAGGTCCTCGTACTTTAAAAAAGATTAATCAAATTCCCGAACTTTGTAAAAAGAGGAACCGGCCGGGCCCGGTTCGGGCCTTTTTTTAAATGTTTTTTCAATTTTTTTTTGTTTTTCCCGAGTTGGGTTGGGTGTTTTGGGGGGGTTTGAGGGTCGGGGGTTAATTAGAAAGCCAAAAAAAGAACCGGCCCGAGACCGGCCCAGACCCGGTGGAATCCCGGGCCGGTTCCGGGCCTTTCCCAAAAAATAAAAAGCCCAGTTTGGACCAGCCCGGAGCCCGGCCCGGCCCGGAACCGGTCCGTCCCTATCCAGGGCCCTAATATGAATGCTTTGAAAATATAACAATCTGGTAATATAAATTCATACAAATGAATAAAGGGCACGTTTGAACAGAATTCTATTTATCCAATGTCTCACTCAATGTGCTTCTGCTATTTTTCGCGTGGTATTCGCTTCCTCAGTATGACATTGTATATTTGACATCTTTGTTCACCCGTAATTCTCTTTTAACTAATAACCCGGGAGAGAAATTCAGTACCATTGCATTACCGCAAAGCGCTATTGCAAGATGATAATATGTGATCTCCCCTCTGATCCTCATGTCTAAGAGCAATGTAGGGCCTGATCGCAAGAATAGCTTATGTATTTCGTCAATCAAAAAGAATGTCTAGGTTGATGCTAATCAAAGCGGGGGCTAAAAGGTAAAATCCTTGGTTGTTCTAATTTGTCATTTGAAGAATCCCTTGACCTGTCAGGGAAATTTGAAAACAAAAAAAGTTATGTGGAGTACCTCAACTCATTTGGATTCCGGACAGAGTATGAGAAAATCAAATTGTAAGAATAACATTTATTTAGAAGGGAGAGGATGCATATTAACTACACAATTTTTTCCATGAAATGAGAAGATTATTTAGGGAAAATAAAAGATAGTAAATTACAACAGAAGAGTGCACCTCTAGTGAACAAAATATTCCACTTTTGGCTTGATGAGCATTCTAAGGGAGGAGAATGCACACCCTTAAAGGAAAATATGGTGAAACTTTTAATTTGTGCACTGAATGTGGAAATAGTGAAAACAAAGACCACATGTAGAATGGCCCGATTCTCGTTTGGTCAAAAGTGAAATTTATTCTTAGCAACGACGATGTTTTCAACTTTCATACAATCAGTTAGATTAGAAAGGAAAAACGCAAAATCATTAGGCAAACCAGCAACAATCATTTCTTTATACAAGTATAGGCAAATGCAAATATTTGTGTGTAGTGCTTACATGCAATATGCAGTACTTACATGCTCCAGAGTCAAGAACATGATAGCATTCCATAATCCTAGTCGAGTGAAATTGGGAAGGAACCCCTTATACAAAGCGAAAGGCCCCTGCAAAAATGAATTCCTCACAAATAAACGGTGTGAAATTTCCACGCCACTAGTAGCTTGTTCACATGATGTATTGAACTATTGATATCCATATATGAGTCATGATCTAGCAGTTCTTAAACTTACCAAAGGGACGAACACTGAAATAACAATATCAAACTAAAAATTTGATCCTGCGTGTATAAAATATCACAAATTTGAACCACATGCAAATTATATGTAGAAAGTAGAAACTCAAATCTGAGAGAGAATAATGTTCAAGTAATTTTCTACTACCTCCGCCCCCCTAGGATTGGGACAAAAAAAGGTGTAGTTTTTAAGAAAAATAGAGTCATGTGGTTAAAAATCTCGGAGAGAATAATGTTCAAGTAATTTACTACTACCTCCCTCCCCCTAGGATTGAGACAAAGGAAAGTGGTGCGGTTTTTAAGAAAAATAGAGTTATGTGGTTGAGAATGAATTGATAAAGTGGAAATAAAGTAAGAATGAATTAGAGCCACACAAATATTACCAAATATAGTCATCATCATCATTACCTCAGTGCCACAAAGGCTCCCACCTACGGTGGGGTAAGGGGGGGTCGGATGTACGCAGTCTTACCCCTGTACTAAAGCACAGAGAGACTGTTTCCGGATGACCCATAGTGAAAATCGCGTCCAAAATTACATTTACATAGATTGACTGTTGCTTCAGAACAAAGAAGCGCAGACAGTTTAGTGAGCTATTTTGCCAAATATTACCAAATGTAATCATTTCATTTGCATTTTCATTTACCCAGTGCCATAAAGGCTCCCACCTACGGTAGGGTAGGGGGGGTCGGATGTACGCAACCTTACCCCTGTACTAAAGCACAGAGAGACTCTTTCCGGATGACCCAAAATATTACCAAATGTAGTATGAGACAAAATTAGTAGGACGGGCGGAAAAGGAAAAATAAGACAATTTTGGAGGACGGAGAGTAATGTAGTATATTAATTCTCATTACTCGGTTCTTCAATGGCGACACCTATATTATGGTTGTAGTTTACACAAGCTGCTAGAAAGGCCAGCCAACATATGATATTAAAACACGAAAAGTTTTAGCGCGAGAGATGATTTTTATAAATAAAAAAAACAAGACAAAACTCCTTTTTGCTATCCAAAAATGGCAACCCTACACGAAAAAAATCATTAGAATTCTTGTTACATACACAAGTAAAACTAAAAAATATACGCAATTTATGACATTTTTGTGACTTTGACCATTGTTGGTGAGAGCATAGAAGATAGAGACGAAAAAATGAAAGAAGAATACCTCAAACTTTAAAGTTTTGTATAAGCAATCGATAGTGTTTTTGTAAATTGAGTCTCCCATCATTCTAGATTTAACCTGTAAAACAGAAAATAAGTATATAGTTTAGAATAGAATGAACACGTAACCGCAACTTCATATACTCCGCAGTTGAATTGTTCCCCACAGTCATTCTCACTAGATTATATATTTATATGATACCCCCCTCATTCTATTTGGTCATCCATATTACCATCGCGTTGAAGAGAGATTTTCAATGATGATCCAAATACGAATTAAGTTTCTCATTTTAGCAATGTAAATACTCTGCAAGTTCAATGCCATAGTTATGGACTACTCGAGTTCAATGCTTTTTATCCTCCACTTTGAATACATTACTGCTTCAGATATTAGTTTGATTACACCCCAACAACATTTCAGTATTTCACAGAAAAGTATTTCAATAGTAAGAAGAAATAGAAGCTATCACTGTGTGATGATTTTTTCTCCTAGAAATTTTACCACATCAACAGGGGAGCCAATACAGACTGCAAAAAAACCTGCACCGCAACCAGCTAGTAGATGAGTGAAAGGACTATCGGTGAACCCTGGAATTTTCAAGACTGTCTGCAAAAAAAGAGGTGAAAAATGAAAAACATGATATAATAAACAAAATTTGCTTGCTACTAATACACAAACAAGTCAACAACATTGGCCCCCACAAGGGCTCCCACCTACGGTGGAATAAGGGGGGAGTCAAAGGTACGCGGATTTACCCATATACTAAAGCATAGAGAAACTGTTTCTGAATGACCCATGATGATATCATGATAATCACGTCAAAAATTGAATGGAATGACTGCTGCTTCATAACAAAGAAGCATAGACAGTTTAGTGAGCCATTTTGCTTCCATCATATTTTCAAGCCAAAGAATAGTAATTTTTTTGCTCCATGGGAAATGATGGACTTTTTGCTCACTACTAATACAACAACATTACCCCAGTGCCGCAAAGGCTCCCACCTATGCTGGGGTAACGGGGGATCGGATATTCGGATGTACGTTACCCCTGTACTAAAGGGGGGAGCGACTATTTCTGGATGACCCATGATGAAAATCACATCAGAAATTGCATGGACTATTTTTCTTTATTCCGTCATATTCCCGAGCCAAAAAATAGTGTATTTAGCTCCATTGGAAATGATGGAAATTTTTTCTCACTACTAATGCTTGACAATATTCTCATTGTTCTTTTTTATCCTCATTTTTCTTTTTTGTGTTAGTTTCCAAATAGTCTCCTCTCTTTTCTTTTAGTAAAGAATCATGTGGTTGCTATAATATCTTTATCTTGTGTACAAATTTAAGCCACAAGATTTTCACTTTATTAAAACCTTTATAAAGTTACATTGGGAGATAAAATGGGGATGCAGACGGTAATTGATAAGCCATACATAACTCCACGCAAAGAATTTGTTATGTACCTCTTTGACATGATCATAGCTAGCTAGCTCAGCAGCATTTATGATTGCATTTCGTGCAACATTTGGCACAAGCCCTGTCCACAAAGCTGCAAATCCTTCCTACGATTTAAACCTGTTAAGCTCAAACCTATAAAAGGTCAGGCCAATCATATGATTGGGGAGTGATACCTGTTTTGCTATTGTATAATATGCATCCATAGCTCCAAAATAACGCTTAGGTGCACCAGCATGTGTTTTACTCTCAGCCTGAAGTCTAACTTTCACTAGATCAGTGGGATTCGCCACAGAAATCGCTATAGCACCTTTCATGGGATGGATCCAGAACCAAAGGAAAATTTAAGAATGTTATAACCTGACACTAAAGCTAAAGGAAAACTTTAGCGCTTCAATATCAATAACTTTCTTACCAGTTAAAAGTGCAGCTAGTATTTTGCTGAACAAAGAAACTTCTCCCACGTAATCACTTCCCACCAATAGTGCCTTAACCTGCCTCCACATATGTAAATACAAGCACTAACGAAGATAAATAGCTCAAGCAGTACACATGCAATCTGAGCACTCACAGGCTCGTACAACCCGATTCTTAGGCCACCATAAAGAAACTGTCGATGTAAGCCTGGTACAAGGCCCTTCCATAAGGAAACCATCCCTTCTTCCTTAGCAATCGTCATCATAGTACCAAACAATCCCTTGTACTTGGATGCACCTCCTCCTCCTCCTCCTTCCCCTGATGCAGCCCGCTTTTGCAGCTGTAACCTAACTTTCGCTGTGTCTAAAGGTAGAGTACAGAACTGCCAAAATATCAAAATCAATACACCATCGAATTTTAGCATCACCGTCACATTCAAATGACTAGTGACTACATAACAAGAGGGAGTACTAAATGGTGATTCGAGTGTGAAAGCACAGTGCTGACATTATGAGTTGAACACGAAAATGAGGTAAAATCGAAGTCAAATTTACCTCAGCGAAGCAAGCAGCGAAGGCGCTGCAAGCGAATATTCCGGCGAAGGAGATCTCGAGCTGATCGGACGCCATTGAGAAACGAAAATCACCGGCAGCGGTTGAATAGCAGGGAGAGAGTAGTTATGTGCGCATGATGAAGAGCAATTGCAGTGTAGGTGTGAATAATGAAGAGATATGAGTAATCAACAAGTTTAAGGCGTAGCCGATACTACTATGATTGGTTCTGCTTTTACCAGTCACCGCGGAGGTTGTTTCTCAGGCTCACCAAGCAGAAATTTTATACTCCGTATGAAATGGAAGTATTGAATAGTCAGGGTAATAATTAATAATGGTGTTACTATTTACTAATCCGTAATTGATGAAAACTGTGATGGAGTAGTTGACAATTTTTTTGCTAATCCATATGTCGGGGCATACCTCCCTAATCTTGGAATGTATGAACTATCTCCAAAATCCTAAAGAAATAAATTTGGATCTGATCGTTATCAATCTCGTGGGTGGTGGCCCTAAATGATATGATAGTCTAGCAGGAATTACATCACTTGCCTCATCCAGACGCTTTTCGCATCACACGAATCTATTGTTTCATTACCATTTTCACCCTTCTCAGCCGCTAACTACTCCGTAAAGATAGGGAGAATCGTGTATAACAAGATCTCTCTCATCTCCTAATGCGGGAATTGAACCTCACTCACAAAGGAAAGATTTGGGAGCGGATGATCATCCATTATACTACATCTACCTTCCTAGTAGTTGACAATTTGACACAAGTGTTTGAATCTCTAGCCACATGGGATGTCATCATTTTCCAATTCTTTTAAGGTATCATTTTCCAATTTAAAACAACAAATGTGATGTGCAACTACCTTGTCTAATAGCATTATTGTAACACTTTTAGTTACCATAGAACCTTTAATGTAATAGGATAGAAATACATTTATAAATGTGATCTCCAAGTTTTGGATTTCAATACTACGTATATAATTATGAAAAAATATAATACACCATAATAACTGTACAAAGAAAAGTTTCAAATACGAAGTACTCCCTCCGTCCCCTTTTAAATGAGACGGGAGATTGTGGCACGGGTTTTAAGAAAAGTGAGTTTGTGTGGTTGATATTAATTGATAAAGTAAGAATGATTTTGAGCCACACAAATTTTACCAAATAAGGTATGAGGCAATTAAATAAGGACATCCCAATATGGTAAAACGGGACATTTAAAAGGGGACGGAGGGAAGTACCTTTTATTAATTAAATTATTAAAGTTGATGCATACTATAATATAGTTTCTCGTGTTCTTTCTTTAGTAGTTTATCACTAGTGGGGTCGTACATCTATAAAGTACATTTTAAATACTCTGTATAATGTATCCCAAATATATTAAATTTCTCTTTCAAAAAAATATATTAAATTTCAAGAACGTTTCAATCATGACTTTATCAATTTCAAGATATTCAAATAATATTTTACTCCGTATAAGTTAGACCAGTGAGACACTAGAAATATTGTGATATAACAGATTTTTTTAACAGAATTGTGATATAAGAGAAATTGAAAAGAAATATGAGATGAAGAAATATTGATTTATTTTCCAATCCTTTTCTTTAGAATACTAAACAATCGAGGGGATAGATACTAGGAAAATGGTCAAGAGTGATCTCAACTATTAGTAGTATGCTCTAAATAATTCAAAGTATCAACTATTTCAAAATAATCTCATTTATTGAATAAAATTCTCAAAAACTTCCAGTGATTTATATTGGTCGGTAAATGTTAGAAGTCATATATGAGTTATTATAAGTCACTGGAGCATTTATTGAAATTAGAAATTGTTCAATTTAAAAAGGGAAAGTTCCCAAAATGGGACTAAAAAAGTTCAAAAATTCCAAAATAGGATTGTCATGTTTTTATTCCCAAAATAGGACTAATTACTGCCAAATTTGGAAAATACTGTCATGTTTGAAGTCTGGTACTGCCAAAACATGGCAGTAATTAGTCCTATTTTGGGAATAAAAACATGGAAGTCCTATTTTAGAATTTTCAAACTTTTTAGTCCATTTTGGGTAATATCTCATTTAAAAATAAAACATACACAAAGTTCAAAAATAGGACTAAGTATGTTTTATGCCCCAAACATGACTTATTTAGTCCTACTAAAAGAATAAGTTGATTGAAGTAGAAGTGAATGAGTCCTATTTTGGGAATAAAACAAAGATAGTCCTATTTATGAACTTAACCTTTGTTTTAGACTTTTGGTCCTATTTAGGGAATTTTCTCTTGACAAATATTATTTAATAGTTGGGATTATTTTAAGATAATCAATATTTTGGATTAATTAAAGCAGATCATTATTTGTATCCATTTTTCCTAAAAATTCATACATCCTTCTTAATAATCTTCTTTTGGAAACTCCCTTATTTAATGTGCATATTGAACCTTTATCACATGATTTTTGAAAGTAACATGGTAAATTGCATCATCGTAGTAGCATAGAGGTCAGAAAATGAGAAGAACTATTAGTGAAGAACGAAATTGAAAAATTGAAAACTGTTTCAAAGCTTTTTATACAGGCGGGGTATTCGATGGTGAGGAAGTTAACTTCTTTTTAAAATTTAAAATGTACGGAATTGGGTTCCAATGTTCCAATACTATTACATTGTCAAAAATTTAACTGTCTCATAAAGAACCAGCTATCAAACACCCTTATTTCCTCCATTCTTTTAGGGCGTGTTTGGGAGTTTAGAGGTGAGGGAAGGGAAAGGCTTTGAGGGGGAGTAGAGAGAGGGGGAGGGGAGGGAGATGGAAAGGAATTCCTTTCTCTTAGTTGGGAGTTACAAATTTGAGAAGGGAGGGGTTTAGGAGGAAATGTAATTAAAATGACACATATACCATTTTTATATTTTTCCTTGAAAAAACTACTCCTGTATTTACTTATACAAATCATATTTTTTTAAGTATTACTATTTACTTTCATTCTTGAAAAAAAGGGGATATAGTGTGGAAAATTACTTCATTTTTACTCCTATTTGAGAATTATTTCATCTCTTATAATTATTATATACTCGTATATTATTAACTAATTTATTTGTTTGAAGTATTGATGGAAACAAAACATAAAACACACGCACGTATATTTAATGAAGCTTGAGTTTTTTTTTATATGCATGCATCAGTAGAGCTTGGGTGTTATATTCAGAGTATAATGATTAATGAAGTTTGATTTTTTTTTGAAAATGAAGCTTGAGTTTGTTGTGAAAAGGCATAACAACAAATAAATGTATGAACCGTACGCACTACGCAGCAGATAGGAAGGATTCGGTGGTCATTTAACTTTTAACACTCCCAAAACCTCCCGATTTGGAAGAACTAAAAAAATGAGGTTTTGGGGGGTTTACAAGGATTATGAAATACCTCCAAAGTCTTTCCTTCCATTTTTAAAAAATCCCAAACACACAAAGGATGGTCATTGACCCTCACATCCCTTCCCCTCCCCCTCAAAATCAAACTCCCAATCACACCCTTAACCGCTCACTCACATTACTCGCAATTTGGACGCTTCTACTTGGCACCAAATCCAGGCATCATGCCTTTCTCCCAAGACCATCCAATCACAAACCAGATGACCAAAATAATTGCCCCATACCTGATTCCCGCATTTTGACCGTAAATTCACCCAACATCAACGGAAGATCCGCCAATCTAGAACTGAATTGTTGTGACTTATGAGTGAAATGATGCCTAGGTTTGGGGGCAGACAAATTTCCTTGCCCCGCTGGGGCGCTGGCGCTGGGTAGAGAATCTCAATGCCAACAATTTCAAGATACAAAGATTGAAGTGCCACTTGCATGCAAAGTGGCTTCTAATGCATGGAGATAGGGATGGACCTTGTAGTACTTAGAATAGAGAAGGCATGAAACCATACGAGCCTCTAACGGTTTCATGCCTTCTCTGATACGTGGCGTGGAGCCGGGGGAACTATGCCGAATTAAGCCGGTACAAAGAATATTTTTTGGGGAGTATACAGATTTTTTTACACCAAAAATTAATGCATTTTATAAACCTAGAGTGGAACGGGCCTAGGCTGGCCCCCTTGCTCTGCTAGTGATTCTAACTCTTTAGCCTATTTTAAAACGAAGATATGGGAGTGGAACCAGTAAAGCCCTATTTTAAAAGAGCCGTTAACAACCGAAACCAGTTCTCGTATATGTTGCGAACCATAACCGAATAACTGGTACGGTTTCTAGGGAGGAAGGAAACCAACCAGTCTAGGTCTGTTTTGAAACCAGTACAACCCTGCATGGAGTATCGCTATTACTAGGTAGAAGTGTTAGTTTGCATTCTCATTCAATAATTTCTGCATAATAATGCAGGTATACACGGGAGTACAAGTGTGGAACCAATGGTTTAAAGAACTGTTTCTAATCACCACAAACTATGATTATGCAATAGGTAGTTTAAATATTACAGTCAAGTTCCCTAAGCCGCCACCACAAAAGCACTCGATGTACCTGTGAAATGCTTAATGGAGCCGAAGAGAGACTTAGCAGCACCAAAATGCCTTATTCTGTATACACCCAGAGCAGCTGTGGATGGTATTCTCCATTCAATGGTTGCCTGACTCCTAGCACTGAGTTTAGCGGGTCTTGACCAAATAAACCTAAGGCAGAAATCATCGTCGTCATAAGCAGGAACCCACAATTCCTTTCCTTGGAGGATCTCCACAAGGGCAAATGTACCCTCAGTCATGAGGTCGTTACGGGGGCATGCTGAGTGGAAACTAACTGTCACCAAGTCTCCTCTCTTCACAGTGGAGTTTTTAGGAACATCTGTCAAGACATCTCCAAAGTTGGTCCCCAGAGGTGTTGAATCCACGACAACGGGTGTCAAGAAGCTCAATTGCTTGTCTAGTAAATCTGGAGGTTGTGGACCACCTTCCACTGGCTGATCATTTATCAGGGCCTCAGCTAGCTTCTTAAATTCTTGAATGTAGGCACTTAGCGTGTGTGGGCCATACAACGTAGAGGCCCCCTAGAAAAAAGTGTTCAACATATTATACTTGTAGAAAACTTAGAGCCCGTTTGGTAAGGTCACTAAGGTGTAGTTTGGATGAAACTGGTGAAAATTGTGACTCATATTTGTTAAGTGTCTTAACTTGCTGAATTATAAAAAAGTATTTTAAATACTCCATATATTTTATTGATAAAACAAAGATATGTATGTGTGTGTGTGTCGGGTGCGGTTCCAATGAGAACGATGTTTAACGTGAGAACGTGAGAACGTGAGAACGTGAGAACACACATTATTGTGTGTGATACACAATAGAGCCCGTCTGGTGCACATTTTGACTTAGCTCAAAACAAACCAATATAAATAATCACGGTGTCATTTTAGTAAATATTATGCCTAACACGAAAATGTGCATTGGACGATCCTCATTGTGCATCACATTGGGGTAAATGTGGTGTTCTCACATTCTCACGTTAAACATTGTTCTCATTTGATCCTATACACACACACACACACAGAGAGAGAGAGAGAGAGAGAGGAGAATGTTCTTCTTTCATTTGAGTTGCTTTTGGGTCGAGTTTTTTAATGAAATTTTGTGAGCATGTTTTCAATGAAGGATAGACTATGTCTACCAAATTTCAGTTTAAAATTCAATCGAAAAGTCAGATAAATAAATTATTGAAAATTGTGCAATTATATATATATATATAATGCATTCTTTTTCAATAATTTATTTAACCTGACTTCTCATTTGAATTTTAATCTGAAATTTGGTGGAGATAATAATCTACACTCCATGGAAAAAATGCTCACAAAATTTCATAAAAATATTCGATCCGGAAGCACCTCAAATGAAAGAGACCTAAAACTTGTAAGTTTTAGGCCTACCTTAGGAGATCTCTCTCTATATATATACATACATATATATATTATGAAATTATGAAATAAAGGCTAAAATGTAATACTCGGCAACTGCCGTAACTTTGGTAAGAAAGGTACTTTCAGTCTATTTTTTTTCACAAAAACTAATGTTCTAAAATATCTTGCTGATAAGCCGAAATGTGGCAGCAAAATGGTCATTTAAACCATATAGAAAAATAAAAGAGTAAACACATGCACAACCATCACGTTTCACAATGTATGCTGTGCCTAGATCAACTAACCTCATATCTTTGGATCTGGTACTCCTCATGGGTGGTAACATATTGTGAATATGTATTGGTCAAACCAGCTATCACAACATGAACATTACTGTTGAATTTATTAGTGAGAACTGCTTTCATAGCATCTCGAAGACGCCTCCCTGCCATTGTTGTAAATTCTGTAAAAAACAATTAGAGGGGGAAATTGGTGTTAATGCCCAGTGGTAATTTTTAGTCTCTACAGAACATGTATGATAAACTTTGACCCATAATTGTCTAAACCTTTTTTACAGGGTCACACAAAAATTCAGGATTTCATAGCTTAGACTAAAGAGTCCATTTGGTGGCCTGATTTGGCTTACAATACAACACAATATGACTGAAATGAATGTTTCCAAAAACTATTGCTTTCAGCAATTACCCAACAGGCTCTAGATAAAATAATACTCCGTATAAGTTTTTTTCAAAAATATTACCGAAATAAAACTTATTTACAAAAATATAACTAAAAGTTGCTATAGTATAGTGTTATGGTCACTTAAGTGTAAAAATTGAACGTAAATTACTACTAAAGTCACTACACTTAAGAGGTCACATTTTTGTAAACAACCTTTATTTTAATTATAAATATGTAATTATTTCAAATAAAATTTGAAGGACAACAATTGCTCTTCAAAGGGTCATGTAATGAATAGCATGACCTATGATGGACAAGATTCGGGGGTCCAAAAATTACCTCCAGGTACACTGAGAATTACAAGCTGCCCTACTCGGAGTATCTGGATCGGAAGTATAGCAGGCTGAAAATCATTTTTTAAAAACGAATGTTAGAAAGGCCATTCCCAAAAATTGGCAAGAAAGAGACATGTATCATGCCCAATGGATAGAAAAGACCAACTCAAGATTATTATCCCAAGATCATGGGTCATATATGTAACATCATCCACCAAGATCATTAGTCAACGGTAGGATACTCACTGCCCATTCATAAGGTTCCTTCATTTCTCCAGTATCAAGCAGAATGGGTTTTGGTTGATGGCACTCCTCTTGTTCCTTACCAGGAGTTTTAAGTACATTGCGTATCACTCTCCAAAATGCATTTCCCTAAGTGAATATGAAATTTCAGAAAATAAGAGAGGACATATTAGCGAATTAGCTTAGTTCTCTACCCTGACGAAAGCCCATTTTTCAGTACCTGGTCGTCACCCTGCTTGAAATCAAAAGCCCCAGGACCATCAGTTGTACCAGCAGCAAATGCAAACCCCATTGCAGCAGGACAAGTTTTGACAACATCAGTACCGCCGCCTTGTTTCGAAATGGTCACTTCAAGGTTTGAGAAGTTCAGATAGGCATGACGGTAATCAATTTTCCCCTTCAACTGTTCTGTTGCAGAGTTGAAAAGCTCCACCGCTTTCTTAAATTGTCTCTCCCCGATGATGCGTGTACTCTCAAACTCATCCGGGTATCTGCTCGTCAAGGAAGACAAGAAGTCATAATCGGGTGCTAACTATTGTCAATGTGTACGCTGAATCGACTGATACTGAAAATATGTAGTGCACGATACCCTTCTGTATGGCTGAATGGCTGAAATTGATACTTTTAGCTTTGTATTTAGATAGAACTTTCTTAAACATATGTATATAGATTTTTAAGATTTGTTCCAAGGTATCCAAAAAACTATGACTATAATGACTATTTTTTAGATTTGTTCCAATGTCTGTTTTCTTATATAGTCCGTATATCTGTATACAGATTTTTAAGATTTATTCCACTTATGTATCCAAAATCTTAACTTTTTAAGACAATTCAGCCGACTCAGAAATACGGAATACCAACCAGAAATCTAATAATTTCAACAGATCCAGCAATGTCTAGACTCTAGATCTAACATGTTTAGTCTTAGCAACAAGTCTATATCTATTTTTTTTCATAATAATGCATACCCTGGGCCTCGTCCATAGCATAACTCATTTTTCCCATTGCATGTGCTTTGATTGAAGTCACAAGGTAACCCTGTATCGGTACAGAAAGTACCAAGCACATTTGGACTGACATCTCCACAGTTGGTTTGACAAAATGCCGAGACAAACCTAGGCTTATCAGCAAGCCTGAGAGCAGACCTTACACGCTGAGCAACACTCAAGAGCCTAGTAGCTACTTTACCAGATGATGACTGGAACGAAGCAGCAAGCTCCAGTAACTCATGATCTGCATCATAATAACACCCAATAGCTTAGCCTTTCAACCCTTGGTTCCATTTTCTGCATGCATTCACCACAAAAGTAGTAACTCTGACATCGAGCATGGATCGGTATACATTTTTATCTATGAAGAATGGACACGCATGTGTATGGGTGTAGCAAACAATATTTTCTAAACAATATGTGGCATTGGGTACGGCAGGTCCGGCACACGGGTACTTTATATATTTATTTATTTTCTATATACTCCTTTATTGTGTGACTCAATAAACACAGTGGTTGAAAAGACCTATTCTTCTCATTATAAAACCAATAATTAGCAAATATGTGATGAGTTGGGTATGGTGGCCCAAAAGACCTATTCTTCTTATTATACTGCATTAGTGAGAGCTATAGCTGCACATCGGAGTGATAACTCAGAAAGCCGGAGGAGAGCAAACAGTCAATATAGCTGCCAACAAAATACGAACGAGAACTGGAGAAGGAAAACCGTAATACCGTATATTACTCTGGGTTTGCAAACAAGGCGAATGTCTTCAGTAGTTTTTTAAAGCAATCCAACTTCTCTCTTCTCACCTCAGATGTGTCCTCATTTTAGGAGAAGAAAAAAGATATGATTTAGGCATGTCCCTGCTGTGCCCCTGGAGTGTCCGATACGTATATGGTACATTTTTAGGAGAATAGGAGTGGACTTGCTTCATAATTTCCTATCTATTTAAACATTAAAATCAACTTGTATTTACGAGAACTGCACAAGTGAAAACTCCAAAGCAATCTTCGGACAAAAATTCAAAACCAAACATAATAAAGATTACGTCCAGAACTTTTTTCCCACTGTGTACTTCCCTAAAGCTTTCTTCTAAGTTATTTTTCTGCTTCATTTTGCTTCACGGATAATAGATAATATTTAGCCATTCAACCCTTGGTTGCATTTTCTACGTGCATTCACCGCATCGGTCGTGACCTCACCATCAGGCATGGATCAGCATACATAATCTATCAAAGTCAACTCGTATTTAAGAGAAGTGTACAAGTGAAAACTCCATGACCGTCACGGATTAAAATAAAGCAAGATAAAAACAGAGTTCATGCAGCTTCCTTACTTTTTCCTTCTAATTTTAGTACACATCTGCATGGTTTTTTACTTCCTGGTTAATCCTATAGTTTCTGTCCCATAATGTGCATGTCTATTACTATTTTCCATAGTACAAAAGTCCTTGTCCATATGACCCCTTCTAAAGCTGTTACATCAAGTCACGTAGGTTCTCACTGAGTCACGTGTATATTCCATAATTAAGGATGAGGAATGAAAAAAGGACAGCCCAGTGTACATTGGTGTCCCTGCAAGATGAGGGTTTGGAGAAGGGTCTCACCACGAGGGTCTATAAGGAGCAAGCCTTCCCATGTCATTTTGACAAGAGGCCGCTCCCAAAACTTGAACCCATGATAATTAAGATTGAGAAATGATTAAAAAAAAGATTGCAAGATTCGTCATAATCATATATGCAAACAGTCTGGGTATTACTTCCACTAATATGATCAGCCGAATATTAGAATAGATTAACATCTTACGCTTCTTATGAACAGGGATGATGTTTGATATTCTTCTTGGCAATTTCCTAGATTTGGTTGCATTAGAAGCCCGGGTTTCAGTACTTTTTTGGTTAAACCAGTCTTCCATAAATCTTGCAGCGGCTCCTTTGTTATCTCCACTAATTAGAGAGTTTGTACGACCCATAGAAGTTCCATGGGTAGCAAACCAGTTAAAGCTACCAACCGGACCCCAGTCATCATCCACAAACTTTAGTAGGGTCATTTCTGTGTCGACATTGTACTTGTATTTATTACGCTCAGCAGAGGGATTATTCAGATACGCACTGGGACTGCGGTTCACACCACCATCCAACAGCTCTCCTAATCAATAGAAAGAAGAAGATGAAAGCTAATCAGGACAATATGACCATTTGAATAAGGCTAAAGGGTCAAATAGGCCCTCGAACTAACTTAAAAAGTGCAATTCACCCCTTATATAGGAGGCTCTGTCCCGCCGTCGCCAATTGGGGTGGTTCCCGGTGGATTTTTTTGATGAAATTTTTTTAGTATCTTCTTCATTAAGTCTAGTTTACACATACCAAATTTCAGCTAAAAATTTAACCGGGAAGACAGTCAAATGATTTTTGAAATGTACTGCGCTGTTTAACTGCGCAGTTATCTTCAAAAATTCATTTGACTGCCTTCCCGATTGAATTTTTAGCTGAAATTTGGTATGCGTAAACTAGACTTAATGAAGAAGATGCTCACAAAAATTCATCAAAAAATTCACCGGGAACCACCCCAATTAGCGACGGCCGGACAGAGCCTCCTATATAAGGGGTGAATTGCACTTTTTAGGTTAGTTCGAGGGCCTATTTGACCCTTTAGCCTTTAAATAATAGCCAAGCATTCCAAGAGACTATTGGAAAACTAGTAAATATAGCAAGCTATAAGTTTAAGTCTAATGAAGCAACATAGATTGTTAAAGGGGTATTATAGATAGCAGCCCATCTCTTTTAGCCTTTCAGGTCTCCACAGGGAGACATCCATAGGAGGAGAAAAACTGAACTTTCATTTTACAAATCTGGTTCTAGATGATTTGGTTCATCTGAACTGAACATTTACATTGAAGGAAATGGACTGAAATACAAAAATCCATCATGGAAACTGTGGTATACAATTATGCACCCCTAAGTAATGATGAAACATTCACTAGCTTTTGATGGAAAGCAGGGGGGATACAGATGACACTTTACATTTATATGAGGTGCCACACTTTCTGATTAGAGAAGAATGTCGAGATACTGATAATAATTAATAAAGCCTGCCAAACTGCCTTAGGGTCTGTTTGGATAGAGGTACATGGAGGGGTTTGGAGGGAAGACTTACTGCAAATATATTTGGACGAATAGAATGTTTCTAAGAACAAATAAAGGTGATTAAAATGTATGATCACATATAATGTTTATCTTTCATTTTGTATAAAATCTCAAATAAATATGAAGAAATAGACCAACTCATCCAATGCTTCCGCACTCCAATACCCTCCATGCAAAAAGACCATGAGTGAACTTATAAAGAGATAATGGGGGGGTTGGGAGAGAAGATGAGAAGTGATTAACTCTACTCCGCTACCTTTATTAACAAATATTGATCCAGGTCGCAGGTTTTCGTGGGCTTGAATTATGCTTTGCTCAATACCATCCACAAGAGCATCAAATGACTGGCGGACAAAACCCAGAGATGTTACTATATACACTACATACTGTAGATATCCTCCAGGGCCAGAATGACTGTGGATACCACTAATGGCAACATTGTTTTCTGTATAGAGATTCCCATACCTGAAGAACAAAAATGTACTTGTAAGAAAAGCTACTTTAACTTTCAGACTATAACTTATTAAGAGCATATCATGAACAATCATAGCATAAAAAGTATTCAACAAAAAAAGTCAACAGCAATTGCGAATGAATGCCAGGTTTAGTAGGGAAAGACACATACTTCAACCTTTGGGCTTTGCTTGTTAATACTACTAGACCCTCTCAACTTCTATTTGAGCCTATTAAGCACATCAGGGGCACTCCTAAGCCTCATTGGCCCTTCTTTTTGCATCTCCAATTCATTTTCCATCAACACATTACATCGTGAGCTATTTTATTGTCAGGCAAGTATACTAGGTGAAAATTCCAAATAAATTACATCACACCACCAACAAACTTAGATTTATTGTAAGGCTTACTCAGTTCCGGAATCCCGAAAGTGAATGAAATGAATGATACTAATTTTTTTATTTCTACAACAACATTACCCCAGTGCCGCAAAGGCTCCTATCTATGGCGGGGTAAAGGGGTCGGATGTACGCAGCCTTACCCCTATACTAAAGCACAGGAAGACTGTTTCCGGATGACCCATGATGAGAATGATGTCGAAAATTGCATGGACTGACTGGTGCTTCATAAAAAAGAAGCGCAGGCAGTTTAGTGATCCATTTTGCTTTATTTCATCATATTATCAACCCAAAAAATAGTGATGAAAATGGAGTGCTCGATAGGTCTATTGTTTGCTTATGGTGTGCTAAATAGGTCCAAATTGAAGTTGAGGGGCTTAACAGGGATAACAAACAAAGTTCAGAAGATTGAAAAATGAAAAAGGTCTTTGCCAGTTCAGTAAGATGAAATAATAGGACGAGCATGATATGCTACTAAGGTTTGAATGCATACCTAGCTTTCAACCTCTCAAGAACCTTAATGGTCACAATCTGTGAGGCCATGCAAGCATCAAGATTTACAAATGCAATGCGGTTTCCTCGCGGTTCAGCTACTATAAATGTGCGAGCTCGAAGCCTAAAGTGAACTCCAGATGCAATCTGTTCCATGTTAGCATACCCCATCATGTTGGCATCAGCTGCCGGCCCTGTGATATCATAGCTACCAAGCCCAATTAAATATCTAGAATCTGCCTCTCCTGCTTGACCATCTCCAGGACCCACTAGCAGCAGCAATTGCAACCAAACAAACAGTCTCCATGTATGAAGCTTGAGAAAAAAATCTAATCTCATCTTCCTTTTCCCTACGGCAATGCTGGATCACTGATTCACTTTATACATATACAATCTATTTTTGCCTGCCAAAAGTCAAACTCAGAACATGGGATAAAGTTATACTCGTAAGACTTACACAGTTACACATGGTCATGGGACATCAGGACATGGGCTGATGGGCATTAAATGGAATCTCCTGGCTAAATACATTTTAATCTGCCTAAGCTAGACCATAAATGGAAAATGACTTAAAGAACTATTTACAAAAGATCGAGATAATTAAAACGGATTACTTCATCTAATATGGAGTGTCAAACAACCAAAATATATGAGCTGCGGGATTTCAAAAGTAGACCCAAAAGGCATATGATTGAACATTTAAACGCATATGTTAGACGCAAATCATAAATTCGTAGCATCACATACACTGTTGAGTTATTTCTAACTCGAGTCTTTTTATTCAAAAGTAGAAGTAGAAGTTTAAGAGCAGAAGACATAGGATAAGAATATGAACTCGCACCTGCACAAAAAGTTAAGAGCAGAGGAGAATTCCGAGAACTGTGAATGTTACCAGTTCCGTCAACAGATCGAGTTCTCGGTTCACATGGAGGGAGTGGGATTCTGGTTTAGTGGAGAATGGGGGAAGAAGACGAAAGCATGAAAAATAATTTTTTACTTCTATTTTTTGCAATCTATAGACAAGGTTTTTTTACTCGCTCAATTTGTAATACTACGTAATAAATACACCCTGGTGGCGGGTAGGTGATGCAAATGATGGCCAGAAAACGATCAAGATTAACGAACATAGATGCGTATTGATTTGGATTCATCACGCTTTAAACGCTGGTCGGGGCAGAGATCCAACAGATTATATTCTCTTTTCTTTTTTGGGCAAATCGCAGATTATATGATATGCATGTTAAAGTGAAAATCGTTACTTTTTTTTTTGGATGAAAGTGAAAATCGTTACTTGTGAATTGAGTTTACGTTGAGTACTTTGCATTTCCCTTTCCATTTTTTCCTACATTTTACTTACAACCCGTTTGGGAGCACTATTTTTCGGCTTATCAGGCTTATCGGCCGACTTTTTCACCATACATGTAATGTTTGCTTTCACGCGTTGAATTGTGTAATAAGTGGAAAAGGTAAGGTTGGAGTTATTTTTCGGTCTATATTGGCTGAAGTTACTATAGATGCCCATTTTAGCTATTTTTACATAGTATAATTTTTTCTTTATTTTATTAATAAAATATATTTTAAATTTTTTTCTTAAATCAGCAGAATTAGCCAATGCAGCCACTTCAGCCAGAACTTCATAAATTTCAGCAGAATCAACCAAAACATCTGATTTTCATGCTACCAAACGGGTTCTTAGTAATTAGTACTATTAGATTGGCATTGCCTCGGGTTGGGTCGGATCCGGGTATGGCCTAGGCCCGGCCGAGCTTTTTATGGTTGGGGGAAGGCCCGGGATCGGCCCGGGTTTCCACCCCGGACCGGTTTATAATTTTTTTTTTTTGCTTTCCTAACTACCTCCTCACCCCCCACCCCCCCACCCCCCAAACCCCCAAACCCCCCACCCCCAAACACCCAGCCCAACCCGGGGGAAACCAAAAACAATTGAAAAAACACCAGGCCGGGTCACCAATTCACATACCCGAGCCTAGGGCTGGGCACGGGCCGGGTCGGGGCGGGTAATGCAAAATAAAATGGAACTGCCGGTTCCATTGTACGGTTCGGTCCGGTCCGGGTATTACAATTTTCAAAATAGGAACCGGAAATTACCCGGCCCATTTGAAACGGGTCAGTCCGGTCCGGGTTTTACGGTTTCTATTCTAATGTCTTGAAATTAGTAAAAACTCACGAAGTTCCAAAAATCAATAATCAATAATATAGGACATTAGCAAGTTTCAAAATAACAACATAGTGGTGCACATATAACACAAGCGAAAAGTCCAATACTCCATAATTTCTTGTATATAAGTTGTTCCAAACAATTAAAGTGATTGCTTTTTTTATATTAAATTTTCAGTATTAGCCAAAGTTGACACATACATGGTGGGTGGTAAACACAATTTCTATATTTTAATAACAATATAATAATAAAAATATAACAAAATCATCTTTAACAAATAATTAAATTCCATAGAAAGGAATAATTCAATAACAATAAAAAGTAATAAGATATTTATGAAACATTTAATCAATAATTTGAAAACAAAAGGATGTTACTGCAACTTAATTTAAAATCCTACTTCTAGCAAAGGAAACAAAACTATTTCAAAACCGATTATCACAAAACTATTAATAAATTAATATACAATATATATAACGGGCCGGGCCGGGTACCCGTTATTTTTTTAATTTTGGAACCGGTCCGGTTCCTTAAAAAAATTACCCGACCATACTCAGACCGTTTTATGGTAACAAAAAATGGAACCGGCCCGTTTTGGACACGAACCGCCATTACCCGGACCGGACCGCGGTTCCAAGACCCGTTTGCCCACCCCTACCCGAGCCTGCCCCCGCTTTACCCACCGGTTCGGGTCCAAGTCCGGTACCGGACCGAAGGACCGGGCCGGTCCCGGGCCCGCACAGTAGCGGGTCGGGTCACGGGCCGGGCGGCCCGAACCGGGTCCAAGCCTATTATTAGATTACAATTGCGTTCAAGATTTACATTTCAATAACTAAATGTAAGTCTCTGTGATATCAATTTTGAACACAACTAGATTCTCACCCGTGCGATGCACGGGACATAGATTAAGTAATAATTATTAATATATCATATTATTTGTTAATGTTTAAATGAATGCAAATAATTAAAGTTTAAATGAGTGCAAAGAGTATAGAAGTAATACACACAAATAATTACGTGGTATAATTAAAGAAAAAGTACTTATGACTCGTAATCTGTACGTAGTACACTTTTCTATAGAATAAGAAGGAATAAATAAATATTACAATGAGGTTTCGTCTTCTCCAAATTTCAAAACACTTTGTTGTAAACAACGTCGGTAGTATGATCAATTTGTATCATCTTAGTTCTCAATCCCAAAGAACTCCTCACTTCATGCTTAATTGTTATTTTAAGCTTTTTTCCATCCCGATTAATTAGCAGAAAACTCATTCTCTAAGTTTCTTCTAATTAGCAGAAAACTCATTCTCTAAGTTTCTTTTAATTTTGAGTCAGGAGTTGGAACCATTTTTTCTTGCAATTGTGGCCCTGCCAGAGAAACTAATCTGCAACAAAATGAGTTAAAAACTATTAGGGGTGAATAGAACCATTTAATTGAGCCATCGATGTATAAACATAAAAATATACCTTCTCAACCTCCCTTCTCATTCTGGCTGCTAAATTTTCCAACATGTTTTTACATTTACGATCCCACTGCATGAATGAAGCATGAGCAGCGGCATCCATAACACAAACGATGACCTTATACCTATTACATTGTTATTAAGGTTTTAAATTGACACGTATTTAATATATGCATTTGTTGTAAAGGAAATTAGAACCTGTGATACAGACACTATATCTTAACATTCCTTCAGCAAGGGTAACTTACATGAAGCACATTTAAACCTTTAATCTAATAGGTTTATTCTATAAACCAAGATGGTGTAACAATGATCATTTATATCTCATTTCTGGTCTCGGTTTCAAGAATCAAGACCAAGAACTAAGAACTTGAAAAACATTTTATAGTTAAATTGAGCAGACCTAAATGTTGAGGCTGGCCCTCACTTCTGCTTTATTTGACCACAACTTCCATATATATGTCTTATTTTATTTTTTACAAACATGAGATTCAGTAGTTCAGTAGTTGGCTTAAATCATATGTGCATTTCTAAATGGGCATAAAAGCCCCCCATCACTAAATTAAATGCGTTTTTCAAAGATTCTATAATAATCCTCCACGTTTTTCATAATCAGGTAAACATGTTTTTATACATGATCAGGAGAACTAATGTTTTTCCTAACATTATCACCGAAGAGAGCCTCTTCAATATCATCAAGATAGAGAAGGAATGAAATACCAGAATTTACCAATTCTCCTCTACGATTGGGAAAATTCCATGGCCGCTATAGCATTGTTCTCTTCTCTCCAGCATCTTCACCTCCTTATATAAAGCATTACCACCTTCCCTGCATCAGCATCTCTGTATTTACTGAGTTTAGCATTGGTTTCTTTAATGGCGTAGCAGTCAACATTCATACAATTAAAATTTCAAGCCAAAATTTGGGATACCTGAAGCTGGGTGAACCAGGATCTGATTAAAAGATGTTTGTAGCCTTGCTAACTTGCTCAATTTTTCTAAGTGTTGCCTGGTGTTGTCGATGCCGTTGAAACTATTCCCGATTCCCTTGTTGCCGTTAATAGTACCAAAAAATGAAGTGTTTTCTGTACCACAGTTTGGGCAAGGACCCTGAAAATGAGAGTTTCACATGTTGAATTCCAAATAAGATACTGTTAAAATTGGGTATACAGAGTTACTGGTATTCTGGTAATGTGGTTTATATTTCCCTCACTACTGTTCTGGTAATGTGGTTTATATTTCCCTCACTTCTAACAGTAGTGTGAGGACATATTAATACCTTCAATATAAGGAAATCTTTAACAATAAATCCTGTGATTGAGAATGACAGCCACAAAATTATAGGCAAAGCTGCAAAGTGCAAACCATGTAAATATAAAACCAAAAGGTTCTGGTCTTCTGGAAGCTGCAAGCAAAGAGTAACTTTAAAAAAAACACGCATCGGTTAAAGGGGAAGGAATGCAAGTGATAGTAAAAAAGGAAAAATGACTTAAATTAATACGGTGTGTCAAATATTTGCTATCTACTAAAATTAATCTCATTTTTAAAAATTATTAACTGACAGACAAATAATTTCAAGATCTGCCGAAACAACACTATCATTTTTTAATAAGAAATTCAGATAATAGGCTGACATAAATAATTCCATTAGTTGACTATAAAATAAAATAGGACTCCGTAATATTATTTTTCATAGACCAAAAATTATAAGTTTGACCATTTCAATAACCCTTGCGTAGTCGAACTGCAGTTCTGCGGACGCTGGAACACAAACTCCTTCTAGCTATCGAATGTGCAAGCTTGACATGGCTGGATCTGGTCACATAACCAGTCGCTGACGCACAATGATGAATACCCCATAAAAGTGTGCGAGCAGAGCACTGGGGATTACCCAGAAGAGAGAACCCAGAGCACCCCAACAAATCAACACCAACACTAAACCCTAATCAACCAACGGAAATTATGACCACCAAAACAGAGAGCTTGCTTACCAGTACACAACACGGTAATAGAAGTGCAAGAATCTTCCCGACCCAACTCCTGTTCGTCAACCACCGTTAGATCCACCAAGGCCAACTGCTTCCAACTACCTCCCCAAGCAGCGAGCTCTATGGCCTCCATAGACTGATTTAGCTTTTCTGGTTGTTTTTCTGGTATTCTTCATCATCGTGTTTTACACTGTTAGCATTCAAGAATTCTCATTGCTGGCTAACAGGCGTTATTTGAGAATGATGATGTTATTTGCGGAAGAGATTTTCTGAGACATTGATATCCTGAATTTGAATGGCATAGCACGCAAATATCATCTCACGGGTGCATTGGAAATCGGCAACACCGTCTGACAGGTCAAAGCAACTTTTAATCACATGCTTACTTAACAGAGGTCGAAAATTGCAGACAGACCCGACCCTTTTTTTAACCCGTATCTTTTGGCGGGAGTATTGGCTGCTTTTCCACCTTGGTTTGTATATAGATAGATTATAATTATTAATAGTTAATTAGTTACTAAGTCACATTTTTGTTGTGACCATAGCACTTTCATTAGTAATACGAAGTATTTAAGAAAGAGTTTTTTACAAAAATATTACTAAAATAAAACTTATTTACATAAATATGATTATTCGTTACTACAACGTAGTGTTGTGGTAACTTAAGTTCAAAACTTGAACATGAATTACTATGATTTCATTACTACTCTAGTAACTAGTCATATTTTTGTAAACCATCTTTATTTTGGTCATATTTATATAATTATTTCTTTAAGAAAAAATCATCTTAATAAATTATTGATTTTGTTTGTTATTTTCTAAATTTTATGTTTAAACAATCAGCCATTAGATTTCATCACTCTCCTTTAAGGCTAAACAAAATTGATTTCACCATCATCCCACACAGTAAAACTAAAAGTGTACAACCATATAAAAAGGGCAGGAGCAAATGCCAAAGCGCGCTAAACTGCACATGGGCCTCGGAAAGCGAAGACTCAAAAAAAAAATTGTACGCATTGAAGAGGAAGCTTGATACTCAACTAACATGGGTTGCGATTTTCATTACAATGCACATTTTAAAAATATAACATTAAATTAGATTCGCGTATTGTAATTCATAAGAGTTCATTATACATATAGTTTAAGGATTTTTTTATAGAAAAAACTAATAACAACAAAGTGAATTAGAAGTCATGAGAGTAGAGATCATGATACTCAATTGAAGATGTCACGCCCCGGACCACATCCGAGCGCGTGTACAACCGCCGTATGATTAAATGACGTCACTCGCAAGTCAACGTAACTTAATCATACAAGGCGTCCATGAACATTGTTCATACCATACTCAGTAAGTAAACATACATAACAACATCACATATTTGGATTGAACGAATCGCGGAATTATTCAATATTCAATCATGGGCCACATATGGCCAAAACGTGGACTCGCAGGCCCAAAACAAATGTACTTATTACAAATTATCCATGAGCATAGTTTATAGTTTAAAAACGGTAAAGGAAGCACGAACCACGTCTCCCTTTAGATCACTTCACCGAGCAAGGTGAGAATAGCAAGCTTGAGCTTCAACCTGAAATGGTGGGGCCCCCCGAAGGGGTCAGTACAAGTACCGAGCGAGTAGCAGGCTAAATGTAGAATAACTAACGTTTCAAGTATAAGACCCAAACATAGGGTGATACGTATACATATAGTTCTTTCCCCCAAGTTATGAAATATATATCATTATATATACACTTGGAAATACCCGACCCTTAGGTCATTGTTTATTTGGGAAATAATATAGCCGTTAACCTTGGCTTAAACCCCAACCCACCCATATACCTATGAGTGTATAGAACTCCTCCTGGTTCAAATCATCTTAACATGAGGACACCGCCCGGTCCCAAATTATAAAATAATAATCTATGAGTTTTGAGGATACACGCCCGATCCTTGGGTACTCCACCCTATAACCGAGTTTTGAGGATACCGCCCGATCCTTGGGTACTCCACCCTATAACCGAGTTTTGAGGATACCGCCCGATCCTTGGGTACTCCACCCTATAACCGAGTTTTGAGGATACCGCCCGATCCTTGGGTACTCCACCCTATAACCGAGTTTTGAGGATACCGCCCGATCCTTGGGTACTCCACCCGACTTATGATCTACCACATATCATCCTAGATAAGGTCTATATCATAATCAATAATCAAGACTAAACCAAGTCTTAAGGCCTAAGCATAATCATCCATGCATTAAAAATCAACATATAGGCAAAACAGTGCCAAACCGGCGCCGGTTTTGACATAACCGGCGCCGGTTATTATTTAATTCAATAAAACCGGCCATGCCGATCCATAACCGGCGCCGGTTTTGCCTATAACCGGCGCCGGTTGCCCCCTGGGCAACCGAGTCAACATTTTCGTTGACTCGCCATTTCAAACCCGATTTGCGTCAAACTTGATCCCAACATGTATTAAGTTATAACCAAGCATTTTATGCCCCTTTTATCCCTTAAAACATCATATATGTTTTTACAAACATTTTCATATCATACTTCTTTTACGATATCCATGGGTCATACATATAAGTCTAATCACTTAGGATAATCACATGTTTAAGCATCTTTTAAACATCATTATGAACACATATAACATTTACTTAGGTAATCTCATAATTAACCCAAGAGTTATAAGACATTAAGCCGTCCACTCACCTCAAATGAGCGTGATGAAGTTCTACCCTTCTCGGTTGAACTCCGGCCAAACTCCGGTGAACTTTGACGAACTCCGGCGATAACTCCGGCAACTCCTTAAACTTTGTGAAAGCTTTTAAATCGCCTTTGACAAGTGCCTAACAAGGTTTTATCATCACAAAACCCGTATCAATACAAATAACCTTTAAAAGGTTATTTTCCGGCTAACCGGTCGTTTTGGCCTCCAAGTCCGTTCTTGGACTTAGAACGACCTTTCAACCTCCTTGTTCCACACTTAAACCATGGAGAACATCCTTAAGGGTATTTCATATGATATATGAGTCATATGAAATCAAATAGGAAAGAAAAGTTGTTAAGGAGCTTCTCACCTTTATTCTCAAGGTTTTTCTCCACTTGTGCAACTTTTTCCTTCTTCCTTGAGCTCCTTGCTTCCTTGAGCTCTCTTGGCTATGGAGGATGATGGTTGTAGAGTCCTTTGCTCTTGATTGGGGGTGGGCTGGCCGAAATGATCAAGGAAGGAGGGTGGGGGATTGCATTCTTGTCTCAATAGCAAGGATGGTGTGGGAGGGTCCCTTTGGTTGTCAACCATGTCTCACCCATCTATCCCCACATCCATCCCATGCTCCACAGCCCCCCAAGTCAAGTTCCCAGCACAAAAAAACGTGGGGTGGCCCCCACTCATGTGGGAAGTCACCCCAATGTGTCCCGAAGTGTACAATCGGTCCCGAAAGTTGTATTTCTCGGACTGTTTTAATCATATTTTATTTTATTGGGTAAAATAAAATAAAATCCTTACTTCCCATCCTAATGGGCCTTTAGGATGATTATACATTCTCCAACTTTAATTTGGAAGTCCCCGAAATTCATTTCGGACTGTTATCCGATAAATTATCCAAAACCGGTAATTGGGCCTCGTTCGGCCAATCGGTCAACCCAATGCCTTTCTTATGGTCCAAAGTGAATGTCCACTACCATATAACTATTATCTATACCAAGATGAATAAAATAGGCGATCTTGAGAATATCGGGTGTTCCCGCTCCCGGTGTGGGCCCCACGTGCAATTTACTATTCACGCAAAAGAATTAACAAAAATTTACAACCTCGTAAATTCATTAACCATTTCATAAGGTTCAATACATAACTTACACAAAAGTAAATATATTTGGGGACGGTGTTACAAGTTCACCCCCCCTTATTTGGGATTTCGTCCCCGAAATCATCGTGTCTTAATCGAAAAGAAACGGGTATTGCTCCCTCATCGAGACCTCGGTCTCCCAGGTTTCTTCTTCGACTCGATCACTCCTCCACAGAACCTTCACCATAGGAATCTCCTTGTTCCTAAGTTTCTTCACCTGTTGGCCCACTATCTTCACTGGTTCTACAGCATACTGCAGGTCCTCCCGGATCTCCACCGGTGGTTTCTCAAGAATATGTGATGGATCCCGCACATACTTCTTGAGCATCGATACATGAAATACATCATGAATCTTCTCAAGTTCAGGGGTCAACTTGAGACGATACGCTACGGCCCCAACCCTCTCAAGGATTTCAAATGGGCCAATGTATCGGGGGTTAAGCTTACCCCTAGATATGAATCGGATGATGCCTTTCCAAGGAGAGATTCTTAGAAAGACTTCGTCCCCGACCTCAAACTCCAACGGTCTCCGCCGTTTGTCTGCATAGCTCTTCTGCCGATCTTGGGCAGCCATGAGTCTATCACGAATGATCTTCACCTTAGCCTTGGTGATCTCAACGAGTTCTATCCCTTCGAGTTTGGCCTCGCCAACCTCATCCCAACACAAAGGTGTCTTGCACTTCCTCCCATACAATGCCTCGTAGGGAGGCATGCCAATACTCGCCTGATAACTGTTGTTATAGGCAAACTCTACCAGAGCCAAATGTTTGTCCCAACTCCCTTGGAACTCCAAAGCACACGCTCTAAGCATGTCCTCCAAAATCTGTATCACTCGTTCGGATTGTCCATCCGTCTGTGGGTGAAAAGCTGTACTAAACTTCAGTTTAGTGCCCAAAGATGCTTGAAACTTTGGCCAAAATCTGGATGTGAATCGTGGATCCCTATCTGAGACAATGGATATCGGGACTCCATGCAATCTCACAATTTCTTCCGTATATAACTTGGCCAACCTTTCAAGAGGGTAGGTAATGTTGATAGGCAAGAAATGTGCACTCTTGGTGAGCCTATCAACCACTACCCAAACTGCATCATAGTTGTTTACCGTCCGTGGTAGCCCTACCACGAAGTCCATAGTCACATGTTCCCACTTCCATTCTGGAATGGTAAGCGGCTGCAATAGTCCTGCCGGGTGTTGGTGTTCTGCCTTAACCTGCTGGCAAGTAAGGCATCGACTCACATACTCTGCGATGTCTCTCTTCATACCTGACCACCAGTAACTCTCCTTCAAGTCTCGGTACATCTTAGTACCCCCTGGATGCATGGCATAGGCCGAAGAATGAGCCTCCTCTAGTATAGACTTCTGGAGTTCCTCATTCCTTGGTATGCACACACGGTCTTTAAACATCAAAAGGCCATCATCACGTACCCGAAAGTTCTCAACGGGTCCCTCAAGGATCCGTTCGCGGATCTTCTGACACTCCTCGTCAATGGCCTGACATCTACTGATTTCACTCAGTAATGTGGGCCTAACCTCAAATCTAGCAATGAGGGCCCCGCATGTGGACACCTCTACGCGCGCCCTCAATGCCCGTAGACATGTGAGTAATGTCCCCGACGTACTCTTCCTGCTTAGCGCATCGGCCACCACGTTGGCCTTCCCGGGATGATAGTCGATGATCAAGTCATAGTCCTTGATCAACTCCATCCATCTCCTTTGTCTCATATTCAACTCTTTCTGAGTGAATACATACTTCAAACTCTTATGATCAGTATAAATGTGGCATGTCTCCCCGTAGAGATAATGCCTCCAAATCTTCAGTGCAAACACTACCGCCCCCAACTCCAGATCGTGGGTAGGGTAGTTCACCTCGTGTTTCCTCAATTGCCTAGAGGCGTAGGCTATCACCTTACCGTTTTGCATCAACACACATCCTAGCCCTTGGATGCTAGCATCGCTATAGATATCGTACCCTATCCCTTGCTTGGGTAGGGCAAGAACTGGTGCCTCGGTAAGTCGCTTCTTCAATTCAAGAAACCCTTTCTCACATTTGTCATCCCATATGAACTTAGCCCCCTTCTTGGTGAGCTTCGTCAATGGAGACGCCAACACAGAGAATTTCTCAACAAACTTACGATAGTACCCCGCTAAGCCAAGGAAACTACGTATTTCTTTGACATTCTTGGGTCTCTCCCAGTCAATGATGGTTTTTATCTTGGCATTGTCCACTGCAACGCCCGAGCCGGATATGACATGCCCGAGAAAACCAATCTCTTTGAGCCAAAATTCACATTTGGAGAACTTGGCAAAGAGTTGTTTTTCTCTAAGTCGTTCAAGTACAAGCCTCAAGTGATGTTCATGCTCCTCCTCGCTCTTGGAGTATATCAAAATGTCATCAATGAATACTATCACAAATTGGTCCAAGTATTCACTAAACACTCGGTTCATCAAGTCCATGAATGCCGCCGGTGCGTTGGTTAACCCGAATGACATCACAAGAAACTCATAGTGACCATATCTAGTGCGGAATGCACTCTTAGGTATGTCACTCTCCTTGATCTTCAACTGATGATAGCCCGATCTCAAATCAATCTTTGAGAACACTATCGCCCCCCGAAGTTGATCAAACAAGTCATCAATCCTCGGTAAGGGATACCTATTCTTGATCGTGACCTTGTTCAACTGTCGGTAATCTATGCACATTCTCAATGTGCCATCTTTCTTCTTCACGAAGAGTACGGGTGCTCCCCACGGTGAGTGACTGGGCCTAATGAATCCGTTGTCCAAAAGTTCTTGTAGTTGGACCTTTAACTCTTGAAGTTCCACTGGTGCCATTCGATAAGGAGGTATTGAAATGGGTTTGGTTCCCGGTTCAACTTCAATTACGAACTCAATCTCCCGGTCGGGTGGAAGTCCCGGCAAGTCTTTGGGAAAGACGTCCGGATACTTGCACACGACACGTACATCATTGATGTCTATCTCTTTCTTTGTCTCATCAATTACGTAAGCAAGGTATGCGTGGCATCCTTTTCTCATCATCTTCCGTGCTCTCATCACGGATATGATACAACCATGAGATCCTCCCCGATCTCCCTCGAAACGAAAGGTGTTCCCCTTATCGTCCTCGAGTTCCAACACTTTGGTGTAGCAATCAACTCGAGCATGGTGCTTTTCAAGCCAATCCATTCCTAGGATAGCATCGAACTCCATCATACTTAGAGGTACGAAGTCACAAGTCAAAGGTTGACCCGTCACTTCTACCTCACATGATGGATAGTAATGGTCCCTCTCCACGTCATCTCCCAATGGTGTGGAGACTACCAAGGTTTGCGTCATTGGCGTCAATGGCACGTCAAGACCTTCGGCGAACGCTTCACTCACAAATGAACGTTGAGCCCCGGTATCAATGAGAATTCTTGCATTTCTTCCATTGATCAATAGTGTTCCTACATTTATAGATGATGTAAGACACACTATTCGAAGTACCGGATCGAAAACGGGCTAACGGACATTTTCTGGCCGAAAATGTACTGGACCGGCGCCGGTTCTAGGCCAGACCGGCGCCGGTTTTCCCCTGGGATGGCCGAATACACACCAATTACACTGGACCGGCGCCGGTTATGGCCAAAACCGGCGCCGGTTTACCTTCGGCAACCTCGGAAAAATCATTTTCTTTAAAAACCGGCCCCGGTTACGAGCACGGTGATTTGTCCCGGCAAAATTCCCCTAGACCGGCGCCGGTTATGGGCAGAACCGGCGCCGGTTTTCCTTCGGCCCTTCCCCGGGAATTCGATTTTTGTTGTTTTCAGCCCTTCCGAAACCGGACCGGCGCCGGTTATGGGCAAAACCGGCGCCGGTTCTCCTACGGCAGCCCCAAACAATTAACTTTTACAAAGAACCGGCACCGGTTTAAGCCCTGACCGGCGCCGGTTTACCCCTGGGCAGCTGTATTCCTACCACTTTTTGCTAAAAACACCCCGGTATCGACCCCGGCGAGTCCGTACAAGCCCGCTATCATTTTTAACACTTAACAACATGTAATTTATCAAACATTACGAGGGATTACCTGCAACGGAGTCGGGGTTAGCCCGAGCATCGGCCTCGGTCATAGCATAGACTCGTGCTTGGGCCCCGCCTTGGTTGACGGACGCGGCATGGCTCGTTGATGCGCCGCCTCTCCCCGTGCCACCATGTGACGGTCCCGCACGGTGCCTCCCCGTCATGGACCCTCCTCCGGCTCCCGGTGTGTTCTCCTGAGTCGCTTGAGGACAATTGGCCTTCATATGGCCCGCATTCCCACACTTGAAACACCTTGGTGGTTCATTACACTTCCCAAAATGCTGTTTTGAGCAATTGGGACATCTAGGTGCTCCCGAGTTCTGTGGCCTAGGTCCGTGCCACCTCCCGTCCCTGTTCTTTTTCGCCGGTGGAGCCGGCGCCTTGAATGAGCCCCCACCACCACCATGGTTGTTCTTTCGGGAATGGTCGGGCGGCCCCGAACTGTTCCACTTCCTCTTCTTCGCCTCCTCGGCGTCCCTTGCTTTCCTCTCATTCCACTGGGCCTCCCCAAGCATGCCCTGCTCTACCACCTCACTGAAAGTCATGAGGCGGGAGTATGTAGCACGATCTCGGATGTCTAAGAGTAAGGCATCCCAGAAGTGCTCAGTCATGCGGTCCTCATCGATTGCATACTCCGGTAAGAACCTAGCCAAGGTTCTAAACTCTTGCTCCAACTGCTTAACGGTGCCACCTTCTTTCTGCTTGAGGTTGGTATACTCCCTCCTTTTTACATTAACCTCAAAATCGGAGTAGTATTGGGCATAAAACTCTCGCTCAAAACTTTCCCATGAGATATTCCCACGGTATTTCCCTTCTACACCTTCCCACCATGTAGAAGCCATCCCCTCAAGCAACCGTGAAGCAACGGTTAGCTTCACGTCCGGAGTAATTTGCATGTCCCTTGATGCATCCTTCACTTTCTTGATCCAATCGGCGGCAACGGTAATGTCACCGGTGCCATCGAAGGACCTACACCCCAAGGCCCTAGCCTCCTTGAGGTACTTGGAGATTCTCACTATGAAACCTCCCTCGAGCCCACCTTGTGGAGCCCCGGGTGTGGCCCTTGGAGCTCCCCGGCTTCCTTGAGCCGACACACCTGGAGAACCACGCCTTGCTTGGCGCCTAAGGTCTCTCCTCAACTTCTCCTTTTGATACCACTCAAGTAATTCACCCATTTGAGCGAATCGGGCATCACTCTCATCATCATTCTCATCATCAGTGTGGAAATCACCCCCATCGTATGGGGTCTCTTCATGCTCCGTTTCAGGAACATAAGTAGAGTCGTGGTTCTCGGTGCTAGTCTCGTACACTGAACTCACGTGGCCATCACTCACTGTTTGGGCTCGGTGGCCCCCACGACTTCCACGGCCTCCCCGGCTTCCTCTTCCACCTCTAGAGCTTCGAGATGGGGCCCGACTAGCTCCAACAGAAGCTATCGGTGCTTGCCCTCTCGGATTGTTCCTGGTCCGCATGCGTCTACCCTCCATTTCTGAAAAGGAATTTGGACGAGTCGTTAGACTCCAATCAATGTCAATTGACGGAAAACGTTATAGACACGTATTGGCCTAAGTCGCCGCCATACCAATTGTTAAGGGTACCATCTTAACAACTAGAGACCTTGCAACCTCGGTGACAATAGTTCTATAGGCGTCAAAATACAATGCTCATGGTTTTCGATAAAACTCTTTTGTAAAGTCTCATGTGAGAGGTTGATTATATAGTTTAGAAACTGAGATGGCTCTGATACCACTTAATTGTCACGCCCCGGACCACATCCGAGCGCGTGTACAACCGCCGTATGATTAAATGACGTCACTCGCAAGTCAACGTAACTTAATCATACAAGGCGTCCATGAACATTGTTCATACCATACTCAGTAAGTAAACATACATAACAACATCACATATTTGGATTGAACGAATCGCGGAATTATTCAATATTCAATCATGGGCCACATATGGCCAAAACGTGGACTCGCAGGCCCAAAACAAATGTACTTATTACAAATTATCCATGAGCATAGTTTATAGTTTAAAAACGGTAAAGGAAGCACGAACCACGTCTCCCTTTAGATCACTTCACCGAGCAAGGTGAGAATAGCAAGCTTGAGCTTCAACCTGAAATGGTGGGGCCCCCCGAAGGGGTCAGTACAAGTACCGAGCGAGTAGCAGGCTAAATGTAGAATAACTAACGTTTCAAGTATAAGACCCAAACATAGGGTGATACGTATACATATAGTTCTTTCCCCCAAGTTATGAAATATATATCATTATATATACACTTGGAAATACCCGACCCTTAGGTCATTGTTTATTTGGGAAATAATATAGC
Source organism: Cuscuta epithymum (assembly GCA_945859915.1). NCBI lineage: Eukaryota > Viridiplantae > Streptophyta > Magnoliopsida > Solanales > Convolvulaceae > Cuscuta > Cuscuta epithymum. Next base: position 1,118,054 of record CAMAPF010000955.1, on the reverse strand, counting down.
CGTTAACCTTGGCTTAAACCCCAACCCACCCATATACCTATGAGTGTATAGAACTCCTCCTGGTTCAAATCATCTTAACATGAGGACACCGCCCGGTCCCAAATTATAAAATAATAATCTATGAGTTTTGAGGATACACGCCCGATCCTTGGGTACTCCACCCTATAACCGAGTTTTGAGGATACCGCCCGATCCTTGGGTACTCCACCCTATAACCGAGTTTTGAGGATACCGCCCGATCCTTGGGTACTCCACCCTATAACCGAGTTTTGAGGATACCGCCCGATCCTTGGGTACTCCACCCTATAACCGAGTTTTGAGGATACCGCCCGATCCTTGGGTACTCCACCCGACTTATGATCTACCACATATCATCCTAGATAAGGTCTATATCATAATCAATAATCAAGACTAAACCAAGTCTTAAGGCCTAAGCATAATCATCCATGCATTAAAAATCAACATATAGGCAAAACAGTGCCAAACCGGCGCCGGTTTTGACATAACCGGCGCCGGTTATTATTTAATTCAATAAAACCGGCCATGCCGATCCATAACCGGCGCCGGTTTTGCCTATAACCGGCGCCGGTTGCCCCCTGGGCAACCGAGTCAACATTTTCGTTGACTCGCCATTTCAAACCCGATTTGCGTCAAACTTGATCCCAACATGTATTAAGTTATAACCAAGCATTTTATGCCCCTTTTATCCCTTAAAACATCATATATGTTTTTACAAACATTTTCATATCATACTTCTTTTACGATATCCATGGGTCATACATATAAGTCTAATCACTTAGGATAATCACATGTTTAAGCATCTTTTAAACATCATTATGAACACATATAACATTTACTTAGGTAATCTCATAATTAACCCAAGAGTTATAAGACATTAAGCCGTCCACTCACCTCAAATGAGCGTGATGAAGTTCTACCCTTCTCGGTTGAACTCCGGCCAAACTCCGGTGAACTTTGACGAACTCCGGCGATAACTCCGGCAACTCCTTAAACTTTGTGAAAGCTTTTAAATCGCCTTTGACAAGTGCCTAACAAGGTTTTATCATCACAAAACCCGTATCAATACAAATAACCTTTAAAAGGTTATTTTCCGGCTAACCGGTCGTTTTGGCCTCCAAGTCCGTTCTTGGACTTAGAACGACCTTTCAACCTCCTTGTTCCACACTTAAACCATGGAGAACATCCTTAAGGGTATTTCATATGATATATGAGTCATATGAAATCAAATAGGAAAGAAAAGTTGTTAAGGAGCTTCTCACCTTTATTCTCAAGGTTTTTCTCCACTTGTGCAACTTTTTCCTTCTTCCTTGAGCTCCTTGCTTCCTTGAGCTCTCTTGGCTATGGAGGATGATGGTTGTAGAGTCCTTTGCTCTTGATTGGGGGTGGGCTGGCCGAAATGATCAAGGAAGGAGGGTGGGGGATTGCATTCTTGTCTCAATAGCAAGGATGGTGTGGGAGGGTCCCTTTGGTTGTCAACCATGTCTCACCCATCTATTCCCACATCCATCCCATGCTCCACAGCCCCCCAAGTCAAGTTCCCAGCACAAAAAAACGTGGGGTGGCCCCCACTCATGTGGGAAGTCACCCCAATGTGTCCCGAAGTGTACAATCGGTCCCGAAAGTTGTATTTCTCGGACTGTTTTAATCATATTTTATTTTATTGGGTAAAATAAAATAAAATCCTTACTTCCCATCCTAATGGGCCTTTAGGATGATTATACATTCTCCAACTTTAATTTGGAAGTCCCCGAAATTCATTTCGGACTGTTATCCGATAAATTATCCAAAACCGGTAATTGGGCCTCGTTCGGCCAATCGGTCAACCCAATGCCTTTCTTATGGTCCAAAGTGAATGTCCACTACCATATAACTATTATCTATACCAAGATGAATAAAATAGGCGATCTTGAGAATATCGGGTGTTCCCGCTCCCGGTGTGGGCCCCACGTGCAATTTACTATTCACGCAAAAGAATTAACAAAAATTTACAACCTCGTAAATTCATTAACCATTTCATAAGGTTCAATACATAACTTACACAAAAGTAAATATATTTGGGGACGGTGTTACAGAAGACTTCTGATATTCAATAGAGAAAGTTGATTATATACAATATAGGAAAAGTTTATAAAAAGAAACGAAAAGAATAAGAAAGTTAATTAGAAGATATGGAAACAAAGATCACGATCCTCAAAGGCTCAAACGCAAAGTTTTAATGCTCAATAAAGGAGACTTGATATCTAATAAAAATGTGTTGCTACTCAACCAGTAGATGATACAATTTTCATATCAATTTTCATTATAGATAGTACGTATAATTTCAAAAAATTACCAAAAAAAACTAAGAATCAGAAATTGAATTAGAAGGCATGAGAGTAGAAATCATGATACTCAATTTCGGAGTTTCAATACTCAATAGAGGAGAGCCTTGAGGCTCAATGAAAATATTTTGGTGTTCAACCAGTAGAAGTTACAATTTTTATATTAATGCATATTTCAAAAGTATAATATTAAATTAAATTCGCATATTGGAATTCATAAGAGTTGATTATAAATATCATCTGAGAAATTTCTATAAAAGCAAAAATAAGAAAAAGAAATTAAATTAGAAATTATGTAACGGAGACCACAATGCTTGATATTAGACTCCTAATATTAAACAGAACAGCCTGATGTTCAATAAGAGTGCATTGATGCTCAATTAACAGATGTCACGATTTCCATTTAAAATTATAAAATGCCTCTGGTTGTACAGTATACCCTATACAATCGGGTGTACGATATACAAACTGCTCGGATGATAGGATCAATCGTGTACGTACGTATAACAGGATGAAAGCTTCGTTTATTTTATCAACGTCGTCTCTTCGCTTCTTTTTCAATAACTGTCTCACTTTTATTTTGTGCGTACATCTCGCTAAATTTATCTTATATTATACGGAGTACTACGTATTTAGTAATACTTGTGTAGTTGTATTTCATTTTACATATTAAATAGCAACCAAATGACTCAACTATTTTTTTAAACAGCATGGCCAACTGTTACCCCCCTTCCCCCTAAAAGGATGACACCCCGTCCCTGAGTGGCCCCTAGAATCGGTTCAATAGTTATTTGGGAGGATGTAAGTTGAGCTTTGGTCTCACTCAGATGGAATGAGAGTTGGGTTCCATCCGAAGTCATTGTTGGGAGCTGAACCCGAGACCTCTCCCTTGTGACACCCCTTCCTACTAGGTGAGCCACCAAATGACTCAACTTCTTTTTAAAATTTCATGACCAACTCTTATCCCCCTCCCCCTAAAAGGATGACACCCCATCCCTGAGCGGCCCCCAAAATCGGTCTGATAGTTCTTTGGGAGGATGTAAGTTGAGTTTTGGTCACACTCAGATGGAAAGAGAGTTGGGTTCCAATCCAAGTCATTGCTGAGAGCTGAACCCGAGACCTCTCCCTTATGCCCCCCCGTGCATTCCAATAACACGTGTGGTACTGAATCAATTTGAAATTTTATAATTTGACAATTTTGACTCATGTTATTTTACAAGTTAAAATGATATTGGCGCATCAATGATAAGTTCACATCATGGGATCGATTTTTGATGGTTTTCCTTGCTTTTGGGTGTCGTAAGTCTCAAATTTAGCTCAAGTCATGTTTACCGGGCGTTGGTTCGAGTTTTGGTATATTTAGAGTTTAAATCAGGTTTTTAGAGCCCGGCATCGGCACTTGTGAAGTAATTGGGACGAGTTAAGAAGCATTCGAGAGTGATTTCACAATTTTGGAGGTCACCGGGAGGTTCGTGATGATGTTTTGATGAAGAAAGAGCTATTGGATCGATCGTGGGGCCAAACGGGGACTTAAATGGGAACAAATCGAAGAAAATGAAGATTTAAGGCCACGCACAGCCGTGCGTACAGGGACGCACGCCGTGCGTGCCTGGCAGACGATGTAAGAAGTGGTGAGGTTTGACGCACGGTCGTGTGTCTGGGCACGCACGTCGTGCGTCCATGTTAATTTTGCGATTATGCTACTGGCAGCCACGCACGGGCGTGCGTGGGAGGACGCACGCCGTGCGTGGCAACTTTTGACCCGCGCCTCAATCGGACGCACGGACGCTACGCACGCCGTGCATATGCGCCGTGTGTACCCCGAATTTGTCCCAGCTCTGTTCGAATTCATCTTTTTTCTATAAATAAGGCCTTCCTAACTTTTTTTGGAGGTTACGAACATTACGGAGAGGCCTAGGGGCGATTTTATCTGCGTTTTTACTATTGTTTACTCCAAGAACCTGAGATTCTTTGTAATAAGTTCATCTTTTTAATTAATGACAATTTATTCTATTCATCTCAATTCTGTTGATTCTTCAATTATGAATTGTGAGTAGTTTAATTAGAGATTTGGGGTTGATGAAGGGGTTGATCATGATGTATGGCTAGATTCTTGATGGTTTAATTGCATGAATGCCGTTTAATTTGTGTTTGAATAATTTAATTGATATCTCTTGTAACCTAAATTGCAGCTAAAATTACAATTGCATGTAGAATAAATTAAGAGAGATGGCAGAGATCTAATTTGTTCTAGGACACATTCACACACACTTGATCGTTCGCTAAGAGATTAGTAGCGATTAAGGGATCGTAAGCTCGTTCGTCTTGGAAATAATTTAGGATCTTGTCGCATGAGAGATCAGTCTGGTCCCCTAAATTATTGTACTCTACGCCGCGAGAGCGGTAAGAACTTAGTAATGATTAGCTAGGCTCAATTAAATTAAATTCATGTAATTAGACCTGATCTGCCAGAAATCTGGTTACCCCGGAATCAATCCTTGTTCCCTTAGTCGTTAATTAGAAAGAAACCAAGCTTTTATTTTATTTTCTCATTCGCATTAGTTTAATTTCAAATCAACCAATCTCGCACAATTGCATTTTATTTTATTTTTATTTCTCTTTCATCGTTGAATTTAGTTAATCTTTAATTCCCTTTTGTTCGTCCCTGTGGAAACGATACTCGTACTTTCAACCACTTTACTACATCATTTTTAAGTGTGAGAAAACACACATCAATCAACTTTAAAGAAAATTGGAATGCATACATGATATGATATAAAAGAAATGTACATAAATTGTTACGGACCATTCTTTTCTTTAACGTGTGTTGACCATTATGACAAAATAGACCATTATGACAAAATAGAGCCCTTTTATAGTCATCTTTACTTGATGACTTGAACATCATATTGACCTCTCAACCATATTCACTATCATCTTTATTTGATGACTCAGACTTCTTACCGGTCCCTCGGACATATCTTCTGATCATCTCATTTGATATCGGCCCCATCATCTTTATTTGATGACTTAGAGATCATGATGGCCCCTTGGCCTATCTCCTGGTCCTATTTATTTGATACCTCGGGTTTTAAATTGATCCCCCTGTCATATCTCTCTAAAGTCTTTATTTGATGACTTGGAGCTCATACTGGACCCTCAATCGTCTCTTCTAGTCATCTTGACCATATTTATCCTAGCCATCTTTATGTGATGGCTATGACTACATATCATGGTGTACTACACATTGGACAAAGATGAAGCAAATGGAGTATATCAAATGCATCACACGATCATGGCTCACATCAGAAGATCGATCTTGGTCATCCCCTTAGCAGACGGTGATCGTTGCATCGGCCGAAGAGCTCAATCTTTGGCTTCATTTTGAGGGCATCTGGTATACTTTTTTCCTTCATTAGTATTTTTTACCACCGGGTTTTCCCTAGTGGATAAAAGGTGATGACCCTTAGCCTTTAGAGGAGTCATAAGGAGACATTCACTACTCTATCCCTCTTCACCTCACTATGATCTCCTCAAGGAGTGGGAGACTACGGGAACAAGAGACTTAATGCCTCCGCCACACACCATCATCAATATCACATCGTATGGGAGATAAGCACATAGATGTACTCCCTTTCGCCTCGAGTACTCTCGCCTTAGGGAGTGAGGGACTCCTGATAGTGTATATGAGCTCGAACCCTTGGTCATTAGATTATATTGGGCCTGAATAGTGGTCCACATACGTCTAGCAATCATCAATTGTATTATTGTACACTTGTTTTGAATGGAAAAGGCTTAAACTAATATCTCAGAAACTTAAATATGGCCACCACAACAATCACAACCAATCCAGTCACGATCCCAAAATTTAGACATAAAGTCAATCGCCCTTAAATGAAATCAGTAACTCACTAACCTCAAAATGAGCAACTTGCCTATAGTGCCTAACTGCTTCTCATATTGATCTACAAGCTAGATCTTGCTGAGTAGCCATGCGATCTCTTCATTCTTCGCATACCTGGGATTGAGCCGTTTAATTTTTTCAAACAACCGCACTATCAAATTTACATGCGCATTAATAGCGAACAATACTCGAATACATGCCCTCCTTCGAAGCAAAAGCAACGACAATGCCATAAAAGTACATTTATAATTACAATTTTGCTCTCGCTGCATGCAAGCAACTGAAAAGAAAATTATAGACTTCACATCCAAACCCTTCGGCGACTGAAGTCTAGTGGCAAAAATCAAACCCAAAACACATAAATGAAACTGAGAACAAAGCAATATGGATCAATCTCCATCGACCCACACAAATTCAAAGAGGCGGCATATAAAAACTCTACATGGTGAAGGAACAGTCCAGAGTTCTAAAGGATCAGAGCCGTACAATGTTATGTCATATATTCTTGTACACTTTATTTATCCAACTGTATCTATTGGATTAGACTTTTTATGTAGTTGGGGCTATCGGGTCCATATTAACGGCCTGACCCACATTTTCCTACACATACTCCCCTTGTGAGGTTTGTAACCCTAATTTGATAATTCTTTCATACATCAACTATTCATCATCTTCTTCATCCTCATCGCTCAGTCTTTCTCTAATAACATGTTTGGATCTCAATATCCATCATGTATACTACAAAGTGTAGACTTTTAGAATTCTATTGACTATAAATCCTAACATTATTGCACTAAATTTTAAAAGCGCTTAACTCATAATAAAATAACATAAACAATGACTATAACATATATATATATATATATATGCATTTGAGTTTAATCACAATTCTAATATTTTTTTTTGTTTTTCTAGCGGAAGTTATGGATCAAACATATAATTATCATCAAGAAGGGAGTGATAAACTATAATAAAATTCACACCACATTTGAATCCGGGGAAAAGGTCAATATATTCTCCTACTATTGTGAAATCAACATCTAAGTCAATGTACTGGAAAAGATATGATACATGCAATTACATTTACTACTAAAAATTTATGAATTTTGATATATTTCTTGTACCAATTGAGGTACAAATAAAAATGTTTTAGCATTTTGAAAAAAATTACGAAGTACGTATGTTTTTAAAGTATTAAATAATTTTTATTTTTATATATGAAACATTGCTTTCATATGAAAAATAATAAAAAATTATGAATTTTGATACAGAGTATATTTTTTGTAATAATCATAATATAATTAAAAAAGATATACCATATTAAAAAACAGATAATTTTTAAAGTGTTAAATTATTTTTGATTTTTATATATTCATTATTGGTGTCATATGAAAAGTAATACAAAGTTATGAATTTTGATATATATTTTGTAACCATTGGAATACAAATGAAAAAGTTATGCCACTTTAAAGAAAAGAGGAAATTTTATTTTGGGTGGGGCCATTACCTTATAGGAAGTACTATTCAACTATTGGCTTTGGTATTGCATGTTACGTGAGTTCTCTAAGAGCATCTTCAATGCTATAATCTGCACGGTGCACATGTGGAATGAGAAATAACCACACAAATATTAGTAAATAAATTATTTCTTTCCTTGATTGAATGATTTTATATAATTTTGGTAACTTTTTCATGACAATGTCAAACACAATGTCTACATCTAGACGGTCACCTTGACATTGAAGAGAAAAACTTACCAAAATTGTAATAATTCATTCAAATAAGGAGAAAGATAATTTATTTACTCATATTTATTTGACTATCTCACATGTGCACCGTGCACATTGTAACATTGAAGATGTTCTAACTTTAGTTTATTGGGGAGCACTAGTTTGGGAAATACTTTTAACCCAACATTAATTTGTTAAATATTTTTTTGTTTGACATTATTTTTGAAAAAAACTCTTATATCAGATCAAACTTTCAACATTCTGACTCAACGTACCTGCTCGTCTCACTTTCACTTCTTCCTTATCCTATTTTCCATACATCAGACCAAATTAGGATGTTTTCTGTTGGACTGTTTTCAGTCTCAGACCGGACTAGACCAAATCAGACAAGACTTTTGTAGTTATAAAATACATCGAGACCATACGTTTACCAGACCAACAAATTTCAGTCCAAAGGAAAACATCCTAGACCCAATCTAAATGAAATACGTAGTAATCCAAAACGCTTAAACAAACCAGCCAAACAATTTCAATTCAATAAAAAAAAAACCAGCCCAATTCAAAGAGATCACATAAAATGGATCATTTGTTCGTTCAGACGTAACCACGCCATCCGCCAACAGCACAGCTGGATTCACTCTAACATTTCAAATTTCAAAATTCAAAATCCAAAATCCGAACCGTTGGTTTTTTTTACACCGTCTGATATAACTCTTACCCTAAACCACCCTCTCTCATCCATATATAACCCCCTTAACCTTATCTCTCTGCAAAAGCTCCTCATTTCTTCTCCATCCCCATCTCCGATCTCTCCTCTTGCCATCCTCCCCTTCATCTTTTCTGCGGTTCATTTCCCTCTCCGCAACCGACAATGCGTGAGATTCTTCACATTCAGGGCGGCCAATGCGGTAACCAGATCGGAGCCAAGTTCTGGGAAGTGGTTTGCGCCGAGCACGGCATTGATGACACCGGACGGTACAATGGAGACTCAGATCTGCAGTTGGAGAGGGTGAACGTCTACTACAATGAGGCAAGTTGTGGCCGGTTTGTCCCTCGGGCTGTTCTGATGGATCTGGAGCCTGGAACCATGGACAGCATCAGATCTGGTCCCTACGGGCAGATTTTCCGCCCGGACAACTTTGTGTTTGGCCAATCCGGAGCCGGAAACAACTGGGCGAAGGGGCATTACACAGAAGGCGCTGAGTTGATTGATTCCGTTCTGGATGTTGTTCGCAAGGAGGCGGAGAACTGTGATTGCCTCCAAGGTATTTGATGAAATGATTTCTCCTTGTTTCCTTGACGTTGCGAAATGTAGATCTAACATGTTTTATGAAATTTGTTCCTCGCAGGGTTCCAAGTTTGTCATTCGCTGGGAGGTGGAACTGGATCTGGAATGGGGACCCTTCTGATCTCTAAAATCAGAGAAGAGTACCCTGACAGGATGATGTTAACCTTCTCTGTCTTCCCATCTCCCAAAGTATCAGATACCGTCGTTGAGCCGTACAACGCCACGTTGTCGGTGCACCAACTTGTGGAGAACGCCGACGAATGTATGGTTCTAGACAACGAAGCGTTGTATGACATTTGCTTCCGGACCCTCAAGCTCACCACTCCTAGCTGTAAGCTTTTCTCATTATTTCCTTTTATGATACATATCTGAATATCTTTGTGTTTTGATTAGGGTTTTAAAACTTGTTTTGTGCATCTGTACATGTCTTTAATTAGCTCTGCAAATTACATTTTGAAGTTATTATATTTATGACCATTAAAATGTTGTATCATTTCTTCCAGTTGGAGATTTAAATCACTTGATATCTGCAACAATGTCTGGTGTCACTTGCTGCCTCCGGTTCCCTGGGCAGCTAAACTCTGATCTAAGGAAACTCGCCGTTAATCTCATCCCATTCCCTCGGCTCCACTTTTTCATGGTTGGGTTTGCCCCTCTGACCTCCCGCGGCTCTCAACAGTACCGTGCCTTGACTGTCCCTGAGCTAACCCAACAGATGTGGGATTCAAAGAACATGATGTGCGCAGCTGATCCCCGTCATGGGCGTTACTTAACTGCATCAGCGATGTTCCGTGGGAAGATGAGCACCAAGGAAGTGGATGAGCAGATGCTGAATGTGCAGAACAAGAACTCTTCATACTTCGTTGAATGGATTCCAAACAACGTTAAGTCAACAGTTTGTGACATTGCACCTACTGGTTTGAAAATGGCAGCCACTTTCATTGGGAACTCGACTTCTATTCAAGAAATGTTCAGGCGTGTGAGTGAACAGTTCACTGCCATGTTCAGGAGAAAGGCTTTCTTGCATTGGTACACTGGAGAGGGAATGGATGAGATGGAGTTCACAGAGGCGGAGAGCAACATGAATGATCTGGTGTCTGAGTATCAACAATACCAGGATGCGACTGCCGATGAAGAGGCCGAGTATGAGGATGAGGAGGGAGAATACCAGGAGTAATGATCCCCACCCATGGAGTTGAGGAAGATGATGCATTTTTATGTTTGTTGAATTGTCCTTTTTTTTACCCTGTGGTTGTGATCTCAACTACCAGTTATCTTTAAGGTGATTAAGAACATTTGGTGAAGTTGAAAACAATTACTTCTATTTTGTTTGTTAATGGAAACTCTGTTTGTTGATGTTCACTTCCATTAGAGCATTTGTGTAATTAAGATCAATTTATGTTTGATGTGTTGTGCTTTGTGGTTTTTGCCCAGACTGTTGGATGATTACTCTTTACCTAACATGGGTTGTTGAGTTTAGCCAAATGAATAAGCATGTTACGTCTTTCACACCTGGTGATCTGCTTCTATTACGTCTTTGATTGAATGCAGAAAACAGGCCTCTTTGAACGAATATGGGCAGTTATTGATTCAAATGAACGAATTTGGCTCAATTGGAAATTATTGACTCATCTTGAAAACTGGATTGATTTAAATTTTACTAGGAGCAATACCGCCAATACTCCCTTATTTATCATTTTTGAGCAGTCCCTTATTTATCAGCATCCTCTTTATAAAATTACGCCATTTTCTTTCTTGAATAAAATATGAACATACAATTTTGTTTTTTCTTGATCATCCAACAAACATTAACACTTTCTTAACTTGTACTCTGCTAATTTTTTATTTTTACGCTATATCCATCATTTCACCTCTACTCTTTGGGGATTATCATACTTTTCTTGCTTTTTGAGGTTAAAATGATAAAATAACATTTATTCTCCTATATTTTCTTAAAGCTCATCAAATTCAAGAGTGTCTTATATTATGGGACGAAATAAGTACTCGCTGTTAGGGTGTTATATAAGATCAACTACTGTTATGTACTTTATATGTCCTTTAGAACTTCGCCTAGTTTGACCGGTATAAAGATTAATAAATTAAAAACTGTGTCATTGATATTTGTGTCAAAGAGAGAAATATCTGGAACTACAAATTCTTTACTTGAAATGAAAAGTGGCAAAGTTAGAACATCAACATCCATGCGATTATTTGGGGATCATTTTGATGATATGGAAAATCTTTCTGAAGATTATGATTGACAAGATGTGATTATTCTAAATGATTATGCTGAAGGAGTTGCTTGGTTTCTAGCTTTGCTTACCAAGTTTGGCATATATGGAAAGCTCGGAATGGCGTAGTTTCAACAACTATATCAGACAACTAGAAGACATAAATAGATTGACTCACTCTACTTCCTTGGAAGCAAGACTCTCACTTCAGAGATTGAAATTCGCGCGACAAAGAGGCCTACAATAGTCAAACGGTTACCCCGAGCATGGAAAATCTCAAATTTAATACCAATGGATCACAAAAAAAAAAAATAGCAGCGCGAGCGCGGGAGGTGTTGTCCGGAATAGTCATGGAGAGTGGGTCATATGATTTCTTTTGAATGTGGGAAAAACAAATAGCTTTAGCGCCGAGCTTTGGAGTCTCAGGCAAGGGTTGATATTGATCAGGGAAAAAGGGTGGATAAATGTGGAAGTGGAAATGGACTCTAAAGCAGCTATTCAGGATTGTCGAGCACTCCTTGAAAATGGTCATGGACTCACTCTACAACACACACTACGAGAAGGAGATGGATGCGCGGATTTCTTCGCCAAATGGCTCACACGGCCCCACGGGGGGCTTACAATCCTTAATACCCCGCCCGAGGAAATTGAAGGCATACTTTGGGTGGATGTCAACTTTGTTTGCTTGTTTTTTGCATTGCATTGTTTTATTTCTTTTCCGATGTACCAAAAAAAGTACTCCGTATCTTTTAATTACAAACTTCCTCGGAAATTACAAAAAACTCCATTAATAAACTAAATGAATATAGATCATGGTTGACGAGGAACTAGTAAGCTCTGATTTTATTAGGAACTAGTCAGCTCTGATTTTATTTATGTGGCAATGATATGGTAAGAGAAAAACATGAAAAATCAAACATTTAAAACACAGTTTTAATGGACGGAGAATAGTTTATTAGTACTTCAATATTTCGACATGTCACCACTCATATGGTAATAACAATGACAAATCTCGATTGAACGATTAACGCTAAAATCTTGATGTGTCACCTTACTATAAACTATAAAGTAAATGTAATGCTATAATTTGATAAAAGTTCTAAAAGGGGATACTTGATTAATTAAAAGTTTTTTTTGGAACAGATTAATTAAAAGTTATGAAATATATATAACGATCAGCATAGAATTGATAAAGAAAATGACTCTGGATAAACGAACAAAGCTAAAAAAAAATTGAATCAAGTAAAAAAAGTAATTCAAAAATTAAGAATAAAAGCTAGAAAAATAATAATGTGTGTTACAACAGACTAATGATAATATATTGGATCCCTATGTCACAGCCTCAAATTTGGTATATATAAGATTCATATTAAATAAAGTTGACAAACTAAATTGTTGAACAAACTAAATAAAATCTATTAAATCTATTAAAGTTGACAAGATTCAAATTTTGTGTGTTTATCTCTCTCAAATTACGTATATAGCATACATATAAATGCATACTTTAATAACTTTGTGACCTCGAGCACCTATAAGAAAACTGTAGTTATCTCCTTCTCTTCTTTTGTTTAACCATGGAAAAACTCTTTTTAATGAATGCTTTCATTTTATCCTATATTTTTCTTTCCCAACGTTGTGTAGAGATTTTGTAATCGGTGGCTTCGCCATGCCTGTCAATTTTATATTCCCCATGATCTTTGGCTAGATGTTCTTGTATGCGAAACTTGTACTCATCTTATCTCTTCATCAATTATGATCCGGATTTTCTTCCTCCCTAATATTGAGGCTGCTTGAGGCTACTCACCCCCTTCTCAACCACCGCCGTGTTAGAAAGATGACATTATATGGATTGCTTTCATTCTTGTGATTAGTGAAATCATAACAAATCCTGCATTTTGCTCCTTATCCGTCCGTGATTGGCGAAATCGGAGAGTTTCATTGTTTTTTTCGGTGAAGTCGGGATGCATGCTTTCTTTCCTTTACCGATGGCTCCTAAAGTCATTTGTTTTAATAATTATCTTTATCGCCGCACTAACTATCAATCTGAAAGTAGAGACTACATATTTGTGGGATTAGCGATTCAATGTTTTCCATTTGGATCGTATGTTTCTACTTTCTATGCCTCGTTCTATTGAAGGCCTTGAGCTATATTGTTGCAATTGTTCTTGTTTTTTTTCCCAATAATAATTAAGTTATTTTATTTTAAAAAATACTTGTGTGACACATACATAGTAGTGTATATAACTACGTAGTATATTTTACTAGGTGAACTCTTTCCATCTAACAACCCAACCGTTAAACCGTTTAATCAGATAATTTAGTCCATCACCACATACCCACTTTCAAGAAGGTTAATGTGATGCAAATCTAGGGTACGAAACCACCAACTGTACAAGTATATAACTGATGACCTGGAGCGTTACTTGCAATGAATGAAAATCGCGAGTGAGTGTAAAAAATTTCACTTTTAAAAACAAAATCAATGGAAGAGTGATGGAGAACCAACGGTGATGATGGTGGCTTTGGATGCCAAAAGTGATTGTCTGGTGGTGGTGGGTCGCATATTGGTCATAGCCTTCGAAATCCATGGTTGGCCTCATGGCATGTTTCTCGTTGGGGAGGGTGCGGGTGGGGTCATATAGGGTATCACGATTTATTTAGGGTGCATTATGATTTATGACTATTTTGTTACCCTAATGGCCTGTTTGTTTGGAGGTTTATCTAAGTTATTGCAGGTTCAATTTTTAGTTAATCTCGTTTGTTTGCGTTTTTGCAACAAGAACCTAGGTTATGTGTTAACCTCACTTAACTCTCGAGAACCTAGAAGCACCTTAAATCGAAGAACCTCCGAAACAGAGAGTTTTGGAGATTAAGTTCTCAGTTAACATAAAATGAGCTAGAGTACCTCATCCAAACAACATTTATTCCAGTAACCTAGGTTCACCATATTTATTTCCAAACACTATTTTACGCATAAACTTAGGTTCACTTAGGTTAACCTAGTTTTTATTAAAACTTATGTTTACTTTATTGCACTAGGTTTACTTAACTGCACTCTATCCAAACAGAGCATAAGTGCCCTGATGGATAGTGTACCCGGGGTAGCTTATCCGGGGGGTTATTATGAGAATAACCTAGAGAGAAGTCAGAGCAAACAAGTAAGAGAGAGAGAGGCGATTGTATTAATGAACTCGAGATGTTCTGATCCTTTACAAGAGGAATAGGGGCTGCTATTTATAGCAGCAGTAAATGCGATGAGAGTACACGTGTCAGTAATCCAACAGCCGAGGGGTCACCTCAATCGGGGTGGCACCGGCACTCGCATGTGCACTGCATTAAATGCGGTGGTTGGACGTGACGCCGCATTAAATGCGGTGGTTGCTTGTCTCCAAAGGGAATCTTCGACGATTGAGCGGTTAGCCGAAGGCTCCCCCTGCGGCCGAGGGCTCTGTGTAGCCGAGGGCGCTGTACAGCCGAAGGCTTCCCTGACGCCGAAGGCACAAAAGTGTCGAAGGCTCCCGACTTCTGCCATTTTCTCCCAGTAGCTTCGTACGCTCGAAACTGGCTGTGCCAAGTGTTTTGGAGCCTTCGGCCATGTTGCCGAAGGCTACCCCAAGCGCACATTGGGCTCCTTTGAGCTTGGGCCGCTGTGCTTTGGGCCTCTTGTGCTTCTTGGGCCTGCTGGGCCTGTGCTAGAGTAGTAGGAGTCTGTGGGCCGGGGTTCCCGGGCCATATACTCCATCATGCCCGTTTGGTGATCCTATTCCATATGTGCCAGTTTGGTGACATGGTGGTCCCACAAAAAAATAAAACTCATTTTATTTAAAAGTAATACGCAGTATAACTTTTTTATTCGTGCTCGGATTATTACAAAAAATACATCAAAATTCATAACTTTTTTATTAGCTTTCATATGAAACCAATATTGAATATATAAAACTAAAAAAATAATTTAACATGTTAAAATTATCTTTTTTTTGGAAAGAAGGACAAGTATTAGAGAACGGAGGGAGTATATATTTTCTATTTGTACTCCGAATGAAACAAAACAAAATATCAAAATTCATAGTGGGACGGAGTGAGTATTACGTAACATTTAAAAAGGATAATTTTAACGTGTTAAATTATTTTTTTAGTTTTATATATTCAATATTGATGTCATACGAAAGATAATAAAAATTATGAATTTTGGTGTATTTTTAATAATAATCAGAATACAAATAAAAAAGTTATACTTCCACCGTTCTTTTTTAATTGCAATAGTCCACTTTTTACGCTTGCCAACGCACAAATTTGACCGTTAATATCTTTCATTCCTTATTAGTAAACAAATTTAAAAAAAAAGATTTTGAAAATTTATTATGAGAGGAATTTAAAAAAAATTTTAAAAAAATTAATTCGTAATACATTAATAAATAAAATATAGTCAAAGTAGAATATGTGAATAGTGAAAAAAGTCCTATATTACAATTAAAAGAGAACAGAGGTAGTATCACTTTTAAATAAAAATGAGATTTTATTTTTTTGTGGAATCATCATGTCACGTTATCCTTTTGGGAGTTTTGGCTGCTTGGAAAAAAACGTCGTGTAATAATCAAAATAAGTAAGGAGTTACTTCTCTGGCTGAAGTTATTGTAGATAACCGTTTTAACTATTTTTCATACTATCTCCGTTCCTTAAAACTTTGTCATGTTTGACCGGCACAGGGATTAATAAAGTATAAACTGTGTAGTTGAGGTTTGTGCAGAGGAGAGAGAATTATTAACTTAAAAGGAAAAGTGACAAATTTAGTGGAACATTCAAAAAAGGAAAGTTCGCAAAGTTATAAGGGACGGATGGAGTATAAATTTTTCTTTGTTTTATTAATATAGAATACTTTAAATAAAATTTATTAAAAAATAAACAGAACCAGCCAATGCGGCCAATTCAACCAAAGCTTCATAAATTTCAGCAGAATCGGCTCATTCTGCCAATTTCATTGTCACCAAACATGCTCTAAATAAACATATCTTAACCATCACTTAATGGACTTTAATTTTTTTGGTTCTGGTCTATATATGATATTATTTTATAAGTTATGTGTATTCTATTATTATTTAATTATGATCTAATTTGGTCTGTTTAAATATTTTATAATGTGCTTTAATCTACTTTAATCCGAATTTCAAATAAATTTGTTTAAAATTTTAATAGTCTGCTTTTATCTATTTTAGTTTAATCTAAAATAGAAATAAGTTTAAGTGGGAAACATTGGTGCAACCTGACCATTTATCCCTTATTCCCTTAGAGAGTGATTATAATTCAATTTAATCATTTCAATGAGTTATCCCACCGGTTTTAGAAGCCCTAAAGAGTGATGCATTTTTTGGCGAAAAAATTACACAAATATTACTACTTTAAATCTCCCTAACAAAAACATGACTACTAATTGAAAGAACAAGGTGATTTCCCTACAATTACTCCTAGATTGCTGTACGTGAATGGTAGTTATGGTCACTTACTCACTTTTTTGTAAACCCAAACTGCATTGATAATACTAACGTAAAAAACTCGTCGTCATCTTGTATGTCTTTCGTTCCCTACCCCTACAGTAATATATTATCTTTAATGCAAAAACTCAAGCACAAAAACAAAATATAACACCAATCAACTACATCAGACATGCGAATCCCAAAGCTTGGTAGTAAAAAGAATGATGTTGACTCCCTAGGGTTTAGGGCTGAAGGAGAGCCGCCGTTGGTGACGGTCTTCTCTCTTCGTTTTTCCGAGGTTCCTTCTCGGCTGGGAAGAGTTTGGCTTTTCGTTTTTCTTTCGTTTTTTTTTTGTTTTCTCGTGTTTTGGCTCGGAAAATTGTCCGAAGTCGCTTGGCTCTTGCGAAGACGAGAGCTCTGTTTTGCCGATTTGTTATTCGTGAAAAAGTGTTGAAGCCAGGAGGGATGAATGACATTGCAGATAAATACAAGGACATGGCCATAGGGGATAGAAATGATGATATTGTTTTCGATGAAGAAACTTGTGAGTTGGTATTGGTCCTCCTCTTTAGCCCATTTACCTGGTTCCCTGTTTAATGAGTTGGTTTCTCATTAAGGCCCAAGTGGGCCGTCTGGGTGTCTGGCCCATCCGCCCCTCCTTTGTGCTCATTCAACCCAACCCGCTGAACCCCTTCTGGAACTACCTATTTATACTCTCTTTCTCCTCTCTTCTGTGCGAGTTGCTGAGTGTGTTGCCCTAACCCTAGAGTGAGAGAGAGAGTTCGGTGTATTGCCTTGGTCTGAGCTCCGGCTTAACTCCGGCGATACCTCGGTGTCCTGTTTGGGGCTTCACTCTGGGTTAGTTCTTTGGGGTTTTCTTCTCCGGTGTGTTCCTGGGTGGTCCTGTCACTGGTTGGGGGGTTTGGGCTCTGATAAACTGAGTGTTTGTGACTAGATGCCCTTGCTTCTCCCTTGTGGTCTCCTCTGGTGGTGAATGGTGAGCTAGCCTTTGGGCTAAGGTGACTGAGGTCTGAGCCGGTCCAGAATCCCAACAGTGGTATCAGAGCTGGAAGCTACCTCCCCTCGCCGACGCCGGAGACTCACCAGAAGCACTCCCCACAGCGGTAACGCCTCGGCCTCTCCACGCGTTAGGTAAGTCGGGTTGTCTGATCTAGACTCCCGCTCAGGTATAACTGCTTGAACCCTAATCTTGGGCTGCCGGAGTGCCACCGGCTTATGTGTTGTATGAGTAGATCTGAAACCCTAGGTCTTGGATCTGCTGAGTAGAAACCCTAGTTTCTCCGTTGCATGTGCAGATCCTGTTTAGACAGATCTGCAGAAACCCTAGGCTTTGTGAACTCGTGCATGGGTGGTACCAATCTGTGTCGTACTTGGTCCACCATTGCTTGCGTGATCATCTGAGTTTCTGTGTGTTGTTTACTCTGTTTCTCCGCTGTTGTTGAGACCTCATGCGTTTTCCTGCTTGTTCTTACTTTTACATGTGTGGTCCCTGATTCTAAGTAATACTGTGGCTGAAAAACCCTAGTTGGGTTAGGCACTTGAGGTTAGGTCTAGGGGATTCCCTGCCAGCCCCCTCAGTGGCCTCGGATCTGCGTGGTCCCTTAGTCCGCAGCCTAACAAGCTAGGGCTAAGCCTTGCATTACTATAGGCTCAGTGACTTGTGAACCGTTTTCTTTCTTTTCATGGCTTCTAATATGTATGGTATGGTTCCCTTCAATGGTAAATCTGATTTCGATATTTGGAAGCAGAAGATTAAGTGTGTCCTTATTCAACAGAAGGTTTATAGGGCTATTACTGGCCAGTACTTAGAATCTGAGGATAAACCTAAGCAAACTGAGATGAATGAGACTGCCTGTTCCACCATTTACCTGAACCTGTCTGACTCTGTCCTTAGGAAGGTGGGTGTGATTGAGTCTGCTAAAACTCTGTGGGAAAAGCTGGAATCTTTGTATACTGATACCTCACTGCCTGGAAAATTGTTTTTATTGGAAAAGTTCTTCAGGTTTAGGCTTGACCTAACTAAAGACATTGAGGAAAACCTTGATATTTTCAATAAGTTGATTCAAAATATTAAGCAAGCAGGTGACAAACATATAGATGATTACACTCCCATTGTTTTACTCAATGCTATTCCTGATTCCTATAATGATGTTAAGTCTGCCATTAAATATGGGAGGGATGATATAACCCTAGACATAGTTGTTAATGGCCTTAAGAGCAAAGAGCTTGACTTAAAACACTATAGGGGAAATCCTAATCACTCTAGAGATTCTGGTGAAGCTTTCTTTGTCAGGGGTAGGTCTAAAAGCAAGTCTAGACACCCTAAGAAAGACAATCAGGATAGAACTAGTAGGAATCCGGGTAGGAAGAGGTATAAGAGCAAGAAAAGAGTTTGTTATAATTGTGGCAACCCAGGTCATTTTATAAAAGATTGTACCCAGCCCAAAAGGTCAGAACAGGCTCAGGCAAATGTGGTTACTAGTAAGGATGTTGTTGATGAAGTCTTTATGGTTAGTGATGAGGCTAATTCTGTGCTTAGTAATATGACTGAGAATGAATGGCTTATAGATTCTGGCTGTACCTACCATATGACACCCTTTAGGAACTTGTTCTCTTCCTACACTCTGTGTGATAGTGGGTTTGTGTCTCTAGCTAATAGTAAGAGGTGTAATGTTCATGGTATGGGTGACATAAGTCTGAAATTTGATAATGGAACTGTTCTCAAGTTAAAAAATGTTAGACATATTCCTGATCTTAGCCACAATTTGCTTTCTGTGTCTGCTTTTGAAGAGGATGGTCTTGAGGGAAAATGGGGGAAAGGGTGCATGAAAATCCTGAAAAATTCTTTGGTTTTGTTCAAGGCTTTGAAACAAAATAACCTCTATGTTGTTAATGCTAAACCATTTTCTGAAAAGGCCAATGCTGTGTTCACAGACAAGTCTGTGCTTTGGCACCAAAGACTAGGTCATATGAGTAACAAAGGCTTAAACATTTTACAAAAATCTGGCTGTTTTGGAAATGACTTAGTGTCACCTGTGCCTTTCTGTGAAGGTTGTGTTTTAGGCAAACAACATAGGGTTCAGTTTCCTGTGTCTAGCCATCCTAGTGAGCCTAAGTCTAAGTCTGCCCTTGACTACATACATGCAGATGTGTGGGGTCCTTCCAGTGTTCCTACCCATGGGGGAAGGAAGTATTTTCTGTCTGTAATTGATGACTTCTCTAGGAAAGTTTGGGTCTTCCTGTTAGAGCACAAATCTGATGTGTTTGTCAAGTTTAGAGATTGGAAAATCTTGATAGAAAACCAAACTGGTTATAGGATTAAGACTCTTAGGACTGACAATGGCTTAGAGTTCTGTAACCATGACATGGATAGGTTCTGTGCTGATCATGGGATTAGGAGACACAAAACTGTGCCCTACACTCCCCAGCAAAATGGTCTTGCAGAAAGAATGAATAGGACCCTCCTAGACAAGGTCAGAAGCATGCTTGCTACTTCTGGCCTTCCCAAGAAGTTTTGGGGTGAGGCTGTTATTGCTGCAGCCTATTTGATAAATAGATCTCCCTCAGTTCCTTTAGAAGGTAAGTGTCCTGAGTCTGTCTTCTCTAAGAAACCTCTTGACCTGTCTAACCTGAGAGTGTTTGGGTGTGCTGCCTTTGTGCATCAGCAGTCTGATAAACTTGACCCTAGATCCAAGAAATGTGTCTTCTTAGGATATCCTGAAGGTGTGAAAGGCTATAGAGTTTGGGATAGGAACCAGCCAAGATTTAAGGTCATTATTAGTAGAAATGTGGTGTTCAATGAATGTGATTTTCCTTGCCTTGTGAAATCTGTGACTGACCCTGAATCTGGACCCAATGGCACCCCTCAAAGTGAGGTGGAGCCTATCCTACCTGCTATCACCCCCTTGTTTACTGATTCTGAATCTGCTGATAACTCTGACTCTACCAACACTATGCATGATACCTCCACCACCTCCAGCGAGGTGGAGCAGAACACTGATTCTCATGATAATGGTGAGAATATGCATGAAGCGTTAACTGAAAATGAGTCTGCTGAGAATAGTCAAGATACTGATGATCAAAGTCTAGAAGGTTATCAATTGGCTAGGGATAGGGTTAGGAGAAACATAAGGAAGATTTCTGATAGTATGACTGATTTTACTTTTCACTTGCATGATACCTCCTTATTTGCTTTTTCTGTGTTTGAAGCCCTTGACCTGAATGAGCCAAAGACCTATAGGGAAGCCCTAGCTTCTAGAGAATCTAGAAAATGGCTGAGTGCTATGCAAAGTGAAGTTGACTCTCTGAATTTGAATAGAACCTGGACCTTAGTTCCCAGACCCTCAAACTGTTCAGTTGTTGAATGCAAATGGCTGTTCAAAGTTAAAGAGGAACCCAATGACATTAGGTTTAAGGCTAGGTTAGTTGCTAAGGGCTTTACCCAAAAGGAAGGTGTTGACTATGCTGAAATATTTGCCCCAGTAGTTAAGTTTACCACCATTAGGATGATGTTTGCCCTTGTTGCCTATAACAATTGGGAGATGAAGCAGATGGATGTTACTACTGCCTTTCTGCATGGTGACCTTGATAAACAGATTTACATGGCCCAACCTGAGGGTTTTATTGACCAAAAGCACCCCAATCATGTCTGTTTACTGAAGAAGGCCCTCTATGGGCTGAAACAGTCTCCCAGACAGTGGAACATAAAGTTTGACCAATGCATGACTACTTTAAAGTTTAAAAAGTCTGAATCTGACCACTGCCTGTATTTTAAGAATGCTGTTTCTGAACCTGTATTCCTGTTGATTTATGTTGATGATATGCTGCTCATTAGCCCTTCTTTAAATGCTATAATGTCTATTCAGAAATGTCTTAGTGAGAACTTTGCCATGAAAGACCTAGGAGATGCTAAGAGAATCTTAGGGATTAATATTGTTAGGGATAGAGGTAAATGTACCCTGACCCTACATCAAACCTCCTACCTTGAGAAGGTCTTGAAAAAATTTAATTTGGACTCTGCCCAGCCTGTAGATGTTCCTTTAGCTCCCCATTTTGTGCTTAGCAAAGAACAGTCTCCAAAGACTGCTTCTGAGATTGAGAAAATGAAATCGGTACCCTATTCCAGTGCTATAGGGTCAGTTATGTATCTCATGGTAAGCACTAGACCTGACATCGCCTATGCTGTTAGTTGCTTAAGTAGATATATGGCAAACCCTGGTATGCCTCACTGGACTGCCCTTAAATGGCTACTTAGATACCTTAGGGGTACTTCCTCTCATGGCCTTGTTTTCTTTAAAACTGCCTCTGGTATTTTGCTTACTGGATATGTGGATTCCAATTATGCTAATGATAGGGACAATAGGAAGTCAATTACTTCCTATATTTTCACCCTTTGTGGGTCCTGCATAAGTTGGAAGTCCCAACTGCAACCCATTGTTGCTCTGTCTACAACTGAATCTGAATACGTTGCAGCCACTGAAGCCTTTAAAGAGGCCATTTGGCTGAAACGTTTACTAACTGAAATTGGTTTTCTTAAGCAGGTTGTGACAGTTTATTCAGATAGCCAGTCTGCTATCCAGTTGTGCAAAAACCCAGTCTTCCATGACAGGACTAAGCACATAGATGTCAGATTTCATTTCATAAGGAACATTGTTGATGCAGGTGATATCAAGCTGTGCAAGATTGCTTCCGAGTACAATCCAGCTGATATGGGGACTAAATGTCTCAATCGTGGAAAACTTTTATCTTGTAAACGCATTCTGAATTTAGACTGTGGCTAGATGTAAAACAGGTACAGGATAACCGGCGATGATGATACTCCATCCATGTTATGCTCTACGCCACCAGGATGACCAATAAGGTGGAGATTGTGAGTTGGTATTGGTCCTCCTCTTTAGCCCATTTACCCGGTTCCCTGTTTAATGAGTTGGTTTCTCATTAAGGCCCAAGTGGGCCGTCTGGGTGTCTGGCCCATCCGCCCCTCCTTTGTGCTCATTCAACCCAGCCCGCTGAACCCCTTCTGGAACTACCTATTTATACTCTCTTTCTCCTCTCTTCTGTGCGAGTTGCTGAGTGTGTTGCCCTAACCCTAGAGTGAGAGAGAGAGTTCGGTGTATTGCCTTGGTCTGAGCTCCGGCTTAACTCCGGCGATACCTCGGTGTCCTGTTTGGGGCTTCACTCTGGGTTAGTTCTTTGGGGTTTTCTTCTCTGGTGTGTTCCTGGGTGGTCCTGTCACTGGTTGGGGGGTTTGGGCTCCGATAAACTGAGTGTTTGTGACTAGATGCCCTTGCTTCTCCCTTGTGGTCTCCTCTGGTGGTGAATGGTGAGCTAGCCTTTGGGCTAAGGTGACTGAGGTCTGAGCTGGTCCAGAATCCCAACAAAACTGTTCAGGATGAGGAAGCCGGGGCTATTGAAGAAACTTTCCTAGTGGTAGGCACTGTGATTACTGACAGATTGGTGAAGTTCCTAGTCTTTCGAGATCTCATGGCTCGTCTCTGGAGGCCCGTGAAAGGTATTACTATAAAAGAGATTAGCGACAACAATTACATGTTCACTTTTTACCATCTTCTTGATTTGGGACGTGTGCTTGAAGGCAGTCCGTGGATTTTTGAACAAAACTTGCTAAATCTTCAGGAGCTAAAGCCAGGGGATGTTCCCCTCCGAGTTCCTTTGAATGAAACTGAATTTTGGGTTCAAGTGCATGATGTTCCATATGATTATATGAATTTGGATGCTGCCAGAAGAATTAGGAATTTTCTTGGTAAATTTGTTAATTTTGATAAGAGCCAATTTTATAAAAAAATGGAGACCTTACATAAGAGTTAGAGCTTGTCTAGATGTGGGTTAGCCGTTGAAGGTGGGCACGACTCTCAGAAGGGGTCAAGGAGAGGGACACTAGGTTCATTCTAAATATGAAAAGTTGTCTAGTTTCTCTTTTGTTTGTGGTATTATTGGGCATGCTGACAGGTTTTGTCCTTTGGCTTATGAGAACAAAAATATTGAGATTACCAAGAAATATGGAGCTGGTTTGCGTGCAGGGGGAGGGGGGAGCTCTCGGCCTTTTGGGGAAAACAAATGGTTAGTCCCAGAAGGTCAAGGTAAGAAAGGAGATGGGAATGTGGGACCAAGTAGCAGGGATGGGGCACTTTCTTTGACTGAGAGCGGCAAGGGCTGGGTGGAAACAGACAATTTTGCATTGGAGGAGGGAGCTGCTAGAGAGTTTAAGCGTAGGACCTGGGCAGTGGCATGTGGCAAGGGGGATGAAGGGGAGCAGATGGCCCTAGATGATCCAAAAAACGGGAAGGAGGCGGGCTTGAGCTCCTCACCCCGCCACAATATCTGAAGAATTTTTCTACTATGGAAGGACACGGGAACTCGTTTGGGCTTCTTCGGATTCATATTACCTTCCACGATTTTACTGTCGTTATTTTCTTATTTTTTTACTAAGTACTGTTTTGTTTATGTTGCTACTGTTTTTTTGTAAGACTCACATTAGGCTGGGGTGATGGGGGTTTTGCTTTGGTCACCATAGGCTCATTTAGACCCACTATAGGATTAGCGAATCACATTGCTCTATCTAGGGTGATTGGTTCTTAGGCTAGTCCGAGGGTCGGTGGTTGGAAGTGTTCCATTTATTTTTTTGTCCCTTGTTGAATGTTTCTTTATCAATATAAGCCACTTTTTCCAAAAAAAAAAACTACAAACATAAACATGCACTGACAAGTGATCAACTAACAAGTGATCAACTTTTGTCACGACCTAAACATGCACTGACATAGAAATGTAGTGTGTATGGATTGTGATAAAAAAACGTAAACTCTTAAAAGTTATAAAGCTTTTTAATAGCATTCTAAATCTATTATAATATCGGTTTATTGCTATAGGGAGAAATATCGGTTTATTGCTATAGGGAGAATTGCGTGTGTGACTTCATTACCAAATGCCCTATAAATAAGAAAAAGGCATGGTTTACATAGGCCCATAATACTAAGTTTACAAAAGATGACCAAAGTACAATTCTATATACACGATATCACACTACATAGAATTTTCTTAACCCACCCAGCCCCCTGCTGATCGAGTTGTGGATAGAATTTTGTATTTGTCTTATGATTTCTTCAAAGCCGCCCTTAAGTAACAATTGAAAACCCCATGGATAAATTAATCTTGACTAGAGGAAAGAAAGCACAATTTTATGATAAACTTCGTTCATTAAGTATATATTCTTATTCGATCATTGCTTTGATCAATAAAGCTTATACGTAGTATATCGTTGCATCATTGACCTGTCTCACCCACATTTTAGTGCTTGTTTGGTAATACTTAATCGGCTGCATTGGCATATTTTGCTGAAATTTATGAAGTTTCAGTTGAAGTGGTTGAATTGACTGATTATACTAATTTATGTAAAAATTATATCTAAAATATGATTTATTAATTTAATAGATAAAAATTTATAGGAAAATAGCTAAAATGATCCTCTATAGTAACTTCAACCAATACAGTCAGAAAAGTAACTCCAACCATGCCTTTTCTATAACTACACAATTCAACACGCGAAATCAAAAGTTATGTGTGTGGTGAAAAAAATGGGTTACATGATAGATCAAAAAACAGGGTCACCAAACAAGCTCTTAGTATAAGATGGGTTTGACATTAAATTAACATGTCAACCCAAAACATTCTTGATTTATATTTAGGTTTTTATCGCTATATAGATGGGTGTGCACCTCTTCAAAAAACAAACAAAACCACACTAGAGCCTTTTTTGTAACAAACAGAAAGGGAAACAAAACCACACATATGGCAGGGTTTATTCGAAACTGAACCAGTTTAACCGGTTCAAAATCGAACCCGAATCGAAAAAATCGATTTCTAAATTATTATAATATTTGGCAAAAAAGTGCAACAAATAGTTAGGTATAGATGATATTTATTCTCCCTCCCTCCCACTGGACTTTGCCATCTTTCCTTTTTCAGTTGTCCTAAAAAACTTTGTCACTTTCCTTTTAAAGCAATGAATTTGTGGTTATATCAATTTCTCTTTTCTCTGCACAAACCTCAATCACACAGTTTTTGCTATTTTATTTTTTCACCAAACATCAACTTGAGTTGGAGATAATATTATTCATATTACTCTAACTATTACTTTCTCCATTCTACTAACATTGAAACATAAGGAGGTGATGCGGTTATTAAGAAAGTGGATTTGTTTGGTTGATATTGAATTGATAAAATAAAAGTAATGCATGAATGATTTATAACCATATAAACTTTACCAAAATTGGTACGCGACAATCTTATTGAGACGGACTGAAAAAGAAAGATGAGAAAATCTTAGCGGGGCACAGGGAATATTTTTTAAATTTTTTTATTATTATTACTTTTATTAGTTTTATAGAGCAAAGATCGAAGCAATTTGAGTGTGGAATAGTAAATATTAGACATCTCTATTATCAAAGCAATAAGCGTAAATGAATGAGTACATTGGGGAAAAAGTATTGAAAATATACTTATGATAGGGATTGTTTTCAAATAGGAGCTTATACTTCTTTTTACTATAGTAGTCCATGTGTTTTAATTCCATTACTAAGAGAGGGGTCCATCCTCTAAAACTGTTAGAATTAGCTGGACGAAAACGATGAATCATTTTCAAAAGTGCTCGAGAAAATTTAACAAAAATAGAGAAAGGTGCCTCTCGTCAAGACGACCTCGAGAGTCGAGACCATCTCCCATAATTTAAAACTCTTCCTTCTTAGATTCAAATAAGCAACATCTTCTCTATGATTTTTTTTATTTATTTAAGTGAGTATAGAAGATATACAAACCATCATCTTGACAAACATAATATTTGTATTTTCATACACACAAAATCACACATTCATAATTTTGTTTGTGTGATTTTTTTTTACTGCAAAAAAAGTCTCATGTTACATACATGTAAATATACAAAATATATTTAAAAAAATGCATTCAATTTTTTTAAATGATATTTTAAAATGAGATTGCTCATAGAAAATTTAGTTATGTGATGAGAAGTCTAGTTTGCTTTCCATTGACTCAGTTAAGCCTATTCCAGGATCATCGAATCTTATTGCTTCTACGGAGGTGATAGATTCTAAGTCTGGTTCAAGGGAAGACGGTAGACATAAGACTTTTTGTTATTTTGTAATTTGCTTAAGTTCTGTTATTTTTTTCTTCCAAAAAAAGTATATTCTAATTTGGAGTTTGCAATTTTGAAGAATTGAACTTTAACATTGGTTGCCAAAAAAATGTTGACTTTGCAAATGAATTTGAAACAGAGCGAGTAGGATTTATAAATAAGTTTATTTCATTAATACTTTTGAATAATCTTAATTTATCATGAGATTAATTACAAAAAGAAAAATATTGTCATTGAGTATTTACGTCACCAATATTTCAATTATTTTTTAACACAAAAAGATAACATGGAATATTTACGTCACTGTATTTCAATTATTTTTTAAAATACACATACCTATAGTCTAACGACATTATTGTGACATCTCAAAGAGGATGCCACGTGTTCGAATCTCATCTCATTTCAAGAATGTTGACTTTAACATAGAACATATAGTATAAATAGTCAGGAAGATTTGCCAGAATAAAAAGAAAAAATACCAATATTTCAATACTCTCAATGTCCCAAAATTATTGTTAAGACCCGAGGTTCCATCCTAAAAGGTCAACCTGAGAGGAGGAGTAGCCCAAACCCTTATATAGTGTTTAATTGTTTTATAGCTTTCCGGTGTGGGACAAATGCTTTAACACGCCCCCTCAGCCCGAACCGGGATGGACAATATCTGGGTGTATAAACGGGCCAAACAAATCCTTTACAAGCTACCCTTAATCATGGGTGTTAAACAAGCAGTCAAACCATAACCAGAATTGGCTCTGATACCATGTTAAAAGGTCAACTTGATAGGGGGAGTAGTCCAAAGCCTTATATAGTGTTTAATTATTTTATAGCTTTCCGGTGTGGGACAAATGTTTTAACAAATGTTTTATAACATATTCAATCAAAATATTAGAAAAAGTGTTTTTCAAATCGTTAAATTTATTCATTAAAGAAGTTCTGTGCA
Source organism: Cuscuta epithymum (assembly GCA_945859915.1). Classification (NCBI taxonomy): domain Eukaryota; kingdom Viridiplantae; phylum Streptophyta; class Magnoliopsida; order Solanales; family Convolvulaceae; genus Cuscuta; species Cuscuta epithymum. Next base: position 1,089,965 of record CAMAPF010000955.1, on the reverse strand, counting down.
TGATTAATTAAAAACACAAGAGGTTTGATTCATTTGACCCATTTTTCAAAACACAAGGACTAATATAAATATAATTTTCATATCATGAAGAGATATGATGCATTAAACCCACGATATCTTTAAAATGAAGGAGAACTAATTACTCAAAAAATTAGTCTTTAGATCCTACTCAGAAATTAAAATGGATGTCAGCTTTGGTGTTGGTGATGGTGGGGGTCCTTCTTCTGCTTCCTTGGTGAATATACACCATAGAAAAGTGAATAGTGTAAGCATTACTACTAACCACTGTAGTCTTTGTCTCTTATCTTCTCCTAACTGACACCCTTTACCTTTACCCCACCACCACCTCCATCCATGGCAAACATGGCCTAGCTCACCTATGTGAGGTACATTATGTCACGGATAAAGAAATCTCAGAACCCAGGCCCTTTTCCTTTTCCGTGAATTCTTTGAGGGTATTTGATCGATTCCCTCTCACGCTACCCTGTCATCATCAGATTTTCTCTCTTCCCTTCCTTTTCTGTCACATGCCCGGTATGGAGGCGGTCGACGTCGACGAGGAGGCCAATGGCGGGGAGGAGGCTGGCAATCTCAACCGCCAGCGCCGCCGCCGCCGCCGCCAGCGCCGTCGTAGGCCGTCCTTGGCCGCGAGCAGTGAGACCACCACCGACGGGAGCTTCCGGTTCACAGATTCGGACTCTGATCAGTCGTGGGCCTCCGTCGTCGGCGGACCCTACGAGGAATGCCGGTTTTCGGCGGCGGAGCGGCAGAGACATAGCAGGAGGAGGTTTCGGTCGGTGCCCGGGTGGGTTTCCGACGAAGAGATCGATTTGGAAAGCGGGGAATTGGAGCTGAAAGCGCGCAAGGAAGAGGAGGAGGAGGAGGGGGAGGAGAGGAGGGATTGTAGAATTTGCCATTTGAGCTTGTCCGGGAGTGGAGGAATCGGCGGCGACGGTGAACCCGAGCTCTCCTCCGGCGAAGCTATTGAATTGGGCTGCTCTTGTAGGGGTGATCTGGGGACTGCCCACAAACAGTGTGCTGAAACTTGGTTTAAAATCAGAGGGAACACGTAAGAACACATTCCATTTCGCTCTGTTTTTGCTCTGTTTTCGCTCTGTTTTGACTGATTGACTGATTGATTTCCAGAGCAGTTCTTCATACAAATGTTGTTTTTTGTTTTGCTTAGTTATTTGCTGTACAAGAGTGTTTTTTCCTACCATTATCGTTTGGGCTTAAAATAATTTCTGGGAACTGAATTGAAGTATATTCTGCTTACATTTCAATCTACTTTCATCCACTACTTCCTTGTATTAGATACACAGTCTCTTGGTTTCATCTCTTCTACAAATGCACCCTCTCCAATCTCTGCATTATTTGAAATTTGAAGTTTTAGGATGGTGGTGTAAAATAAAACTTAGTACATGCTGAAAACTTGGTAGTCACCACTCATCATAAAATGTCATTAGATAGAAATGTAAAGCTGAGCTTCTTGAGAAAATTGGAGCTGTTACAGAGACATGCAAATCCTCTAGCATCTGAACTTTTTCTTGGTGCAGTTTCTGTTTCTTTTTTCTCACTGTTTTCCCTTTAATTTACTTTTTTGTTTTCACTTCTGTAGCTGATAAACAGCTACAAAAACAATAACTAACCAAGTATATAAATAAAATTACTAAAAATAAAAAGTAAAAGTGTAGGAAACTTTGGAGGTCCTAGCCTCAAGTTTGGTTAGGACCGGGATTTGCAGAGCTGAGGCATATAGAGCATTAGACATAGAGATTATTGAATAAGTTGTATAAACTCCAAACAAGTTGGTTTTCCAGACATTGTATCCTGAAATATTTTACATCCCGAAGGGCTAGAATTGGAGATACTGCTGTTTCTGGTTCAGATGTTTCAATAAAAGTTGGATATGCCCTACCTTTGACTGAAATGCCATTCTAATGTTTTGGGCTCAATTTGCCTCCAGGGGGAATAACTTCATGTGGAAAATGTTTTTGATGACAATTTTTTTTAAAATAATAAGTTGGGGAATGACTAAATGTTTAAATGGTTTTAGACAAGGAGCCATTTTCCCTAAAAGTTTAGTGTTAGTTACTTCATTTGGTCTTGGTAAATAGTAGGGAAAGAATACAACAACAACCAAGCCTTAGTCCCAAAAGATTTGGGGTCGACTAACATGAATCAATACATGATATCACTACATGATAGTAGGGAAAGAATATAAGAAGAAAATCATAGCATGAAATCGGAAGTAGAGACAACATGGGGGGAAATAAACTACTCCGTATGAGCTAAAACTCAATAAATTTCTTTTAGATATTTGATTCTAATTTTATTTATTTATATCTATTGAAGAAAGGCTAAGAAGTCAATGTATATATGTAAAAAACTTTAAGCAAATAATCACAATTGCAAGGTCAACTGAAACATTAGAAAATAATTTTCCATGGGTCTTTTTTTTCATTTCCATATCATTTTCCTGGAATGCACCTCTAAAGCATCAAGATTAATATTCCCCTTCAGGCAAAATTCAAATTCAAACCTATCCAATGCCTAAAAAATCAAAACTTTACTTGGTGCAGTTGTGCTTTTCCCTGTCTTTCCTTTGGTTTACTCATTTGTTTCATCAGCGCTTGGTGATAATAATACAAAGCATTTCAAGTCCCGCGCTTTTTGCACCGTGGAAATTAAAACTTACTGAAACTTATAATCTTGTATATTTACAAGTGCAATTTTGTGACTTGTAAGTTAGTGTTAATAATGATTAAAACTTATATATTCATAAACTATAAAAGTTCAATTGAAGTGCAAATACCAAATTCAAATATGATAAACTGGAATGGTGCGAACTAATGAAACTGCACCTTTTTGTGGGACGGTGGGTGTGCAAAAGTTAAAGAATTCAGTCATATAGACATATAGTGATATAGTTTTGTAACTTTGTTTGCATTTTGCCTATTTTTTTGCATGATAAGCGCAACAGAATCAGAAAACAAAACTTTCTGATGCAGTTATGAGTTATATTATCTAACTATCCACATATGGTGCAGAATATGTGAAATATGCGGAGAAACTGCAGTCAATATTGGCAGAGAGCAGGCAGTAACTGAAGAAAATGAGACGAGCATTGCAGTGCCTTCAACACCTGCGGCAGCAGCAGTCGTCCCACCCGAGACCCAACGCTTTTGGCATGGTCGCCGTGTGATGAATTTTCTGCTTGCCTCTATGGTCTTTGCCTTTGTCATATCATGGCTATTTCATTTCAACCTTCTCCCATGAAGAAAAGGGTGCCCCCCCTGCATACCAGTCTCTGGATTTGCAGCCCAAGGTTTTACTTTTTTATTCAATCAATTCAGAGGTTTATTTGCTGGATATGTACTGCACCGCTGGGGGCATCTTCTTTAAGTGGTTGTAAACGTTAACTTTGAAGCTCATTGCTCTTAAATGTTTGTTCTATAAGCGGAAGATGTGATTCGTTTCTTCTGTACATAAATCCTTTCTTAAAGATTGAACATTCATTGTAATGTAAATCACTATTCCTTCCCCCTTTTGCAGTCTCTAGCAGTCCATATAACTATATAAGTACTAACAGAGCAGACGATTCTGTGTTCCATCTCATTGCATATCCCCTTTCTTCACTCCAACAATCACTAGTGTGCTGTACAAGTGAAAAACAAACAAAACAGATTTACCATGGAGTTAGAATTATGACTAATTGACTACAGTTTGCTTAAAGTGACCACATTGCACACTTGGCACCATCTACTCCGTATTTTCAAACTTTCTTGCATATTATTATACCATAATCACCTTAATATCAATTATTTCTTATTTGTACACTGATTAAGTTTTAGAACTATACCATTTGACACCATCCTTGAGCGTCAAACAGGTAAGATTCTTATTGGTAAAATTATCAAATAAACCCTTGTAATATATATAAGGTAGTTGATCAATTTTTTCTTTTTTCTTTTTTTGGCAAAAGTTAATCAATTCTATTAAAAACCCAAATTGTATACACGAACTTGAAAAAGTCAAAAAACATCACATTGATGTAGTTGAACTAGTCACCAAGAGACCACAAGTTGCATCGCTCAGTCAACACCTTGTCTGTCCCTGTTACACAAGGCTTGCCTAGTGTGTTTTACCTTAGTGTAAGGTAATTTGCATGCTATTTCACAATTTCACTCAATCCGATTGTTTACCCTATGGGTACTCAAAGAGTAGTCCATGTAGGTTCCCCATTACTAAAAGTATGTCCCTTAATTATCTTCCAAATTTTCTTTTTCGTCCGTTCCAAAATAATCTTTTCTTTTCCTTTTTGCCAAAGAATTTGTGATTCAAAGCATAACTTTTTTTACCCATTTTTACTCATTTCCATTTTATCTAAGTCTTGTGTCACATCTACTTTGGCAGATAATATTGGAATGAAGGGAGTAACACATTTGTTTACGGATGAACTATTTTAAGTGAAAAGTTTTGAAATTTAGGGGAAAAAATCTGTTTTTTTATAAAACAAACTGTGTTTAAGGTGGTGTAAAAAAGGTTAATAAATATCGTGCACAAATACATGGTAGCATTCCTTTATGGGTCCTGCTTTATGTACACGACATTGTACATGCGGGTCACAATTGTCTGTGATACAAACAACTTTTTTGTTTGTGTGAAATTCGTTTTTCTTCATAAAACGTCGTTCGAATTGTCTGTATAGGGGCGTGTACAAACTGTCCTGTACAAACAACATTTTCCTTCTTTTATAGTCCGTGGTTTTATCAGGCCAAGAGAGAAAACCTATGACAGGTAACCCAATCTGGCATGTCTCATTATGATTATACTCTTTGTTCCCAACATATGAATTGGCTAATGATTACTCCAGGTACACTGGTTGATTTTTCACTCCAGCAGGAATATTCTGCAGCTAGCTAGCATGCTGGCGTAAGCAACAAGTCCTGGAATGAATCATTGAAGCACTCAGCTAGCTCTTCATTTGCAGAATTGGTTGTATACCTCCTCTAATCTGGATCCTCACCTTGCGGTAGAGTGCTTTGCGGTGAACGGATGGCCGGATGTAAATGGAGACACTTCCAAGTTCCAAATCTGTGACAAAAGTGGACCTTTAAATCTGGGACGGTTGATTTTTCGATCAGACGAACAATATTGACAACACCCTACCTTGTTGTCAAAGCGAGATGAGAAATGCTTGGTGTGCACTTTTTTTTGTACACTATTCGTTCACTCTGTGAGTTTACATTGATAGAATTATCTGTATAGACGGTCAGAGTGAACGAATAGTGTACACAAAAAGGTGTACACCAAGCATTTTTTATGCAAGATAGAGATGCCGAATTCATAATTCCACCCTTCCAAATTATTTTATTGTTCTACTTGAAATTATTTTATTGTTGGGAAATGAAAGTTGAAAATAATTCATAGAAATGATAAGAAACAGAGTTTTTTGTTTCTTTCTAAAAGTGAAGCGAGAAGATTATTTTGAAACAGAAAAATAAGAAAGTTTAAGGACTTGGGAGTAATTTGGAGTACTAGTAAAGTAGTATGTAGTACTTCGTATTATACGGAGCAGTTAAATTTGGGTAGAATATCCCACGGTACAAGTATTTTACCACCCTAACCAACGTAAAATACTTTAACTCGTACGGTGCGAAATATTTTAAAAAATGTCATACAATTTAAATTAAATAATCAAACCAAACAGTGTAAACTGTAAACATTTTACGTCCTTACACTTCGCATTCAAAGTAATCGAGATTCGAAACATGGTATGAAAGCAGAGGCAGTTAAAAAAATTACCTTGTTCACACCTACTAACAACGACGACGTTTCGTTTTCTTGCTCCCAAGACTATGGCCTGATATTAAGATCAATTCTCCATTGCACAAAAAAAACGTTGTTACAATTATTACAAGTTCGAATCTTTGTATTGTAAGATGGCTGCCGAGAACATTTCAGCAAATAAGCAACAACAGGTTCTTTTCATTATTTTCCATCGGTTCGGCTTTGAAAGTGCAAAACCAATAGCCGGTTTTTCTTTGATAGCCAGTTTAGGATAGATAAAATTCTCTATTTAGATTTTAGACAAAGTGGACTAAAATAGATCTCATTTTCTTCTAATTGAGAAAGTTCTACACTTTTACTTTTAATAGGATCATGCAAGTCCTGTTTCAGGTATAAAACATAATTATTTCTATTTGTACATTTTTTATACAAGTATGTTTTATTTGGAGCAATTTCTTTTAGATACTGATAATTTTGTTAGGCTGATTGCAATGGAGGGGGTGAAAACCCCAAATGTGAAGTTTTCACCCCAAAATAGCTGCAACCTAGACGTTTTTTTAGTATATTGGGGTCTCATCGCTAATAGGGAGAACAGACGGGAGGGTTTTTTGAGCGGAGCATTGACTCTCCACTAGAGCTGAAATGCGCAGGTGGGCCATCTGGGCTGACATCCGCCTGAAAAAAAGGAATGGTCCAAGTTGGTGTGTGGAATTGACGTGCTCCATTCACCTTGAGAGAATAGGATGAGCGGATGATGTGCGTAGGCATTAAAAAAATGGCCTCCATACAAATTAAAAATCCCACTTTTTTTTAAAAAAAAGCATAACTTTTTATTTTTTTTATCCAATGTTTTTAACAAATATACCAAAACCCATAACTTTTTATGATTTTTCATATGACACCAATATCACATATATATAAATTTAAAAAAATATATAAAGTTTCATCTAATTGTAATCTATAGGCTAAATTTTTTACTTAAGTAGATCCAAATGTTAAAATCAAGATCTCATGAATAATATTTTTTTACATCTTCTGGTTATGTTTTACAAAGTATGTTTGAAACTACAAAAAAAAATAACTTCCACATTTATTTATTTTTACATCAGAATGTTTGTTTTTTTAAATTATAATTATTCGCAAAAAAAGTTGATAATTTTTTTGTTATAATAATAGGAAAAGAATTTAATTAGAAAAACAATGTGCTGAGTGAATTTATTGACGGTGTTGGGTTGCTAGGAAAAAGTTGATTGATTGGATGAATACGTATTAACTGGAAGGGAATTAGATTTATTGACGGACTGGGTTGCAGTTAGCCTAAACTGTTGGATTTTACAATGTACTGCAAACTGCAAAGTGAACGGACATTAATATTATCTGTTGTTATTAATTTTATAGTTTTGATGTGCTTTTTTTAAGGAAAAATTGAAAGCAATAATCCTAACTATTGCCGGTGCGTTAATAATAATCTCAATTATTGATTATTTTTGTATAATCCCAACTATATGGACCCTCCGCCAATAATGATCCATGAGACCATGACCGGATATTACGTGTTATAACATGTGAATTTAAATAGAAATTAAGAGTAAAAATTACAAGTTGAGATTATTTTTAGGAATTACTTGTTATATCTCTTCTCATCCACTTTGGAAACTATGAAAATTTATTTATAGCCGATCACGCCGGACCATTATTGGCGGAAAGTCCCCAAAGTTGGGATTATTCTGAAATAATTGATAATTGAGATTATTATAAGCGGACCGCCAATAGTTGAGATTATTACTATCAATTTTTCCTTTTTTTAAAGATAATTTTGGTATGGTTAAATTTAGTTTTTTAGTTTGTCACTTTTTCCTGTGTTTCAAACTTGTTTGTACGTTATAACCTTGTCATCATTACATGTCATTTAATAATAATTACGAAGTACGGAGTATTATGCTTATTGTTTTGAGATGTTGTTGACAGATTGTTGGATGTATAGAGGATTAGAGGAGTTGGACTATAAAGCAAAGTTATTCAACACGTAATTATAAGTTTATAACACTCTCACATCCCATATTCCCATTATCTTTGCCACATCTTTCTTTTTTTTTTGTTCATAAAACTAAGTTTATCTCATGCTCCAAGTCTAACATATTTGAATATTTGATCACATTTTGAAGTTTCAAAGTTATTCATCCTTTACAAATTTAACAGAACACATCTTTTATTTAATGTGTCACTAACCAACTAATGCATTTCTTTGTGTGGTAATGTGGTGATGTGAATGTGCAGGCTTACCCAAACATGTTTCAACAAGTGTATTGATAAAGGTTACAAGGAGGCTGAGCTTTATATAGGAGAGAATTCGTGCATTGATCGTTGCGTTTCGAAGTACTGGCAGGTCATATATAGTATAATAGTAATGTCATTACAGTTCTAATTTTGTGTATCAATAGGACATACATTTGACCCTCTCTTTTCCTCCACTGTTTTTTAGGTAACAAATCTTATTGGTCAACTACTTGCTTCTGGGAGTGCAGGAACTGGTTTACAGTGAACTACTAAGCTACTATGGAAGAAGATGCAAATTCTTTTCAATGTATTTATCCTTATGGGGGGGGGATCTTTTCAAATTTTGTGCTCCAGCAATGAAGTGTGGGCATGGTTTTGCTGTTATCTAATGAAGGGCATTTTTTGGTATTCTTCTCCAACTCTGAAAGAAAATCCAGTGGATTTAGTAGCTATACCTACCTACCTACCTATGAGCTTCTAGGACCAAACCAGACCGGAATTGGGCAGGTAAACCGACAGAACCATGGCCTATTTGGACAGCTCTCTACCGAAAGGAGTTCAAACCGGTTCCAGTGACCCCATAGGATAGGAACTGAGGGTTTCTAGTTTTTTTTTTGGAAAATAAAACATTATAGAAAGCGGAACCGGAAAGAAACAGGTTCACCAGGTTAAGGTTCCAATTCCACTCCTATCCTTACCCTTAACCAGCTAGTGCAGAACCAGAACCGGAACAAAACCAGACACGTTCACACCTACCATTGGTTAATAGCTTATTTGCCTATTATGCTTAAGCAAATTAGGCCTTTAAACTTATTTCATTGATGAAATGATTGATACCTACCACTCATTTCCTTAAAATTCAACAGATGTCAATTTCACCCAGAGAAAATCTACCAAACAGATACCGATTATCATTGGAATGATTCACTCAGACGCATAAAAACCTCACAATTGGCATCTTCATCCTCCCCAGTGAGGAAGAAATGGGACCCCGCCACCCCGTTGTGGGGCGTGAACCATAAAATGTCTCGAGCAGAAAGCATAAGTCAAAACTCACTTCCAAGTCCATTCTAGTGAAGAAAGCCAGAATGAATCATCTTGGTAATTTCATAGGGTCAAATATTTAAAATAACTTTTGGGAAAATGGAAGATGAAACAAAGAGTCCAATAACAGAGGAAGAAAATAATAATTAACCTATACATGCACAAAGCCTTTATGGTCTTTTTCGTTGGGCTTCAAGAGAAGCTCCATCAGCCAGGACTTCCCTAGCATCCGAGTCCATACCCAGACTGAAGAGAGAAGCAGCTTGAAGGTAAAAAGCAGTGGGCCAATCAGAATATACCGTGTGTGCTTGCATGGCATCTGCAAGTGCTTCTTGTGCCTTATTGCTCATTAGGTAACACAGTGACCGCCTCGCTAGCACTGACGGAGACACAACCGTCCCGACCTCTATGAACTGCAAAACCACACAAATTATGATTTGGTCGTCACACTTGATAGTATAGGAGTCTATTTGGAACACCGAAAAAATGTCAGGCACAGAAAATAAGGCTGCACATTTAAGGGGAGGGAATAAAATTGGAGGGAAACACAAAAAAAGTTCAATTTCAATAGAACAACTTTTAAATTTACTGTATTTCTAAGGTAAAATACAAAATAAGAAAATAAAGTCCTTGGTGTGTTTTACTTTTCTTTCCATTTTCCAAGTCTCAAAGTAGCTTAAGAAGAAGTCAGCAAGAACTCATTTTCAATTGATAAAGCGGTTTTCTCTAGGTCATAAAAAACCACACCAATCATTCAACTCTAACAATCTATTGTGCCAACAGAACTTAATGTAGATATATTAGTGTCCTAATGAATTTCATGCATGTCCCAAACCACAGATTCCACTTGGACAGTCTGATGCAGATATGAAATTGGGGGACGTATACCTCTGTGTAACTATCGATGGCAGTTGTAAGATCTTTAGCTCGGAAGGCATTATCACCTCGTTTCCTACTATTTATGGTGTCCTGTATTTCACCTGTCCACATCTGAAATGAAAGCTGCAAAAGCAAAGAGAATGTCAGCCATGGTTGCATGTTAGAAAGAGTTAATACCCAATTTAAGTTCCCTACTTATACACTTCTATTCAATTTAGTCCTCGATTGTAGAACTCAAATTTGTCCCCATCTGTGCAATTTGAACATAATGTAGTTTTCATACGTATTAGCTCCAAATAAGATGGGTATTTTGATCATTCACTAAATTAAACTCAATTTGGTACTCAAATATGTTGTATGGAACCAATTTACTTCTCCACATATGAAAATATCTCTTATATTTATAGTAAGGTGAATCTAAATTGCATGGAAGAGACCAAATCGAATAAAAGAGTAAGTTAGGATCACATCGGGTGGCAGTATATAATAAGGAACTTGATTGGGCATTAAAGCTTTGGAGATACGATAGAAGAAAAATGCAATAGTATCACTTTAAGATGGCATACACCACTTTATTCGAGAATTTTGTAATTTAATATAATGGGAGAAGGAACGGATATGCTCCTGAAGCCTGAACTATATGCTCTAGAGAGCAAATATACAACTCAATTTTTTTGAATAATTGAACACAGACATTGTAAAAGTGAAACAACTATACCCTTAAATTATACTCCCTCAGATATTAAAGCTTGCTAGTTGCTACAATAGGCTTTGGCACATTATTTAAGAAGAAAACAGTAAGAGTACTGAATAGTGTAGAAAAAGGTAGGAGAGATTGATAGGGGCATGAATATTGTTAGTTGTCTATCAGAGAGGTTGGAAAAGTATGAAAAATAAGATAAAAGGTAGAAAAAGTAAAGGTAGTTGAGTATTTTTAAAGGAAAAACTTACTAAAAGGGGAATGTGTGACAAACTTTTAAATACATCCCAAAAGGAAAGTATAGCAAACTTTAAAATAAGGCGGGAGTACTATGTATAATATACGGAGTAAAACATACACACACACACACATATACGACTCATGTGTTTCAAGGGTGAATATATATATATATATATATACACACACACACACACACACACATATAGGGGACGGTTCCGGTGAGAAAGGAGCCCCATGAGAGAAATGAGAAAATGAGAATAAAATATGACCCTTGAGAGTGGTAATCTAATGGTCAATATTTTTCAGCATAATGATAGCTATTTTAAAGGAGAGTAATAAATGATAATAGTCAAAGCTTGAATGTTCAGCTCGTATAGGGATACGAGTATAAAAATTCATACATTGATATTTATTCCTGACATGATCGTGCTTTTACTCAAATTAAAACATAACATTTATTATCATTCTAGTTTTATTTTGTACAAACTACAAGTGTGCAATAACTTTATGTTGACAGTGTACTACGTTTTAACTCATAATATGTTATGGATAGGTGTTACTCTATTAGTGCAAGATTCATTATATGCACATTTAGTATCACGCACTTTATATACATCCATGCACTCAATGTAATAGCATGATATGAATATATGTAACTGGTGCAAGAAAAATTGTACGCGTAACTAATTAGAGTGGTATGCACCATATATACATTTTCACACTTTTAAGGTGCATATTACTGCATAATATAAAAATTACATATTATGATGTGCGTTAAGCATATGTAAGTGCACTTTTATACGCGATATACAACCTACAAATTATCTTTTTATAGAACACATTAACATATTTTGAATTTCAGTTTTTAACTATGTGCACTTCTAGACCTATCATGCATAAGTAGGGGTGTGCAGATGAAACTTCATGTCAGGCCGGCCTGACGGGGCAGCCGTCCGGTCGAGCCCATTTAAGGGCCTTCCCGGTGGAATTTTTCGATGAAATTTTAGCTAATTTTAGCCGTCCGGCCTGACTGAGCATGTTCTTCATCAAGTCTAGTTTATCCATACCAAATTTCAGCTAAAAATTCAATCGGGAAGGCAGTCAAATGATTTTTTGAAAAATACTGTGTTGTTTATATATATTAACTGCGCAGTGTTCTTAAATAATTTATTTTTGACTACCTTCCCGATTGAATTTTTAGCAGACATTTGGTATGGATGAAGAACATGCTCAAAAAATTTCATCGAAAAATTACATCGGGAAGGCCCTCAAACGGGCTCGGCCGGACGGCGGGTTCTGTCAGGCCAGCCTGACACGAACGCCACCCGAGATGTGCATAAATAGAATGCTAGAAAGTGTGAATAGAATGAAATAAATTATTTTTAATATCCAAAATCTGCAAAACTAGAATGCTAAATGTGCATACATAGAATGTTAAAAGTGCCAAATTAATTGCATGTACAGTTTTAAATAAAATGCACACATGATTGTAGGGATGGATAATGTTGTGTAATGCCAACAATGTTTTTTGGTCTATACGTAAGTGCACTTTCGTGATGTGATTTTTTTTAGTCAAATGAAGTGCACTTTGTTCACTTTCAAAGTGCACAATGTTTTATTGGGCTGATTGTATTTCTTTCGTTTGTTATAGCCAATGACTTTTACACTATTCACAGTCTAGTTTAACAATATTTTATTTATTAATGCATTACCAAATTTATCATATAAACATTTTATATGTATCTCCAAGTAAAACTTCTAAATAGGATTTTTAAATTTTTACTAATAGCCAATTAAATATACAAAGTATGAAATATAAATTACAAAGTATACAGCTAAATATTAAATGAAATATAATCAAATAAAAATAAAACTACAATTGTTGAATGAAAAAGTATATATTCATAATAAAATATGGTTAACCCTTTTAAGGACAAAATAATGCATAAACCATTTTTCTGTAAAGATCAAACTTTTATGTTTAACATTCAAATGAAAAATTTGAAAAATAATGGTTCATAGAAAATGTAAAAACCAAAAGGTACGAATAATGAGAAAAAGTATAGGATAACTTAATAAGGAAAGAATGTTAATAATGAAACTTGTGGGGAAACTTAAATCAATGGTTTCGTATAAAAAGGGGAAGGATTGGAAAATAACAAATCAGCCCTCCGTATTAGAAAAAGAAAACTGAATATACAGCTTGATCTAAAGGCGTATGATCCTTTTCATTTCACTCCTGTGTGTGTGTGTTCCGTAATATAGTTCAAGGTAAATTTGTTCTAACTTGAAAAATTTTGTGTTTAACTGTTCCAAAACAAGTTGAGGGTATTAACATGTTCTCTGCCATGTACTCAATGGTATATTTGTTTCTTATCCCTTAATAATAAACTACGAAGTATGAAATACTAGAAACATTTTTTGGAACATTGCATGTATTTAATGAGATTTTTGGATCATAAATACAGGACACCATAAGACAAACTTTCAACAGATATGGCATTTTAAGTTAGCAATATCAGAAAGAAGAAACACCGAACCTCGTTTGAAACACCCTCATCATCCTTGTACCCTGTATTTTCCAAAATTTCATGGATGGCAGTTAAATCTAATCTTGCACAAGCTTCCCCAAGAGGGGATAATTTGGGGGAGTGTGTTGGAGATGGTGTTTCTTCAGAGATGCCCATCAAAACATATGATGCCACCTGATGCACAACCAGTTAATATTTAGACTTTTACCACCTCCACTCAGATAATTTTATTTTCCAAATAAAAAGATATAATAAGAAAAGGTTACAGACATCTGTTTCTTTCTGAAGAGGAGTGAGGTTGGTAACGAGGGATTTGACATTTGGTCTCTCACGTGCTTCGTACTGCAAACAACGTGTTGCTAAACGCACCACTTGAGTTCCCTCAGCATCTGTGAAGTGACCCTCCAAACATGAATCCATCAGCACCAGATAATTCTTGCCACGTATCAAGTCAAGTGCCTACACATAGAGATTTAAGTAGTTGAAATTGATGGAACTTGTTTGTTTCCAGTGTTTGTTTCTACTCTTCTTGATAAGCATGAAACTTCTTCATGTACAAGCCTATGTCTGGTACATCTAACAATCCTGATAATGATTTTAAGAACTATGTATAAAAGGATAGACCAAAAGGAAATAAGAGCTTACATGACTTGGTGGAATATGCTTCCCACTTAGAAGATCAAGCAACAGGGTGCCAAAACTGAAAATGACACTCTCAGGAGTTATTCTACCTGCCAAAAAAATAATAGTACCATCAGGTTACTTCTGTCAAATAAGGGCAGGCAATAATTACTACTTTTGTAACTCATAGTAGGACATGGATAAGAGGTTGTAAGTTCCAGGGAAGACAGAATCAGAAAGATTCTTATGGCTTATCTAATAAAGGGAAAGTGTGGAGTATCTGATAGAGTTAATAGTTTATCTGATAAAACCTCTCATATTTTTTCTTCAGTGTCTGTTTTTGCATAGATAACATGAAATATAAACATTTAGGCTCTGATCGGTAGCAGTATGTGGCTTATTCTGATTATTGGCGCCAAAAGCGGAAATTAGGTAGATTTGTAACTCTCGCCTCACTTATGTCAGAAATGGATGTTACCAAATGCTTTTTCTCTAAAACATCAGCAGATTCACTCATTCCACCCATATACAACTTACCTAATTGAGTAATTGGCTATTAAAAAGATCATAATATTTTGATGGTTTGATAAGCATGTGACTTCAAGAATTATGCATAAAAAATTGGGAATTGTGTAACAATTACACTGACAAACCAAGCATAGCTAGTGCCTTATTCAGGTTCTACATTTCTTTTCTGGAAACTAATAATAATGTAGCATACCTATTTCCAAAACTAGAATCAAAATTATACCGCAGATTATCTCTTTGCATAACAATGACATGAGTACGTGACAATGTTTGAAATAAAGAATATAAGTGAATACCTGTTCTTAAATATTCTGGGGGAGTGAAGGCCAGATTTGTACTATAACTCTTTCCATCACGACTATTCTTCATTAGCCCAAAACACGAAAGCCTTGGATTACAGTCCTGTCACATACACACAAAACATAAGGAGAAGAAAGCTAAATTATTAAAAGCATATAACAAAATCCAACATGGGAAGTTTTAACTTATGACTGCACAAGAATAAGGGATTATAGTAGTACATAGAAAGGCCAATTAACTTACTTGATCAAAGAGAACTCTATAAGCATTCAGATCATGATATAGTGACCTCCCCTTACTACTGCAATAATCCAATGCTTGTGCCAAATACAGAGCAACTCGTAACCTCATTGCCCATTTCAATGGCTGTGTATCCCCTACATCCATTCAACCAAACACCAGTCATTCCCGTACACATAACCATGCACTTTACTTAAATCATGTTCAGGAAACAGCCATTTCAGTTATTCCAAAGCAATTTAAGCTCTCTCTTTAAAAAAAGAGGCATGTTTGGGGTGATAAATTTCAATCGTGAATTTTCTTTTATGTAATGTTTCAGTTGTTTCAAAGAAGATCGAACTTTCCAGATTTTGATTATTTTCACACTTTTACTTTCAGTCTTTCAGTTCATTTCATACCTATTTTACCACGTAAAATAACTGATTTTGATTTTAATCATTTACAACAATAATAGAATATTAGAACACCATATAATATAGGAAATTTATCAATCCAAGACCTCAAAGATAGGTTCCCTATCAATAAGGGGCCTCAAAGATTAAATGTGTCCATATAGGGCCCGAATGATTGACAACTATCAATGTAAGACCTAAAATACCATGATTCTTAAAAAGGATCATTTTAACAATTTAAGTATTATTTAATCTTATTAAACAAATAACTTTTGTGGAGAAGAAATCATCAAAATTTAGCAATGGAATTACTAAAAAATAAATCAAAATCTATGATATTTAAGGTCTTTCATTGATAGTCTTCAATCATTTGGGTCCTATATCGACACATTTTATCTTTCAGCTCCCTTATTGATAGTGAACCTACCTTTGAAGTCCTGGATTGATAAGATTCCTATAATTAATTATTGAAATAATGTTATAGTTTAGCTTTCTCTGCACTCTTATCCTTCCCCTTCCTACTCCTCCCTTTCCATTAATTACACTTCCCTTCCATTGGCAAGACTCGATTACACCTTTAGGTTATGACTCGAAGTTGGGAATGGAAGGGAAAGGGGGGAAACGTTAGGCTATGTTTGGATCCCAGGAAATGAAACAGTAAGGAAAGTAAGGAAAATGTAAAGGAATGTTCTTATCTTATGCTTGGTTTTCCCAAATGAAAATGAAACATGATCCATTTATTATAAATGTCTTACATATGATAAGATATCCTAAATTCCTAATTTATTATATCATAGAAAAAATTGAATTTGCATAAAATATTAAATATTTGTATTAAGTTTCAAGTCTTTAACCAATATTTGATTCTCCTCCGTTTTTATTTTCCTTCCAAAATTTTCAAATATTTTGTCCATGATTTCATTCCCTAGCATTATGGACTACTTAAGGAAAATGATTTTATGAATGTTTGGATATATCTTAAAAAAATACAAAATAAATTCAACACTGATTATAACTTTTCAAGGTTTTGCGCATATTTATATATCTTTTTTATATAATAGACATATATAAATAAAATGGTTTGAATAAATATCTAAAAAGACTAAAACTAATTTGAGTGTTTGGACCAACTTTTTTAGGGATACCCCTCCCTCCATTCCTTCAAAAGTTCTTCTCTACTTTCCTCAATTTCCTTTTGCAACCATTTTCTGAGTTTCACACACAGACCCTGATCAGATATCCAGATCCCCCATTTATCTCCTCAAAACCATAGCATAAAGAAATTGAACTCACAATGAAATAAATGTTTTGAGAGTGTCTCGTGAGGCATAAATTCAGCTACAAGCAATCGGTCGTCCCCTTCACAACAGAATCCTAACAAGTTCGAAAGCCGCTCACTCCTCAACTGCCCCACCATTCTTGCTTCATCCTACCAACATGTTACATTATTCAATCAACACATATATTAAGAACAAAAAAAATAGATTGACACTAAAATGAAATCAAATGCATGACAGCGGGAGCCAGGAGATCTTACAATAAACTGGCGAGAATCGGGCCAGGCGGACTTGTGAAACCGCTTCACGGCCACCCATTGGCCGCCATCTTTGAGATATCCTCTGTACACAATGTTGGGAGCCTTTTCTCCATGTTCAGACACAATGTTGTCCACAGAGAAGCCTGAAGTTGCAGCTTTGAGCTCATCTAACCTAAATTCTCTGAAAGCTGGCCATTTCCCCTTCTCGTTCTCTCCACTTTTATCTTATTAAAATTAGCAACAACACAAACATGACTCAGGATTTAAAAAAAAAAAGAATGATACTAATTGAAAAAAAATGAACGTGAACTTGATAAGAAGTCTTACCTGTATCCGAGGAATTGGGGGTTCTGGATTTGATTTTTGATGATGGGCCAAAACAAGATTCAATCTTGGAGCAACTAGCTCCCATCGAATCAACTATGGAAGAGTGGAGGACTACTTAGAGAAGAAAAATAAGATTTTTAAAGTCAGGGTAGTGTTTTCTATACTCCCTTATGTGCTGAAACCCCTGATTTCTTACTCTGCCTTGAGCAAAAGTGATGAAAGTTTGAGGTTTGAACTGCTTGTTCGTTCCATTGAAGGGAAGGAGATGATGAGGCTTTTTCCCTAGTGGTTTTGCTTCCTGTTTTGGGAAATGGAAAGGGCAGCTGACTTTGCACGTTTCAACATTCCATCTGCCTGAAATTGTTAATCTTTAATGCTTTTTAAATGAAAAAGATTTAAGCAAGCATGCTTGGCCTGTAACTTGCTCTTTCTTTTTAGGGGCTACTCTCCTTTGACATTAGACAAAAATATAATTTTTCTTTCTAATAATGTTCCCTATTTCACCAATTATTCCCTAATCTATCCCGTAAGCACGTTCGTGGGACGGTGCAGTATTTTTTATTGATTTTCATAATGTTTTGTAACTCTTTCGTTCCAATATTATATGATGTTTTTACTAGTTACCAGGTCCGGTCCTCACATTTTATGGGCCCGGGACAATACAAATAGACTGGGTCCTAGGGATAGCGCGCGAAAATCTATAATTTAAAATTATACAATTTAACGTCAAAATACGAGTATAACACATAAAAAAACTAACAAAGCATATGGTTAGAAAATATATAAAGAGCGTATTAATAAGTAACATTCGAGGATACAATGTACCTAACAACCGAATGAAACAAGTAGTGCAACTATTAGGCGCAATAAAAAATTCGAATCAAGTGAATTTCTGAAAGTTATATCTTGTATGAGTAACTTTGACATATTTTAAATCACATTTTCACTAGACAAAACAAATTCTAAGTTTCTAAATTATGGACACTAAAGTTCAATCTTTCACTAAATGAGAGAATCGGAAGAAATTTGTGAAATATATCAATGGATATACATAAGACATGTACACTAAAAGATTAAAATTAATGTAATAATGCTTAATGATTCAAAAGAAATGGTGAAACATGTTCCCAATGAATTCTAATGTGGATGTTTCAATATTATAGACCTGTATCGTGTACATGGTAAATAACAAATTAAAAGTATCTAAAAATATAAGTTTGATTTTATTTTTTATTTTTTATAAAATATAATTTATATATATTTAAAATATTTATGTACATACATACACACATATTTGAAAATTTTATGGGCCCTACTGGAGCAAAGGGCCCTGGGCGCATGCCCCTCCTACCCATGCCCCAAGACCGGCCCCGCTAGTTGCCCGAATTAAGAGAGTGGACAATGTGTGACACATATAGGAGAGGGAGATGGATGACAAATGTTGTGAACCACAAAAAGTATATTAGGATGGACGAAAAAGAAAAAATGAAGTGCATATTGAAACGGAGGGGTATCATATTTTTAATTGCATGAAATTTTCTGATTTGATTGGTTTGATCTAATATGAATGATTCAAGTCTTGTCTGGCCTTGTATGATCTCTTTAATATGATATGAACTATGCATAAATTACAACTATGGAAATGTGATTTGATATAGACTTGTACTCTTCTAAATTGATCTGATATGTAGATTCTATGTCACCCTTAAGGTACCATATTTTTGTCTACATGGACCAATAAGAATGATGTAATTGAATTATTTAAATCTAAATAAAAAGGATATAATGATTTGGACCAATCAAATGCATGCTAGGTACGGTATCCCATTTTTTAAATGAGTACCGGAGTTTCACCAAAAATTCGTTAATTGTTAAATTGATAAATTATCCTTTGCTATTAAATTAATTAATGTTATCTAGTTATAATTTTTTATCTCACTATTTCTGAATTCTAATCAACCTTATAAAGATTTGCACTATATGAGCATTTTTATTTAATATCGTACCTTATAGTTATTGATTAATGAGTGGAACTCGAGTTAAACTCAAGCTGAGCAATAATCTCGTCCGAGCTCGAATTCAAACTCGAGCTAATACATTTATTTTAATCTCAAGCACATTCTGGTTCGAGTTAGTAAGAAAAGTACCTCCAACTTATCAAATACTCCCTCCATCCCGTTAACCTTATCATATTTTTTCTTTTAGGTCCATCTCACTAAGATTAATACATATCAAATTTAGTAAAAATTGTGTGATTCTAAATCATTTTTACTTATTCTTCTTTATCAATTCAAAATCAACCACATAAGAATCTTAATGATTGTGTCACATCCTCATGCTTCAATGTTAGCAAGACTGATGTAGTAAATTTTGAAATAACTTAGGCTATATTTGATATGATGTAATGCAATGGAATGAAGTGTGTAATGTAATACAAAATGTAGTGGAATGAAATCTCTATTCCATTACTATGTTTGATTACTTAAGTAACAACTTTGAATTGTAATGAACTTGCATAATTATGTTTGTTTATCTACATGTAGAATTACAACCGTGTGTGTGCATGTGCGCGTGCGCGTGCGCGTGTTCATGTGTATGTGTGGGTGGGTGTGGGGGTGTGCGCGCGCGCGGTGCGCGTGAGTTAGTGCGTGTGTGGGCCAACCCGAGATCGACTCGAGCCCTTTTTATTTTAATTTTTTCCCATTGATTGGCTGCTAGGTGGGTGAGGCTGGGTGGTTTGGGGGGGGGGGGGGGAATAAATTCGAAAATAGAAATTTATATTAAAAAAAAATGTGCCCGGCCCGATCCTGGTACAAACCCGGGTCGATACCGGGCCTGCAACCCAAACTTTTAGTCCCGCCCAATCCCGACCCAGGGCCCGGGCCCGATCCACCGCTGTGTGGTATAAGTTGTAATCTCAAATACACATCTTGTTTACTGTAATGCTTATTACACATATCAAAGTAATGAGTTTCACATATGCAATGACCTTTACATTACGGTTAAAATAAAATAACATACCATAATCAAATCAACATGTAATAACATGTTCATTACGTCTGAGTAGTATGTAGGCTAAAATTTTGAAAGGCTAAAGGGTCAAATAGGTACATGAACTAACTTAAAGTGTTCAATTAGCCCCTTATATAGGAGGTTCTGCCCGGCCTTCGCCAATTGGGGCGGTTCTCGGTGGAATTTTTTGATGAACTTTTTTTTAGCATCTTCTTCATTAAGTCGAGTTTACCCATACCAAATTTCAGCTAAAAATTCAACCGGGAAGGCAGTCAAATGATTTTCTGAAGATAAGTGCGCAGTTAAACAACGCAGTACATTTCAGAAAATCATTTGACTGCCTTCCCGGTTTAATTTTTAGCTAAAATTTGATATGAGTAAACTAGACTTAATGAAGAAGATGCTCAAAACATTTCATCAACAAATTCCACCGGGAGCCGCCCCAATTGGCGACGGCCGGGCAGAACCTCCTACATAAGGGGCTAATTGAACACTTTAGGTTAGTTCATGTACCTATTTGACCCTTTAGCCATTTTGAAAAGATAGAATGGTTTATGCACATTCTTTAAGAACAATATTTAGTGTTCCAATACACTTGTTTAGGCATTCCAAAAATCACACCAAAACATTTATTGGTGTTAAAGTTGGGACATAGAAGAAAATATAACTTAAATAGACAATAGATGTCTAATACATATAAAATGTTTGATTGTGATTAGAGAGATCTTTCTTATCATATAAAACTAATGTATGCGCATAGAAATAAGCAAAAAATGTATATGAACATGCAAATCAATGTGAAAGACATATAGATCAATATGAATGTACAAACATGAATTGCTTGCGAAAAGATTCAGATTTTTGCAATTCAATTTTCCACAAGACAACTTATTTTTTTTTATCAAAGTAATACGGAGTAACTTTTATCCATTTCAATCTATGTGTGAAACGAGTGTACAAAATGGTATAAATGCCATGTTTCGAACTTCATTTGTTAAATATCTTGTGTTCTAAATTTCTAATGACATCACCATGACATTCTAAAAAAAGAAAGTCATATGTTCAAATATCATTTCAATTAAAGTATTTTTTTGTGTTTAATACGAAGCATATAACCAAAAAAGACTATTTGTTTTTTTCGTTTTTTACTTCTTCCCTTCTGTCCTTTTGACCTTTTGTTTGGTCAAGTTTAAAAAGTGTCGCACTCTGATTTACCCGGCAGATGAATTAGGTGGAAAAGTCCCTGGGCCCCGGTCCACTCAGCTCCAAAAGTTAGACTACTTTCCTAATCAAAAGTTAGTCCACGGTCGAAGAGTATAGGTTTGTTATTGTATAGAACTTTTAAAGATCTTGAAATTATTAAATTTATTTTTAAATCAATTAATTGCTATATTTATTGAGCTATACAGAATTTATTCACTCAGTAAAATTGCTTGATGATTGAGGTACAATTTAATTTCTTAAAACGTATAAATTTCAATCTTTATGGAACCTTAGTTAAACTTATTGTTTTTGGGTTAACTAAAGAAATAGTTGCACGAAATAAGACTAAATATACCTACATTCTTCAAATACGACAATGATCCTTTTTTTTTATCTACAGAGTATTTTCTTTCTATCTATTTAGTCACTCGTAAAGGATTGAATAAAACTAATTACAATAATGATAGGATATGATTGATTTTTTGTTACACTTTAGACACGTCTAGAGAATTAAGACATTCATCACTTCTAAAAGAGTAACACAAATAACTAATCATTTCATCATATGGTATGATCCATACCTTAGTTTTAGTGTAAATGAACATGATCTTTGTGACAAACTACATTTAAAATTATATTATGACCTTTATATATACAAACATTTTATTTTGTCTTTTGTTTTTCCTTTTGAAAAAGAAAAATCCAGCTCATCAAATGATTTAAAAATAGCTGTTTATCAGTCCATTATATTATGTGATATAACTGGAGCCTAACAACACAAATTGGGATCAAAGAATGCATGCATTTTCCTAATGAATAGTATTATCATCTCCCCCACGGATGATTAGTGTAGGTGTCCCCCCCTTTAAGAAGACAAGGCAACCCATTATCTACAGGCAGAACTAGCTGTTAAACATGAGCAATGCCTTTCCATGTTTTATGTCTCCTCAATAGACATTTATTAGCAGCAATAGCCAGGACATCCACTGTTAATTCTGTGGTTATGATTAATAACAATGAATACATCTAAGATCCTTTTCCCCAATGTATCAAGATAGTCAAATATATGATCAAAATGTGGGACTCAATATTTTGTCTTTCCAGAGCCAATAATACAAGTAGCTAGCTCCCAATAGGCAATTCTTGTCCAAAACCAACACCAAATGTGACTTAACCCCCTACCCACTTTATATTATGTTTGTTGTACACTTATACTCAGTAACAAAAAAGGGGTTTCTTTTTGTAATTTGTACAAAGCTTTTAAATAGCTTAGATAAAATATGTGCTGCCAATGTCTTAGTCACGATGGTATATCAGGCTGGATCGGTGTAAAGATCTTTTCCTAGATAATTTTTACATTTTCTTTAAGGTATTTCTCAAAATTTGAGTTGGATGAGGATGTGGGACCTAGTATAGCCCCTTAGATACGCCCCTATGAATTATATATCATATGCACATACTTATTTAAAATTAAAGTAGTAAGCGCGACAATAAAAATGTGATTTCACACAAATAAATATTTTGTTCTAAACTAAAGTACACATACTCTCTTCCTCGTTCAAAATTTAGTTATCATTTACTTTCTTATCCAAACATATATATTTATAACAGGTAGTTATCTTTGACATGCATAAGCATTACTTAATAATGTTACTTATCATGAAGTATATGGGTTTTGTTAATTTGAACTTAACATACACAATTTTTTTCATCATATTAAATCATGAACTCAATTAAAAAGATTCAAAAACTAGGGAAAAGTAATTTAAAGAATTATTTGTTTTTTTTTGTATTTTTAAATTCTTTTACATTAAATTTCTCAATGCATATTATACGATAGTACATGCAAAGTTGCAAACCTGATCAAGCCATCATCACCTTATACTTCATTTTTCGCTGGTGCCTGTAGCTCAACCCGTTAAATCGTTAATAGAGAGTGCCCATAAGGTTAGCTATAAGTGCTGATCCAATTTCAATCTCTGTCAACCATGGCACCCTTGCTTAGCAAAGGGTCCAAAACTTCAAATCATGAGCAAGTCCTACTCACAGATTCACAGATCATCTGTATTTATATCTCAATTTAGATAGACTTCCTTAAATAGAAGTATAATGTTGCAATATTTCTCAAATTAGAGTTACACTAATTTCTTAATATCTTCCCAAAACACACCTCATGCACTCCTATTTAGGAAAGTTTTAGGGGGGTTCCTTATACTCCGTATATGACTAAATTGAAGTCAATTCCCAAAAAGTGATTAATTTTTACATATGGACAAATATGTGATTAATAAAGTCATATATTTGAAAACATATGATGTCACTAACTCACTATCAAATATTTATGTCATTTATGAATGTCACTGTCGCGGGAAAGTTTTTCATCAACCTTCTTCGATGAATTTAAAAAGGGGGGAAAACCAAGAAACAAGTCATCAAAATTTGTCAACAACTTTTCTAGCCGCGATTTCCAGCGACGGGTTCGGGAGCGGCTCGGCAAAGATTGGATATAAATGATAATGAAAAAAAATTGAACTAATTTAATTAATCAAGAGGTTAGTCATATTTTTGAGAGAAAAAAAATCTTGTCACTTTTGTACTTCACGAAATTTTAAGTAGTACTGTGAGTAATGTTTGTGTTCTTATTTCAAATTTTAATTCTTTTATTTTTTTAATATAGAAATAATTACATATTTATGACTAAAATAAAATTTGTTTATTACAATGTGACTAGTGACTGGAATAGTAATGAAATTATAGTAACGTATTTTTAATTTTTAGATCTAAGTTACCATTAAATTACATTGTATTTTTGAAAAAAAACATTTTAATATACTCATAACTAAATAAGTGAATGAAAAGCTATGGAATTAAACTGTCTTACTTTGATTTCATACACAGAATATAGCTTTCGTCTTTTCAACCCAAAACAATGTGGAAACTGGAAAGGATACATTGGTCAAAGGTCTTAAACTCTTAACCTTTAAAAAAAAATTATGGACATTGGTAGGGTAGGGCAGAGGGGTAAAAGAAAAAAGGTGTTGGACAATGTGATTGGTGAGATGAGGCCATGTGAAGGTGCAGCAATAGAGGAGAAAAACGAAAATGGGGTAGGGACCGTTTACCCATTCCACGTCAAACTAGTACTCTCCATTTTGTGTTTTCTAGTGGAATAATGAGCCATATAATACACATTTTACCTCAAATTTCGTACTAAGATAAGACAAATTCGTTTTAAGCTTAAATTTACTCGTTTTAGGTTTAGCGAGTCATGTTGTTTTGTATAAGGTGGCTGATTCTATATCTACTCCTAGGATTCACGATTGAATCTGTAAAATATGTCTGAAAATTGTCTTGTGTGCATTTTCGATTTTAATTTAAAACCGTCTTGTTATACGATTTTTTAATCCGTGATCGACCAGTCTACTGTCGAGTACTCGAGTATAATTTGATCTTTTGGTGACGGCAATTGCAATTGGTCATATGTAGATTGGTGTCCTCAAATTTAACACTAACCGGTGGGCGTAGCTCAACTGGTAGCAAGGGAGTGCCACAAGGGTTAGGTCTAGGGTTCGAATCCTGGCAACCATGGGCGGATGGTAGTTAGGGCAGGGGTGGGCTTCAGCCCAGCCCAAAAAAATAAAAATAGTTAGTATAGGTATATATTAAATTCTCAGCCCATCCCAGAATAATTTCCCAGCCCAGCCCACTGCCCAGCTTCTCAGACTTGCGCTTAAGCCTTAAGAGATTGGAGCTTCGCGTAAGACTAATAGGCATTAGCGATGAAGAAGAAAGAACGTTGAGGGAGCACCGGAGCAGACTACAGACAGAGCTTGGATCTGCGACGCGGAAGAAGTGAACGACTCCAGTCTCCAACCGCGCCGCCGACATCGTCTGCCGACTCTGGCAGTCCGCCTCTGCGCGGCGACTGCGCGTCTGCCTCCCTCCAGGCTCCAAAATTCCAGGTAAACTCAAAAAACAATTTCTTTTTAGATTTTTAATTTATTGTTTTAATTGATTTGGTGTTAGATTGTAATTTCACTGATTTGTGAAAGTGTCAATGTTTTATACGGTTATACAGGCCAGAGCAGAGGGAGTCTAGCGAACATCAGTCGATAATTGGAGAATGCTTTATTTATTATATAATTTGATTATTAATTGAATTTTTTAGTACATAATAAAATAGTGTTTATTCTGTGATATTCTGTGATTTATGAGTGATTGGAGAATGATTTATTTAATATGCAATTGAAGGTTAGAGAATGATTTATTAATTGTGTGGACATGTAGAAACTAGAAAGAATTAAAATTTTCAATTGAATTTTGAAATTGAGATTACTTATTAATCTATGTACAACGATTTTTTTCTCTTAAAAGTTTTATAAATTTATAGAAGTATTTAGATTCATACCAATATTGAAAATGCTTTTTAGAATGGATAATGAACATATTGTCAAGAAAGGAAAATAAATTTACTATACTCGATAGATTTTAAAATTGAGTACGAAATTGAGCTTGATTTTGACTCGATAAATTTT
Organism: Cuscuta epithymum; assembly: GCA_945859915.1. Taxonomy (NCBI): domain Eukaryota; kingdom Viridiplantae; phylum Streptophyta; class Magnoliopsida; order Solanales; family Convolvulaceae; genus Cuscuta; species Cuscuta epithymum. Next base: position 1,063,806 of record CAMAPF010000955.1, on the reverse strand, counting down.
AACGCTTGATAAATATGCTCGAATGTAGAAGTTTAGACTATACTCGTTAATAGATTCATGTTCGAATTATTCAATAAATACCAAATCTTTATTAATCGTTAATATATTTATAAAATAGCATTATAACATTAAGATTTTAAGAAATTTATTCCTATAATTTATTAAAAAAATTATAACATCACTATGTTCGAACTTGGTTTGAATAACTATTCAAACTCAAACCTATTCCGTGTTCGAGTTCGAATCTTGTTAACTCGGGTCATTAAATTAGATTCAAAATCAAGCTCGAAATCGAGTATAAAATTCCAAAAAAGATTGATTCGATAATAGCTCTGAGCAAAACTTTGTATATATGAAAACTATTTTTTACTGCTTAGCCCACCCCACCTCTCAATCCTGAATCCGCCCCTGCTGGCAACTGCGATGAGGGGTTACTATGCTGAAAAATGCATAGGGCCTCTGCAAGTACCGGGGACAGAGCCCCACTCTCTATCTGTCAGATTGTGATTATAGTCCAATTTACATCCTCCCAACGTACCGTCCGGTCGGTGTTGGGGGGCCCTCAGGGATGGGGTGTCATCCTTTTTTTCTCAAATTTAACACTAAAACTTTTTACAAATTTTGTGCATACCTCCAATAAAAATATAGCTCAAGCAAATACTAATAATAACACTGAATTTTTACGTGAAAATTAGAAAGAGAGAAAACGAGATTTTTCGGGAGAGAAGTGGAAAAGTAGATCCGAGAAGAGCGGGTCATATTGTTAGGGGGAAATCCCCCTATTTTGGATGTTTAATTATAATTGAATTGGTTTTTTTATCAGATCAAGTCTTATCTGATCCAATCTTTTTAGATGTAGTCTGATTTGGTCTAAACTGGATTGATAGATATATTCTATGTATATTTTGTAATTCTCAAAATTTAGTCTAATATGTGAGTGGAGCAAAGTCCACTTAAAAACATCTCTTTAAGTGCAATAATATTGGGTTTGTGGAATAATAGACTAATAGTGAGTTAGTGTCTAATATCCTAACAAATAATAATAACAACCAAATTTTTTAATGATATATATATGACTGAGTGACACATTTCACAATTACTTTTGAATATACTTATCATAACAAAGCTCTTACATACTTTCTTTGCTCTATATCAGTTGCAACATTCTCATTTTCAAGCGTGGCAATACGCAAGTTTGAACTTCATTATAATTAATTTTCTATTAGTAGAAAATATTTAAAAATTAGATTGTGAAAAATTGTAATGAGACGAATTCTATAATATTTTTCGAAAAAATAAATCTCATGCATTAATAAATAAAATGTAATCAAAGTATTTGTTGGGATATATTATTCCAGTCTACAACGCACCATCCCAACATGGGCCCGATCCATGAGGCCATTTCGGCATGTCTGGCCCGTGTCAGCCCACTCGGCCCATTATGGATCTATTGGCCCATTAAGGTAGATTTCCCCCTTCCCTTTTTCTCTATAAATAGGAGTTCCCTCCTTGTTTTGGGATCCTTTGGCTCTCTCTTTAATTAGTCTTCTCTCTCTAATTACACTTGTATTATGTAAATGTGAGAAGAGTATTAATGAGAATGAGAATGATTTGAACATCAGCCCAAAAGGTCTCGTGGTTTTCACCATTTCGGATTTTCATGTTAGAATAGTTGTTCATACATTTATTTCTACATCCTATACATTTATTATATATTTCGTGTTGGTTTTTTCTCAACAGTAGAGTATGTATGTGATTACTATACATTTTTTAATGTTGCTACTAAAAAGAAAGGGAAGATAGTGTATATTTAATCAAATCAACCCCATGATATCAAATTATACTGAAGAGAACTTAACGAGGCTACTATAGACCTAATCAAGTTAGAGCAGATTGGATAAGAGCAAGCTGGGTAAAATCATACGTAGCATTAGATCACAGTAAATTAGTTTGTAAAAAACGAGAATTTAAAACGCATGGCCAATGATAATTGAAGACGATAACAATGATATGTTATTAAAGTTGTGTTGATGTAAAATCAGGAGTGGTCGGTCCGGTCTGGATTGAGTTTTTGCAAAATTCGAAAAATTACCTGTAAGGTCTCAAGTTATAAAAATTAGGGATTGGAATAAAGTCCGTGATATTCGGTCGGAGTCGGGTTTTGGTAGCCCGGGTTCGGTCCGAGTTCAGGTTGAGCCGGTTAAAGCCCAACGTAAAATTTTATCATTTTCCATTTATATTTCAAAACCTATTTTGAAATAAAATTAATCAAAAAATACAAACCACAAATATTAACACGAATATTAGTCTCCAAAATCATCAACAATTCAAAGACAAATAAGATATTTATCTTAATATTCCGTATAAGATGCATATAAATAAATAATATAGGTTTTCTAAAAAATATTACTAAATAAAATTTATGGATAAAAGTAGACTAAAGTAACTATAAATATATTTTCATTATCATGACGATATCCAAAATTTAACATATTTGTAGCCACTAAAAGTTACTAAGTCATTTATTCATCCACCATGGTTATGATCATATACTATCGTATTAGGAATTATTTATAAATTAGATTCGTATATTATATTGGTTTTATATTAAAGTTAATTATTTCAGGTTTTTATCAATCCGGGCAGGTTATAGATTTTAGAGCCCGTTTATGAGCCCGAGTTTTCGGGTTTGGTCCAGATTTTGTATTCGGGCCGGTTAAAAAGAAAAAATCTGGACTGGGAACATCATCCGGGCCGGGCCAAGGTCAATTTTCGGGTTTCGATTCGGTTTTTCCCGCCCCTGACAAATTAAAAATAGAGAAAATCCCTAAATAAGAGTAAAAATTCCTAAATAGGAGTGCCATCGCTCTCTAATTTTTTTTGCTGCAATAGTGAGATTGAAACACTTTGCAAGTTTTATGGTAGTATATATGGACCACTAAAAGGACTATTTTATCACCACACGTTCAACCCGACTCAGGGATGCGCTCATGCGCATTACGATTGAGTTAGCTACTCATCCTTTCAATGATTTGAAAGAGGAAGTAGAAGAAACAATTTATGTCAATGCATTATTTATTGCAATAGTTCCAGTATTGAATCTAAAGCTCATGTTCTTTGATCTAATATCTGCATTGGAGTGATTTGAATTCATGTTTATGATGATATGTGTGCACTTACATTTCCTAAATTTGTTCTTAGTTTTGCATATTCTATCCTCTTTATTAGTGACACTGAAATTTTCATTTTTGAACACACTTGAGGACATATTCTTTGAATACGTTGACAATTTTCCTCTTATCTAGAGTTGGGGAGTTTTATGTGTTGAAACTAGTAACAACAGAGTTAAAACTCTATTTGAGCTAGTTGAGAGCTTGGTTGAGTGTTGTTTGATATTTGAATATGTATTGAAGTTTATATACCCATAATGGTAACATATCACAATAGATTTGAATAAGTAGTTCAAAACTCTATTTAAGGTTTCATGTAACACTTTGAAAATTATGATGGTTAGAGAGCTTTGTTAGAAGTAGGATGATTCAAAATATTAACATCTATGATGGTTAAGAAGTTGTTGATGCTATTGTGAGAAAATGACCTTACTCGAGAGACTATTTACCCAACTACAATATATACTTGGAATTTTGGAACACTTTCATAGGGAGCTTTATCTTAAAACAATTTTCTAGGAGTCCCATCCTTTCGATGTTTCTAGAGTAGAGTTAATAAGCGATGGAGTACATGATACTGGGCCCACGACCCACATATATTCAGAAGACATTCTGACCCGGCCCAACATCTGAGAACATACACGGCCTAGATCCTTCTCCACCCGAAGATCTTAATATGTGTTTATTTGGTTTTGTTAAATTACTCAAACCAAGCTTGATTTGGTGAAATTATGATGACTTTGTATTCTTACAGCATCTTCAATGCTAAAACGTGAACGGTGCATACGTGACATAAGAGATATCCAATTAAAAAATAATAAATAGAATATCACTCTCCTTATTTGAAGGATTTTGTATCATTTTGGTAAGTTTTTCTTCACAATGTCAAACACAATGTCTAGATGTAGACATTGTGCTTGACATTGCAGATGAAAACTTACCAAAAACACATAAAACCATGGAAAGAATAAGAGAGAAATGTCATAAATTCAATTTTGTGTGTCTATCTCACTCATGCCACATGTACATCGTGCACATTGTAGCATTGAAGATGCTCTTAACCTAATAAAATGCTTAGTTTTGTATCTTTTATTTATGGGGATACCCTTATTTATGGCGTTTTCAGGTAAAACCCGAACAAGAACTTTAGGGTATGCTTCGATTCCACTTCCAAATGGATTTCATTATATTGCAAAACTGGTTTGATACATTTTAGTGGTCTATTCAAATTTTGAAATAAATCAATTATTGGAGCCTGTGCGGCTGTGCAGTCCCATTTCGTGGAGACTGAGATATACCTGAATTGAGTTAGTTTAAAGATCAATTTCGATCTATCTATATTTATTTATTTATATATTAAAACGGAATAGCGTGGCAACCTTTGGGCGGGAAGATTGTATCGATACTTTGGGTGGCCAGTTTCTGTAAAAATGTTTAATAAACAAATGGCCCACATAATTGAAAAGAAATTAATGGCACGAGTGATTTTAATTGCACACGGCTAGAGAGAAAATGTGGAACATAATTAATGAAATATCTGTTTATAATTATTACCCTTAAAGACAACATATTAATGGAAAAAAACGGCCTGTCTTTTGGCCTTTCATACTCCACTGAAAATTTAATCAGCCAATCATGTTTCTCAGCTATTTCTTACGAGTGGAATACAAGAAAAAGATTAACAATTAAATTATCCGGTGACCCTTCAAAATTCCAATGTGTATTTAGTATTTACTGTTATTTTTGGTTTACTTTCTTTCCAACTCTTGCTATATAACCCTGCAAGCCTGTTCAGTTCAGCAAAATAAGTGTGAGAATATTTGAAATGTAATGTCATGGCAGTGTTTTTGCAATTTAGATGTCCTGATTTTTTTTATATCTCGAATGGATTATTTTAAAATATATTTTAATTTGATACATATCTTTAAATTTTAAAGTGATTTGGTATGCCACATGCAAGCAACAGTTCGGATGTCAAGACTGCCGGTGGTCATGCAAAATGAGGATGGAATCAAAGGCATCACGGAATGTAAATACAATTTCATGCAATAAAGTCATGCTAATAAATCATATGTACACTAATGGCAATGTAGAGAGCCAGAGAATGAATTGGATGGTAAGTACGCAAGTGATTTTATAGTGAAAAAAAATCATTTTTGATTGTGTTTTAATCCTACTTTTGTCTAATGATTTGTTACCTATGTGTTTTCTGTTTGTGATAAAAGCTTTCTTCATTTCTGTTTTCCATTCAAGATTTGTTGAGCAAGAGGTACTTATCTGTCCATGGAACTCTTATTGTTTTCTTGAAGTATTTAGATTTATTGATATGTGTCCTATACAGACAAATTTGAAACACAATTAAAAAATGATTTTTTTGTAAATATAATAATAATATCATTATAGGTACTATTATTTGATGATTAGAAGATATTTTACTCTAATATTTATTAAATTGTATTATAGAAGTATTGTCATTTTATATTGCAGAGAAGTAGAACCGTAGAAAATCCTTCAAACCCGTTATATTCCAAAATGAATTTGTTTCTTGGTGATTCATATCCTCATATGTAACTTCTGATGGCCTAAATCAAATATTTTGTCTCTTCAATACTGATAGCAAAATTTTGTTAATCAAGGGGTGTTTGTTTATGTTCTTTTAATATGCTTTTGCTCCTTAAAGTAAGTTAATGTCAATTCATTATAGTGATTATCTATCCCGCACAGCAAAGTCAATTCATGTCGATCAAACACTTAAGGTGGAACCAATTTATTGCAAATCACTTTAAAAAGTAGATGAAACAATAATCAATTATGAACCCACAATCTTTGAGAGCCTATATGGTACAACCGGATGTATATACATCCGGCCCTATTAGGAAGACAACCCAATAAGCAGTACATACCATTTTATTTTTCGGTGGCACTTTTGTAATTTAAGTGAAAAATCACGGCTTACGCTAAATGAGCAATATTGTAATTTTGGTGAGCATCTAGCCTATTTGATTGAGCATTAAGAGGTTAACAATGAGTATAACAATTTCTGCTTCATATCTTCTATTTTTTTCTTTTTCTATTATTTTCTTTTATAAAAACTAATTAAATTATATCTATTATCTACTCCTATTAATTTAAATATGCGATTCTAATGTAATACGATACTTTTGAAATATGCATTGATATGACATTTAAAAAATGAGCATATCATCAGTATCAAATGAGCATACATAACTTAGAAAGGGCACATTGATATGAAAATCATAAAGTTTGTTAGTTGAACATCATGACATTTTAATTGAGTATCAAACCTCCACTATTGAGATCAAAGTCACGACTTCTGGAGAATGAGTAATATTGAACCTTTAATGAGCAACCAACCTACTCTGTTGAGTATTAGGAGTCTAATATTCAGAATCGTGATCTCTGCTGCATAATTTGTAATTCAGTTTCTTTTTGTTATTTTTTATCGTAAGGTTTGTTAGTTGAACATCACGACATTTTAATTGAGCATCAAACATCTGCTATTGGGATGAAAATCATAGTTTCTTGTGAATGAGCATTAATGAACTTTTAATGAGCATCGAACCTATTATGTTGAGTATTAAGAGTCTATCATAAAATAATACTTTTAAAAATGCATTGATATGACATTTAGAAAATGAGCATAAGATCAGTATCAGATGAGCATATGTAACTTACAACATGAGTATTAATGAATTTGTTAGTTGCTTTGCTAGTTGAACATCACAACATTTTCATTCAACATCAAAACTCCTCTATTTTCGGCGAGCATCAAATCCCCATTATTGAGTATTAGAATCTGCGTTTGAGTATCATGATTTGTGGTCTCGTGTCTATAATCAACGCTTATATAAATTTAATGTAATATGAGATTTTTGAAATGTGCATTGCTAAAACATTTTAAAAATGAGCATAACAGAGATACTTAATGAACATACATAATTTACAAAATGAGTATTCAAAAATTCAAAAGCTCATTTGTGTATGTTCATTTTTTAGACGTTTTATTCATTTGATTTTAAGGTAGAATTCATTTCTAATGTGCTTGGTATAATATAAAAAAAGTAATCAACAAATAAACAAACGAAAAGAAGTAAATAAAAAGACTAAACAAAATAAAGTAAAATCAACTAGCTAGGTAAAAGTAAAGAAAAAGTCAAAGCAAAAAGACAAAACTAGATGACGGTTGTGCACAAAGCAAAAAGCAAAAAGAAAAAGTAATCAGAATGGATGGCGGTGCAGAGCTCTTCGGAGTTCCAGGCGCAGCAAAATTTGATCCACAGCAGGAAACGACCGACTCGGCTCTTTCACCGTTCCCTTCTCCTGTAACAACAACGGCTGCCAACACCAATATATTACAAAAATACCCGGTTGTACCATGCTCAAGGTACAGCCGGTTGTAGGATATAATTTGCCCACAATCTATTGAGTCATGCAGATGCAAAATATATAACCATGAGATATTGAAATCAAATGTAAACGAATCCTTAAAGATATCACTTTTGTGGTTCTAACGTTTAGTATCGAAATACAAACAAAATTAAAAAAAATTGAAAAGGATAGAAGAGAAGGAATGATGGTTTAAAAGCCATTATTTGAGAAATATAGAGATAAAACGAGCTGATTTCATAGAAAAAAAAAACCTCAAATTTTGCAGATAATGCATAAATAAAAAATTTAACAAATAAAAAAACTTGGACTAAAAACTTAGGTGAAATGGAAGACCAGTCTGGTGCACAATAGTCTACCGTAGAGAATTCATGACTGCAGACTCTCTGGATCACCATAACCATCTCCGATTCCCAATTTTGAAGGTCTGCGACTTGCAACACCAACACCGACCTGACGAATCAGGAAAAATGTAAGAATTATAACAGAGATATAACGTTTGAAAGTACAAAGTAGTAAGTAAAATAATAAGTGTTCACCTCTTTGGACTATATTGAGTAAGGGTCCATAAAATCTTAATTTGATACTTCACTATTGTTTACCCTCAGTTAATAGAGCGATTGCTAGCCTTTATTTTCGAATCATCTCTTTTTACAATTGTACATATTTTACTCATTGAAAAAATCATATTCAAATCAATTCAGTCATTTCCGATTAACTCTTTTCACCAATTAAATTGAATACAACAAATTTAGCTTTAGCACTGTGTTAATTAGAAGTCAATTGTGTTAATTAGTCATTGTAGGATTGGTCACTGTAGAGGTCAATTGGTTTAATACCAAATTGTAAAATTTTAAGTAAGACAATTTTAAAGTGAAATTTAATCACTGTAGGGGTTTCATAGCAAGACAGTTTTTTAATCATTTTATTAACCCCTACAGTGATTAATAACAATTTAAGTGAATTTTAATCACTGTAGGAGTTTCATAGCAAGACTGTTTTTTTAAAAGAAGAATTACGGAGAAGGTCCAATTGAAAATTTACCTCGTATCTTTCGGAGTTTGGACAATAAAGACAAAATTGTCGCGTGAGAATATATGGGTGCCTCAAACATTATTTGTGGCGCGCTAGGGGGCCTTAAATATTATTACCCCTGTCCCACTATGTTTGGGACAAGAGGGTGTGACATAACTTTTAAGAAAAAGTGGAATTGTGTAGTTGATATTGAATTAATAAAGTGTGAATAAAGTGAGAATGAATTTGTAATCATCCAAATATTACCAAATATGGTATGGGACAAACTTAATGAGACATGCACAAAGTTTGGGGGACGAAGGGAGTATTATCCAAGCACATTTAATATGTTCACCCTTACTTCTGCTTCGGCAACTCTTTTAATTTTCTAGGCTTCGACCCTTTCATCCACTGTCGTTTCTTGTTTTTGAAAATCGCTCGTTTAGCTGGGTTTTTGGTCGCTTCAGCTATTCATATAGGACATTCACTATTCTCCCCTTATGTTTTAGGTTTATGTTAAGGCCCGATGTTCAATCCTATAAGGTCAACCTGATAGGAGGAGTAACAAAAAACCTTATATAATGTTTTATTGTTTTATTGTTTTTCACTGTGGGACAAATACTGTAACACGTCCTGACGTGCACTTTGTCGTGTATGCACTCAAAATAATAATCAATACAACAAATATACGTAGTATATTGAAGTAAGGTTCGTATCCACAGGGAAATGAATACTTTTCTTTTATGTGATTAATTAATTAGTAACAAGGGGGGTTTTAAGTTTGATTTGATTTAATTTAATTAACACTAAGATGAACGACTTATGTGGTTTACTTAATAGAGATGAAGACTTGGCTTTGCTTTTTATCCACTTAATGAAATGTTCGTCAATCCCGGTTATATCTTTAACTATCTTCCTCTCGAACACTCAATCAAGGAGTATATCCAGTTCATCGAGGGTAGTTATTAATAACGAGACGTGTTCATTAATAAAACTTATTACCGAGTTAACATAGAACACGCGCCGTATATTAACCCGACAGTAGCAATAAAATTAAGATGAAAACGATGGAGATTGATAACCTCAACACAAGCGGTTTATTGGTTTAATCAATATAATTAATTCCTCTTAGGTTATTAACCATGAGACGCATGCATTAACAACCCAAGTTTACTACCGTGAAAGGACCGAGTAAATAACAATCATATTAATCGATCGATTCTAGTAATAATTAATATATGAAACAAAACTAGTTGATCCTTTAAGTAATGCTCAAAATATTAATATGAAATATGAATAGGAATTAATTAATATTCAAGGAAGAAGATTAAACAAAATAACTCACAACTTACAATTCATTAAGCTTCAAAGTAGCAAAACCAAGATGGAAGAGTTTAGCTCCTCATTTGGAGACTAAACATGATGAAAATATAAAGAAATATCTTGTCTAAACTGAGCTTAGAAGTATATGTGAATTTGTGATTTTATTGGAAAGGAAAGGGGTGTATTTATAGGCTTTTGGGGGCTGCAGGGTCTGATACCCGAGCGGGTACATAGGATACCCGACCAGGTATCTTAGGAAATTGCCCAGAAAGTACCTTTTCTGGGCATACCCGATCAGGTAAGGGTATATACCCGATCGGGTATGTGTCAAATCTTTACGAAAATTTGCTCCCACGATCATTTGTCCTCGGATTTGATTTGGACAATCGAATCAAGCAAATACCCGATCGGGTGTAGGGAATACCCGACCGGGTACATGAGTATTTTTTCCAAATCGAAATCTTTCTTGCCTCCTTGCACTTTCCTTGATCTTTTAAGGTCCAATCTTGATAACTTGGATGATCTTTGACCTGTTTAGCTCAGAATAATCCTAATTTAAACAAATTACAAATAAAAATGAAAATAAAGTATTACACCAAAAATGTGTAATTTCCACAACTAGACTAATAAAAACTAGTTAAAAATACAAACATACAATCGGAAATTACACGAATATCAACTCCCCCACACTTAGTTTCTTTACTCGTTCTCGAGTAAAGTCAAATGTTTAACAGTTCCAAGTCCTCAAAAGTTCAACAATCAACAAGAAAGAGCAAAAGGCCACCACGGATAAAACATGACTTTCATATTGAGTGTTTAGCTCAACGAACAATATCGTCTTGGGTTTCATGGCCTTCTATGCTCATCTCTTTTCTTCACCACTTTTCATCTTTAAGAGACTAAATGATGTCCTGCAAAAATATATCTCTCATATCTCTCATTTTGCCTAGGAGCCTTTTCAGGTTTTCATCCTATCATCTCTTTGTTTTTCCATCCTTTCCAAATCACTCATTTTTTTTATAAGCCCTTTTTGCTTAGATTGCCCATTTTTTGGTTTTCAACCTAACTAGCATTTCTTTTTTTTTTTCTTTTTTTTGTTTTTTTTTGTGTGAAAAAAATAATGTCAGTTACAAGGTATCAAACTTAAGTACGTACCAATGAGTGACTCCCCCTCACTTGGCTCGAAGCATTGTCCCTAGTGCTCATCTCCGTCATAACCGAGCTGAAACGGACATCCTCGTAGCCTTGAATTGATCGGCTAGCAGTTGAGCTTTCTCCCCTATATCTCTTCAGTGCCATTGATTTCCTTTTGGAAGTTTGAAATTCGGATTTGAAGGGGGTAGGGTTTCGGTTTTGTGTGTGTGTGTGGAGAGGGGGAGATATGGGGATTTCTTGGTATTGGCTTGTAGAGGGGAGTGAGTGGAGTGTTTTGGTGGTGGTATGGCGGAATTTGGTTTAGTATTGATGGAGATATGGAAGAAAAAAGGTTTTGGAAATGAAGTTTGAGGGAAAGGAATTTTGAAATTTGGGAGAAGTTTGGGGAAGATGACTGATTTTGGGCGGCTGGATTGGGTTTTAAAACCCGTGTACCCGACCGGGTATATAGGATACCCGACCAGGTATCTTAGGAAATTTCTCAGAAAGTCACTTTTCTGGGCATACCCGATCGGGTAAGGGCATATACCCAATCGGGTATGTATACCCGATCGGGTATGTGACAAATCTTTACGAAAATTTGCTCCCATGATAATTTGTCCTCAGATTTGATTTGGACAATCGAATCAAGCAAATACTCGATCGGGTATAGGCAATACCCAACTGGGTACATGAGTATTTTTTCCAAATCAAAATCTTTCTTGCCTCCTTGCACTTTCATTGATCTTTTAAGGTCCAATCCTGATCCCTTGGATGATCTTTGACCTGTTTAGCTCAGAATAATCCTAATCTAAACAAATTACAAATAAAAATGAAAATAAAGTATTACACCAAAAGTGTGTAATTTCCACAACTAAAACTAATAAAAACTAATTAAAAATACAAACATACAATCGGAAATTACACGAATATCACGCCCCCAGCCCGAATCGGACCAGACAATATCGAGGTGTATATAAATGGGACAAACAGACACGTAACAAGATACCATTAATCATGGGTGCTAAACAAGCAATTAAACCACAACCGGACTTGGCTCTGATACCATGTTAAGACCCGAGATTCCATCCTAAAAGGTCAACCTACTATTGATGTAACCTGTCGGTTGGCTGGAGAAGCGATAGTCACTGTCAAGGTCCGAACGAGAGAGATATATCACAGCTTTTTGATCTTTAAAAGATCATAAACAACAATGGTGGGAAATGGTAGATGAGGGTGACACACGTCAAATCCAAAACTCTAAAATACTTTGTTTTGAAAGTTCCTAGGGAGGTCTTTCATCTTTTGCATGCACAAGTTTTGAATTCATTAAACTTAGTGTTGCAGGATTGGAACAATCAATCTGTGTACTTTTTTTTAACAACAAAACTGAAAGTGTATATAATACAAAGTTTTGCAAAATTGAAGAACAATTCAAACAAGATAACCTATATAACCATGGAATTCAAACAATTTTGGGAAACTTTTAGAAATAGGGCATCACCTGAGAAGAAGAATATGTCAATTGGACTCTAGACTGGAAGTTGCACTGAAATAAGTCAATTCATTGGACTCCAGGCTGGTTCTGGCACTGTGAAACATTTCAGATGAGCGAATGGATCCCCCTCCAGAGTTGGGGATGACATTTAGTGAAGCTTTCACAAATGCTTGGAATCTGGTTAGGGATGTATGGGGGAGGTTCAATTGGGATTCAAGAAAACGATTAAAATTCCTCTCCACCACCTTCAAGTCCTCATTCTTTGATTTTTCAAAAATGTGCTCTAAGTAGTTGAGAATAAAATTTTCAAATCCAGCAAACAGAGTGACTATGGCTGGAATGAAATCACTATATCTAGTGTAGCTCGCCGCACTAAAAAATCCCTTGAGAAATAGGTCTGCAATGCTTAAAAGGAATAGCATAAACCATAATATACTTTCACCTAAAACTCTTCTGTAGATCCTCTGGGTAACTGGAGCATGTTTTAGTTTGATTAGATTCCAACACCAAAACACTGTGCCAAACAAATGCATGGCACAATGTATGGAAACTCGAAGCCATCCTGATACTTTGATCAGTTCCTTGAACCCTTCGCAGAAGGCGTCAGCAGTCCAAATGGCTGTCCATACCAACAACACTGAGTAACAGAAATCCATTCTCTTTTTTAGATAGCATTTTATTGAAATGAAAATTACCAAGACTGAGGCAGCATACGAACCGGCTAATATCGCGATATACTTTCCTCTCATGGCGCGAGAGCTGCGGAGAGAAATGCTGCCGGGTTAGGGTCAGCAATCAATCCGTGTACTTTCGTGCTATTATATGATTTCCTCTGAAAAAGCAAAAGTGGCGAAGGCCATCCTGACCTTAGTGATTGCATTTTCAGAGTCTGCTGGGTTCACCGGAGTGCACAATTTCATCCAGCAAAACATTATCACAATAGCTACGATGAGTTATATATCACATTCGACATATCCACTCGTTCGAAAGTGGGGTAAACTGAGCCAGTTCTATATCGATGCACACACATTAGGAATTGATGCGGTTCCCAGATTAGCCGCACTTGGAACACAATCTAGATTAAATCAGAACGTAGAAACTTTAGAAGATATTGAAAATTTAATTCCTATTTTCAAGTAGTATCTATCTGATTAGCATTATCCAAAAAAAAAAAATCTATCTGATTAGCATAATTTGTAAAGTACTATAATTTTCAAGTAGTACATCACTTGTGTTGAGAGACCTTTCTTTATGCAATCCTTGTGTAACAATTTATACATCATTTGATCTCTCATTGCAATCCTTACCCATGCAATCACAACGTCTCTATTAGACCTATAAAAAAGGCTGAGTCATTCCTCCTTCCCAGTCTGCTATCATAAACAAGCAGGTCTTGGCATATATATGTGCTCTACCGGTTCAACTCGTAAAAATATGGGTGGACTTGGGATATAGTGTTGGTCCATTTGACCCTAAAAATTAGCCCGATACATAATAGTATATATATAATATGAAACAATGACATATACATGTCTGAGTTATGATAAATTTAATGGCTCTGATAGCCATGTAGATGTATTCAATACGTAAAATGAATTGCTCTAATATCAATAAAGACATATTTAGTGGGTCTTTTATTAAATTTAGTTATTTCATTTAGTATGGTTGAAGCATAAGCTAAAGAACAAAAAACTCTTAAGTGTGAGAGAAATCCATGATTTGCCATCTAGTAATTCAAAAAAACTTTTATTTTTAAGAGTTGAAGTGAGTAGTCTATTTATGATATGAACAACACTCAATTAACCTCATAAGTGCGGTGATTATCATAATAACCTAGTCGTGCTAACTTATGATCAACTTTTGCACTTAAGTTACTTTGAGATAATATTATGGTAACTATTAGTCATATGTTTGCATATAAGCTTCATTTCAGTATTTTTTTATATGTTTATATAATAAAGACCGTATATTACTAGCTATATATACAAATTATATTATTAGTAATGTATGACCCACCATATTTAAGTGTGGTTATTTTAAATCCATTTGGTATGCTTTTGTAAATCCAAACGTTTTGGTTTTCTAGTTGCTTGTAGAAATTGTAAAAGTGTACATATTTTGTCTTCCTTCACAGCTTGTTCCAAGGGATTTGATTTTCAATCAAGAACTTATGTACAATGGTAAGAATGATGATGGCCATGTTCCACACTATATGGAGTTTGTTGAGAATCTGAGGTAGAGGGTGTCAAAGGACTACTGAAGAATAAATCAAATGTTGTGCATTAAAGTGATTGTATATAAACCGTAGGGATGCAATCATTTTACATGTAAAATTAATATACATTGTTTAGGAAGGTATGCAGTCCATTTTAAAAATGAATGCAAAATAAATACATCGTTTAACTTAAATAACAAATCCACATGTAAATGGAGCATTGAAACTTAATCTACCATATCAAACATTATCATTGCGACATTGTCAATCAATCCTAATCTATTCACATAGCATGATTTTACTGCATTGGGCTTGAAAGCAGCCATCTGGCAACAATGAAACGAGTGGCCAACCATTTTTTTGCTCTATATACGTATATATAATTATACTAGTTTTCACACGCGCGATGCACGATTATATAAATGCCCAATGCATTTTTTGTTCAAAAAATGTGTATATTTTACAAATTATCATCACATTTGTGAATGAAAGATCGTCTAAGAAGATTTGTAACATGTTCATCATAAATCTCTGCCAATGAACATTTGCAGCTATTGAAGTTAGGGATAGACATATCAGCTCTATTTGACCAAATCTAACTAAATCGAACCGAAATTAAATCATATAATATTTGATTATTTAAGTTTGATAAAATTTCTCCCAAACCGTATAAAACCAAATCGAACTAAAAAAACTGTGGGAGAATCAAAAGGAAAAGAAAGACACGAAAGAGAAGTAAAGGGATCTTCTTGGATTAACCACGGTATTTATCATCGGATATTAGTACTTTTCTGAATCTTATTTTTTTCGTACCTTTTCTATCATTGAATGAGAAACTGGGTTAAAATCTTCCTAGAAATTAATTTAATCTTTTGCGACATTGTCAATTATATTTCTGTATGCGGATGTTTGGCAATTCACCAATAAAAATGTGGGAGGATCTGAGGATGAGTGTAATTTAGTTCAATTAGCCATGACAAGAATTAATGTGTTTTGGCCCATGCATTATTTGCTATAAAAGGTGGACATACTCTTGGCTTTTAATTGCCGATTTACAAGCACAAGAATAATCAATGGACATCAGGACCATCAGGTATTGGTACACTTTCACTCATATCCCTGATTAAATTTTTGTCGTATAATTGTATTTTCAAACTAATTACTCACATTCCAGATCAAGACTTTCGAGCTCAAAGATCCACCACACACATTCCTCATTCAATGTTTTCAGGTCTACCAAGAAAGCTTATAAGAGTGAAGTCGTTTGTTCCAAAATTATGTGTTTATATTAATTTTTTTCTGTATTTGTTTAAAAGTAGTCTATATTGTTTAGATTTTTATCAGTTATTTGTTTATATGACTTAAATATAAGTGTAGCAGGAGTAGTAGGACTACATTTGGATAATAGAGTAAGATCCAGACATACCTAAAATCTTTGTTGGTGCCATTCATTTCCTATTTGTATCCTATATCTAATTATTACATTATAAACTTTACCAACTAGGGTCACAAATGGATTCAATCAACAATACGTGTTAATAAACTACAAAATACCCAAAAAAAACCGACATTCAACTTCCTGCAAAATACAAAGGGTTTGTAAGTAAGTAATTTCCTGAAGTGGGCATGAGATGTGTAAAGGACCGTACGTTTCATGGCTAATTGGTCCATTTAATTATACATATTGATTAAGTGAAAGATAGAACAAAAAATAATACGGAGTAACAAATTTCCATTTGTGAAAGACGTTTTGTGCAATAAATCCAGTCATGAAAATTCATCTTTGAATTTCCTTTGGATGTTTTTTTAACTTTGTCAAGTGAGAATCACCTGATTCTAATTAAAGAGGCATAAGTGTGCAATTTTACCATCAGGACGTGTGACCACATGCTTCTGCACTACAATCACCCTCCTTTCTTGATTAATCAGTGGTATACTTTAATTACTTAAAGAGTATTTATCATGTGATAAATAAATTAATAAATTGAAAATTGAAGTTGCATGAGATATGGGTGACCTGCCGAATGGTTTGTAGTGTTTACTTGCTTCATCAGAGGGTCCCGCCTGATTTCTTTTGTAAGAACCATGAGAAGAAAAGATAGGGATGAAAAGGAAAAGGGACAGTTTATTTGGATTTTATTTATATTATTAAGATAAGAGACCAAACTGGTGGTTTGACGTGTGAGGGGCTAAAAATTCCAAATAGGTCTCGGGTTCGAATCCCGGCAACTGCGATGAGGTGTTACTATGCTGAAAAATGCATAGGGCTTCTACAAGTACCGGAGACAGAACCCCACTCTTTATCTGTCAGATTGTGATTATAGTCCAATTTACATCCTCTCATCGTGCCGTCCGGTCGGTGTTGGGGGCCCTCAGGGATGGGGTGTCATCCTTTTTTCCAAATAGGAATAGTTGATATAAAATAACACAATCACGTAAAAAAAAAGAGTACGATAAATACCTTTGATGATAGAGATCATATGTAGAATCTGCAATCCTAACTAAGGTTGCTTTATGGTCACATCGGGTCTAGTCGGGTTTGGGCATATATGCGGGTTATCCATAACCGGCCCGGTATTCCCAGTGGTTCGCCGGTTTCCGGGTCGACCCGTCCGGGCCGGGTCGGGTCTTACAACATAGATGTAGAGTTATAGTTAGGTGTATTAACTTTAAATAATATCATTTCTGAAAAAACTTTAAATAATATCCGTTTAAAAAAAAAACTTTAAATAATATCCACGTTCAACATAAACCAATAATGATGAGATTTCATTTGTTTGGTGAAAAAGTTAGCAGATAAGCCCGATAAGACGAAAAACAATGTATCCCATAAACTCTTAGAGTCCGTTTGGTAACACTAAAATTGACTTAATTGTAATACAATAAAAAATAGAGATTTTCAAAATTATTTATGAAATACAAAAAATATTTATAAAAATTACAAATCAAAAGTAATTTATAAAAAGAAGACTAAAATTACTATGGATATAATGTTATTGTAACTTGATGTGAAAATTGAACAAAAGCTATATGACTGAAGTTAATGCCGTAATCCCTATACTTAAGAAGTCACATTTTTCATAAGCAATCTTTATTTTAGTCAAAAATGTGTAATTGTTTCAAAAACATTGTAGGCATAAATACCTAGATTTGTCCTCTACATTATTAGTACATGACCTATTTGAACATATTCGCATAAAATTATATTTAAGCATAGTTTAAGAATGACATAACATATTTCCACATATTTGCACCCCCCTGATTTGCCAGTTTACAAAAGCAATTCGTCTAACAAATGCAATTCGTCTAACAAATGCTAGTCCTCTAACAAATGCAATTCGTCTAACAAATGCAATTCGTCTAACAAATGCAATTCGTCTAACAAATGACTTATCATGTCATGAGTATAAATAAAAGTCAAAAACAGTCTTATCGTGTGTTGGTTTATTGTTAAGAACCCCTGTTTTATTCATGGTTACCCTTCGGGCTGTTTGTTAATCAGCGTTTTCAGCCCAAATATGCAATTATTAGCATTTGTGGTGTAAGAAACATAACATTTTTGCTCCACATGCTACTATCCAAACAAATTATTTGTGTGGTTGTGTGAAGAGTGATCATTGGTAAATCATATTGTATATGTTTCATTTCACGTCAAATTTTATAATTGTAAGAAGTAAATTCTTAACGATTTAAGTAAAATTACAAGTTTTTTTTTTTCAAATTTAATTGAAGTTAATTACACGAGTCAAATTCACCTCCCTGATTTGCCAATTTACCCGGACAATTCGTGTAAAAAATGCAATTCATATAAATGCATAGTCACCATATTACTTGAGATGTTTATCCTTACACTTATTTCAGTCTCAGACCAAACCAAACTTAAATAAATCAGACCAGACCATACTTGGATATTAGAAATAGTAGAAGCACCTATTTGAACATTTTCCCACAAATTTAGATTCAAGTATAATTCAAGAATGACATAACACACTTTCACATATTTTACTCCCTTAATCTCTTTCATGTTGTTATCAATTGATAGTGTGATTTGAATTACTCAGCACACATAAATTTGAAAGAAAAATTCTCAAACCGTGCATCGCACGAGTGAGTTTACTAGTGGGTCTTAATAAGCACCGTTTAGTAACCCGTGAAGTAACGTGTCCTAAGTCTTTTGGAACTCCGGAAATATTTTAAGGAAAACAAAATGGGAGGGGCAGAAAGGAAAATTGAGAAAAATTGATAGAAAAGAAAACTTAAAGGAGGATAAAAGGTTGTCCCGAACTCTCGAAGTCGACATCATTGTTTTTTTATATTTTGGTCAAACTAATTTTAGTTATTCATTTGAATAACAAAAACACTAAGAAATCAAAACACATGTGATACAATTTAAATCTTTGTCACTTGTACCTTCATTAGCAGTTTTCGAGATAAAAAACAAACATAAGTAAATAAATCTCTTTGGCAATGTTTTCCACTTTTCCCTTTCCCTAGCCATTTCATGATCCATGCATAGCCTAAAAGGGATAAACTACAATTATGTGTACCTCAGATGCTTTCAGATCGACAACTTCTTTCTCTTCATTACCAATTTTAAAATCGGCAAGGTTCCGATAATAATCTCCTTTCCTGCAATTAAAAAGTAAAATGGAGCTAATAATCACCCAAAATTGACAAATAACTAAAAGTTAGAAAATTGTGGTCACAGATCCACTCACGTCTTGCAATAAAAGCTGTACTCTCTAGTAGAGGAAACAGGAATAAGATGATCATGGATCACAGTCATGATGTCACTGCAAATTGGAGAGCTCCATCTTTGCCTTTAACCCGTGCTGCAGCTTACTAAGTGTCCAAGTTCACTTTGCAGTACATCCTCACAATCTATTATTATAGTCTTATCAATTCCTTCTGGCACCATCCTAGCGCGTAGCTTTTCAGTTTAAACAACAAATTCTTCAGAAGGTGCAAAATGGTAATTTCTCAAACCCAAGTTGCCTGGTCCTCTCTTGATAGACAATTAAAATGAAGTGTCGTCATCCATGTGAATATAGAGTCTTTTCCATCTAATTCGCTAGCCTGAACTGATGATCAACCTGCCTATATATAAATATATTTAACCTTTTACCCCTTACCATATGTCACCCTGTTTAGTGCTTTTGTTTATTCAACTATATTTACTGTATCTAAATGTTGTTCTAAATAATAGTCCGTAGTTTTTATCAATCCAAACTCTATGCTTAAGTTTTTATACCCACAAGTAACTAAAGGAATTAGATATAATACAAGCATGTAGTTAGATATAAACTAAGCATTTACACGAGTACACGACTACAAGGGCTAAGAAATTGGAAACCTATATCAACACTTACCCAGCTACCTATAAGCGGGAAACAATTGACCGTAGAAGTGTAGAACTGTTATGGATCCCTTTGCAATTCAACCATGGTTGCCGCTTAGATCAATTTGGGAACTGTGAACTATGAGCATAGTTTCAATTCAGGGGATGAACCACTTACACACAGGAGAGAGAAGGCGAGTACAACCGGGTAGAGGATTGTGTCATACAATCATACAATGTTATTCGATCGAACAGAATGTTCCTGCGCGGTTAAAGAGGAAACGAGAAGCCAAAGGGTGGTGGGCTTTGGAAATATTAACGGAGACAAACGGCCTCAAGGAGATAAGCCAAGTGAAAGTTTACAAACATTTAAACATGTTGTACATGTCAATTAAGCTTCTGATTCCATCAAACGGATGGGATGGTCTTCTGCGGCCAAACTGCGGACAGAGGAAGGGAATTCTGAATTCCTGATTGGAACCGATGGGCCTGTTGGGCTCGAGAGGAAGACAAATACGGAAAAGGGCTGGTCCTCAGAATATAAACTAACGGGCAATTAACGGGAAAGAAACGGAGTGTTGGAGGCAAAGGCAATTGAAGATGAAAGTTTACAACCATTTAAGCATTATGTACATATCAACCAAGCCTAGAATACCACCAACAATTTTTTTATACCCACAATACCCTAACCTTCATTCAAGCTTATTATATTGTAGAGATGTATTGTATGTATAGATGTAGAGATATACGATTCTCTCAAAGAGAAAACCAATTAAAATTATGCCGATCCTAGAAAGTAGGGCTTAAGATAGAGCCAGAGTCTGGTGTATTTTATCATCCGTATTCAACCGCATATTCAACCGTGTAAAGTACCACCCTCCCCCTGAGTAAAATATTTTACATGGTACAGTGTAAAATGTTTTAAAAAGTGTCCTACAGTTTAATCAAATAATTAAAGCAAACGGTGTAAAATGTTTACTTTCCCACACTTCGCATGCAAGCTTTGCATCATATCAAACGGGCCCTTGGAGTCTTGGAGTGCGACACAAGACATAATTGTCCAATGGGAGGTTCTATTTACGGTCCCCTTATTGCTAAATACAACCACCAAAATAAATAATTATAAATAATACTCCCTCCATCCCCCTAACAATGGGACAAAAGAGAGTGGATTGCAAATTAATAAAAAGTGATTTATGTGGTTGATATTGAATGAATAAAATAAGAATAAAGTAAGAATGATTTAGAGCCACACAAACTTTATCAAATTTGGTATGAGACAATCTTAGTGGGATGGATCGAAAAAGTAAAATGAGACAATAATAGCGGGACAGAGGAAGTATTAAACAAAATAACCAATTTACCCTTTGATCATGAAAAGCCGGCTAGCGAGTGATTGGTGAATCAGTTTCTTACCAGCGTCCGACTAAAGAACCAGCGACGAGCGCTTATGAATAGAAACTGGAGAGAAACCATCCATTTCATCTCACACATTGTACATTAATTTGAAATTAGGTCTCGCTAATCTGATTAGAGTCAAACCCTTTCTCGTGAATTCCTTTAATAGAGTGTTCATCTAATTAATCAATGTTCCTTTTTTTTATACTTTTAGAAGTTGATTTTACTTAAATTTTTGTTTCAAAACATCGTTCAAACTTCAGAAGTTTGGACTTCATTTTTTTTTATCTGCTCTTCATCAATCCAGACTTCAGATTCAAGCACTCCAGACTTCAGATGAACTAATAGGAGAGGCATTGTGGTGTTTGTAGGATGCTCAACAAGTGCTGCTGCTGCCCAACTTCCAGAGATATTCATCATGCGTGCTCTCATCCAATCCTGCAAACAAGTCATCAAACTTCCCGTATCTATCACACATATCTTCTATCACATTGCATTGTTCTATCCCAGCAACTCTTGCTTGCTCCATACCATTAAAATTCTGTAGACAGCAGGATGACAGAAGATATATAATCAATATTTGATGAAATACTTGCCACAAAAAACAAACACACATCAAACTTCTTAGCACAACAATCATAAAATGGTTTAAACAATTAAACACAAACTTAACCTTTCTTCGGTCAATAGTACATCCCACTTCATATCAATAGATTCCAAAGAATGCTCTGTTTAGTAGGAGAAATAAAAACACACGTGCAATGCTATGACCCAAAGGTAGATAGTTTTGCTTTTTTCTAGACCACTGCTTTTGGTTTAGCTATACTACTCTTTGCTAACCCTAGTGTTGTGTTCAAATAAAGGACTACTAAGTGTCAAAGCTCCATGCAATCAGTGTATTACATATATACTCCGCGTATGTATATATATATATATATATATATATATATATATATATATATATATATATATATATATATATATATATATATATATATATATATATATATATAGAAAAGATCAGGTCCCTCCGGAGGGACGGGAGGGACCGTCTGAACTTTACTGTTTGGGGCGGTTCCCGGTGGAATTTTTTGATGAATTTTTTTGAGCATGTTTCTCATCAAGTCTAGTTTGTCCATACCAAATTTCAGCTCAAAATTCGACCGGGAAGACAGTCAAATAAATTCTTGAAGGTTACTGCACATTCTGCGCATATATATACGCGGAGTATATATGTAATACACTGATTGCATACATACATATATATATATATATATATATATATATATATATATATATATATAGAAGTTGGTTCAAATAAAAAGTACTTCATAGGTGAAAAATAAGAACTAATCTTGGCCATTGATGTGAAAAAATGGATGGAAAAGATCAAATTTTAAGGTTGAAACGCGGTGGCATTTTTGTAATTACGGAGAACTTTTATTGAAAATTTTGTGACAAATGTGTATCAGAATAGTTAAAAAGTGCACACGTAGAGTAAAAAAGTGCAATACAGTATAAAATAAAAAGTGCAGAAGTTGGCAAACTTTGACAATCTTTTTTTTACACGCATGAGTGCACTTTTAATCAATAAACTATCCCTTTTATAGTACAAACATTTGCACATTTATTGAAACGGGTTATTGTGATTAAAGTTCATCTCATCCATCTATTTTCAAGTGATCAAAGGTCAAGATTTATTCTCACTTTTCATAGGAAGATTACTTTTTACTTGAACTGACCCCTATATATATACATATATATATATATATATAATATAAATATAAATCATACTTAGTATTAAAAAAACGAGCAATCTGAAGCATAGTTGAGATGATGAAGTGGATGGGACAATGAGAGACCAAAATTTGATATCTGAAGCAGTTGTGTATAATTGTGTACTTATACATACAGTTGTGGCATAGCATATCAACATACATGTCCCGTCCATCTTAAATTAAAGTCTTCATTAATCACCAGCTCTTGTAAATCACCCAAGTTGAATGAAAAACTTCGATACAAACTATATTTTGATCTCAATCCAATATAGCTTTTTAATATTCAGCGACACTTTGCTTTCAAAAAAAAATATTCGGTCACACTTTGGTATAAAAGTAAGTTTTACAAGGTGACTGATTATTTGAACTTGGGGTGGGCACTTGTCTTGAATGCTTTTCAAACACTCATCTGACTACTTCTTTGGAACACTTCTTGTAATACTTTCAATACTATAGCATTTGTCTCAAACATTCATAAAAAATCACAAAAAAGCAAATTTTATGACATATCTGAGGTTCAACAGCACAAGAAAGCTGATTTAGTGACAAACAACCAACCTCATTATTGTTGATCACAGTAGGTACCAAGCCAGTATCTTCTAGAAAAGCATTGTGATGTTGCACTTCATTGGTACTAATTAAGTTCAGCCAGTGATAAGCCATGTTCAGCGTATGGTGGAGTCGGTTTGACCATGATAAATTTAGAAGTACAGTCTAGCTCATATACGATAGTCACGACAGGGCAGCTTTGGCAATCAGTATGATGAGCATCAATTGCAGGAGATACACCAGAAAGATCTGTCTTCTCGAGATCGCTTCTTAAATCGGAAGATTGGGAGATGCTCCATTCTAACCTCGCTGGTAGTTACTACGTAAAGAATTCTAACCTCCCTTTGGGAATTGCTGATTGACGGAAAGAATTAGAAGTATGGACGGAAAGTGGCTTCGTTAAATGGATACCAGACAGTTATATTTTTTCTCAACTTTCTCGTTTTCCAAGGACTAAACGGCAAAATATTAAATTTCCTCACCTAAGACGATTAGGACGTCAACGTGGCACTGTGCTATCATCTGATTGGTCAAAAAAGGGAGTGTACGGGTACATGCTATATCTAGGGATGCACCGTAGAATTTTCCATAAAAAATTGTCAGTTTCACGTCTTCCCCGCCGCGAATCTCTCGGGCGCAAATGAAGCTGCAGGTTCGATCCACACTTCACATGCATTCTATCTCTATAGTTTTTCATACAATTTACCGATATTTTGGATTATTATTGAAATTGGCTTGATCTTGGATACTATCTGGATTCTGAATATTTCATTTTTCTCATTTACATGTAATCTCTACCTTTGTTTGAACTCTCAAAGATTCAATGTATCTCCATGGGTTGAACAAACAATTTAAATGAATGTATAAAGATTACTTCGTATTAATTAGCAGAGGTACTCTTGACCTTTTTCCTTTCTTCTTTTCAAATTGGCACCCAATTGATTTCTCCCTATGTTCCTTAATTAACAAGCAAATTATTAATCACGTATGATGATTACTTATTCAGTTGAATTAAAAAAAATTGTACTTTTAGGCGCCTCTATTTTTTTATGCAGTATTTATGTTGATTGGTTCTCTGTTTCAAAAATTATTTTTTTACTATCAATGCAAGTATACCTTTTCAAGCTTACGTGAGTTTTGACTTTTACGCTCTTAGTTTTAGTATAGTTACTATTATTATTATTATTATTATTAGTTGTAACCTGTCTGAGTCTGAGTAAGATATGTATCTATCTCCCCTATTTTCATTGGTTTATAACATAGAGGTGATATCACTTGCTTGACTCATGAGTCTAAGTAATATTTTGCCCATAAAGATTGATATTTAAATGTTATATTTTAATAGATGTTACTTAGGGAATTACTCTCCACATTAGCTTTCGAAAAAACTGATTCAGGTGAGTACTTATATTAACAATTGAATCTCGACTTTCCTCAAACACTCCAAAATTTGATTATGCTACTAAATAAGTAAATAATATTTCATGTCTGACAAAAAAATGATGTTTGTTCTTAAAGTGGCATAGGTATACATGTTTTTTCACTACTTCAAATGCAGCCTATTTCTTCAGTATTAGGCAGTCTGTTTTCTTTTTGTTTTTTCATTTTCATTTCTGTTCATCCATTTCAATTTATGTTTGAAAACAATGAGTATATACATCCTGCTGCTCACAATAACTTCAATCCAGATTTCCCGTGGTTCATCTATGTCAATTTCTGTTAAAACAATAAGGAGTATTACATTGTTTCTACTCACAAGAACTTCAGTCCAGATTTTCCATGCCATTTTTATATGCTTAATTTTTAGCTAGGCAACCTGTTTTCTTTTTGAGCTGTCATTTTCTTTTTGGTTCATCCTAATAAGCATAACCCCTAAACTGTTCCTTTTGTACTTATTTACTTTTCCTTCTCTAATCTGTTAGTAATACCTGAAACATATAAAAATAGGTAACCTTTCTTTTATTTAACATACACTACATTTGTGTGCACTTACAATGTGTTTGCAAATGCATGGTAGGCTTTAGTTTCTGAATCTATTCTATTTTTATATACTACCTCCGTCCCTTTTATATTGGGACGGAAGAGGGTGACACGAGTTTTAAGAAAAGTGGGTTTGTGTGGTTGATATTAATTGATAAAGTAAGAATAAAGTAAGAATGATTTTGAGCCACACGAACTTTACCAAATAAGGTATGGGACAATTAAATAGGGACATCCCAATATGGTAAAACAGGACATTTAAAAGGGGATGGAGGGAGTAAGAAAGAGGATAGCTCCTTAAAAGACATTTCTACCCTTCTCAAAGTCTACGTGTTTGCCTCTCCCGTTTTTACGACCTTCACGTTTTACGGCCAAGTGGCTTCCTAAGAGAATGTTTGATTCTATAGTTTAGCATGTACATGCATTTTTAAAACAAATGTTTGAAGCTATTAGTTAGATTTTTTTACTTCATACTTCAAAAATGGGTAGGCTTGCTGTTCATGTACCCAAGACTTTGTGTTTTCGAACTTGAGTTGATTTGGTCTATTTCAGTTTCAATAATCTTTTACAAAAAGCATTCGTGGGTATTAATCGAAAGTGCATAGAGTTTGAATAGCCTATTCTTTAGTGTTTATTTTCCAGGGGAATAGAGAGGGCAAACATAACTCAAGCAGTATGAGAATGACTGCCATAAACTACTCCAAGCCACTCAAATTAAGTTGTATGATTACTTTTATAGTCTGTTATTGTTTTTTCACTTTAGCTTTAAAAACTAATTTTGCAGAATGAATGTGAACATAGTGAGCACAACTCGAAAAGCTCATATATCATGTCCAATAAATGTTGAATTAAACATCATAGTAAGCACAATTGTGTAAGACTCTAATACTAACCGAAATATAATTTCTTAGATTATGGCAAAATTGAAAACACAATTGTTTTGGTCTGTCATGAAAATTAACATGGTTATGAACTAGGATGGTTTATGATTGGGAATTAAAATTCAGAATATAGCAAATGCAAGAGAAGGCAGATTACAGCAAAAGAGATGATCTTTGTCTAAGCAATTTGTTTGCTTACTGCCTATTTGGTTTTAACTCATTGTTCCATTTATTTCTTTACTAAAAATCAGCTTTCATTTGGAGCTTTTCATACGACTTTTTTGTTTGAACTAACTGTTTATTTCATTTCTTAACTAAAAACCTTCTTACATATGTGGCTTAGAAATAAAGAATAACAAAAAAGGTTCATTGCTTGAATGAGTGGTGTAAAATATTTATATTTCTAACTTCAATTTTAAGATCCAGATGCATCCATGCTAATTTTACTTCATCTCTCCTAGCACATATGTAAGACCTAAGAGGTATGCACCATCATCTCTGATGTGATGGTCATATTATATATTTGCATGTATTTCATCAACACCCTAAGGTTGCACTTGCTTTGGTAAAGTGATCCACACAAGTTCCTCCACCAGATCTTTTACTTATATTTTTCAGTATCTAATACCTGAAACTAGAGTCTTTTACTTCTATGTCTTTATGTATGTCAAAGATTTTTCTTTAATCTTATTTGCAATTCATTATTGCCAGTAGCTTTCAACTTTTATTTAAACTTTCTGGGCATTGGTCACTATATTATGCACTCTGTACTTTTCAGGCATCAAACAAAAAGCTCTCAACTTGCAGTTGCTTTGGGTGTGTCAGAAATTAGACGTAGTCTCCTGCATGTATAAAGGTACTCTGACGCACACACGATTTCATCCTCACCATTTATGATTTTTTTAACGAAGATTTCATTTTTAGGTCTTTTTTATCATTACTGTGAAGAGTTTCCTCTTTCAAGCAAACACACATCAAATTACATTTTTCTTCTTCCGTTTCTCATCTTCTTCTCTTTCATCTAGAAATGATTGATATGCTAGCGATGGCCGCTTATAGTTTATGTGTGATGAAAGATGCAAAGCATGTGAGGTTTGATAGTTTAGTTGCACATCAAACTACTTCCCTGCTCTTTTTTTGTTTTATTAGGGACATGTTTGACAAATTGTCAGTAGTGTATTTATGTACTTTTTCAGTTTTTCCAATATTAACTTTTGTAGTTTTACATTTTTTACAGTTTATCTAAGTTACTTAAAAGATGGGTTTCTGCCCTCTCAAAAGGTTCATTGCTTGAATGAGTAGTGTAAAATATTTGTATTTCTAGCTTCATTTTAAAGTTAGAGATGCATCCAAGGTAATTTGACTTCGTCTCTCCTAGCACATATGTAAGACCTAAGAGCTATGCACCATCATTTCTGAGTTGATGGTCATACTATATGTATGACATAAATGCCTTGAATTGCACCTCAGCTTGAACCATAATGCACTCTTCAAGGCTATAGAAGATCGACCTATCTTGCAAGTTGCAATACTTAAAACTTGATAAGTTCTGAACCATTATACCCGCTCAATATTTGATTTCTATTTCATTTGGGCATTCCCGATGTAAAGGTTATTCAAAAAAGATTGTCCAATTGTTCATTGCAGCCGTTCTATTTGGGGGATGCTCAGTGTGTTGCATTCTGCATTTTTGAGGTTTGAAAATAAATCCAAAAGACAGTTCTGATTTATTGTTAAAACATTCTAATTGATATATTAGGAAAACACACAAATGGTTAGGGAGAATATTGAAATTATACCATTTATCTAGAAAGAAGAAATACAAAATATAAAGTAAAACAAAGGAGATCAAATTTAGCAGAGAACTTAGTATGGGAGACTAGCAGAAGATGTCATCCTTATTTTAAAACGAAAAATAGAACATAAAAAAATAATTTAAATATCAAGCTCAGTGATAGATTAGAAACAAGAAAAAGGAACCTTCAACTAGAACAAATTAAACTAATTAAAATATCAAACTACATGCAAGACTAATATGGCAGGAGCTCAACAGCTTTGCTTAGAACATACAGTTGTAAACCCCGCTTCCTAAAATGCCAGGAGTGCAACTAATTTGGCAGCCATAATACTCATTTTAAGTCTTAAGTGCTTCTGAAAAGTGTATTGCTAAACTAGACTCCTTTCTGGTATCTAAGTCTGTTTTTTTGTCATTAAAATTTATTTTTCCCCTAAAAAATGCAATTCTTAATTGTGTTGGTACAATGGAAATTGTGGGTAATTACTTGATGGATTTTGTTAGACATATACCTATCCCCTATACCTATCCTAATGACTACGGCTAATTAAAGTATTTAAGTATTTATCTTGGTTTTTGCTAATATAGCTTGGACCTATGTTGCACGGATACGCCGATACACGAATACGTGAATACAGCAATGTAAAAAATTATAGGATACGGGTACGGTGGTATATTTATAAATAATCAAAGTATAGGGTATAATTTGCAAATATATATAATTCAGAGGTTCAAAAATAAAAAAATAATAGTACAAAAAATTAACATTTATAATAAAATTTCAAAGATTAGGCTAACAAGATTGGTTTCAATTAATCAAGCGATAAAATGGCAAATTATAGTATTCCAATGTTTCTCATACTCTCGAAATCGTCTTTATCAATGTTCCACATCTTGTGGTCGCTTGGGCGGCCACTAAATTTTTGTCATGTCATGTATGAAATGAGAGTTATAGGGTCAGATACACCTATCAGTTCACGGATACAGGCATCAGAAGTATTTGTATTTTTAAAAATAAGCCTAATACTTTTATTAAATTACTGATACAGATCCAATACGTACACGACACGTATCGGTGAGTATCGGTATCAGATACATATCGGATACGCGGATACGGCATGAGGGTGAAGTATTGGTGCACCATAGGCCTCGCCTACTTACTAATATGATCTAGATAATAACAAGTTGCTTTCTGCTGTTCCGGAGTTATCTAATGTGGAAAGGAAGGGTAAGCCTAACCTTATTAACATATATCCTAATTATTTTTTACCTTTAGTGTTATATTACAAAGGTGTGGGCTTGATTACATATGTGAATATTAGCCCACAACTTAGCCTAACCTTATTACATATATCCTAATTATTTTTGGGCTCATATTCACATTCGAGCTTCACTTTGAAGGAAATGGAAGAATTTACGACTCCCCAAAAACCATACTTCTTAGAACAACAAAATGTAGATCTTAAAAAAAAAAGCAAAGAATTTGGCCTTGGTAGGGCAAAAATGGTGATAATTTCTCCGAAATTAACTACAAAATTTTAACTAGCAATAGTATGGACTACTATATTGTTTTTACTGTGCAATATGTTCCAAAAGTGCTTTAAAATTGGAAGGAATAGTGAAGTGCATTTGAAGTGAAGATTTTGGATGTAATCTTAGTTTTCTTTATTTAATTTGAAGTAGGCATCTAAGTTGTAAGTTGTATACAATTACTTTCAGAATAATTAAATGCAATACTTATTGGCTCCTTAGAACTTGATGTCATGAAATATTGCACTTATCACTTCATTTCAAGTTTAAAATGATACATCTTTGCACTTAGGAATCATCGTCATATTAGAATGTTTTCTTTTGGACTGTTTTTAGTCCCAGACCAGACCAGACTTAAACAGACCAGACCAGACCAGACCAGACTTAAACAGACCAGACCAGACCAGACCAGACTTAAACAGACCAGACCAGACTTCCGTAGCTATAAAATACACAAAGACCAGACGTTTACCAGACCAGACCAGACCAGTTCAGACCAGACCAGACCAGACTTAAACAGACCAGACCAGACCAGACTTAAACAGACCAGACCAGACCAGCAAATTTTAGTCCAAAAGAAAACATCCTTAGATGATAGACTATTATGAGCCCCTTATCATTAAACTCTTTGAATATTTATAACTGCCTACATCACTTTACTTTATGCAGGTTCAATTTTCACCAAATCTTCACTATGTTCAATTTATACACTATGTTCAATGTAGTCATTCATAATTTTTAAAAGACTCAGTTTTATAAATGCAAAAAGACTAATTTATAAAAGGTTATGATTTACAACTCAGCGACCACGGGTACTATACTAGTTCATGTGAAATTGGGTGCCCCCAGCTTCACAGCTTCTTCTTCCCCATCGACCAAGACTACCAGACATCAGAACGTCCGGCTCTCCGAGTCTCCGACGCACCGCTGCTGCGTCCGCCCGCCTGCACCTGCGACCGCCTACCTCACTGCCGCACGGACCGCACCAGCACGCTGCAAAATACTCGGATTCCCGTATTTCAGGCTCACCACTCAGCCAGGTAAATTTAGATTAAAAATTTAAATTACGTTTTTTTTGAAAATTAGATAACATTATTGATTTAACTAGTAAAGTTGAATCAAACACAACTGTTAGTTCAAACCAAGGTCCGGGTTACCACTGGATTGAGTGGATTAGTTGCAACACTCGACCACCAGTGCCAATAACCCCTAATTCATCAGTCCGAAATTGCGATTCAGGTGTCAACTATTAGTTCAAACCCTGACCCAGGTTAACATGATGCTGCGGATGACCAGAATCCGATCGTACTGCACGAACGTGGTGAAGAAGATGTCTTTGTATTCCAAAATCAGCCCTTTGGGAAACCCTACCACAAGCATAGTCCCTCAGCTCGATGAATGGGTGCGACAAGGCAATAAGGTGCGATTTGCAGAGCTTCAACGCATTGCCATTGATCTGCGCAAGCGCAAGCGCTTCTCTCAAGCTCTTGAGGTTTTTAACTGGTTAAAGAAGAATGTTGAAATAAGATTCTCTGCAACTGAGCATGCAATGCGTTTGGATCTTATCGGTAGGGTTCAAGGGATAGTCTCCGCCGAAGAGTATTTCAATGGCTTGGGCGAAGAAGATAAGAACGAAAAGACTTACGGTGCTTTATTGCATTGTTATGCCAGGCAGCTCCAAGTTGACAAGGCATTACTCCATTTACAGAAAATGAAGGAGAGAGGTCTCAGCTTAACCTCAGTTGCCTTCAATGACATAATGGGGCTTTACACAAGAATTGGTGAGTATGAAAAAGTGCCCGAAGTGCTTGATCTTATGAAGAAAAATGGTGTGTGCCCTGATAATCTTAGCTACAGAACCTGTATCAATTCATATGGAGAACGGTCAGATATTGATGGGATGGAAAAACTTCTGAATGAAATGGAAAACCAAACACATCTCATCATGGACTGGAATACATATGCTGCCATAGCAAATTGCTACATCAAATTAGGGCTACCTATGAAAGCAAATTTCATGCTTGCAAAAGCAGAAGAGAAGATTGATGTGAAAAGCCGAGAAATTTATAATTTTCTTATCTCATTACACTCTAAGCTGGGAAACAAATCACATGTCTTTAGATTATGGGAGGCTGCAAAGAGCAATTGTAAGAAACTTGTTAATCAAAATTATATAACGATGCTGAAATCTTTGGTTAAACTCGACGAACTTGATGAAGCAGAGAAACTTCTTATAGAGTGGGAGAGCTCTGGAAACTGTGATGATCTACGAGTGCCATGCACAGTTATTAGTGGATATATTGACAAGGAGTTGTTTGCAAAAGCGGAGAATATGCTTAAAGATTTAAAGAGTAAAGGAAAAATAGTATCACCAAGTATATGGGGAATAGTTGTGGAAGGCTACTTGGATAAAGGTGAGCTGGAGAGGGCAATTGAGTGTATGAATGTTGCCTTGTCTTTGAAGGAGAGTGAAGAATGGAAACCTAATACTAAGGTTGTTATGGGAATTATAAGTTCTTTTGGTGAGAAGTGTAGCTCAAAAGAAGTTGAAAGCTTTATAAGTTTGTTGAAAAGGTCTGTACCGTTGACCAGACAGATGTACCACCAGCTGCTTAGGTCCTATGTGGCTAGAGGCGAAGATGTGGATGGGCTTCTGAACTGCATGAAAGCGGACAACATCTACGAAGATGATGAAACAAAGTCCATCCTTAAAATGAATTTTGGAAGTTGAACAGTATGTAGATTTCTATTTCTGCAGACAAATTTCGCAGGTCTTGTTTTAAAAAAACTAGTTATGTTTTTTTACTCAAAACTCGTTCTTATGTAGTTCTTGCTTTAATTCGTACATTGATCAATAAATGCATTTCTTTTGTGGCTAAAATTGTATATAGATTCATAGATCTCGTCAAATTAGTTAATCGCAGTTCTCAAACAAAGCCATTAACCATAAATAATGCAAGATAACAGAAACGTAAACTCTAATTTCCTGGTGGAACTTACCCAGCTAAACGCTTTTTCAGTGTTTTCCTTTCCTATCATTTAAATTGTCTTTTCTTTTTCAATATTGTAAATTTCAGTTTGTTCTAGCTTTTTTCTATGATGGGATGATTCCCCCTCCCATTGGTACAACTTTACTGCTGGAATTGTAGCTATTGTGGGCCTGCGGGGTATGTGATATTTACCTCATAGTTCATGTAAATAGTGCATGTGCTATTAATAGTGTGTAGGTACGTATCTCTTGTATACATAAAAAAATCTTATCTATAACTGTTATAATTGTTGAAACCTTTATAAAATGAAGTTCTGTAAATTTTGTAAAATGAAGTTCTGTTATACCTCAGGCAGTCAGGCCCGCTAAGATTGAGAAATGAAGAGGTGGTTATTAAGAATAGTGATTTTATGTGGTTAGTATGAAATTAGTAGAAAGGAATAAGTATTAATGATTTTGAACCACACACATATTTGCGATGAGACAAATTTAGTAGCACAGAAGAAAAGGGAAAGAGGAGTCAAAGATTGTGGGACAGATGGATTAATTTTCAATTAGATATCATGAATACATTAAGGTTGTAAAATGTGACACTCAAAATATGTGGTGCCAAGGCAAATTTATCTTTTTGTAGTTCTAGAAAGTTGTGTTTATGCCAATGCCTGTTCTAACATGAACCATTCAGAAAGAATTTAAAATGATATACTGGTTGGTCTCCAAAGTCATGAACAATACAATACGTGTAAAACTTAAAATAGCTTATGTGTAAAAAAAAAGTAAAATAGCTATGGTATATACAGAGAACTACACACATAAATTGATGGCGGATCCTCTCCGTTGAACGCTGCTCCTCCGCCGCCGACCATCCTACACACGTTCTGACAATGCCAGTCGCTGGTTTTCCATCTACCAACCCCCTTCTCCATTGCCAGTCACCCTCTACTACCCTATCTTGGTGAAAATGCATTATTTTCTATATTTAAGATATGTAATTGGATACACTTGTTATTCATCTTTTGTACAGATCTATGCCTAGTAATTTATAACCTCTCTAAAATTTAGGTAGGGCATTAAAAACATTATTCAGTAATGTGTCTGTAAAATGCCTCAAAGAAATTTCCGAATGAATCGTGCATACCATGCTATAATCTAAGATCACCGTTACAAATGCTCTGCTACTAACAGGATATATGAGCATACACAACATAAAAAACTATTGCCACAAGGTAGTTGTCTTTGTTATAAAAGGCGCGAGGTGGCATTAGGTGTTTATGTTAAATTTAGCGGTGGCGAGAGGCACACACTTCAGACGGAACTTAGGCATATATCTTTACTAACAGTAAACTATATTTATACTATGCTTACATCATACGTTTTACCCGAAAATAATGATAAAATCATAAAAATACCATAAGTCACATTAAACCAGTATATTCAACACCAAAATCAGTTACAAGATTATATTAAGGCTTATAGATTTAAGACTGTCAGAAAGATTACCAATCAGTTCTAAGGCTTCTAGTTAAGTTATAAAGGCTTCTTCTTACAAATAGGAATTATGATGTTAGTATTGGTTTGCTTGGAATACAAAACTGGGCATGCAGGTATGCAACACATATAGTTGTGCACACATATGATATTAAGTCTTAAGCAAGTAAATTAGCTTATAAAACAGAAAGGAGAGCACAAGCACAGACTGCTATATCTGCGATGGAAACATTAAAGTAGGAGAGCATGAGTCAAACATAGTAGAGCACTGGGAAAATAGTAAGAGCTTAAGATATTAAGTGGAAAAATAGTAAGAGATTAAGAGAAGAAGTCCAAGAAGAAAGGCGAGAAAAAACATACGTGAAAGAGCGACCAAATATGGAACCTCTACGATGCAACACGCAAAGAGAAGAAGATATGGAGTCTTTATGGACTCTGGGAAGTCCACGACCTCTTATTTAAATACCATGCAGAAAAAAAATCTAGAAAAACTTGCAACAAGTAACTCGTCAAATTGAAGACAACCCAAAAGCGGCTGATGTTTTCAACTCCTGATGTGCGAAAAGGTGGAATTCACCGAGAAAGTCACATGCTCTATGGAATCTGCTGCGCATAGGTTAGCTGTTGCAATTTTTTAATCGCTTCTTTTCTCCTTGCGCCTAGTCGTGCCTGGTGCACTCTTTCTAAAACTAAAGTAGATGTCTAAACAAAATGGGAATAACTATTTTTTCCTTCCTAAAACTCCATTTAGGATACTTCTGAGAACTGAAAATTAAGAATTGAAAAGGGATTCTTGAGTTTATATTACATAATTCAACATGGGTTTCAGATATGTCTATATGAAATCTACATCATATGCTTCTTCGCCATTTAGTGGTGTTTTTGAGTTCACATATAGACAT
Organism: Cuscuta epithymum; assembly: GCA_945859915.1. NCBI lineage: Eukaryota > Viridiplantae > Streptophyta > Magnoliopsida > Solanales > Convolvulaceae > Cuscuta > Cuscuta epithymum. The sequence goes on along the minus strand of CAMAPF010000955.1, from coordinate 1,028,417 downwards.
ATAGTACAACTTTACATATAAAAAAGTTCTTGTTTATATATTCTATGTAATTAAGGTTTACGTTATTTAAAGAAGAATTTTCTTCATTAGAATTAGATGGCTGTGGCAAACCATGCAGAAGAATATTGTGTAGCATCAGATCCACAGATCCGGGCATTCTTCAGCTCAGCTCCTTCTCTTCAGGATGCTGCAGCTCACAAGGCCAAGTTGAAGGAATTTATTCGAAGGAACTGTTTAGCTCCAGGCAAGCTTACCTCTACAAGTTTTGATGGTTTGGCTCATAACTTAAGTCATTTTAACTTGTACGTTTTTATCCTTGCATTCAGGGAATGATAAAGCAAATAGGATAGTGTGTGTCACTTCTGGTGGTACTACTGTTCCATTAGAGAAGAGGTGTGTTCGATACATTGATAATTTCAGCTCAGGCCACAGAGGAGCTGCTTCTACAGAGTATAGTACATACTATTTTTATACCCCATAGTTATTTTCACTTGACCTGAAAAGCTTCAGACGTAACATATTGATAATCACTACACCTAAAATGATGTTTCAGATACTTTTTGAAGTCCGGATATTCTGTCATATTTCTCTACCGTAGGTGCGTGTGTCACTCTAAAATTCATTATGTATTCATCCTGTTGTGATTGTGTCCAAAAACATCAACTTCATTTGTAATAGCTCACTAATTACTGCTTACTCCACCCTCTGTGTAGGGGAACCTGCCAGCCATTTTGCAGAGATCTTCCGGATAATGCATTGCTTGAGTGCTTAAGATATGAGAATGGGTCAAACCTTCAAGGTTTGCAATTCTAGATATTATATGTCATTACTATGTACACCACTATGAGCCCGTTTTGTTAGCACCTGTTTTCGGATTATCAGTCTTAACCGCCAACATTTTTACAAACATGTAACTTTTGATATAATGATATCACATGCTGAATTGTGTAATAATCAAATAAGTAAGGTTCGAGTTACTTTTATGGTTGAATTGATTGAATTCGCTAAATATGACTATTTCAGCTATTTTCATATAACATTTTTCTTAGTTTTATTAATACGATATGTTTTGTATATAATTTCTCTTTGCTTGTGTTATCTTTAATTTTGTTTTTCTCAATGTAACAGTTACTCTCAGAGAGGCCATCTCATGCGGAAAAAAAAGGCCATCTCATGCGGCATAGTTATCTTTAGAACTACATTAAATATGACTAGCTCAAGAAATGTTTTTGATGGATCAGTATACTGGATAGTTTTACATTCAACATATATATTTTTCGACACATGGATATTCCTTTCCTTTATTTTATATGTTTATATAGCCTCCATATTTTTTTACGGAAATCACATCCCCTCCCATCTACCTGTCAAATATAATGGATGGATAGCCTTGACCAATGTTGTTGATCATGTTTCCAAGTATCTTTGTTTTAGTGTGAGGTATTTTACTATAACACAGTTTTACTCTTGTTCTGTTTCCAGTGGACCATAATTGTGCTGAGGTGGTGAAAAGAGCAATTTCTGAACATCAGGCGGTAAGGATACTCTGTTGCTCTTAGTGCTATATGTAGCTGCCAGTATTATGTTTGAATGCACTTAAATTCACGATTGCAGGTGGTGGCTGGGGGCTCTCTGATCAAACTGCCATTCACAACAATTTTTGAATATTTACAGGTAGTAACTAGATTTGAAGAGAAAAAAATCTGGCATTCCATATTGCACTCTGTTGAGAACTCTGTTGCTTTAGCAATTCAAGAAACTTAGCTTTTGTCATCCCATATTGCACACATCTTTTGATATTTCAATGCCACGAAAGATCATTATATTTTTTATGTCACGAGCAGATGCTGCAGCTTATTGCTGTGTTGCTTAGATGCGTTGGTCCAAATGCTATGCTTTATCTTGCTGCTGCAGTTTCTGACTTTTATGTCCCTTGGGAAAGCTTGGTAGTACTTGTTTTCTTAATGATTGTCTGTCTGTACCTCGTCATTGGAAAAGGCCTGGATGAATTCCCTCTGTAAATTAACTTCATTCAATTCCAATAATGCCATGTCTGTGCTTTTTCTTATTTTCTTATTTTTTCTTTCACAGAGAGACCATAAGATCCAGTCTGGAGCCGGTCCTTTGGACATGCAGCTTGCTCAGGTGCCAAAGATGCTCTCATTGCTCAGAAGTGAATGGGCACCTTTGGCTTTCTGCATATCATTTAAGGTCAGTTCTTCAATGGCTGCCCTGTCCATGGAATTTCACTATTTCAGAAGTCACATAACACTGCAGAACTGGTTTTATTTTCCAAACTGGTTTTATTTCACAGTTTATGGCGCAATTTACATTATATAAACATAATGTATACCCCGTGAGCCATAGCTAATGGTCAAACCTATCATTGAAATTGGGTCTTCAGTAGTATCTACGAACCGATAAGAAGCTAGGATTCATTATATATCCTGTTTAGTGTAGTTCAGTCAAAGAACACCAAGATGCAATTGGTAGGACCTGTAATCGTGTATAATGAGGAGTGGTTCTAAGCTTATATGTTGGTTTGTTAATTTTGTATTTATTCATTATGGGATACTAAGCAACCCGCCCTTTGACCATGGGGCCTACAAATCCGTGTCGGGCTACTCCAATTCCATGATAAACTTGGGTTTCTATCCTAAAAGTTTAATTTGAGCTGCCATCTTGAGGGATAGGACGTGTTAATTGCCCACTTTGTATAAATATAACTTAATAACAACATAATCATGAGCTACTCTCCACAGGGTTGACTTTTTATGATTAAACCTCAAGCCCTAATGGTATGAGAGCCCATTACCATCGTCAAACGAGTAACTCAAACCGATTTAGACTATCCAACTAGATCATCTTGATTCTTGAGGGCATAATAACCCTTTATACACCGACCAAGTATAAAGAAATTAACCACAATTGGACCAAATTCTGATACCACCATAAAACTGATGAATATACTTAACAAGTAAAGTGAATCTTTTAACTTTGTGCAATGGAAAAGGCCCTTTTGTCTGATGCCTTCCATCTCAGCATGACTAGGTCTTTATATATTCATGGTATTATGCACAAACTGTAACTCAACAAAAAGACCAGGATCATTTAATCTGCTGACCTCTCATTTCTTAATTGCCAGCTCGAAACTGATAAAGATATCCTCTTGGAGAAGGCCGAATTGGCTCTGAAAAAGTATGGAATGCATATGGTTGTAGCTAATGAGCTCTTAACCCGCAAAGAGGAAGTGATTGTTGTTGCACCCAATGAACATATTACCGTTACGAGGGATAAATTGCAAGCCGGGGCTGATGTAGAAAACCCTCTGATCAAGCTCATTGTAGATAGACATTCAGAATATCTCAACAGACCGATCCAGCAGCCTAAATAGCCTGCAACTAAACATTTGGCACTATAGAGCCGTTGGACGGTTGGAGAAGGCATGCCCTAAAAAATTTGTAAAAGATATGAAATCTCATTGGTGATCAGACGATCAAAACTTGAGACGTTGAAATATCAATGTACTATCAAAAGGCATGACAGTAGAATTAGTCAAGAGTAACATAACAATTCAATACGTTTGCCTAATTTTCATGACATAATTTCATAAACAATGTACATGCTTAATAACAAAGTTACAACTAATGAAGTCATTTGTTCTAAGATGACTAAAATGGGATTCATGGGGTGCCAATGGGAACATGGCGCAGGGTGAAATAGGAGGGGTTGAGGCGTTGAGCCGTTGAGCCGCTGAGGGGGGCATTGTTCTAACGTCCTTATTCACACAAAATATCCATATTCCGAGCACTGTTAGGCGGCAATAGCCATCAATAGGTGGTAGAAGAAATGAATAATGCACCCACATGATGGTTAGATAGGGAATAGCCGATCAACTCAAAAGTTACGGACTTACGGTAGAACACCCCATTATGGTAGCAGAAGTGCAGGACGCCCCGACATTCTAATATAGACAATAACATGTTGGATACGAACTTGTCACAATTTAACACAAGTTGTTGCTGGGATTTTTGCATGGAACTTACTAGGATCCGCAAATCCATGACATAATATGTGTGGAAGCTGTTCTATTAGGAGATATTTGGCTCATAATTGTGACAAAAAACAGTCCATGACCGATCCGTGCGAAAAATGTTTTTTTAGTGTTCATATTCGATTTTGAGAGTTTCATGTCACTTTGGCGTAGTTCCTAAATAAGTAAATTTCAATTGTTTATACTCATGTAAATATGTAATTATTTTCTTGAAAAGATTAACTTTATCCTCGTTTAAGAATCATAAAGTATGATACTATCGTATATGAGAACTTCATTTTCGGACAACGTGTGTCAGATCATGCAAAGTTATTCATTATGATGCCATGACTGGTCAAGCTACGCTTTGTTTCATTCCCATTAGTCGAGGTAAAATTGTTCTATTTAGACAATACTCGAGATCAAAATGGTGTCATTTCAAGCTTGGTTTTAAATAATAATAATAATGCATAAGTTTCTTCAATACAATAATAATTTTTTCCCAGCAGGTTGTACAATATTCATGTGTAATACTATTCAATCACATTAGTAGCAAGACATCTATGTATCACCCAAGTACTAATACTATATTCTAAGACCATTAGCGATGAAAAAAAAAATTAGCGATGAAGTGAAAACACTTTCCTGAGTGCCCCAGGTCCTTCACTCCATTACGCCTAACTGCTAATTTATTAACTTTGTAGGCGTATCTACATTCTTTTTATTTTGCTTTCAGTTTCATTTTTTAATGTGCCAAAAAAAAAAGACACCATAACTAACTAATGTACATAAAAGAGTTCTATGCTTACTTTTTCTTGATTTCTTCTTATGATTGATATGACTGTCCAGTCCTAGTACTCCATAATTTGATGAAACAAGTCTTTCAAACTATTTGTTCTTGTCCAACAAGCGGAGCGATTCCTAGATTACGAAAGGTTGGTTCGGTGGCTTCTTTGTCTGGCAATTGGAGTAGTCGGCGATTGAAGGTGGTCACGTTGGTTCGATGAAGCGAGCAAGGGACGTGCAAACAGTCTTCCTGGCGAGAAGAAAGATGTGAGGACATTTACCTGGGTCAGCGTGGCTTCAACAAGAAGAAGGTAGCGAGGAAGACACAGGGATGGAGTTCCAACAACATCCTTCAAACGTTGGTTCGAACGGGACAATGGAGGCTATTTATGAGCAGTGTGAGATTGAGAATTTGACTCACATATAGTGTAATGGAGATGGAGAAAGAGAATGACTTTCTACTGGTGGAGGCCACGGCTCCAGATACTTCAAACGTGGGTCTGTCTCTAGTAGGGACATTCACATAAAAAAAGTCAGTACATTTCTCTATTTTCGCGATAAGATGGTGAATGTTTGGAAACCTGTACGAGGTGTCACTATTACGGAATTAGGGACCAGAAGATATATGTTTCAGTTTTACAATGAAAATGATATGCTTAGGGTGTTGAAGGAAGGACCATGGACTTTTGATCAAAATCTCAATGTTTGTGCAAACTAGGGAAAGAGGATCTACCTTTGATGGTGCCCTTAAATAGGGCTAATTTATGGATACAGGTTCATGATGTACTGGTAAGATATTTTTCTATGAAGAATGCGGTAAAGATGATTTTGAGGGGAAGTTTATTAAAGTAGATGAATACAATTTTTCTGCTAAATGGATCCCGTTTATGAGAATAATAGTCAATATTGATTTGAGCAGACCTTTGAAAAGGAAATTATTCTTGCAAACGGGTGAAGGGGTTAATTTTTGTGTCAGTTTTCGCTATGAAAACTGCCTAGATTTTGTTTTGCATGTTGGATTATTGGACATGCCGAAAGGTATTGCCCTCGCTATCCTACGGGTGGTGGGAAGAGTGGAGGACTTCCTTTTGGGCAAGTGCTTAGGGCTACAAAAGGAAGAGCACATGTAATAGGAAATAAGTGGTTAGTTCTAGTTGGAAAAGGAATGGATAAGGATGATGAAGGCAGAGTCATTATGTCAGACGTGGAGGACCACAGCGGACTGATGAGGGGAGAGGATGAAAACATTGCAGGAGATAAGACTGAGCAGAAACAAAGGAGGATTGATCAAGGGTAGGTAGAACCAAGGCATAATAATATGGAGGTAGGGTGGAACTGAGGGCACCAAAAATGGGAAGGAGGCGAGCTGCAATTTGCCTATCACACAGCTGAAAATCGGTTAGGAAGACCAAGAGACAATGGAACCGAGAGAGCATCAGTTGAAAATTTTTAATTATTTACTTATGCTATATTCAATTTAGACTGATTTCTAATTTATGTTTTGTTTTTATTTTGTCAAACAATAAGGGTAGTTGATTAGTGGTTTGTTTTATTTTAGTAGATAGATTTTTCATGGAAGACAATCAGGCTTACTCAGCCGCTAATAGGCTCGAAGCTCTCACATATTCTGCGGTTAGTCTCGCTCTGATTGGATGGACTATTCTATGTCTGATCAAGAAGTGAGGGGGGCGATGGACTTTCGATTGTTGTTGGAGAATATTGTTGGTTGTTTGGTTTTGTTTATATTAATATTTCGTATAAGCTTTTTCCTGCCAATTATTTTAAACTATTGTACATTCTTTATCCAGTTTCATCATCATCATCATCATCATCATCATCATCATCATCATCATCATCACTACTACTACTACTTTATTCAGAAGATGGAAACACTATAAATACAATAATCACTCTTTGTGTACATGTCGGGTTAAATGTCCATTTTTCATTTTTGTACATAGAACTGCTCGTGACATAAAAAAAAATTATTGTATACCACACGAACAATTCACTTTTTCGATCGGTGTAATAGACAATTATCTTTGCAAAAATGAAACAAAATTGCCTGCGCGCAAACAAAAAAAAAGACATGTAATCCGGCGTGTATAAAGAGACTTTTTCAAGATGATATAGGTTTATTTTAGGTTGAACAAAAAAAGAAATGCCACATGTAATATAGAGGACAGTGACTATATGTCATCCCTCCCATACTATTATTCATCAATATTAATTTCCAAATTGACGGAGGAACTGAGGAACAAACAACCCCCATTCAAATTGTGACCCCTCTTCTTATTAGCTAGCAACAATCAGACGTCCAGGCAAGGTCACGTCTTATTTTCAATCACAAGTACAAATTATTTGTTTCTTTTCCTTCTGTTTTTCCAATTTTTTTATTTTATAAATTCCTAAACCCACTACCCAGCCAGGATCCTACCTTAGCTAAAGATTCCATTATTATATGACTGCCTCGAAAGATTCCAATGACTTCAATTCATCAATAGATCCATTCTTGAGGCAACTGATCCTCGTGGCTGCTCATTTCCTTTGTCGGTAGGAGATGGGTATCTCCTGTTTTGCGTCGCTCTCCTTGTGAAAGAATAAAACCCTTCTTTCTCCCATCTGTGAAAAAACAAAAAACAAATTACTATCTCCCTCCGGCTAAAAAAAGGTGACATGGTCATAAAGGAAGAATAAAGTAACAATGATTTAAATCCAAACAAACTTTACAAAATTTTGTATGAGGCAATCTTAGTGAGAATTTTGAAAAGAAAAACTAGTACGTAGTATAATCTTAGTGGGACGGAGAGAGTAATTTACTACTTACTATGTGTTTAAAAGTTTGATACACTTTCTTATTTGGGATGTATTTAAAAGTTTGCTACACTTTCCCTTTTTGGTAAGATTTTCCTTTAAAGATGCTCGTTTACCCTTATTTTTTTCTACTTTTTATCCCCTCTTTCCTACTTTTTTTATCTTCTCACCTACTTTTTCTACACTATTCATTACCCCTACTACTATCCCTTAAATCTTGTGCCAAACACCTAATGTAGGAATCTTTTAAATACGAGGGGAGTAGGAAATAAGAGCAAAATTATTATCATTATCATTATCATCATCATCATCATCATCATCATCATCATCATCATCATCATCATCATCATCATTATTTTATTACGAGTTATTTATATTCATTTATATAAAGCTAATAATGTTATAATGGGGTATCCTAGCCTCCTCCTCCTACTGTCCTAGGAGTGTATCTGGCTGTCCTTCGGACTAGGTTGTAAGTCAGTCAACTTACCAATCCTTTCAAGAACTATTTCATGCCGTGGCAACTATCAACACCAAACAATTTTTTGTGTAGACCTACCTACTTGTATGTTATAAGAGTGGAGCTAGGTGTACACAAAAGTTGTACACAAAAGTTGTACACTTGTCTGTCCTTCACAGACAAGTTGTCTCTCCACAGACAACTCGTCTGTGGACAGACAACTTGTCTGTGAGGGACAGACAAGTGTACAACTTTTGTGTACAACTTTTGTGTACACCAATCTTTTTTCATGTTATTAACCCTGTTATAACTTGTAGAGCTGTAGGGTGTAGTCAGTAGTCACGGCACTAGCCAGGTCGGTATAAGGAACCTTTAAAATAAATTTGTATAAATGAAATGTTTTTTTACTAAAAATTAAGATACTTTTCAAATTTGTATTGGCCTCTAGCTCCGCCATCGCTAAGTCCTATTTCGAACAACAACCACAACAATAACATTCAAGCCTTATTTCGCACAAATGATATCAAGAAGGGTTTAAACCTAATTGAACCATATTTCAGTGTTGTGATATGAATTGGATAATGTTGGAAAAAACTCCGAACTTTCTCATTTCGTTAAGTTAAGATAGGCGCTGAAGAGTTAAGGTAACAATGAGAGCACATGAGTATAATTCTCCAATATGGAGATTCTTCCACTATACAAAAGAACAGTAGGATTTATTACAAAATTGTCTCACTCAAACTTGAGGATAGGTACTTTCCAAGCTAACTATCTTCTCTCTCAAAGAGGCTCTCTAACTTTCTAGCTTCTCACTCTAGAAAGTGACTTCTCTCTTGTTACGATGGTTAGGAACGAAGACCCCTACTCCTATGTATACTACTCCACCTCCATAATGAATGGTGGAGAGTAGTTCTATAGAATGATCTACACATCTCTACATATTCTAGAGAACTTCAAGAAGTCTCTACATCTCTTCATTCCCTTCCATATGCTTCCATACTCTTCCATGAGGTCCCGGAAGGTTCCACACATCTCCAGAATATTCTAGAGGATTCCATACTATTCCGCAAGCTTATGAGAGTTCAATTCTAGACTTTTCTAGGATTCTCCGCAATGTTCTAGAAAATTCTATACTTCTCTAGAAAGCTATAGAATTTTCTAGAACCTCTCCAATTAATTAAGGAGGGATCCCAATAGATAATTATGCTTCCCGCTTCCGATATCGGAGCTAGAACTGGGTGCCTTTCTTGGCTTGATATCCATTCATATCGAACCTTTAAGGATATTTTCTTTTGGACTGAAATTTGCTGATCTGATCTGGTCTAGGACTGAAAACAATTTAAAAGAAAACATCCAGAAGGCTTTCGATAAGGATCTTTTCCCTAACCTGGACAGAGAGTTACTGCCCTTCCTTTCATTTAGTCTCAAAAATTTGGACGTCCTTTAATTTCATTTTCAAATCAGACTAAACAAGATGAGACTTACATCTTAATAGTATACCCCTAATATTAAACATTATCAGACAAGTTGCTTAATTGCTCATATTTATGTGATGATGTGAGATGCTTATTTAAAAAGTACACAGATCCTAGATGTAGTAGAGGTTTGTTTCAATTTAGGTGGGTGAGCAATATAGAGAAAGAGTGAGATGAAGAATTAAAGGCGTACCAAACATGGGGTTCCGGTAGGGAATGGGAGAAGGAGTAGATGGAATGCATGCATTAGATTGCGACACAGCAGCCTCCGTTTGGTTGAAATGAAGTTGCAAGGCTTGTAATACCCGCACTGGTACCAATGCAGTTGAACATCCTGATCATACTTCAAACAATTAGTTCTGAAGATACTAGTTTTACTAGTTTTCCCATGATTTTCGTGTTTCTGTGCAACATAGACAAAGAATTACGGAGTATAAATCGGCTGGATTGAAACACTAGGGAACCTTTCAGCCAATTATTTTCAGTCTAAGCATAATTAAGTTATGTATCCAAATAATTTTACTTCTATTTTACTACGTAATAATTAGCTGAATTTTTTCGATCAAACTCAGCCCATAAAGAGCTGAAGTGACATGAAAAATATTTCTTCGAAGTTCAGAGTGTGTTTACTAGTTGTAATATACTACGTAATTTAATTTAGTAGGAGATCCTGTCATGTATGGAAGCGATTAATTGTAACCACGCTAAAGGGTGTTTTGTGATGCTTAATAACTTGATTTTCCAATTTTGCCTTTAAAAAGACTAAAAGTAGTGCTTTAGAACAAGTGCTTATACTTAAGTAGGCACTTGGAGAAATCCAAAAGAAGAAGGTATTTTGAAGTGGTTCTCACTTTTCTAGTAGACAATCAATGACTAAAATTGATTTAATTATGTGTGTGGATAATTTAATTTTATCATGGGTCAACTTAAAATATGCAAATTACAATTCAATTTGGTAGGAGGAAAGACTTTTCAAAATCATTTTTTTTCAAATACTACCAACTTTTTTGACTTTTCATATAATTTATAAATTAAATCACTTCTCTAGATAAAAGCAAAGGCAAATACTCCATTAAGACTTCTTCACAGAAATGCACTATTTCCTATTGAAAAGTTCATTGCAAAAAGCAGGGGCGTTTTTAGAGGAGCCATGCTAGGCCCCAACTCACCCAAAACTTGAATTTTTGTGAGATTACTACTACTAGGGTAAAAGATTCATGTAAAAAAATCTAAAAAAATCCTTGTATCAGCTTAATCCAATATAATATTCTGACTACGCCTCTAGGAGAAGTGCTATCCACATAACACTTTACACTTGAATTGAATTATTATGATGGAAATGTCCTTCATATGAGAAACTTATTTTATTAGGAGACATATTTGGTGAGCAAGAAAAACACTCCCTGTGAGATGCAAGTTGGCCTCATTGCAAGAAAGACATGCACATTATCGTAATATATATGGATCACGCTAACATGTTCATTATGGAACACGTTGGCATGATCGGTGGCCCGAATTTTCCATATTTTCAAATGAGTGAATCTTTATCATTCATCACGCAAATATGCTCCGTAGTGAACAAACAGATTTGCATGCTCCATATATTTACTCCTGAGTCCTAACCTTAAGTTAGAGGTTTAGCCATCTAGGTACATCTAAATAGAACAGCTTACATGTCACCATCACATACGGATGTATTTAATATTTTTGTTAATAATGTCGTGGACGCATAAAACACAGAGAAAACATATGAAAGCGCGGGTGAGTGGGTGGCATCCAACAGGACATGAGATTCTAATTCATTGCAAGGTTCAGATTCCATTCCTACATGAATTCCGTACCTATTTCAGTATTGTTGATTCTTCACTGCCTCCGAACGTAATATTATGTCCACTTGTCCACACATTATGTATACAACCTCACCCCTTAATATCTAGGACAAACAATTTGGATCCGTTTTTAAGTCAAAATGCTTGTCATACGGTATGACAAGCATTTTTTAAGTCAAAATGCTTTGGTCGGTATGACTCATACCGACCAAAATTTGCAAAAAAAATTATGGGTATCACCGTATCACTATTAACATTTTTTTTTGTTCAGTGCTATGGGTAAATAAGATTCTAAATAGGACTAAAAACGTATTTCAAAATAAGACTTTCATTTTTTTGTTCTCTAAATAGGACTAATTATTGTTATGTTTTGGCAGTACAAAACTTAAAACATGCCAGTATTATTTAGAGAAGAAAAATATATCGGTCATATTTTGGAATTCTAAAACGTTTTTACTCCCATTTTGGAAATTTTCCCATAAATATTCTATAAGTGTGATCCTTTTCAAAAATCAAGAAATATACACGCTTCCTGTTTCATAAAACTTGGTCATATTGACTTATGTTAGTCAATGATAGTCATATTTGAATAATGATATTTTTTAATACAAAATTATTTCAAATATGAAAATTGTATGAAAATATTATTTGTCAATAGTACTTTCATCAGAGTACAAAATTTATTGGTTTTACACAAATATAATAACTAAAATCATTCCCAAGCTTTATTACCATTGATTAAGAAAAGCGCCAAATTTTGCGAGAGAGATGTAGTATACTCTTAGTCCCAAATTCTTATATTCCTTTTAGGACAATATATAAAATAAAGTCACTAACATCAAATAATAATAACGTACAATGTCAAAAATATTAAACAATATCAAATGTTGTCAAGATAGTGTAGGAACAGATCCAAGAGTTCGAGTCAAAGGGGGCAAAAAAAATTGTTTGTGTAGGAGGTGAAATTTTTTCGCTAGTGCAGCGTGGCAAGATTTTTTCTGCTAATACAGCGGGGCAAAATTTTTCGCTAGTGCAACAAAACGAAATTTTTTCACTATTATAGAGCTCCACGGCTAATTTTTATTCAAAAGATTAGTATGTGCACTATGACGTTTAAATCTATTACATTCGAAGTTTAGACAATGGAAAAGTAACTTTAAATTTTGTAACCGTAAATGCTCTTGAAAAAAGTATGGATACATTAAAACATAATAAATTGCAAATCAAAGGAAATTTGTTTGAAAATAAAAAAGGATATATAACATTTTCTCAATTTATTTGAAGGTAAAAAATTTAAAAGGTACACGTCAATCAATGTATTTTAAATAACTTATGTCTTGTTTAACCACATGAATCTTATCTGAATAAGGAATTGGTTTTTGAATTGTAAATTTTGTCTGCCAAGGAGGCCGGGTGTTCATGGGTCATGAGAAGTTTTCTTAATATTACAATAGTATGCATGGGATTATTATTTTTAGAATAATATTATACGTAGTATTGTTAATTCATATATATGGTGCATATTATATTTGTATTAATACTAAAATACGTTAAAGTTTATTAATTATGCAATAATTTGCTTTTAGAAAGTAAGAACTAAATGAATTGTATAATTTAATGTCAACAAACTAACATTTATATTTTGTATACATTTCACATGATTTAAAAGCTGTTTAACTAGTGTGTCTTGTATTTAATATTGTTTGATCTCTTACAATTAAAATTTAGTACTAATTATATAATAAATGTAATTAAATACTACAAAGCTTGGAATTTTTATATAATAGGCATCCTATGTCTTAAACTAACTAAATAATTTTAGATTTTACTTCTTTTAAATCCTCAATTAAGGATTACACTATGTAAGACTATATATTAACTTTGAAAACTAAAAGTTAAGGGGGCGAAAACATATACATCTAATAAAAGTATGAAAATTTTATGAAAATACTACATATATAGTAGAAAAATTTGAAAGTCCAAGGAGGGCGGTCGTCCCCGCGCCCCCCTTAAAACCGTCCCAGAGATAGTGTACTTTTACCGTACTATTTAATTATACTCCGACTCAGCGTGGAGGGTGTTTTAAAAAGTCAAGGGAACACATTCAAATTAATTCTTGAAGATAACTGCGCATTTTTGCGTTCAAGAATTAATTTGAATGTGTTCCCGATTGAATTTTTAGCTGAAATTTGGTATGAGTAAACTAGACTTGGTGAATAAGATGCTCAAAAAATTTCATAAAAAAATTCCACCGGGAACTGCCCCAAATCGCGACGGCCGGACAGAATCTCCTATAGAAGGACTTAATTGACCTTTTATGAAAGTTCGAGGACCTATTTGACAGTTTTCCCAAAAGTCAAAGAAAAACTCTGATTTCCTTAAACTGAGTGAAGGTCGATGAAAGTAGAATTTCTTTGATGGGGGTATTACATACTCCGTATATAATACTTGGAAACAAACAAAACATAATCTTCTTCAAACAAAAATGAATGTGTTAGGGACAACCGGACAAGGAGTAATACTATTTTTTAAGCAAAGGAATCGTGCTATATGCCGACCTATATGTAAATGGTATATCTTGATTGAATTGGTGTGAAACGAAATGTCAAATGTATATTCATTCCATTCCATTACTTTATATGGTTATGTATGTATGCTGTAATTAGCAACGATCATTAGTCAATTTATGATATTCCCATGTATATATATGGAAGTTAATTCATCAAATATACAAACATGGTCTTGTATAGCCTGTGGAGAGAAATCCTTGATTTAAGACAAAAGCTTACTGGGTTTAACGTCCAAATTCATTGAACGCATAATAATTAAGGAGCATTGTCACTATTAGTAATATATCTGTACGTTGTTGAGAGATATATAGAATTGAAAACTCCATAAATGACACAAACTAAAATACATTTTCAATAAGACAATTATTTGTTTCACTAAAAATAAAATTCATTAACCTCTAAAACCTACATGAATTATTTAGTACTCTGATCTTATCTGTACAGTGGATTAAGGAGTCCTAGGCTAAACACATAATTGTGAGCCACAGATTGTCAGCATATATAGTTTATTTAATATTATAACTACAATGATAATGAACAATGCTGATAAATGAAAAAGGGAAAATAAAACTAATACCAGCTACAGCCCATAAATCAATAATAATACATACCTAATTGGAAATAACTTTAAATAATTCCAACTATTTGTATATATACAACAATAACATGGAGCCACTTTCTCACTAAAAATACAGTCATTTCAGATGCCAAAAACATACATCAAACAATAAAATGTTAAATGTCTCACACCGGAAAAGTTTGGATGAACAAAGTGCTATATTAACACATGAGCTACTTCTCCTATCAGGTTGACCTTTTAGGATGAAACCCCGTGTCTTAACATGGTATCAGAGCCAAATCGATCCATGGTGTGGGGCCCCTTATGAAAAATGATGGCGTGATTATAAAACGACCGGATAAAAAAAACAACGGATTGATGAAAAAATGAATGATGACACGGTCCAGACGAAGTGTCTGGTCGTGAGGAGGGGTGTTAAATGTCTCACACCGGAAAAGTTTGGATGAACAAAGTGCTATATTAACACATGAGCTACTCCTCCTATCAGGTTGACCTTTTATTATCGAACCTCGTGTTTTCACATCAAATAAATGTTATTTTATAATCGGGTCACTTATTTGATTATTTGACACGAATGTTTGATGATTTAAATTATTGAATTTCTAGTGGTTATGATTCTGCATCACCTTTGTTATATGTTCAAGCAGTTGATATTATTAAAATTCATTTCCAAAATATGTATTATTGATTTAGGGGCAATAGTTGATATTATTTAAAGTTATTCTCCATGAAAAACAATCATAATAGTATGATCATCTAATAATCAGATTCTCATATATATAATAATTCTTTTGTGAAAAATGTATAATTGTAGAATATCGTAATCGGATTTAATTGGAATTAGGCGATGTTTGGAAGATGGTGGGGCAAGTCAAAGCCTAGGCGCCTATCCCGCGAATAGTAACCGTGCCTTCATTTACGGTAACGGCAGTTACGTTAGACCAAATGCCATTTCGTGAATCGATTGACCACTAAACAAATTAAAGTACTCTCTAATTGTCAATTAGCAATAGCCAAATCAACAGCATCCTAGGAATATTTGATTAATACTGAGTATTACGTCGGAGATCCTAATTATTTGACTTTAAGTCAACACTAATGACAGTGAAAGATTCTAAAGTCTAATGAGAAATTTTAATTAGGTGGACAATGTGTCAAGAAGAATCGCAAATGTCTCCTTAACCTTCTTATGTACTTGTTTTAAGAGTTACTTGATAGAGTTTACCTTTTCTATTTTGTCCTAATAAGATTTTAATCGATTCATCTCATTCTTTACATGACCTCATGCAACGTACCATCACATTGTATACAGTGTATGTTGAAACCATCTTTATTAGTATTTAATTTCATATAATAATGGGAACTTTACAAAATTAAACACTCCAGCATATATAGTCACGACACTGGGGTCGAACTGGACAGGTATAAAGATTTCTTTGAATAACTCCCTTTTTTAAAGAAGAAAGCTTAAATTACTATGAATAACTTCTTTACACTTATAATTGAATGTTTTTTTAAATTTAGGGCGAGTCAGAGAATTAATATGACCACATAACTCCGCCCGTGATGGAAATCAAGATATTTTAAATATTAATGCTAAAAATGTAATAGTGATTGATATGGGTGAACCAACTCTTTTACTAGTTTTAATCTCAAATCATATCAGACTAGAAAAAATTACTAGACTAGAAGAATATGATTATATATTCCCCTTATAATAATAAGTTAACATAATCAATGTCATTGACTGTGATGATGAATATGGTTACCTCATTAATTAACAAATTTAAAAGTCATTTACTTAATTTCCTTTTTAAGAGAGGTCTAGTTACTCTAGTACCCATGTGTGTCGCAGAAACATAACAAAAAATTATTATGGAATAAATGAACATAACCACAAATTTAATACTCCGTCCCATTGGAATTTGTCAACTTTCTCTTATTGGTTGTCCCAAAAAACTTTGTCGCTTTACTAATAAAGCAACTAATTTGTGGTTCTGCACATTTCTCTCTTTTCTGCACAAATTTCAACAACACAATTTTTACTTTTATTATTTCCCGCCTATTTTGCACTTGACAAAGTTCACCGGGACGGAGGTAATATTAGACACATTTTTGCATAAAAAGTTTTTTTGAAGGCCCATGTTTTTTCTCAAAAAACAAATAAAGATTGAGATGAAGAAGCCATTTCGTTTCGATGCTCACATTTAAAATCATAATATAATCAAAACTTAAAGTAATGAATAATCAGGAGTATAATTAACAGCATACTAAGGATGTTTTCTTTTGGACTGAAATTTGCGGGTCTGATCTGGTCTGGTCTGGTCTGTTTAAGGTTGGTCTGGTCTGGTCTGATCTGGTCTGGTAAACGTCTGGTCTCTGTGTATTTTATAACTAAGAAATTCTGGTCTGGAATGGTCTGATCTGTTTAAGTCTGGTCTGGACTGAAAAGAGTCTAAGGATGTTTTCTTTTGGACTGTTTTCAGTCCCAGACCAGACCAGACTTAAACAGACCAGACCAGACTTAAACAGACCAGACCAGACCAGACCAGACTTAAACAGACTAGACCAGACCAGACCAGACCAGACTTCCGTAGTTATAAAATACACAGAGACCAGACGTTTACCAGACCAGTTCAGACTAGACCAGATCAGACCAGACTTAAACAGACCAGACCAGACCAGACCAGATCAGACCAGACCAGACTTAAACAGACCAGACCAGCAAATTTCAGTCCAAAAGAAAAACATCCTAAAAGAAAACATTAGTTGATACGTAATTCAAAGTAGAATGATGAACAAGAAAACAATGTCGTACCTGATTTTTTCACAGTTTCAGTTGGATGTTGGTTGATTACACGGGGCAAGAAAACACCTGTCCCCACAGTATGAGATTTATTCCGGAGCCCCGACCCGCCAATTAATATAGCCTGCATACCCGACCCGTTTTTCACCGGGTTCACCTTTTCTCCCCCCATTCGCGGACTCTTTTTCGATGACGGCTGCTGCGGCCGGTCTTTGCGGTCGGGCTGTGACTCGGTTCTCGCCTTTCTCCGTCGGGTCGACCCGGCCTTCTTGGATCGCCTTCCCCGCGAAGCAATCTGGATCCCCTGTTCAACGACCGAAGGCTGGTTCTGTAATTTATAAACCTGCAGAAACGCCATTAATGGAGTCTTCACATGAAAAAGATCGGATCTTTATTCTTTTCTTTTTTCACTTACTTCAATGGGTCTAATCGAATCGTTAAGCATGAAACTGGGTTGAACTGCGGAACTCGGTTCGAATAATCCTCTGTTATCGTAATAGCAAATGGAGCTTCCATTGGAGGGTTTTTCCTGGGGAAGAATGGGTTTTTCACCTCCGCCGCCGTCATCGTCATCTCGGAGCATGTAATCAGCCATCTGCCGAGTTAACTCGGCAATGAAATCTTCCTCTTCTTCCTCTCCGCCGCCGCCTGTAACGTCGCTCTCTGTTTCGGTTATGGTGAAGCCCAATTCGGACCCGCAGGAGGTGCTGAAGCCATCAGAAGAAGTTTCGGATTGGGCGCCGGACCCGAAAATGGAATCCACGCCCCAAACGGGATGACGCAGAGGAGCGTCGTCTTTCACATGCAACTCTATAGTGGCCATAACAATGGCGGTGTTCAAATGGCGCTCCTTAAATATTGAATTAAAACACAGGAAAAGAAGGCTCCGGACTCAAATGTTTTTTGCCTAAGAAGGCAGTTGTAATGGGAGTTCATATATACTCTGTATGTACTTGCTCCTTCCCAAATTAAATTTAGAAGCTCTTAAGATTGGAGAACGTTTTTAATAGGGTTTAGGATGCTTTCTTATGGAATATGGATTATTTTCAATCCTACGTCACATCAAATCAGATCAGATTAAAACATATTAGATGGGATTGAAATAGATGAGAATAAACTAGACCATATTATTATAATCATCATCAACAATATTATATTACGAATATTATTATATTGGAAAAAGTACAGAAAAAGTACTTGTGGTTGGGCCCGTTTTCAGATACGTTAATGTGTTTCATTCTTTATTTAAGTGGTTCATGTGTTTGAATTCCATTATCACAAGAGGGTCACGCCGTTAAAAACGCCTGAAAAAGACCGTTAAAACTAACTCTGATTTTCAAAAGTGCCCGGAAAATTAAAAGAAAAAATACTGAAAGCTGCGCCTCGTCAAGATGACCTTCAAACCACCTTCGCCTTTAGATTTTTCAGATCTGTTTGAATTATTTTTTAAAAATGATTTCGTTAATATCACTTTTCCGGTGGACTTTCCGGTGACAGGGGTGGCTGAAAACAAAAAAAATATGGCCTACCAGTCGTCTTATTGAGGCGCACCTTCTGATA
Organism: Cuscuta epithymum; assembly: GCA_945859915.1. Classification (NCBI taxonomy): domain Eukaryota; kingdom Viridiplantae; phylum Streptophyta; class Magnoliopsida; order Solanales; family Convolvulaceae; genus Cuscuta; species Cuscuta epithymum. Next base: position 1,009,504 of record CAMAPF010000955.1, on the reverse strand, counting down.
TTTTTCTTTTAATTTTTCGGGCACTTTTGAAAATTGGAGTTGCTTTTAACGGTCTTTTTCAGAAGTTTTTAACGGCGTGACCCTCTTGTGATAACGGAATTCAAACACATGAACCACTTTGATAAAGAATGAAACACATGACCCTATCTGAAAACAGGCCCAATCACAAGTACATTTTCCGTACTTTTCTCTTTATATTATTTATATTACAATTACTTTGTACTAGTATTATTTATGTTCATACGAAGTATATTATTATACATACGAATATTTTATGAATGTTTCTTAATTGGATAAAATTTTCTGATTTGATTTAGTTCGTCTATTGAAACTGGTTTGATCTATTATAGTCTAGTCTGGACTGATCTATTCTGATTTGGTCTGTTTAAGTATGGCCTGCTCTGATCCAGATTGGTTCTAGACAGAAATCAATCCATGTAAAGCATTATATCTTTCGATAATTTGGAAGGAAATTTATTATTTTTAATTATATATGAATAAAAATTAATTATTTACGAATTATAATATACGGCGTATAAATAATATGCCAGTTAAAATAAAATTCTAGACCAAATCAAATCAGTATAGACCAAAACAGACCAAATCAGAATAAAGTAGTCCGGACCAGCAAATTTTAGTCTAAAGAAAACATCATTAATGCACCAAACCTCATATAGAAGTTCAATGCATTAGTCCCTTGTGATTTAAAAAATGCATTAAACCTTTTGTGTTATAATTATTAATGCGCAAGGCACATTCTATGAACAAATTTAATAATTTGGAAATCACTTTCCTTTATATTAAACTCCATAATTGAATATGCAAAACAAATTGTATTGAAATTTCCAAATTATACAAAAATGCTAGTCATTTATCTTTTATAACTTATAAAAAGGGTCATGCTCATGAATTATTATAACACATGGGGGTTGACGCATTTTTTAATAATCACATAAGACAAATGCGCTAAATTTCTATATTACAGAAGAGTTAGGTGCATTAAACTCGTTTTAAATAGGTCTGGTTTTTCGCCTGATCTGGTTTGGTTTGATCAATTTGAACTATGCTGCTTTGATGAATGTATGTTATATGTGTAATCTATAATAATGAAAGTCTAGTCAAATCTGATCCGAACTAGATTGAATCTAGTCTAATTAAAGATAGCTTTGCTACTAATGAATTCAAATATTTTCTAGAAATAGTTAAATAGAAAATCGCTAAAAATGAGTGAAACCTTATAAATTTCTTATATGGAAGTAGCATTATTTTCATTTCAAAATATGACCGCTCTTATTTAGGATGAATGTTTTTATTTTGTTCTTCTTTAATAGGCATAAATACAAAATTGATGACATATTTATAATCAAAATAAAAGTAATGGACACATATATATGACATCTTAAATGTACCATCTATACTAGTAACTTTTAGTAACAATTTTTATGCTCAACTTTTACATATAAGTGTCTCCAACAACATTTATTGAAGGTAATTTTAGTCCTATTTGTATTACTGCATTTTTTAAGTAATATTTTAGAAAAAATCCTCATAAATATGCCCTACTTTGAGAAGTAAACTCATTTGTTCATACTTCGTATTCAGAACTTTGCTTATAATTTGCTCTTTTTTTACTACGGAAGGCCAACCACCAAAATCAGTGAGGTAAATGCCGGAGGACATTTACCAGATATTATTAAGCAAAAAAAAGATACAAAAGAGAGGGGGATCAGACCGATACCTCTCAAAGGAGGCATACCTCCGAAAAACAGAGAATAAAACATTGGGGGGACAAGGCCTGACCCAATAAAATAAAAGTACAAAGAAAATCTTAGAGAAGAAAGTCCAAATAAATCCATAAAGTAAGCATTTTTGGCCCGGGTTGGAAGCTGATTGGGCTGAGTGTCAGTAATGTGTTGGGCTATCAATTGATCCGCAAGGAAGTAAATTCTTAAGTTACATAAATTCTAATACATAGTAACTATTAACTAATATACACATATTTAGTAATTACAATTAAATTTATATAGAAGTTGCGGAATCAAATTAGAATGTAATAAATAAGTGATATGATATCCTAAATTAAAATAATAAAATCATTATCCTAATCACAAGAATTGCACATGTAAATCAATACGGGAGAGAGAAAGTAGGTGCGTACAAGAGTACAAAATTTGAATTCGTTGAAAAATACTAGAGTGATTTGAATATCATAAAGTTATTCAAGTTATTACTAAATTATGTAAATATGTATATCGATAAATTGAAAATGTGTCATGGTAATTGATTTTTTTCGCAAACAAAAGGTTATATAGAAATAAAGTTAAAATGAACGTCTTTACCCGATTAAGCCAATGGGGTTCCCTAAACTTCGGATTTTTTGTATTAATCGATTTAGTGAATGATATAAAAAGAATCTTGACTGGTAAGGCTAGCACAATTGATCAAAAAGTTGCATGTTTGCATATTTCCTACTCTTTTAATCTACATGAGGCAATTTGTATATATAATATTATTAATGTGTAATAATATGGTCGCGCATGCACACATATGTTTGTATCTTATGTGTATTTATGTTGGATCGTTTGAAAGTTCAATTCTTATCAAACATGCTCTCAACTCTGTAAAGTAGATTATACACCACTTAAGATATTTTTACTTGGACTGAGATTTTCTGGTAAAATCTAGTCTGGTGTAGTAGATGCTTGATATATATTATAACTGTCGATTTCTGATCTGGTCTATTTAAGTTTGACGTAACATGATTTAGGACTGAAACCCGTACAAGTAAAAACATCTAGAGTTTATATATGGGTGCATCTAAAATCTATGTCTAATAAGTTTTAGAAACTATATTCTCATGATCAAAATGTCTTGAGTGAAAACAATACTATTTTTTATCGAACTGCATATGAAGTATTACTTAAATAATGTGTGTATTATCTAAGTGCATATTACCTAATGTACTTTATGTTATTTTATTTCCTTTACTTAATGGACAATCTAAGTTGATATTCTATCTTCCTATAAGCAACAACAGTTCCTATCTTTGAGGATAAGTATATTACTAGAGAGGAGAGTGTTCATATGGCTACTAAAAGTATTGAATTGTTAGTCGGGATTGGGGAGGCTTTTTAACCGGTAGATGTTCGAAAGTATGAAAGATTCAAGCTAAATATTGGTATTCAAGATTCAACATACAAATTGATAACATTTAAAAGACTTCTATACAACTCGAAAGAATCAAATAAACATCCCAAAGCTCGATCGATACATTTAAAGAGCAAAAGATTTTTCAAGTTCTACTGAAAGCAACCAAAGATTAGTCCTACCCAATCAAGTCCGCGTAATCATGGATTCCTACTTGAAAATAAATAAAGGAATCAAATATATACCGCATTATATTGTTCACAACAGCCTTGCTGCATAATGAATTATATTAAAGACTAAAATTTATCAAAACATCATGTCTTATAATCTCTATATGTATGGTCATAACTTGTATGTGAAATGCCCAAGTTCTAAAATTCTAAAATATAGAAAACACCACTGAAAATAAAGGTGATTTTATTAATCCATAGGCATGCTTTCATGTTTTCGATTATTTTAGCCTCATCCAACTTGATAAAAGTGTCTCACAGTCAATAATAAACCGACCCTGCAAAATAAGGTAATTAAGTACACTTATATACATATCCAAACCATGTTGCATTAAGCTCTACGAAATTCTAACATAGGTAGTAAGCATACCGTCCCACCAATTCCCTTGTGATACACTCTGTGAGTTGTTTCCTTTGGGATCATATTCCTTCTTCTTGAATCATAGGCATTAAGGATTCAAATGGTAGTTATTTAATCCATCACATTTAACAATTAATGCAAATTAAAGTTTATTTTTCAAGTAAGAGGCTAACCTTAGGCATTGATTGTGCACTTCTTGGCTTGATATACATGTCCTCTTTTGAGCTATAGTAAACTGATGAAGACAATGGGGAAGGTGTTGATCTATCATGCAATGTTGTGTCACAGTTTGCACTATTAATCATATCATCCGCTGACAAAAAACTGAATATTATTTTTCATGTTTCAATATTACGCCTCTCTTTTTTATAGCAACACTTCAACAAACTACACCATTAAACCCTATTTCATGTAATTTGTTACAAAGAATCAAAATAGTGATAGTAATTCACTATCACTTTGACATATAAAACTTGTCAACACCAATTACACATTGAGGGGCGCCAATGAGGAGCAAACCCTAGCCCCCCCCCCCCCCTTCTCTTCTTTCAATCTCTTCTTTTCTCTCAACTACCACATCAACAATGAAGCCTTAGTTCCAAAAGAGTCATTCTTTTCTCTCAAACATGAAAAAAAGAATTACTTAGCAGGTGTTTTCAATTCATCCTTTATATTCCTTTCCTATCATTGTTTAGAGATTTAATTTTGTGTTCCACATCGGTATAACTTGTTGAATGGCGAAAATGTTTTTCTAGGATGCTAATTTTGGGCATCAACAGCTCTGATGACGCAATCACCATGCTACAAGAAGTGATTGATTGGATCTCCGTTCCGGGTTGGTCAAACTGATGGTTCTTCTAATTTTTCCCCTATGGATTCAAGTAATTCCTTTTAAAAGACGGGACAACTAGATTTTGTGTTATTTCCTTGTTGATGTATGGTGAAGCTAGTTCATATGTTTACTTTCTCTCGTAGTTTATTTTGAATATTTTTCTAGTCTTAATTATTGATCTAGTAGCAGGAACAACTATGCTAATAGAAGAGTCTGCCATCTTGGTAGAGTTAGTGAAGTGTTATGTTTTTTGGGGATTTTTCAGTTTCGTGTCTTATCTCATTGTCTATCTGGTTGCTTTTATAGTGGTTATTCTTATCATCAATAAATAAATTTGTTTGCTCTAATATATACGTAGTATATAATTTATAATAATTATAAAGTTGTACATATATCAATCAAACATGACTCATTTTGGGACATGACAGTAAAAAGAATGAAAACTGAAGAAAATACACTCTTTGTTTACAAATGTAGTTTCCAATGTAAAAAAACAATGGACCGAGTCATGCTGAGTTGACAATCACAAAAGAGAGTCAAAGTCTAGCATGAGGTCCACATATGGACCTTCGGTCTCATCTTGGGTGGGAGTGCATTCACCTTATTATTATTATTTTTTGCATTGCAACACAATTATAATGGACCCTATCACTTTGAAGAAAATTGGCCCACAAATCAAATAGACTCTTTCCATTGTGATGCCACATCATCTCCAATGCGCCGTAGTGTTGGAGATGCACTAAGTAGTAAACATAGATGATAATTATCTATTAAATTAACAACCTTCGATGAATCATTACAAATTTATTTGGTAATGTAAACAAGCCTAATATGAAAGAAGAGCATTGAAATCGCACGTTACAAATAGTAATTTACAAACATTAGAAATAATTCCGTAACTTATGATCATAAAATAGATGGTGGACAAAATGTAACTTATTGACTCTTAGTTACTAAAGATGTTCAAATTTTATATCGTAATGACCGTAAATATATTACATATACGCATATATAGTGTCTTTAGTTGCATTTTTGCCTATATATAAATTTAGTTTAGTAATATTAAGACATTTCAGTATTATTAATATTAATTGATGGGGTATATGGCTCAGGGACCTCCGGCCCACATACTCTTACTTCTCCTGCTCAAGCCTAATGTGCACACAAAGCCCTAATATTGCGGCCCAAGTGTGAAGAGGCCCATGATACACACCTGGGTGCCTTCGGCCCTATGGCCGAGGGCTCCGAAATCCACGGGGCAGCCAGATTTGGGCACACAAAGCTAATGGGAGAAAAACATAGAAAATAGGAGCCTTCGGCTCCTAGGCGCCCTCGGCATCTGGGCAGCCTTCGGCTACACAGAGCCTTCGGCAACAGCACGATCAACGAAGATTCCTTTTACAAACAGGCGCCCACCGCATTCAATGTGACGTCACGTCCAACCACCGCATTTAATGCGGTGCACATGCAGATGTCGGTGCCACCCCCGATTGAGGTGACCCTCGACCATCGGATGTTTGACACGTGTACTCCCCTAGCATTTATGGTTACTATAAATAGCCGTCCTTATTCTCCTTGTAAAGCATCTCGAGTTCATTTAATACATTTGACTCTCTCTCTCTTACTTGCTTGCTCTGACTTCTCTCTAGGGACCCCGCTATAACCCCTCGGATAAGCTACCCCCGGGTACGCTATCCATCATTAATATTTGTAAAATAATTTAGAAGAAACTTAAAACATTTCCAAAAATTAAAATGAACGGATGAAAAAAAGAATGACGGCACGATTCAGACGAAGTGATTAATCGTGAGAAGCGGTGTTAATTTTCCCACACCAGTGAAATATGAAGTAATAAAGTGTTATATTAAGAGGCCGTTTGGCAACACCGCTTTTTGGCTTATCAGCCAACCTTTTCACTAAACACGTATTTTTTGCTTTCGCGTGCTGAATTGTGTAATAAGCAGAACACGTAAGGTTGGAGTTACTTTTCTGGCTGTATTGGCTGAAGTTACTGTAGATTACCATTTTAGCTATTTTTACATATGATTTTTTCTTTATTTTATTAATAAAATATATTTTAAAAATTATTTTTTCTTAAATCAGCAGAATCAGCCAATGCAGCCACTTCAGCCAGGACTTCATAAATTTTAGCAGAATCAACCAAAACAGCCGATTTTCGTGCTACCAAACAGGCTCTAAGATTATGAGTTTTTCCTTCTATGAAGTTAACCTTTTAAGACGGAACCCCATAGAGGACCCACACCATGATTGTACCAATTGGAATCTGATATCATATTAAGAACTGAGTTTCTATCTTAAAAGGTTAATTTGATAAGAGAAGTAGCACATGATCTTCATATAACAATTTATTATTTCATATTTCACCGGTGTGGGACAATTAACAAATTGAGTTATGGAATTTGAGGAGTAAATGGTAAAAAAAATGAAGTGCAAACTACAACGTAACGATGTAGCAACGTAACATGCCTTGTGATTCTTTCTTCCATGCTTGAAATTAAATTCATATAACTGCTTGTCAAGACATTCCATGAGGTATGAAGATGAATTAGATGAGGGTCTCCTCACCTGTAAATCCAATAATAATCCATATATAGATTATACTACGTATATATTAATATATGCTTCACAATAAATTCAATCAAGATGATATATAGCTCTTAAACAGTATTCCTTAAATTGCATCAACGTCACGCTCTTTTATCCGGATATATAATTAATTAATACGGAGTTTTAGGATGTTTTCTTTTGGACTGAAATTTGCTGGTCTGGTCTGGTCTGGTCTGTTTAAGTCTGGTCTGGTCTGGTCTGGTCTGTTTAAGTCTGGTCTGGTCTGGTCTGAACTGGTCTGGTCTGGTCTGGTAAACGTCTGGTCTCTGTGTATTTTATAACTACGGAAGTCTGGTCTGGTCTGGTCTGGTCTGTTTAAGTCTGGTCTGGTCTGGTCTGGTCTGTTTAAGTCTGGTCTGGTCTGGTCTGGTCTGTTTAAGTCGGGTCTGGTCTGGTCTGGTCTGTTTAAGTCTGGTCTGGTCTGGTCTGGGACTGAAAACAGTCCAAAAGAAAACATCCTTGGTATAAACATCATGTACGATAATACAAAGTCTATTGGTACTCCATACTGTTGATCCAAGCATGATCGTCGTTCAAAACATGATACTCATATTTTGGAATTTCAAAACGTTTTTACTCCTATTTAGGGAATTCTCTCTATCATTATACAAGAATAAAATTAAGCATTAAATATTAATGGATTACTATGTTTTATATATTTTACTTCCTTTAAAGAATGTTTTATTTTACTTCTATTTCTATCAAACAGCATTAATCGTGTTCCCAACAAGGACGAAAGCTACCCAATGATATCGGGTGTTAATTAATTGACAGTTTAGCACTAATAACACATTTGCAGTTTGTAAATATAGGGTTTGTTTTAAAATTAACGTTTTGACAAGCTAATTTAAAAAAACCGATATGATTAAGGGTCAAAACAAAAAATTGCTTATCTAACTGAATAAAATTCACACATCTTAAAATCCCAAAGCTTAGATGTTTTTACTTGGACTGTTTTCAGTCTCAGATTAAGCTAGATTAAGCCAGACTTAGATAATTATAAAATACACATAGACATTTACCAGATCAAACAAGATAAATTAGGACTAGACCAAACCAAATGAGACCTTAAAACACCTTTAATACGCACAGAAACGTTATTAGCTAAGGATAAGCTCTCTGACGAATTTGTTAGGGACGTAACTTTAGTGCGTATGAATCTCTAAATTTGTTGAAATCTCCTTTGGAGAAATTATTATTTCGTATCGTTTTAGTTGATGAATACTAGTTGTACCCTGTACATAAATTGTACACACACTTCAGTTGCCTATATAGACAATTCGTTTCAAAAGGGTCAGAATCTCATATCAAAATGCTTATGTACATAGACAGTTTACAATTTGTGTACAAATTTGGGATATACGTAGTACCAAGCATGCCTCTTTAGTTGATAGACTCGAGTTCTCAAGGGATTGAATAGAACATCAAAAGCCAACACAATATAACTAATTAAAAAAAAGCGTGCAAACACATACAATGAATGAAAAATGTTAAGTTAATTCACAAGAGAAATAATTTGACTTACAAGAGGTGGGAAAAGTAAGGAGAAAATCCCAGGGGACTGGGATGAATCCTTAGGAGCAGAAAGATCTTCGGTTAGAGATGATGACGATGAACCGACTTGCTCCTTGCCAATTTCCATTGTTATGTTTAATTTGTTGGAGATAAAGATGAATTGGATGAATAAGAAGTGAGATTTGAATTGATTGAGAGAGAAAATTACAGGTTGGGGGATGCGTAGAATATTAAATCCGGAGATCGAAATAAAAGGTGACTGACTCATGCCGTCACCATACCATATCAGTCCCATAATTTAGACTAGGATTGGAACACCTCACATTTCACAAATACAAGTTATGTAAAATCCATAAATAGGAGTATAAAAACGTGGTTTCCTCTATGAATAGGAGTTGTTTAGTCCGTATAAAAGAATGACGGAATAAGAATAAAAACGAGGTTGTCAAATAGGAGTAGATGAGTTCTATTTTGAGAAAAGTTACACGCTATATGTACGATATTTTCTCTAATCTTAAATAAACACTATTGTTCAAATTTCTGCCCATGCAAAAAACCCATGTTCCCACCGGAGTTTCATGTGTACATTTTAGCATACGTTACTTTTATTCATGTCATCATTCTATGGTGGATTATCCAATTTTTAAGTGTTCAATGTTTTAACTAATAAAATTTTAAAGAAGAATAAATAGATTTTTATTAAATTACACATATATACTTGCATTATTTTTTAAATTTTGGGTGTTCATGTGAACACCTTGGAACACTACCACATCCGCCTTGACCGCCACACATGACTTTTTTGTTGGAAGTTAGAAACATTTGCGTATAACACTGATATAATTTTTCATTAAAGAGTTAATGTGTTAAAATGCAACATTATCAATAATTAATGTATCATTTATGTATCACATACAGATTTGTGTAGTTCAGATAAAAATAATAAAACTTTAAAAGTAACAAAGTTTTTGGTACACCCATAAAACTGACAATATTTAATGAAATGGACAAGTACGGAGTACAAGATACATAAATTTGCGGCATGTTTGATGTAAGGCTGATTGCACAAAAAGCAATTGTGATCTATTCACTCGTAAAAACTCCACTCCCACCCACTTTACACTTCGCTGGAGGAAAGCAAAAAGGAGTTTTTTTTCGAATTAATGTTAATTAATTAATTAATTACGAAAATAATGCTGGAAAAAAAAGTATTTACCGATCTACTGCTGGCCTTAACCACGGTCAGGAGTAAGTCTCCCAACGGTTGGGCGACTTATAAGTCGGCAAACGGTTTGGCGACTTATAAGTCGCCCAACCGTTGGACGACTTATAAGTCGCCAAACGGTTTGGCGACTTATAAGTCGTCCAACCGTTGGGCGACTTACCCCTGAAATATGGTTGAAGTAGCAAATCTGGAGGAGTAGCAATGTGGATATACTCCCATGACCAAATCTGGAGGAGTAGCAAAAATCCCCCAAGCTCTGTGCTCCCTCTCTGGCAGCTGCGACAAAGCTGTCTGTACAGATAAGCCAGGGTGGCACTACCCCAGCTGAACTGTGCTGCTACATCAAACCTCTCTAGCAAAGGCAAGTGCAACACCTGAACCTCATTTCCGCTCTTGTCAGCGAAAATGGAGGCTCCCATCATCATCAATATATAAGCCCGAGCATGCTGCTGGATCATCACCTCATCAGCGTCGGGAGGAAGCACCTGGAAGTGCTCCCTCAACCATGGCATCCTTAGAGATGACCCTTGAAGGTCAGTCCTAAGAACGAGGCGGATACCTAACAAACGCTCACACTCATCCATCCACTGTCGACAAGCAGTGCCTGTAACAGCTCTCCCATGAACCTCTAACCCGGTAAGTACAACAACATCTCCCAATGTCACTGTCACCTCTCCAACAGGGAGGTGAAATGAGTGTGTCTCCTGCCTCCAACGCTCAAGTAGAGCAGTGAGAAGCGCTCTATCTAGAGGCACAGTAGCCACTAATCTGTGAAGAGTATAAAAACCTGCAACACCAACATAGGCTAGTACTCTGTCGTCGACGTGCAAATGCGACAAACCCCGCAGGTGCTCGCGGCACCTATCCACCTGAACATCCATGCCAAGCCAAACATCCTCACTCCTGTGCGAGGCCTGCAATGTCAGGACTGAACGATCACTCGGCCCAGGATCCGCTGTCACCTCCATGCCTACAAACAAACAAAAATTGTATTAGTTCTTATTCCATAATATATTAATTTTTTTTAACATCCCTTTTTGAAATTATTATTTTTTCTTGCAATGAAAACATTAATTGTAATTGACTCTAAATAGAACCTTACCCAGCGGACCCCCCTCGTGTTTAGACGATCTCTTCGCACATGTGGCTCTATTATGGCCGGTTTGGTGGCATTTTCCACATCTAACCGTTCCTCGTGGATCTTCATCCATCTCATTCTTAATACGTGTCGACTTTGGTCTTCCTTTAGCCCGAAGCATGGATGGATCGTGCATGTTTTCGGGTCCATTGTAAGTAGGCCAATAATCACGATCAGGAATCGGTTTGAAGACTCTATGATAAGTGGCGGCGTATTGGTCAGATGAGAAAAAATTATCCACAAATGGAGCATAAGACAAACTACGCTGTCTACACACGGCTAACACATGGGAGCATGGAATCTTATATATCTCCATCTTTTTACAAGTGCAAGTTTTCCGTTGTAGATGGACAGTTTGTTTTCTCCCACCCTTTCCCAACGTTCGACCACCACAACCGATTTCCACCTGAAATATACCTCGGCCTAAATCAAATGGATTCCTCAATGTATATCTCAAGCGTCGACATATCCTCCATCTGAGTTATGCCCCACATATTTGTTATAGCTAGCTCATCAATGAGGGGCATAAGCATGTACTTTCCCCCGTTCATGGGAAATTTCATTTTCAAGCGCAAAGAACGACTAGGATGAATCATTGTGGCTGCATGTATTTTTTGAAGGATCTCCAGCATGCATGCGCCACGAGAAACCATTACAAAGTTGGTTCTACCACCTTGAATGCATATTTGCCCAGCATCCTCATAATAGTTCCCTCCCCAATGACATATTATTGGGAAGCTTGAGAAATCCATATTCTAATAACAATACATGTCCAACTTTCATGAGTACACATTAATATACACACTTTATACACATTCAAATTTTCAATAGAAAAAACTACCTACATTGTAATATACCCAAATGACAAAATGCACAATCAATTCACATTTCAATATCAAAATACCCAAATGTTGATATCTACATTCAAGTCTACATTTCAATACCCAAATCTAACAACATTCAAATCTACCCAAATCTCAAAATACACAATTATATTTACGAACAATTTCATATCAAAATTCAACAGTTCATACATATTCACATTACACAACAAATCAATTCACAAATGAATTCCTAATTTACAAAATCGAATTTTCAATATTCAAAACCCTAACATGAAAAATGAGATAAATTGGAGAGATTTACTTACCTAGAGTGTTGAAGATGATGGAGATGAAAGATTATTGGCAAGATGGAAAAGACCTCGCCGTCACCGGAGCTCGAGATTCACCGGAGATGGAGCTGCACCCGTCGCCTTTATCGCTTGCCTTCAGTTCGCCAGAGGTTGGTTTTTTATTTCTTCTGCGTTCTGTTCTGTGGCTTGGCCTTACCCGATAATTTTACTTAAGGGTAAGTCACCCAACGGTTGGGCGACTTATAAGTCGTCCAACGGTTTGGCGACTTACCCCGACCATGGTTAATCGGGCAGTATATTGGTAAATAGTTTTGACCCAACCCTATTTTCATAATTATTTAATTAATTAACATTAATACGGAAAAAATCTCAGCAAAAAGGAGTCACCTCATCAAATGATAATATGGGTCCCACTCAAAATGTAAATCTTAGTTTATATTTAAAGTGTTTTAACTTTTATATTTATACTTTAATTTTTATAAAAAATATATTAAAACTCTTAACTTTTTAAGACCATTCATATGACATCAATATCACATATATAAAGTAAAATGAAAAAAGTTGAAGTTTCAATTGATGAAAGATTTCAGATCTAAAATTTTTCCTAAATGGATTCAGGTACCAAAGTTAAGATTTCACAATTAAATTAATTTTTCATCTTTCAAATACTTTTATTTTAAAATAGCTCTGAAGTAAAAAAAAAAAAAAAGCTTCAAATTTATTTACAAAAAAAACGGAAAGAAATTATGTATAATAATAAATGTAAGATTTTAATTAAAAAAACTTTACCAAGTGAATATATTGATGGTGTTGAGTTAGAGTAAAAGTAAAGATTTATACATTTAAATTTTAAAAAAAATGTGTTGGGTGAATATATTGACGGTGCTGGGTTGTAGAGAAGAATGCTTTGACTGAGTGAATACGTATAAAGAGCTGTGAAATTTGATTTATTGACGGGATAGGGTTGCGGGCAGCCTAAGCGGCGATTGATTCGCACCAGTGAATATACGACGATTATGAAGTGTGCTTGATCTGGAGGAGTTGTTAGAATGTGATTCCAAACAAGGCTCCGGTTCAATAAATTAGGAGACCCGTCACGAAAAATAGGCCTTATATTAAATCAACACAATACCAAAAATCAACCTTAAAATCAACACAATACCAAAAAAAACTACAAACAAATGTGAGATTAAGAAATGATCACTTTTTCGAACTTGAAGAAATAAAATTAGTAACAAAATCTAAAATCATAAATGAACGAATGAAAATAGAATAAGAAAAAGTGATTTTTTTACCTTTGGTTGGATAACCTGAATAGTTGGATCATTTAGGCAAATAAAGTAATGAATTGTTTTCAAAAATAACTACCCTATATATATACACTATATAGATTATACAAAAAAATGGGCCTTATACAAATTAATGAATTGTTTTCAAAAATAACTACCCTCATCTAATTCCAAACTATGGAGTATATGCTTCGATCATTGTGTAGGCTAAGTTTTTACAGATCATAATTTAATGCTATTTCAAACTTATTATTTGTTTTATAGTTGAGGTTGTTTATTGTTAAAAGTTGAAATTCAAAGAAATTGTTGATGATGATATTGCATTATTATGCCCTTTGACGAGCATGCGCTTATGCTTCATTCCAAATTGATTATACCGGCACTAGCTACTTCATATCTAATGGCCGGGAACTTAAATGATCTTTTTCATAAGATTTTGTTGTCATATAATCAAAGGGAAATTTGTAATTTTAATCTTGTAACTTTTGGTTTTTATCGTTATTGGTCTTGTAAATTTAATCACTTACAAATTTGATCCTGTAGTTAATAAATATTTGCAATTTAAGGATTTTCCACCACAAAATACACTTTCCGGCAGAAAAATCCGACATCGGCGCCGGTATACTATCACCGGAAAGTGTATTTGTCAGGGGATCAAAAATATTAATTAGTTACATGATTAAATTTACAAGTGAGTAAAGTTGCGAGACTAATAATGAAAATGACCGAAAGTTATGGGACGAAAATTGCAAATTTCCCTATAATCAGATTTACGAACTTTAAATTATTATTAGTTTAATACTACCTCCATCCTGATGGACTTTGTCAAGTTCAAAGTAGATGAGAAATAAGAAAAGTAAAAAATGTGTTATTGAGATTCATGCAGAAGAGAAAGAATTGAAAAGAACCACAAATTAGTTGTTTTCATTGGAAGTGAAAAAAAATTTTGGGACAACTAAAAAGGACAGTTGACAAAGTCTAATGGTCGGAGGAAGTAATTTTTATGCATGTGATAAGACTTTCACCTTTTTAATTTTTAAATATTATAGGTTTGTGATTGTTATTGAACGTTAGTGATGTAAGAATAATATAAAAAGTAATACTGTTATGGAGAATTCTTATACTCCGTAGTATATATTTTGAAATCATTTTTAACAAGCATGATCTTTATTCTTTAATATTGATTGTTTTACATTTCATTTGTTTGATATATCATATATTAGGAGCTGGTCGTAAATTCATGCCTATTTTTGGTCTTTCGGGTCGCTTATCCAGGGATACGTAATCCCAAAAATTTACAGAATTGGCAAAGAATGACTTGAAGGGCCAAAAGCTGCAAAAAAAATCCATAAAAGTGCATTACAAATTTAGAAGTTGGAGGAATATCAGCGCTGAGGACCAAAGCGAAAATGACATAATAGTGAAAAGGCCAACAGTTAATCATTTTCAAAGAAAAATTGCCAAATCCATCATTCACCATATAATTGGCATTCATAGACACCTGATGATTGATGAATGATGATGCCTGGTAGAACTGTAGAATGGAAAAGAGTTTAGGTTCATGTATGGGACACTGCGGGACCAAGAAAGGTACCGAGTGCGATCACGAGTGCGTACTAGAAAGAATTGCGGGTGCATTCCTTGTTAATAGCATAACCAACAAGAAAACCTATGATAATTTCCAAAGGTGGCTCCAATGCAAGAACTTAGAGACCATGCAGGAAACATGATAGTTGGAAACAAGTCAGACCAAACCACCTACGAGCAGTCTCGGCCTTCGAGGGAGGGTGGTCAAGCTTAGCTGAAAAGGAAGGGCTCTCGTTTCTCGAGACATCGGCTCTGGAAGCACATAATGTAGAAAAAGGTTTTCCAAACCATTTCGTTAGCAACTTATCACATAATCAGCAAGAAGGCATTAGATGCAGATGAAGCATAAAAAATAGCTGCTGCAGTTCTAAGTAAAGCTACCACTCCTCTGAGAATGTAAGAGAGGCTAATGTTCAACCTGAGTGACTTGAATGAATTGTTGTTCTGGAGGGAAATATGGGTTATTTTAGCAAGCTTGCAAGTTACATCATTTTTTTTAGGTGGTGGATCCTCAGTCACTCATTTTTCTTCTCTTGGAACAAGAGAGGTTAGTTTGTAGCATACTTTTTCTACTAAATTGTTGCAAGAGAACTGGTGGATGCTTATTGATTACTAGGTTTGGAAGATTTTCTCATCCTGAAATGTCAACTCTTTTGTTAGATAAGTGGACTAATAGTAGCCTTATTGGCAGTTTATATGGCAAGGAACAAAATGTGGCAATTTTAGTTTAATTGATTTGCAGAGGTTGCTTATATTTTTCATTACAAGTCTTACCTTTTTATGAGCCTCTGATACTCCTAATGTGAGATATCATCTTATATTTTAGCCTTTCTTTTTTATTTGGATAATTCTAGAGCTTCTAGGTTGGGTGAATTATTGTGGCAACCATATGAATTTGTTATTAGTTTAACGTCTACTGTTAAGAATGTATGCTTTAACCCATACTTTATGTCAATTCGTTTCATTCTGATTTCATTTAGTTAACTTTTATTAGAACATTAATTTATGTCATCTCATTATCATTTCATTAATGTATACTTGTACATCTTGAAGTTATGAACACAAAACATCACCTAACCATACCTAAGAAAAAGGTTCTATCTCTATGTTCGTATGACGGATATCGAATGTTCTTTGAAGAAACTCTCTAACCCTATGAATCAATTCAATAGGATTCACTTCGGGCTCAACCACGACATGACATGAACAAACACTTCTCCCAACTGTGATGGACCAAACATGCAGGTCATGAACATCATGCACTCCCCTTATGCCTTCCAGCCCGTTCTTCACAAGGGTAATATCAACATCCTTAGGCGTCCTCTCCATTAAGATTGTGAATATTTCTCTGAGCATTGGTCCAGTGGCCTTCAGAGCAACAACTGAGAAAACAAGCGTGCAAATCGGGTCAACGAGAAACCACTTTGGCTTCCACCACATCACAGCTCCACTAATCATCACCCCAGCAGATTGTATCAAATCAACAATGGCATGCAAGTAAGCCCCTTCAACATTTATGTTTGAAGTCTCCTTTTGTCTACACGATGGAGATGGCATCACTACCATACTGCTCTCTGGAAAAAGTTCTTCCAGTTCATGATTTTGCTCTTCTAGAGTATCAGAATGATGATGGTGGTGGTGGTGGTGATGATGTGAATGTGAATGGTCATGCCCAAGCCACAAAACCAAGACTAAGTTAATTATAAAACCAAAAGCAGCCGTTTCGAACATGATAATCCCATTGACTTCAACACTTTTGTGGAGAAATTTCTCAACTGCTTGGTATATCAAGGTCCCAGAAATGGCCCATATTAATTGTATAGATACAAGGGCACCTAAGACTTCCAACCGGTGGAATCCATAGGAGTATTCAGAAGTGACCTCCCATCCAGAAACCCAAACTGTTAAAAGGGAGATGCAGATTCCCGCAATGTCAATTAGTAAGTGACCTGCATCGGTTAAAACAGCAAGGCTGTTTGCCTTTATGCCTCCAGCGATCTCCACAACCATGGCTGCTGCATAAAAGATTATGAGCCCACACAGCTTAGTGGTGGACTTTGACCGATTTCTTGAATCTGCCACTTTGTGTTCTTGTTGCGAGAACGGACAAATGGTACTGCAAGAAAACTTCTGCTGCATTGGGATGACATCAACCATCTCAGCTTCATGTTGTCGCAATGCTCTAGACTCAGAATCCTCCAGGTGTTGCTCCATCTGCATTGATTAAAATGATTACTATAAGTAAGTTTGCTAGTTGCAGCACAAACTCATACTCATGCTGTCATTTTAAGGAAAAAACTGTGACATTTAGGGAAATCATTATTTTTTCGGAAATTGACCAATATAACCTTTTTATATCCATATATAGAATATTACAAGCAAAAGTGAAATATTAGAGGATATTCTAGTCATTCTACGAAGTTTATTGAATTGTTATATCACTTGTTCTAAACACCCCAACAACATGAAAACTGGAATATCATAGCATTTGTATTCGTATTTGAAAACTATTCAAATAAAAAACATATTTGTATTCGAATTCTACTAACTCGAATTCGAATCCCCATTTTCGAATTTGAATCACGAATCAAATCAAAATGGACATGCCAGATGACGAGTTGTGAGCTCGGCCTCGGCCCACAGAGACATTTCAACGTGATGAATTGAGCACATCACATAGAACAAACTGTAGAGTATCCTCCATCCAATTAGTTGTACCAAAAAAAAAGCATTACCACTCTCTCATACAAAATTAAAGTGAAGAGCTTAAAGCCAATAAAGACTAGGGAGAACAAAATGTTGAGTATCCTCCACTCCATTAATATCATCTATAACAAGTTTTTTCAAAAGGTGTGTAGGCTTTGTTTGGGAACCTTCAATTTTAATTAGGAAATGATATGTTTTTTTCTTTTTCCAAAATCAACTTTTTCTCATAGGTTCTTATAACTGGAAAATTTTGAACTTTGTGTCTATTTTTAATACTTTTAAAAAAAAAATTAGAGCCTATTTAGTGAGCCCTATTTTCGTCTTAATTAGGAACTGATATGTTTTTTCTCATATAAGTAAGGTTGGAGTTGTTTTTCTTCTTGGATTAACATAAAGGACTAGTTTAGCTATTTTCATACGATTTTGGTTTAATTTATTAAAAAAAATTAAATATATGTTTTCCATAATTCAACAGATTCGGCCAATTCAGCTAGAACTAGTCAATTTCATAAATTTCAGAAGAATTAGTCGATTCAACCAATTTCAATGCAATGTTACCAAACGGGCTCTTAAACCTCTTATTAAATTAAAACAGCTCTTTTTTATAGGTTCTTCTACCATTTTAATTAGATTTTCTAAATTACCAGACAAAAATCGACTTTAGTTATAATACGTAATTATGAGAATAATAATCTGATTGTTCATATAATCAATAAATAAAATAATCTTACTACCAAACAAGCTCTTAATTATTCACAGGAACATTTAAATAAAAGATTCTTAATATCGTAATCAATAAAAAACCAAAAAGATAAATGAATCTGCTGCAGTAAAGCTATTTATAAAATGGACCAGAGTTGTTGGCATTTATAAAATGGACCTAAAATAAAAAAAACATTTTTTAAGCGTCCGTCGGAAAACCAATCTTCATGATATCCTTCTTCGAAACAAAAAAAAAACATAAATACCCAAACAATTAAGAATTGAGAATTGAAATATTCCATTTCTAATATGAAAATTTGATAAGATGACAAGAAAAGGGTACAAACAAACGATTAATATGAAGAAATTTACCTGGGAATGACGGGCAGAAGGAAATGCAGATGATAGGCCGGAGGAAGGCCGGAGGTTAGGTCTCCCAACGGCGGGCGTCGAAGAACATTTGTGTATATATATTTACAGAGCCAACCTTTGCACTGCTAAGAAGAGCATCCAATCCCGGAAAATAGTCAAATACATATGGCTATTACCACCCGAGGAATAGCATGAATATGTCACACATATTGTGTGATGGGTTTTGATTTGTTCATCCAAAATAGCACTATATTCAGTTAGCTGCATTTGTGGGATTCTTGGTTTGGCATTTTGGCCTGATTTGTTTAAAATTATTTTGATTAAATATTTTGATAATTACAAAATACACATATACTCCGTAATAGACATATATATCATGAGGTCATAACCGTTCACACCAAATATCCTCTAATATTACTAAATTACAGTTCGTGGGTAGAAATATAATTTAGAAAAAATGAGATGTATTACGAGTCAGTTTGGTGATTATATTTTTCGGCTTATCAGGTCTATCAGCTAACTTTTTAACCAAATATGTAATTTAGTTAATTATATGTATTCCTTTGTACGGAATTTTATCATTTCAGGACCCGAAAATTGTGGAATACATAGTGGAGTATACTGTAAGTACTGTACACACATTTATATAATTCATTTGGTAACACCAAAATTTGTTATATCAATTGAATATGTTGAAATTTGTGTAGTTGTGATTGTAATTACTAAATAAAAACTATATTAAAAGATAGCTAAAATATCTATCTTTCGTCACGTCAATTACAGATGTTACTCCAATATTACTTATGTTGATTGTAACATAAGTCAGGGGGCAAAGTCAAATATTTTGTGTTTGAGATGTCTCTGAAATTTCATTTTCGTTTCTTTTAAAAGGAATAATTGCTTGATTGACATTTGCATCCTTTACTCAATCAATAACAACTACGAGTAAGAAATTTCATTTCTTATGGAGCGTGTCAACTCAAAATATATGAAATAGTGGTGCAACCAGAGAGACCGTGAGGCCGGTACCCCCACCCCCCACCCCCACAAAAACTGCACACATACATATAAGTAAAAATACTTATAGCTTAAAGAATAGGGAGTACTTTAATATGAACTTCAGCCCCCTTAGAGCAACCGCAATGCAGGGAGTCTAAGATTCACATCAATGACCAGAGTTGTTGGCATTTATAAGTGTAAGTGTAGAAACTCCACATCAATGATTTAGACACTCTCGGTTTGTTTTTGATTCCAATGAAGGGAGTTTTACGTTTTCTCTTGATGAGCTGGCAATATTTTCTTACACACTGTGCAAAGCTAAGTCTAAGTGTAGAAAGTCCATAAGACTTGCCGTGTGGCATAAAATTCATCTAGAAAAGTTGTGGGTCTTTGAAAAATTATAGGGAAACATCAAATTAATTACTGCCGATTACCACACCCACTCAAATTAAGCCACATGGATAATTAACTTGACTCATAGACGGTATGCGTTGGGGGATTTTTTTAATAACTAAAAGTCTCCCTAGTCCACCTTGCATCATGTAGATTAGAAATCCATTTAATTAATTGACAAATGGCATATTTCACATGCACCAGACAAAGCCGCAATGCGGATGCTCTTAAGCCACTTACTTCTAAGAATATTTTTAATTGAAATTAATTTTTTTGTCTGATCCAAATTGGTATAGTCTAGTCTAAAGTGGTATATGTATATTTTATAAATGGTCTTATCTGGTTTATTTATATCTAATCAAGTATAATTTGTGACTGAAATTCGTCTAATTAAAAACATCGTAAGTTTAAGACCCCACCTCTGAGAAGCACAACATTTAAGATACTAAAAAAAGGAGCATTATGGTGTTTCAAGATATTATTATAATTTGACTAAAAACTCAATTCAAATACTAAGGCTCTGTTTGCAAGTGATTGTGCTCAAATAAAAGCACTTTTTGGGAAAAAGTGATTAGTAGTAAAAGTTGATAGTGTTTGATAAAAATAAGTGTTTTTTGTGTAATAGAAAAAGTAAAAAGTAGATTCTACACAAAAATCGAGAAAGTAAAAGTTGGTATTTAAAATAAGTGTTTTTTCTTAAAAAAAGGAAGAAGCCAAAAGCACTTAAATTAATTGTTTGCAAACAAAGCCTAACTCTATCTCTCGAAAAAATGTCTAAAGACAATTGCATACTAATTGTATGATACGTATTACTACGTATATATTAAAAAATATGTACAATTAATTAAATTACTACCCATGAACAGTAATTTAGTAATGTTGGAGGATATTCCCATTAACTAGTGTGTGAAAAAATACCACAAATTTTATGGATAACTAATTTACTAGTCCAGGACACAATAACAAATTGTTGTAATATTTTTTTTTAAGGAATGGATTTAATTAGCATTAGTCAAATCGTTCGTTAAAGCGGATACAATGAAAGAATGAGGAGAATAAAACAAATATTGTGAATCTGGCAACGAACAAGCCGCCCTAGCTAGCAAGTGAGCAGGCTTATTCGCTGACCGCTTTACATGACTAAAAGAAATGCTCGAATAGTAATTTGTCAAATCATTGATGTCTTCTCTCAGTAAACCCACCGCAGAATAGCTTGGTCCGTTTAAGATTTCTGATATCGCTCTTGCAGAATCTGATTCAACCTCGACCGATATACCTCCGAAGTCCTTGAGCCAGCTCAATGCTTCTCGAATGCCTACCAACTCTGCCACCAACGGCGTTGAGCTCCCCGACCACTTTCTTGCTACACTTGCAATGAATTCGCCTCCGTGATCCCGGAGACACCAACCAAAGCCGTCCCTGTCCGCCCTGATAGCTGCGTCGACGTTTAGTTTCTAGACGCCTGGATCAGGTCTTCTACACGAAGCTCTGCTCATCCTACCAACCTGTTGTCTTCTTCCCTCAGTAGATCTCGCTTGCGCCTGCTTCCAGCCATCAACCAAAGCTCTGGCCCGGTTTATTACCTTTTGCAGCAACGAGCTCTTTCCCTCTCAAACACGCAGATTGCGTTCATTCCAAAGTGCCTAGCAGCCCCACATTAATACCTCCAAATTTTCTTGTTTCTTCCGCCAGAATTCGAAGTTAACCTGTTCAGAAAAAGGAATATTGTCCCTGGAAGACCACTGCCAGCAAAGATCCGTCCACATGTCTTGAGCAACAGTACATTGCCAAAAGATATGCTCCAGAGATTCCAAAGTTGCGTCGCATAGTCCATATTGCCCCGGACAGTCCACTCTTCGAACCTGCAAATTTTTCCTCAAAGGAAGGCACCCGCTACAGACCTGCCAAAAAAGCATTTTAATTTTAGGTGGAAGTTTAACCTTCCACATATCAGTCCACTCCATACTCAACTGCCCACCATACTCCCCCACCATACTTCGGTAACAACTTCACACCGAAAAACTACCACTCTCCTCTCATCTCCAACATGACGAATCCTTAATCGGATTCCTACTCAGCGGTATTCCTCGTATGATAGCCACATCTCTGGCTCCAAAAATGTCTGCTATCACATCCAAGTCCCATTCCCGTTTATTAGTAACAAATAAGTTAGCCACTACGGCCTCATCCAAGCCATCAACCTTCTCCGTTATGACCCTCGGGTTTCCCATGTCCGGTAGCCACGGTTCCTCCAAAATATTTATGAAGTGTCCACCCCCCACTCTCCAATAGTACCCTTCTCGAATGATATTCTGAGTATGAATCAGAATCTGCCAAATAAAAGACGGGTTACTCCCTGGTTTAGCTTTAAGAAAGACTTCTTTTGGGAAATATCTCGCTTTAAACACTCGACCCACCAAAGACTCAGGATTCATAAAGATTCTCCATGCTTGCTTTGACAACATAGCTAAATTAAAATCCCGGAGCCTTTTAAAACTCAATCCACCGGCAATTTTTGGAATGCAAAGAGAGGCCCAATCCTTCCAATGAATCCCTCTTCGTGTCTTGCCCTTCCACCAGTACACATTCATAATATTTTCAATTTCACGGCAAAGGTCAACAGGCAGAAGAAAAACATTCATAGAGTAAGTAGACATAGCCTGAATCATTGCTTTTAAGAGCACCTCCCTTCCCGCTTTAGATAAGAATTTATTATTCCAATTATTAATATGCGTAATCACTCTCTGCCTGATATAACCTAAAATGTTATTCTTATTCCTCCCACCACGGCACGCAACCCCAGATATTTCTCATCCTCCCCTAACAACCCGACTCCAAGAAGTTCAATCAAACCCTCCTGATAATTGGCATCAACATTGGTACTAAAGAATACCTTTGATTTATTATAATTAATTATCTGTCCTGGAGCCTTTTCGTAATCAGCCAGAGTCTCCTTGATTAATGAAGCTTCATCATGAGATGCTCTGAAAAGAGTAAATTGTCGTCTGCAAAAAAAACAAATGAGAAATCATAGGAGCCCCACGGGTAATAGAGACCCCATGCAAATGACCCATAGATTCATATTTACGAAGTAAGGCGCTGAGCCCTTCTGCCACGATCAATTTCTGCCACGATCAAGAACAGATAAGGAGATAAAGGGTCTTCCTGACAGATGTATTGGAAGTTGGTGAAAAAATCTCCTTCTGTGGGGAATATGGTTTTGACTCATTCAAAATTCAAACAAAATCTTTTAAATTTGCAGTGAAAAATAGAGATTTGGTCCTCTTGGAAATCAAAGGGTCTCTACTGTACAAGATTCACTTCAAACTTGAACTTGCTTCCCAAATCATCCGGTTCATCTTACAAATCAAAAATCCTGACCAGTCAAATTTTGAGAGTAAAAAGTGATTTGGAGATATCACGATTTCCATGGAATTTAACAGAGTAGGGTGCTATGTGAAAATTGCTAAAAAAAATAAAGGGGGCTCCATTCAGATACCCATGAGACCACATAACTCGAGCCTGCTTAAATTCCTTAACGTGTTTTCTAATTTTGTAGGGTTCTCAGAGACACAGCAAGACGACTCTGTCTCTCTTCAACACGGGAGCAAGTTAGAACCCGAGGAACCCACGTTCATCTCCAAACTGATTTTCCATTATCAAATCCAGGCAGTAGGTACTGAGAAACAACAGGTCTTCTTTTGTGAGAAACAACCTCAGTTGCCGCTAATCCAGGCTTACTCAGGCGCATCTGATGATTTTAATTATTCAGATGACTCCATCTTCACAGATGACTTCTTGGGGCATGCAACTGAAAGTGATCGCCGTCCTCCTATTTCATACCAAGAAGAAATCAGGAAGTCCAAATTTAATAAGGAAATTTGCCGCAAAGCCAATTTCGTAACCTCAAATAACTGTCTGCCGACTGAAAACCTGAACACACAACTGAAAATTTACAGGAAAAATTAGAAGAACAAAAGGCACCATAGCATGAGAACAAGATCTCAATCCAGAGACTTTCCATGGGACTGACTTTGTATTTAATTTCCTCACATTTCCCTTTTTGTACCGCTTTTCCTCTTTCCTTTTTGTACTGCTTTTCCTTTTTCCTTTATCGCATTGTACTATTTTTCTTTTATCAATAAAATTTCTCTTTTCTTAAAAAAGAAGGGTCTTCCTGACAAAATTCCCTACCCAGAGTCAACGGCTTAATCATTCCATCATCAAAATGAATGGAATAGGTAGCATAAGTAACACACTCCATGATTAGCTCTATCTATCTTTCATTAAAACCCAAATTTCTCAACATCCCTTCCAGGAAAGGCCACTCAAACCGATCGTAGGCCTTACTCATGTCCAGCTTAAGGCCCACCAGCTAGACGCAACTTTCCGTGACGCTTACATTTCAAATTATGCTGAGACTCAAAAGCAAGCATAATATTGTCTACAATACAGCGACCCGGGATGAAAGCACTTGTTGTTCAGAAATGCACAAGTGTAGGATTTTTTTCATGCGGTTAGCAAGCGTCTTAGAGAAAATCTTATAAATACATTACACAGAGCAATCGGCCTCCAATCGCTATGATATTCATGTAATTTCCAATTGTATGTTTGTATTCTTAACTAGTTTCTATTAGTTCTAGTTGTGGAAATGACACACTTATTGTGTAATACTTTATTTTCATAATTATTTGTAATTTGTTTATATTAGGACTTTTCAGAGCTAAATAGGTCAAAGATCATCCAAGGGATCAAGATTGGACCTTAAAAGATCAAGGAAAGTGAAAGGAGACAAGAAAGATTTCGATTTGGAAAAAATACTCATGTACCCGGTTGGGTATTGCTTATACCCAATCAGGTAATTGCTTGATTCGACTGTCCAAATCTAATCCGAGAACAAATGATCGTGGGAGCAAATTTTCATTAAGATTTGTCACATATTTGATCGGGTATGCCGACTTACCCGATCGGGTATGCCTAGAAAAGTAACTTTCTGGGCAATTTCCTGTTGGAAAAATGTGTGAAAAATTGCATTAAATGGCTATTTTGGGGCAATTTTTTGAGTGGGGTCCACTTCCGATTTGGGTCGGGTCAAAGTGGTTTCGGATTGTCCTTGTTAAGGGCTACAATTCGATATATGGTACGCTCAAAACGGATAACGGGTGAATGAGAAATCGCTTTTCGAAGTTTACCCGTTAGAAGGGAAAAAGGATGGGTTTCTAGTGTGTTAATTTCCCACATCGGAAAACCCAAGGGATTTGCAACCCTTTATAAAGGGACTCCCCCCTTATGGAGTTAAGATTCCTAAGGGTAAAGGCTCTCTCCACGCGCGCAGGGGGGGGGTGCAAATCAAATCCCGATTCGGAGAAGAAAAACCGCGACTTGCGGGCGACCTGCGGACACGAATGTCGTCCAAAAATCTATCTCTCAAGAGATACGATTAATTTTTGTTTTCTTCCCGAAACGTTTAATTTTTTCCCAGCGGCAGAAGTGCTCTCGGACAGAAGCCTACGGATCAGAACACCTCGTTGGTGTTCTGATGGCAGAACCCCTGGGGTATTCTGATGACCGCGCATCAGAACTGCTCCAGTTCTGATGGCCTTCGGGCAGAGTTGCTCCGGTTCTGATGACCGCACATCAGAACTGCTCCAGTTCTGATGGCCTTCAGGCAGAACTACGCGGAGGTCTTCTGTCGCGCTTCTGAAACGTTACAACAATTAATGCCCAACGTTTATATCTTTTAATGCAGTGTTAAATGGATAGTTCATGGACGATTCAATGCCCAACGGACTGGTCATTGATGTCCAACGTTCAGGTCCATTAATTCATCATTTACACACAACAAATCCTCCTATATAATGGCTGGCAGGTGGTTTGCAACAATACACGAATTTAGACACTCCATTCACGTTTTGCACCTCAAAAACACACTGCTAGCATTCCGGAAATTTCCTTCTGTGTTCAGTCTTTGTTCTCGTTCGCTGGAACTTTTGTTTGAGTGCTCAAACACTAGTTCGTTGTCATCGTATCCTGGGAAACTATTGTTGCAACGCTCCTAGCACCGTGGGAGGTAACAAATACGTTTTAAGGACATCGTGCGTAGCACGAGCTTTGACAAATTCTGCTCCATCTCTTTTCTTGTTTTTCTTTCGTCATTTTAATTAATTAATTTATTTTAATTAATTTTCTTTATTTTCCGAAACACACCCAACAATCTTAAAACGTATTTTGTTGCTAGGTTTGTATCATACGGATACAATCTTCAACTGTAGTTTGTCACTTCTGTGAACGAACTTAAATCTCTTTTGTGTTTTCGGAAAAACGTTAAGAAAACGAAAATGACTTCTCAAGAAAACGAGATTGGTGTTGGGCAGAATGTTCTGAACGACAATCACTCTGAAAGCGGAGCTTCGGTGAACAATAGTTCACAACGCGGAACATCTGCTTTGAACCAAAGGGTTATCCCTATGGTTACCGTGCCAAGCAACTCTGTGGAGAAACCTGAAAAATTTAATGGGTTAAACTTCAAGAGGTGGCAGCAAAAGATGCTCTTCTATCTCACTACTCTCGGTCTTGCACGTTTCTTGACCGAGGACGCACCGGTTGTAACCGGGGGTGAGGTGGATGCGCAATCTTTCAACGCGGTTGAAGCTTGGAAGCATTCTGACTTCCTATGCCGAAACTACGTGTTGAACGGGCTGCACGATGCTTTGTACGACGTTTATAGCAAATTAGCTACGGCTAAAGAGCTATGGAATGCTTTGGACCACAAATATAAAAGCGAGGATGCCGGCGCAAAGAAATTTGTTGTTGGTCGATTCCTTGATTTTAAAATGGTGGATTCGAAGACGGTCTTGAGTCAAGTTGAGGAGATGCAAATGATCTTCAACGAAATTCGAGATGAAGGAATGACAGTTAGTGAGTCGTTCCAAGTGGCGTCAATTATTCATTTATTGCCGCCGGCTTGGAAGGATTTCAAGAACTACCTTAAGCATAAGCGAAAGGAAATGAACTTGGAACAATTGATCCTCCGTCTGCGGATTGAAGAGGATAACCGGAAGAATGATGGGAAACTCCCAATCGTTCATGGCGCCAAGGCCAACGTGGTGGAGCATGCAAAAAGCTCCAAAAATAAAAATAATGGGAAGAGCAAGCTCGGTCCCAAGGGAGGCGTTTCCAAGACAAAGTTCAACGGAAAATGCTTCAATTGCAATAAAAATGGACACAAGTCCTCGGATTGCAAGGCACCAAAGAGGAAGAAAGATTCTCACGTCAACTTGGTGCAAGGTGGGCAAAAGGATGAAGACATCATCCTAGCGGCTGTGGTTACGGAAGTCAACCTCGTTGGATCCAATTCCAAGGAGTGGTTTGTGGACACCGGTGCTACCCGGCATATTTGCTCAAACCGGGAGTTATTCACTACTTTTGAGCCATCAAATGGTGAGAAGGTGTGGATGGGAAACTCGGCTCATTCCGCAGTTGAAGGCGTGGGCAAGGTGGTCCTGAAGATGACTTCGGGCAAAGAGCTGACTCTTAACCAAGTGCTGTTCGTTCCGGAGATACGCAAAAACCTGATTTCCGGTTCGTTGTTGAACAAGCATGGCTTTCGTATGGTTTTTGAGTCGGACAAATTGGTTTTGTCCAAGTCGGGAATGTATGTGGGCAAGGGGTATGCATGTGACGGGCTGTTTAAGCTCAATGTAACGACTATTATTATTAATAATAATACAATCCCTTCTGCTTACTTGCTTGAGTCTTCCAATGTGTGGCATGGTAGACTAGGACATGTTAATTTTAATTCTATACGTAGATTAATTAACATGGAACACATTCCTAAATTCACAATTGATGTGAAGCACAAATGTGATATTTGTGTTGAGGCAAAACTAACGAAAACGTCTTTCAAATCGGTTGAAAGAAAAACGGAACCACTAGAATTAATTCATAGTGACGTTTGTGATTTTAAATCAATACAAACACGTGGCGGTAATAAATATTTTATTACTTTTATCGATGATAGCACTCGCTATAGCTATGTTTATTTGTTGAAAAATAAACACGAAGCAATCGATAAATTCATTCTTTATAAGAATGAAGTGGAAAACCAACTTAATCGACGGATTAAAACGGTTAGAAGTGATCGAGGTGGTGAGTATGAAGCACCAATTGGTGACTTTTGCGCTAGTGTGGGTATAGTACACGAACGTACCGCACCCTATTCACCTCAATCAAACGGTGTTGCCGAACGAAAGAATCGCACATTGAAAGATATGATGAATGCGATGCTAGTAAGTTCGGGCTTGCCACAAAATATGTGGGGCGAAGCAATCTTGACAAGCAATTACCTTTTAAATAAGGTTCCCCGGAAAAAATATGATAAAACTCCGTACGAGTTGTGGAAAGGCAGACGGCCTTCCTATCAATATTTAAAAGTGTGGGGGTGTCTTGCTAAGGTGCTTGTACCAACACCTAAGAAAATAAAAATAGGTCCAAAAACGGTGGATTGTATTTTTATTGGATATGCACAAAATAGTAGTGCTTATCGGTTTTTAGTGTACGATTCGAATAATCCGGATGTACATAAAAACACAATAATTGAGTCAAGGAATGCATCATTCTTTGAAGACGTATTTCCATGCAAGTCCAACGATGGACCTAGCACGTCAAAACGCACGTTTGACGTAGCTATGGAAAATACTAGCGAGGGATCCGGTGAAGAACCCGAACCCCGACGTAGCAAACGTGCTAGAGTTGAAAAATCCTTCAGACCGGATTTTCTCACATACTTGGTAGAATTCGATTCGAATATTCTAACTTGTATGGTAGAAAATGAACCGGATTTTCTAACATGTTTGGTAGAAAATGAGCCACGGACTTATACGGAAGCCGTAACGTCTACCGAAGGACCTATGTGGAAAGAAGCCATCAAAAGTGAGGTGGATTCTATCCTAAAAAATCACACATGGGAATTGGTTGATCTTCCTCCGGGATGTAAACCTTTGGGATCCAAGTGGATTTTTAAACGTAAAATGAAACCTGACGGTTCCATTGATAAGTATAAGGCCAGACTTGTAATCAAGGGATACAAGCAATGTGAGGGCCATGATTACTTTGACACGTATTCTCCTGTGACGAGAATAAATTCCATTAGGATGATACTAGCAATTGCCGCTTTGCGGAATTTGGAAGTTCATCAAATGGACGTAAAAACTGCTTTTCTAAACGGCGATATAGACGAAGAAATCTATATGGAACAGCCTGAGGGTTTTCGTGTTCCTGGCCAAGAAAGGAAAGTTTGTAAATTAATTAAATCATTGTACGGATTGAAACAAGCCCCTAAACAGTGGCACGAAAAGTTCGATCATGCAATGTTAATTAATGGGTTTAAAATAAACGAAAGTGACAAATGCGTCTATGTGAAGAGCACGGTAGACGGTTATGTCATTTTATGTTTATACGTGGATGATATACTCATCGTGGGTAGCAATAATCTAATGATTAATTCTACCAAAAACATGTTAAATTCTAAATTTGACATGAAGGATATGGGGCTGGCCGATTTAATCCTTGGGATTAAAATAATTAGAGGACCTGACGGTCTGACGCTAAGCCAATCCCATTACGTTGATAAAATCCTTACTAAATTTAATAAGGATGATTATCAAGAGGCAAGGACGCCATTAGATAAAAACGTACACCTGACCAAAAATCGTGGAGAGTGTATTTCTCAAGTAGAATACGCTAGGATTATTGGCAGTTTAATGTATCTAATGAGTTGTACCAGGCCTGATATTGCCTTTGTGGTTAGTAAGCTTAGTAGATATACTAGCAACCCCGGTGACGAACACTGGAAGGCAATAGTAAGGGTTTTGAGGTATTTGCGAAAAACCCAAAACCTTGGACTGCACTATGGACGATATCCAGCTGTACTTGAAGGGTATAGCGACGCTAGTTGGATATCTGACATTAAGGGCTCAAAGTCCACAAGTGGATACGTTTTCACTTTGGGAGGTGCAGCCGTGTCGTGGAAATCCTCGAAACAAACGTTAATAGCTAGATCCACGATGGAATCTGAGCTAATAGCCTTGGATAAGTGCACTGAAGAGGCTGAATGGCTACGCCATTTTCTCGAGGATATTCCAAGTTGGGAGAAGCCTGTCCCTCCAATATGCATACATTGCGATTGTCAAGCGGCAATTGGAAGGGCACAGAGCAATCTCTATAATGGTAAGTCTAGACACGTCCGTCGTAGACATAATACCATTAAACAACTTCTCACAACGGGTGTTATCACTGTTGACTACGTGAAGTCAAAGGATAACATAGCGGATCCGCTAACCAAGGCATTGGATAGAGAATTGTTGGAGAAGTTGACACGAGGAATGGGATTAAAGCCCGTGAATTGAAAAGTTCTATAGTGGATACCCAACCTAGTTGGTCCTAGGTTCAAATGGGACAACTAAATTATAGAGCGAAGGATGGTCACTGTGGGGGTCCCGGACTCCTACCCACTCCTCGTTGAAACAGTGACTCCCGCACGAGGTTAGCAAAAACGTTTGCTTTAATGATTCTAAAATGTTGATCTACTCGATAACATTGGAAGAGTATGCGGGATACTCGTGAAAGAATCACCTATGTGAGAGAGAAGAGGGCCGCTTCAAAGGAGAACTGTAACGGCTCAGTTCTTTAGAAACTCTTGCAGAACCAGGACGGTGACCCATGGCCAAAACGGGCACACCCATGAGAACGGAACAAAGTTGGAAGGTTCTTGTGTAAAGATAAGTCAATGTTTACACGACGGCAGTATAGTTCAAAGACATCGAGTCTACTAGACAGCCAGTAAATAAACGAGTCTTTACAGCGGAAGGTTCAAAGGATTAAACCTACCTCTTCGTATACAAGGATCATCCGGTGAACACAATGTGTCCTCCTATCTTCGTGTCTTTTTAAGTCTCGAAAATCAATTTTCATTCATGTGGGGGATTGTTGGAAAAATGTGTGAAAAATTGCATTAAATGGCTATTTTGGGGCAATTTTTTGAGTGGGGTCCACTTCCGATTTGGGTCGGGTCAAAGTGGTTTCGGATTGTCCTTGTTAAGGGCTACAATTCGATATATGGTACGCTCAAAACGGATAACGGGTGAATGAGAAATCGCTTTTCGAAGTTTACCCGTTAGAAGGGAAAAAGGATGGGTTTCTAGTGTGTTAATTTCCCACATCGGAAAACCCAAGGGATTTGCAACCCTTTATAAAGGGACTCCCCCCTTATGGAGTTAAGATTCCTAAGGGTAAAGGCTCTCTCCACGCGCGCAGGGGGGGGTGCAAATCAAATCCCGATTCGGAGAAGAAAAACCGCGACTTGCGGGCGACCTGCGGACACGAATGTCGTCCAAAAATCTATCTCTCAAGAGATACGATTAATTTTTGTTTTCTTCCCGAAACGTTTAATTTTTTCCCAGCGGCAGAAGTGCTCTCGGACAGAAGCCTACGGATCAGAACACCTCGTTGGTGTTCTGATGGCAGAACCCCTGGGGTATTCTGATGACCGCGCATCAGAACTGCTCCAGTTCTGATGGCCTTCGGGCAGAGTTGCTCCGGTTCTGATGACCGCACATCAGAACTGCTCCAGTTCTGATGGCCTTCAGGCAGAACTACGCGGAGGTCTTCTGTCGCGCTTCTGAAACGTTACAACAATTAATGCCCAACGTTTATATCTTTTAATGCAGTGTTAAATGGATAGTTCATGGACGATTCAATGCCCAACGGACTGGTCATTGATGTCCAACGTTCAGGTCCATTAATTCATCATTTACACACAACAAATCCTCCTATATAATGGCTGGCAGGTGGTTTGCAACAATACACGAATTTAGACACTCCATTCACGTTTTGCACCTCAAAAACACACTGCTATCATTCCGGAAATTTCCTTCTGTGTTCAGTCTTTGTTCTCGTTCGCTGGAACTTTTGTTTGAGTGCTCAAACACTAGTTCGTTGTCATCGTATCCTGGGAAACTATTGTTGCAACGCTCCTAGCACCGTGGGAGGTAACAAATACGTTTTAAGGACATCGTGCGTAGCACGAGCTTTGACAAATTCTGCTCCATCTCTTTTCTTGTTTTTCTTTCGTCATTTTAATTAATTAATTTATTTTAATTAATTTTCTTTATTTTCCGAAACACACCCAACATTTCCTAAGTTACCCAATCGGGTATTAGACCCTGCAGCTCCCAAAAGCCTATAAATACACCCCTTTCCTTCACAATAAAATCACCAATTCTCATACACTTCTAAACTCAGTTTAGACAAATATTTCTTTTATATTTTCTAGTATGTTTAGTCTCCAAATGAGGAGCTAAACTCTTCCATCTTGGTTTTGCTACTTTGAAGCTTAATGAATTGTAAGTTGTGAGTTATTTTCTTTAACCTTCTTCCTTGAATATTAATTTTTCCCTTAATCTATCTATCTATATATATATATATATTAATGTTGGGGAGTGTTGTTAAGATGACAATTAGTTAACATCTCCACATTAGTTATAGTATCATTTATTTTCTTTAATCTTCTTCCTTGAATAGTATTTGATTCCTATTCATATTTCATATTAATATTTTGAGCATTACTTAAAGGATCAACTAGTTTTGTTTCATATATTAATTATTACTGGAATCGATCGACAAACTATGAACGCGTCTTGTTATTGATAACTACCCTCGATGAACTGGAGATACTTCTCGATTGAGTATTCGAGAGGAAGATAGTTAAAGATATAACCGGGATTGACGAACATTTCATTAAGTGGATAAAAGCAAAACCAAGTCTTCATCTCTATTAATTAAACTCATATAAGTCATTCATCTTGATATTTAATTAACTAAAGACAAACACACCTAAAACCCCCATTGTTACTAGTTACATAAAAGATAAATATTCATTTCCATGTGGATACGTACCTTACTTCATTATACTATGTATAATTGTTGTATTGATTTGTTTATTTTGAGTGCACACCGCGACAAAGTGCTCATCACGCTAAGAGATCAAGCTTATCTTTCTTTGGAATAAGAACAATATTAGTATGATTAATTAGATCCGGGAGTTTACCTGACTCAAAAGCTTTTTTGCAGAAATCCGCAATGTCCTGGCCAACAACATCCAAAAAATGCTGATAAAATCTCAGGCTAAAACCATCTGGTCCGAGAGATTTATCTGGAAACATATCAAAAACTGCCTCTTTTACCTCCTCACCACGAATGGGACCTAACAAAGCATGATTGTGTGAATCGTAAATGCGACGTTGCACACACCCAAACACAAACTCAGCCCCACCGCTGCCTGCAGAGAATAAATTATTAAAATAATCTCCAATCAGCTTACCCACTTCGGATCGGTCTGTTTCCCACCGACCATCCTTGAGCCTCAATCCCTCCATTTTGTTCTTGCGCCATCTACACTCCATTTTGACTAGTACCGGACGAGTTTTAAGATCACCACCCTGAAGCCATAACTCCTTCACTCTTTGTCTCCCGTAAATATTTTTCTTCTCCGGAAGCTCAAGATACTCTTGTTTAACCCTATGGAACTCGTTCACCCCCCACGAATCCCACCTCTGACGGAGATGAGTAAGTCTTTTTCGGCAATAATTAATTCGCTTGCCGTAAGAGCCAGATTTATTGACCCCCCCAATCCGCCACAACTTTACTGCAAGATGACACCTGCCCCATGATACTTGAGCTGCGGCCTAACCCCCAGCTGCGAGCCACAATCTCACGGCAATCTGCTTCCCTTAGCCAGACATTTTCAAATTTAAAATTTCGTCTCCTGCAAACATTCTGAGTGGGAATTAGTTTAATAAAAAGAGCTAAATGATCACTGGGTGCTCCTTCAAGAGATTCCGCATCCGCATCGCCAAAGATGTCAAGCCAGCTCTCTGAAACCAAAATCTTGTTTGATTTCTCCTCCACCCAGTTTTGAGACCCTCGCCACCGTTCCCAGGTGAACCGGTATCCTTTAAAAGTAAAATTCCTCAATCCGCTTACCCACACGGATTCAACCCCCCTGAAAAGCCAAGGAAGGTGGGGAACCCGAACTCTCTTTTCTTAAGCAAACATAAGATCATTGAAATCTCCCATGACCAGCCACGGACGATCTGCTCCCAAACTTAAAGATTTAGGTAATTCCCAAGGTTCCTGTCTTTTGACTCTCTCCGGGCAACCATAGAACCCCATAAAGCGCCAAAAGGGTGCTCCCTCATCCAAACTAATCTGCGAGTCAATAAAGTGGTTAGAAGACCCGACGATTTGAACTCACATTCCCTCTCTTCAGAACAAGGCAAGACCTCCACTATGGCCCTCACTCGCCACCGCGAAAAATGGTCCATGCCAATCTTTCGCATCACACCTGCAACCCTGGTATCATCAGAAAAAGTTTCCACTGAAAAGACCACATATGGCTGCTTTTGGTGAACCACGTCCACAAGCACTTGAATTGTCGCTGGGTTGCCAAGCTCCCGACAGTTTCAACTTAGACAACTCATTGATCCCGGCGGTCCTGGGAACCAGAACCGCCGCTACCCTTTTTTTTTTTTTTTTGAAAAAGCAGATATCCATATCCCGTCCTCTGAGCTTCCTACCATAGTCGCTTCCACTGGCCTTTCTCTTCTTCGCCATATACCCTTCTGCATGAGCCGAAATATCCACCTCTGAGTCTTCTTCATGAACTGCCAGAGCCTTAATGCCAGTTGAGGAAGGTCCCCCATGACTAAATTTTCCTTCGCCATGGATTAGTTATTGAAATTATCTTTGTTTACATATTGCATTGAATTTTATTAGGGGTTGAATGTTATGCAATATATTGAATGTCAATTTGTGCATTGAGTGTAGTATTATTGTTGTTTATCGGGTTATATTATATGCATGTAAGGAGTTTAATTGAATTGAATGAAAACATAAATCGCAATATTTGTTAAAAGTAAGGAGATCAATACGAAGTTGATATCGGTTGGGATATTGTTGGGGAATGTATGTAGGTATAGAATGAGAGTATAAGAATTGATAAGTTAGAACTAAATGAATGGCACATAACTGGAAACCAGTTGTTGTTTCTATTCAGGGAATGATACTTTTTCGACATTCAATATTGTATGTATAGTTTATTTATATGACAAATATACTGACAATTTTATCCGTCAGCAAAATAAATCTTCTTGATTTGTTTTACAGTCCGACTGTATACTTCATAGGAAAAATTTTCAAGCAATGTATTGCGACAGTGATTTCCCGTCACTGATTTCCCGCGACTGTGATTTCCCGTCACTAAAAGATGCTTTTTTATTTGCCATTGATGATTCTATGAGTAAACACATGTTTTTTGTGGCAACTGCCGCCACCGCCCAGATCGCCGCTGCCATTTCAAAATATTAAACTCAGAAGTCTAAATGTTAACACGTAAACCTACAATAGCTAACATGTCTGTAAAATCTAAATACAACTCTTGATAAATACATTAGAATGAGGTGTGATCAACTATAAGAAAAAACGGATAGATTTAGTGAAAAAAGCATTGAGTTTACTAATTCAATATCTGGCCCTGTTTAAATTAGTATATGAGTTGGGTTGGAGTTAGATTTGATTTTGTAAATAACCATCCTTTATGACCCTTTTCATTTGTATGATATATATGGTTTTCTTTAAAAAACAATATTACATAAATTAATCTTCTTCTTCATGATTTACATGAAAATATAAAGATCTCTTCGATCATTCTCATGGACTCGGTCTTTTCTCTATTGAGGGGAATAAGATGGTCTATTGGTTTTTAGCATATGATTACTCTATGCTATTACTTTACTATTGATTAGTGCTTTAATGTTGAACTTGTGAACACTTTTACTTTATAGGTAGGAGCAATTTTATACTCATAATTATTCTTACCTCTGGAAAAAAGTCGGACATCAGAAGTTGAAATCTTAAGTCTAGACCAATAGTATCATCATATTAATGATAAACAGGATTATTCCTAATAGTACAGTTGAGCTCTGAGTGAAAACCACTTTATTTTAGAATGAAATACAAAAAGTTAATTTAGAATCTTGTTTTTCGTGGTTCAAATTAAATTTAAAGTCATGTGATTAAAATCTAATTGTACGTAACGATCCAAAACAAATTAAAATTAAGTTAGTGCGGGACTATTTTCCTCTAAACATGATAGATATACTATGCACATATGATTTACTTTATTAGTCTATATAACTTAAGTGAACCAAAGCTGCTAATTGTGATCAATGATTTGAGTCTTTACCTTAGCTTTGGATACTAGGTTGTACTATTTTGAATAAAAAAACGTAGAATCCTTTAGCAATTGTGAGGACTGAGGATCATGCATATGAATCGAGATGAACACCATCACGCACTAGCAACATTCTCATCCAATTGAATATTTGTGATGTTTTTTAGGTTGCGATGAATTTCAGTAACGCCTCTCTCGTGATTTTGACACTCGTGTCAAGCGGATCCTAGTGTGTCTAGAGTTATATTTTTTCATCAACGGCGTCAGTGCTCATTGCACATACGGTTGACCATGAAGAACTATATTGAATGATCCCTTGCGTCTAGACGTCAATGGCCCATTATATATAATCATTTATGATTTTGATAAATTTGATTTTTTGCAACTAGCTTCGAAATTATCTCTACTGTCTCTCATATAGATATTTGTAGATGAGACTCTTGTTGTAATCCTATACATATATCATATGAATGCACTTGAGTAATATTAAGTTTTACATTTGATCTTCTTAGTATGATACGAGAGCTTCTTCCATCCAAGCAAACATCACTCGTGCCCCTCTTTTCTTAAAACTCACCCTTTGCAAAATTTAATTCCTATCATCTCTCGTGTCCATCCCATTCCTGAACAAATTTCTTTTCCTCTACTAATGTTCTCATCCTTGATGTTCATGACCCTAATTAGCTAGTATGCATTCCGTTTTCATGAAGTTGTTACAAATTAAATTCAAATTACATAAATTTTATCCCTGAATAGTTATAAAAAAATTATGTAATGAATCAAAGTCACATTGAAAAATATCAAAAGTTAAGAAAAAAGTTCTTAGACTTGAAAGTTAACCTATTTATATTAGTAAATGAATATATAAAATCTAAATATTAAAGGATACCAACAATTAACCGTTCATCTCATTCAAATATAAGTATTAATATTGTGTATATTATAAGACCAAAAAAATTATTATTTAGTACACACACATGTGTACATATATGTATATTCGTAATATAATTTTAAAAAACCATTTATACTTATATATTGAGAGGGATGGGTCAAGACATGACAGGGTGACATGGGTCAATACTAACACCCGTACCCGCCCATTTGCAAGACAGAGCAGACCGAACCCGTTCCTAAATGTCTCGGGATAGGCCGGGTCCTTGCGGGCCATTTTTTTACATGCCTAGATGCTAGACTACTACCACGTAATGGAGTATGCACCCCAAACCTTGCTCTCTCCTTTTTACCTTGGATCCACCAAGACAAATTGCTTAGAGTGGTCATCGAGCATTATTTTGCAAATCTTTTGTTCATACAATCACAAGTCCCATAACGTCAAAAGAGGCGTGAGATACTCTTGTGCATGCTACTATCTATGCATAGCATTCCAGAGGCCACATAAAAAACCTCAAATAACATTTTTCATGAATAATGTTGACATTGAGATAGAACTTCATAGTAAACCATTGGAACATGAAATTACATTGAGACAATTCTGAATGGTTTGGATGATGATTACAAATCGACATTTAACATTGTAAAAGGACGAGAGACATGTATCTCATTTTCGAGCTACATATACGAAAAACTTATAATAACTGGAATACATTAACTCTAGCTCCTCAATGGTACCGATTATCTATTACCCACCAACACCTATGTTGTAAGAACCGGACCGGAGAGCGACCCAGACATATGATCGGGTCACAGGTCAACCCAGACCCGGCGGGTCAGCCCGGTCAACAACCAGTAAACCCGGTCTACAACAATACATATAACTAATTAATTGTATACAAGATTAAATTCATGAGGTAAACCCGGTAAACCCGGTCTACAAGATTTAATTGTATACAAGATTAATTCAACAACCGGTAAACCCGGTCTACCAACTATTGAAATAATTAATTTGTAATTATTTCAAATGTTAATGTTATTTTAACAACACTTTGAATGTATGTGTAGTAGCAAGAATAGTAGATATTTTTGCTACTCTATATGTCATAAAAAGTAATAAAAATATAGAAGTAAGGATTTCTCTGTTAAGATATCTTTCGATCATTCTCAGAATCCTTTCTCTTTATATTTATCGCTGAATCCATTCTAGCTGTTAGATTATCTCATTGTTTTGGGACCAACAATATCCAACATACTAAAGATATCGATAAGGTATAACAAGAGCTAAACAATCAAAGCCACTAACTGGTTAATGTAGAACGTTGGCCAGTTGGCCTAAAATTGAAGTGATAGGTGAGAGGTCAAATCCCACCGGTGACATATTTTCCTGTTTTATTTTTATTTTTTTCGGGGTGTAACAGGATTCAAGTCATCAGTTAATTCCGGTTTTGGGCCAGATTGCGGTTTGATGCACAACTAGACCGGACAAAAGGCCGGGAGAACAGGTTCCTGGTCGAACTGGCCGGTACGTTTCGGGTCTTTAAACATAGGACAACACCACCCCTAACAACTCATCACCATGTTCTCATACCTGCATCTCCCCATCCTCCTATCGTTGCACACAACCTCAATCTCCTCTCCATTGCGTCACCACACGTCTCATGAATAACATTCATTGACCCATCGAAAAGTTGAAACTTATAGCCCATGTTTGTATCCTCATGACCAACTATTGTCAAAGAAGAACTATCTGACTCTAAGTGACATCATTAAATGATGGAGGAATTCAATGGGTAATGACACATATACCTTGGTCCCTCGAACATGAAAAGTAAATATCGTTTAGTGTAAATGGACAGTTCACACTTAAATATCTTTACGGTGTCTCTATTAACATGTGCAAAGTTCGTTTGCAAAAGGCACTCATTCATGGATGTACTTAACAAATACATTGGTCCCAATTATTACACCATCCATCATTTCATTGGTGACACATCCCTGTTATGGAACCAACCACAATTTGCTTGGTTACGTTCTCTCACTAACTGTCCGTCAAGAATGCCCTCTCTATGAGTTTCACTTGTTCTAGTTAGCTTTCAAGCTTATGCCACATCCACAAAGTTATTTATGGATTCAAACAAGCCCAATGAGTTTGGTATCACGAACTCAAATAACTGATTATTTACACCGGGTTTCCTTTTGTCATATCCCCAGAGACGCGAATTGGGCCACACATTACTTAAGGTTGGTTTGCAACCACTTTAAAAAAAGCACTTCTCAGCTTTTGGCTTAAAAAAGCACTTATTTACCAAACACTACCAATTTTTTATTTTTCTCGGCTTTCGTGTCAAAAGTGCTTTTCCACTTTTTATACACCAAAAGCACTTATTTTACCAAACACTACCAACTTTTACTTTTCAAAATCACTTTTTTCTCAAACACTATCAACTTTTACAAATAATCACTTTTTCCAAATGACTCCAAAAGTGCTTTTTTTAAAGCAGAAGCTGTTGCAAACACTCCCTTAGCCAGGCATCATTCAGGCCCATTTCGTAATTTTGTAAGCCCAAATGCTCTTCCGACTCCTGCCAAAAGGGCCTATATGATGGATTTATTTGGCATTTTTTCTATTTGTACTCATTAATTTTTTGTTCTATTGGGTTAGATTTGGTCCCCCCAATTTCTATTTTTTTACTTGTTTCCTTTTCTTTAGGGATGTTTTGGTTTGGTCCCCCTCTTTTATTGTATCAAATTCCCTTAATTAAATAACGGCAAATGACCCCCCGCCATTTGCCCCACGCGATATGTGGTTTGCTTTCCGGGGTAAAAAAAACACTGGGTTTACAAACTCCAAGGTAAACACTTCTCTTTTATACGACCTCTTACTATTTACATTCTTACCTACACCATGATATTATTATTACCGGAAGCAACAATCAACAAATTACTATAATCATTTTTATTGGATTATTAGCTTATTTTATCTCAAACTTTCATTTTTATAAAAAAGACTCAAACTTCATCTATTTCAATAATTATGTTTTTCTTTTGTTTTTTTTTTAAATTACACATTTTTTATCAATGACAATAAGATATAAGCAGTTAGAATTAGTAAACTTAAAACTAGAAAGAAGTGAAAAAAATATGAATTAAAAATATGGGTTTCTTCTTAACTTTTATCAATTCATCTATTGAAAGTGTAATTGTGACCAAGGTTGAAGTTTGAGTCATTTTTTTTTATGAAAATGAAAGTACGGGATAGATTTGTGAATTTGATGATAGTTGGGGATACATTTAGCTAATAATCCTTTTTTAACCCATCATGCTCGGTCTAATGAAATTTCATAAAATTTATATAAAAAGTCATGTTAATTAAAAGTGTGATCATATTTTTTTTTTCACAAATTTAGTTTATTGTATTAATGTATTACTCCCTCCGTCCCTTAAAACTTTGATATCTTTCTTTTTTGAGACGTTCCAAAAAACTTTGTCACTTTCTCTTTTAATCAATTATTTTGTGGTTTCTGTTATTTCTCTCTCCTCTTCACAAACCTCAACCACACACTTTTACTTTATTATTCTCCGTGCTAGTCAACTTTGACAAAGTTTTAAGGGACGAAGGTAGTATAACTTATAAAGTTCATGCTTTAAGTATTATTGAGATGTTGGGATGTTTTTACTTGGGCCGAGATTTTCTGATATGATTTGGTTTGATCTAGTCTATTTAAGTCTTATCTAGTAGATGTATGGTTTATGTATTTTTATAATTGTCGAAGTCTGGTCTGTCCAGTCTAATCTTTTTAAGGCTTGTGTGATCCGAAACTGAAATCAATTCAAGTAAGCAACAAAAACATCATTAGTTATTAATTGTCTCTAACATTTGAAGTATTTGAATTTGAATTAGGATGTTTTCTTTTGGAATGAAATTTGTTAGTCTGATCTGATCTAGTCTTGTCTGTTTAAGCCTGATCTAATTTGTGGTATGAACTGGTGATAAATGTCTGGTCTATGTGCATTTTATAACTTTTAAATTCCGATCTAGTTTGTCTGTTTAAATCTGATATAGTATGTTATGATTTGTTAAAGTAAAATCCGATCTAACCAGGTCTGATTTGGGACTCAAAACCATCACAAGAAAATATCCTTGTCAACATAAAATCTATAGAAATGTTAAAAATTGTCAAAAAAACAAGACTAAAGGGTCAAATAGGCCATCGAACTAATTAAAAAGTGCAATTCACCCCTTATATAGAAGACTCTGTCCGGTCGTCGCCGATTGGGGCGGTTCCCGGTAGAATTTTTTTGAGCATCTTCTTCTTTAAGTCTAGTTTACTCATACCAAATTTTAGTCAAAACTTCAATCGGGAAGGCAATCAAATGAATTTTTGAAGATAACTGCGCAACTAAACAGCGCAATACATTTCAGAAAATCATTTGACTGTCTTCCCGGTTGAATTTTTATCTAAAATTTGGTATGTGTAAACTAGAATTAATGAAAAAAATGTTCAAAAAATTCTACCGAGAATCGCCCCAATTACGAAGGCCAGATATAAACTCCTACATAAAAAGTGAATTGCACATTTTAAATTAGTTCGAGACTACTTCGAGTACGAACTCTTCCAAATAATACTGTAACAAAGAACAAACGGGCACAACTGCACAAGACTTCAGCTAACCACAAACCACACGGGGGTGGGAGGCAGCGAATCACTCAAAGACCAAGTTACCCTTTTCCATCAAAGAGGAATGGGAGAAGTAGATTTGTAGAGAGAGAGAGAAAGATCTCCGCCGCATCGGAGCTGCAGCCGCCTTACTAATACCTCTTTCTCTCTTTCTCTCTCGCCGCCGCGACAATCATCCCATTTTTTATTCCCATCCAAAACGTACACACGCATATCTTTCGGATATAGTCGTTTTCCCTCGTCTCCAACAGGAAGAGGATAAAACAACATTGCCGATTTTTATTATTTATTGCGAAGCCATATGATATTTTGCTAGGCTTTTGCTGAAACCCTCGCTTAGAGATTTAGAGAGAAGAGATTGGAGAGGAGATATGGCGCAGAATGGGCAGGGAATAGAGCCTGCTCTTTTGGATGATATAATCAACCGGCTGTTGGAGTTCAGGAACGCCAGGACTGTACGGCAGGTTCAGCTGTCCGAGAACGAGATCCGCGCTCTCTGTAACACTTCTAGAGAAATCTTCCTTCAGCAGCCCAATCTCTTGGAGCTCGAAGCCCC
The DNA here is from genome assembly GCA_945859915.1 of Cuscuta epithymum. NCBI lineage: Eukaryota > Viridiplantae > Streptophyta > Magnoliopsida > Solanales > Convolvulaceae > Cuscuta > Cuscuta epithymum. Next base: position 966,828 of record CAMAPF010000955.1, on the reverse strand, counting down.
TATTAAGATCTGCGGTATACACAACCATCCTTCTTTTTTTGTGCCCTTCTTTCATGTTCCTGCGTATGTTCAACGTGGGGTTGTTTTGACGTTTCTTCTGTACTTAAAATTGATATACATTGTTTTTATTTTCGTTAGATAGGTGGCTATTCCTTTTTCCTATACAATGTTGTTTATTTTTTGACATACATTGTTGTAGTAGATAAATTTATGGAAAGTTTGAGTTTTGGAATCTGAGCTGATGAAGGGTGCCTAACACGTATTGCTGGTAGAAGGTTGCTGGTCAAGCATTACAGGCTCCTTTACTTTGTCTGTTTGGAAAGGGTCTGATTTTTTTCCTGCAAATGCTATTGGTCAGTATTTGTGCTTAGCACCCGTGTGAAATAGTTGGTGCAAAATTGACAACTATTGATTTCGGTGTACCTGTTTTTGATTCTTTAATACATCGTAGTTTTAAAATTGCTGGGAATCTGGGATGCTCTATTGCATTGACAAGTTCCCTGATTTCCTTGTTACTAGGTAGAGATGAATACTGTTGTATTCCTTTTTATTTTTTGGAGGAGGTGATATTGAGGCTTGCATATTGATATGTATCTTATTTGGCTAAACTGAGTCAATTAATACAATAAAGTAATCAATTGTGGGTTATTCCAATGTCCGCAATGTCAATATTTTGTTTTTATAAATGTGCCTTAAAAGTCATAACTAGATCATGAATACACAGATGGCTGTGCCTCAAATGAACAAAGAGACAACTGATGCTTTTTTCTTGTAATCCATTTTGCTTCTAACTTGTGTTCATAGCATAGTTGAATAAGGAGTCTTGCATAGTACTTATTGATTTTTCTATGCATCATATTTTTATGTTTATGATGCATATACAATACAATGTTTATGTCAGTTGATCCCTTTATTTTTTGCATTAAAAAATGTTTTTTTCATTTCGTTGATCTGGTTTCAGGTGACATTCATGGGCAATATGGTGACCTTCTGAGGCTTTTTGAATATGGTGGGTTCCCCCCTGAGGCCAACTATTTGTTCTTAGGGGACTATGTGGACCGTGGGAAACAGAGTTTGGAAACAATATGCCTTCTACTTGCATACAAAATCAAGTACCCTGAAAACTTCTTCCTTTTAAGGGGGAATCATGAATGCGCTTCAATTAATCGGATATATGGGTTCTATGATGAATGTAAGCGTCGATTTAATGTGAGAATATGGAAAACTTTCACCGAGTGCTTCAACTGTCTCCCGGTAGCTGCTCTCATTGATGATAAAATACTCTGCATGCATGGGGGTCTTTCTCCAGATCTAACAAATTTAGATCAAATTAGGAACATACCTCGCCCGACCGATGTTCCAGATTCTGGTTTGCTTTGTGATTTACTTTGGTCTGATCCTAGTAGAGAAATTAAAGGTTGGGGAATGAATGACAGGGGAGTATCTTACACTTTTGGGCCTGATAAGGTAGCAGAATTCTTGATGCAGCATGATATGGACCTTGTCTGCCGTGCACACCAGGTATATGAGCTTGTTGCACCCCCATGGCCTCACACCATCTTCTTTCCCTAATAATTATTAAATAGGGTGATTTCTTCTACAGGTCGTAGAAGATGGATATGAATTTTTCGCTGATAGGCAGCTTGTAACAATATTCTCTGCTCCCAATTACTGTGGTGAATTTGATAATGCTGGTGCTGTAATGAGTGTTGATGAAAGTCTAATGTGCTCTTTCCAGATTTTAAGGCCTACGGATAGAAGGCCTAGGTTTTTATAAAATGCAAGCTCATTAATGCTGGCTTTCCTTGATTAGCACCACAGGTTAGTTTTCTCTTTGTAATTCACATCCAAGTATCCAACTTTTGCATAATCTTATGAATTTTGATTTTATGACGAAGCGATCCTTACCATGTAAACTGCATTATGTGTATAAAAGGGATAGTCTCACGGTTAAATTTCCCTGGAATTACAAGTTTCCGAGTTTCTTCGCTTCTTGGCAATGTTTTGAATTTCAAAGTGGAGTGAAAGTTGGCTTAGTTTCCTGGGTTATCGGTTAAATCAGCTAATCACGCTGCGTGTAAGGCTTCATATTTTACTCAAGTTTCAAAATAACATTTATTCCTTCTTGAAGGATCTTTGGTTCATTTAAGGATTATCCTCTATTTTTGAAAATTTTATTTACAAATTAATATTCAAGAAAGATGAGAGTTATTTAACCCACATCTCTAACTTACTATTGAATGCATTTGGATGTCTACATATCTATCCACTAACCTAAGCATTGATGTCTAAGTTTCTGAATTGAGATATAAAATAGGGACATAAGTAAATGACAATCATTTTGCAAAGATAGAGTAGCACGAGAATGTTTTCTTAAGGTTATAGTGGTAAAAATAATCTATCATGTGAGGATCAAAAGTGTATTTGGAAGGCAAAAGCACGACTTATTGGTCCACATATACATGCATAAATACAGTTGTCAAATTCTCATCACATTATAGGATGGCTACTTGGTCCTACCACATAGAAGGCAGGATGAGTATTATGTAGTTCATTTTTCCCATCATCATACTCATCTTTAAGATTTTCCACGAGCCCTAATGAGTAATGCCTAATGAGCCAAAAATTCATTTACTGATGTAATTGATAATCAGTAAATGCATATTACTCTAATCGAGGCGCAGTCATGGATGACACAAGTGTGGCACTTCTCTGTTTTATTTACTTATTTTCATGTATTTAAAAATGTTGTTTTACTAAGGGCACCAATAGTACCTCTTGTATTCTATATCCTTTTCTCCTTCTCCTCCACCTCCTATTTTAATTTTATTTAATGGAAGCACCTCTTTCTTTGAAAAGGCAACCTGATATCATCTTCATGTTTTTATCTTTTTCTTCTTCTCCTCCACTACCTCCTACTCCGTATTATATATGACTTTACAACACCTAGCCCTGTATTTTTTCATTCATAAAATCAATTGGGGCACACGCCTCCTTATCCTCGCCTGCAACAACAACATCCAAGCCTTAGTCCCAAAAGATACTGGGGTCGCCTCTTTGGAAAAAAGTCACATGGAGCCATGGAGGTTTGTTTATGTTTTTTTCAAACATTGAAGCCTTAATGCCTTATAGATTGATTTTCTCTTAGACTTGTGTTCTTTTACCACAGACACTAACTTGGTAAATCTACTATTGTTGCGATCTAAATTGTTAAAGCAACATATGAGGCTTGAGGAGTTTGCCACCCAGCTTTTCTGGACTTCTGATCACTGGGTTTCAAAGTTCTCATCACATGGTGACCATCATGGCACAGGGGCAGTTTGTCGTTGCAATGGCGCATTTATTGTGTTGTCATGAAACACTAAAATATAGAAGGATAAATATGACCTATTGGCAATATAGTTCCATTACCTGGCCACCAATAAAAGAGTTAACTAACCAAATCCAAGTAAAACACATAAGCAAGTCATAATATTATAAAACATAATCCTAACAAAACACATGATCCTATTAAAAACACTTAACCAACTTAATTGTACTTGACCAACTTAATTATACTTAACCAACTTAATTACAAACCAACAGCCTTCTGGTTCACGCCTGCTGAATGCTGGGTGTTGGTGGTGGTGAGGTGGTCGCTTCCAGCTGGATGGGTGTTGGTGGTTGCACAACAGTCTTCATTTTTTCTTGCGCTATGTATTTCTTTGGTATTAGCCATTAGTTGCTAGTCATTGATCGTATTACTAGGTCAGTCATGTATTAGCCATTAGGGTTTACAAATTATTGTTGGGGCCTAATTCAACTGACTTACACGGTTAAACACTTACATCTAAGGGCGTATTTAAAAACCCTAAATTAAGACTCGAAAATGGCGAACAAGGCTCAGGAATGGCGACACGACATGCAGAATTGGCGCCAGCACCAGGGATTGTGGCGAAGACTCCCCCAAACGCCAATGACGATAAATGTCCATTGCCATTTGTGCCATTGATTACTCTGCTGGGTTTATTGCTTATTGCAGTTGTGGTACACTGTACGGTCTACACCATATGGTGAGGCAGCCTTTTCTTTAATAGATTTAGCAAAACTATTACTTAGGATCCTGATTCAGTTCTAGATCTTGTTTTCTTACATATCATGTCTTGTTTTGGTTCCTGTTTTTTCTTTTGGCAGTAATTACATTTTGGGTGGTGATCTGTGGGGAGTAAGGACTTCGAATAACTGATAAGCAAAAAACTGGATCCATTACACTCAATCGGATTTTGCAAAGGCAATCATTAGTAATTTGTATCTTTTGAATTTGAGCTATTTAAGTATTTAACCAAAAGGAAATGAGGTCATGTTTTTTAGATCATATGCAACTAACCTCCATCTCTTTATTTCTGCTCTCTAGTTACCTTGCGAGTTGACATAAAACTGTCAAGCAAAAACAATGAGGTTGTAATTGTAATGGTGCATATTTCTATTACTTTTAGATTATAGCAAAACTTTATCACACCAACCAAATCTTTATTTTAAACTTCTGAGTTGGTTATATGAACCATAAAATATCTCTGGAGGTCTTCTACCAAAGTCCTTGTTTCGTACTTGTTTCTGCAATAGAGCAATGAACCATACATCTCATAAAGTTGCGGCCCTCTCATCCCGCTTTTTACACCTTCAGTAGCCCTACAAATTTTCTTGTTGTGCTATCTTTTCTAGTTTTGCCACATTCAACATACGATTCAAGTTTATGTCACACTGTCACACTCATGTTCTTTATTAAAACAATATATTCCTAAATCAATTCAATACTCTTTTTGCTTGTATAATAAGTCACTGCATTTTGTTGATTGTAGATATCATTGGTTCAATCTATATGCCCAGAGGCTAGGTCCCTAGAGTTTATTGCAGTTCTTCTTCTAGTCAATGAACATGTAATATCTTGTGTGAGATTAGCATGAATGTAGTGGATAGGAGTGTAGAGAGGCTGTAATGGGTATTAACCATTACATTGGAGGTATATAAGATATATAGCCCATGGCCTGATCAGCACCCGTGCTTGAGTGATACAAGGAAAGATCAAGGGATGAAATACATTAGATCCATGTCTTACGTTAAACTTTAAATCAGTCAGAGTAGAGCTACTTACTCGTTGCAGTTTTTTGGTGTAACTTTTCTCTAAATTGTTTTTTCCAAAAACATCACAAGGCTCCACAGTCGCATATAGTTTAGCCTGATATTGTCTATTCCGTCTTACTAATTGGATCTAGCTACTTATCATATGGTTTCATTCAATCGCTAAACAATTCTTGAGGTTGCTGAAAATAAAAAATGAACCCTTGATTATCCAGAGACCAGAGTACACGAATTTGGTGAGTTTTTGCCACTTTTAGTCCTCCGACTATCATGTCATTGGCACTTTTGGTACTTGACTTTGATTTTTTCCACTTTTAGTGCTCGACTATTGTGGTAGAGACATTTTTGGTACCCACCTTTGAAAATTTCCATATTTAGTTCTCCGACTTTCATAGAAGTGACACTTTTGGTCATTCAACTATTATAATAATGACATTTTTAGTCCTCCACTTATTGTGTCAAAATCATAGTGAAAGGACTAAAAGTGTCAATTTGATAACACTCAGGGGACTAAATGTGGAAAACTTTGAAGTTGAGGACTAAAAGTGTCTTTAGCACAATAGTCGAGAACTAAAATTGGAAAAATTAAAAGTCGAGTACCAAAAGTGTCAATGACACAATAGTCGTGGGACCGAAAATGGCAAAAACTCCGAATTTGGTGTTTTAATGCACTTTATCAATTTAATATTTGTAAATTTTATTTTATAATAAGTATCACTGGGACAAATATTGAGGGAGATTTATTGTAAAAGTTCATTTCCTGTTCATATCTTTATATGCTACTACGTATCACTTTACAGTGTTTGCAAAAAATCTGATTGGTCAATTGACTTGTAATTTGCCAAACCTCAATGGGGGCAACTGTGATTAACCCTATTAATGGCTTGATGAGAACTTGACCCTCTCATGGCTCATGATTGAAAGAACCTCCATACCTCTTAGTACAATGTTTCAAGTCAGCTAATGGTAGTTTGAAGTCAGCTGATGGTAGAATCTCTAATATTCCAGTCAACTAAGGCATGTTTGCATTTTCCAGGGTAGATTACCGCAGTGGTTATGTATTTATAATATGTTCATATAAATTTCTTTATTAAAAACATACACATGAAAGTAGAGATTTTATTGAACTTGCAAATTCAGATGACTGTGTCTGGTTACTTAACACTTACAGTCAATTTCCATGCAGAGTATAAGTTATTATGGAGACGGACTATCTGGACAAGGATGCTGGTTTTTTGAAAACTGGACAAATGAAAGTATTGTTGATTCAGAGGGATAAGGATCTTTGTTTTAACTTTTAAAATATTTGCATTCGGGTGAGAATTTATATGACTCTTAACCACTATAGTTTGGTGCAATTGTTTCCGGGGTGTCCACCCTCAAGAGACTACAACATTTAGGATCTCGGGCTTTTTCTTACATTTTTTTTGAATTTTGTGGTACAATTCATGATTTGACTGTGTAAATACAATTGGATATGTAAATTGCGATGGCAGTGTAGTTTTATTACTGTGTTGTGATTTGGCTGCCCCTTACTATCTATGCCTATTTGTGTGCAATTTGTGGGTAAGCTGTTTGAATCAAAGTTTATACTGCTAGTAGTTGCTATATTCGTTTTGTTTGATGGAAAAAGTTAGCTACGTATGGTGATGCTCATAGATTGGCATCTTATTGCCCTAACCCTTGCCTGGTTGCCTCCTTACTCCTTAGTAGTGGTGATGACGAGCTGGTTCTGGACTTCTGGTTCCTGAATGTGTTTTTCAAGTGGAGAAATGTTAGAGACTAGAACTAACAGTGGGTAGAATTGCATTGCCAGTGGTAGTACTGTAGTAGGTCTTTCGTGAAAGTAGATGTATGAGGTGCGATTGTTGAAGTGATTTACTTTAGAGATTATAGATTAAATATTTAATTGTAAAAGTTTGAGAAAAAAAGTACCTTTTGTTGAATTACTCCATAGCTTTTAATAAATAAAATATGATTGAAATAGGGAAAAACAATTTAGAAGCAAGGTTGGTAATGCTAATTTTCAATTTGGTTTTCTAATCAGTCAACTTTCTTTATCAAATACTCCCTCCGTAACTTAAAAATCTTCTCACTTTCCTTTTTCGTCCGTAACACAAAAATCTTCCCATTTCTAAATCTTCCCATCATACCCTCAATAATTCTTAAAATAATACACTATTACAACTACTTTTTTTGGATTTATCCTACATTCCACCACATTATTCCACTATTTTCCCATTATACCCTCAATAATTCATATCATCTTTCACTATTCTTAATCTACCTACTTTTGAAATGGGAAGATTCTAAAGTTACGGAGGGAGTAGTATAATACTACGTAATCAAAGTAAGCAATGTTGAAAATTTGAAGTTATATTATCGAAGTGAATTTTTGAACTGTTTGTGTTTATTAGAGCAACATGACATACAATATACAAAATGTTAGTGTTATTTTAATTATTTTTAGAGACTAGATCTTCTTGACTTCAGTCTTCATGAGGTTCAGCTGGGTTTAGCATCATCAAAGGCGCTAGCGTTACCAAATGAGCTCGAAGTATTCTACTGTTGTTTGGAGCCTTAGTTTTGAAGTACTTGAAGACTTAAAGTTAAACAAAAACTCGAACACAAATTTTTAAAAGCAAGCTCAAACGGTCAAACCCTTTTATCATTAGTTCATGGGATTCTTCGTTAACTTTTATCTAAATGGTTGAAGTCTTGAAGATGCCAAAGCATTATACAATTATACGTAGTATTCCAAATGCCTTTTAACGATCTGGTTGGCGGGGAAAGACTAGGGATGGACCCGACCTGGGCGGTAACGGTCGTAGAAAATTGGAGCCCAGTACCGGCCTGATATGCTTCGGTACCGATTTTGGGTCGGGCCCAAACAGTACCGGGCCCATGTCTTGCCACCCATTTAATTAGTTTTTTAAAATTGCAGTTGGGCTTGGACCGGATCGGGCCCAAAAAAGCCCACCCGAAGCCTGCCCCTTATAGGTGCTCCGATTATCGGGCCGGGCTAGACCCGGGTTGGGCCGCCCGGGCCCAGGCCATCCCTAGAAAAGGCAATCGTACATCAAGTAAAAGAACCACAAGAAAGAAGAACAATAACAATTTAGAATGAAGAAACAAGAACCCTCGAGATTTTTTATAGCATTATTTGGGAATTGATCGTAAAACAATAACATGTATATTTAGTGTACCAATTTCTTCTTGAATTACCATTTACCAAAGTGCATGATCCTTAATAGCTATACTCGCTTGGTCTGAGAAAACTTTATATATCTTTCATTCGCTAGTGGTAACTGGTATACTTTCATACCGACATGATTTGTAACTTCATTGTTGACCGATGAAAGGTAACTTTCATAGTCACTGACATATCATTGTTACCTTTCGAATGAATGGTAATAAAGTTTTGACTATGATCAATTTCGATTTGTTCAATAAATTTTATAATTTTATGAAAGTAATTTTGAGAAAGAACATTTCCACATTTTTTTATATTAATAATGATTTCTTATAAAAATATAGAATTGATCAAAGTTGATTAGTTGAATATGATTGGCCGGAAAGTTCAAAGATGACAAGGTTTTAAGAGATGAAAAGGATATGTAGAGGTGGACCTGATCGGCGGTTCCGGACATGTTCGGAATCGTGCGGAATCGTGTCCGCTACGGTGCGAGACAGAACTGGTTACGTTTTTCGGTCCCGAGTCAAAACCAGGTACCCATTCGGGTGAGGGCTGTTACCAGTCTTGGGTTCCAATATTTGGGAACAAACCGGACGGTTCAAGTCATGGTCCAGTCCTAGACCACCATTTTTTATAGTTTAAAACCGGGTAAATAGACCGGAATGTGTCCGGTTCCAAGACCGTATCACCAGAGTACCCAAAACCAGCCCAGACTAGGAATATTGTGGTTGATTCCGGGCTTCTCATTTCACAGGCCGGGACCAGTTGATCTGGATTCGAAATCGGGATCGGGTCCATGCTAAAGGGTATGGTTGATATCCCAAAGAGAACACATGCTTACTCTTTTCCTTATAGTTTTAAATTTGATTGGAAATTTCTGATTTGCTCTTAATCATTTGATTCGTTCTATTCTTGGGCTCTTGGCTGATCTACTTTGCTCTTAATTATAGGATGTTTATTCTATGTGTGTAACTACAAGATTTGATCTAATCTAGTTTGGTTGAGTGTGATGGAGTCTCGGATTCAAAGTAATCGAATAAAAAACGTTCAAAATCCTTATAATGCATTAATGCTATAGTTTTTCAAACTCGGGAAGTTTCCGCAGCAAATTATGGTCTATAAACAAATAAAACAAGGTATGGAAGGGCTGAGGAATATATGGAGAGAAAAGGGCATCTCTGTTCCATAATTTAAGAAGACCTTAGACTAGCGGCTGGGTGGCAGGAAGCCATAAACTCTGGATCATTTCAATTTTCAAGCTACCAAACATGTTCCCAATGCACGTTCCTTGTGTATTAATTATGCATGATAATGATGGCAAGAGTTTAAACGTGGATGCCTTGCATGAACTCAGCCCAATTTATGAGTCAGAAGACATTGCTCATTTTCTGGTGGCTTTTCCAAGTGTCTCTTTCTCCCTCATTTAAATACTCTTCTCCCACTTCCAATTTTCTTCACTTCTCAACTCAACCCTTCCCACACTGCTAGCTTCTTCTTACTTGCATACTTTGCAGTTTACTAAACATGAAGAAGGCTATCACATCTTCAGCATTACTTCATCAGCATCTCTTACTCATACTTGTTTCAATCCTCCTCTCTGCTGTTATACCAGCAAATTCGCAGTATCCTTCTGGTGGCTACGGATATCCACCCCCATCTGGTGGTGGGTCTCCGCCTTACTCCGGTTCTAACCCGCCACCACCTCACCCTGGCCGTACCCCTCCTTCACATGGACATCAACCGCCTTCTCATTGCGGCGGAGGCAATTCCCCTCCCTCACAAGGCTACACGCCGCCTTACTCCGGTTCTAACCCACCACCACCTCATCATTGTCGTACTCCTTCACATGGACATCAACCGCCTTCTCAAGGCGGCGGCAGCAATTCTCCTCCGTCGCAAGGGTACACACCGCCGCCTTCATCTCATCATGGGAGGACTCCACCATCACATGGACATCATCATCAGCCACCTTCTCATGGTGGCGGTGGTAGTGGCAGCTATTCTCCTCCATCAGAAGGGTACACACCGCCACCTTCATCTCATCATGGACACCATCATCAACCACCTTCATCTGGTGGTGGGTCTCCGCCTTACTCCGGTTCTAACCCGCCACCACCTCATCATGGACATAAACCACCTTCTCATGGTGGCGGCTATTCTCCTCCTTCACATGGACGACACCAACCACCTCCCAGAGGCGGCGGCTATTCTCCTCCTTCATATGGACATCAACCACCTTCCCGAGGCGGCGGCAGCAAGTCTCCTCCTTCACATGGACACCAACCACCTTCCCAAGGCGGGGGCTATTCTCCTCCTTCACATGGACACCAACCACCTTCCCAAGGCGGCGGCAGCTATTCTCCTCCTTCACATGGACACCAACCACCTTCCCAAGGCGGCGGCTATTCTCCTCCTTCACATGGACACCAACCACCTTCCCAAGGCGGAGGCTATTCTCCTCCTTCACATGGATACCAGCCACCTTCCCAAGGCGGTGGCTATTCTCCTCCTTCACATGGACACCAACCACCTTCCCAAGGCGGCGGCTATTCTCCTCCTTCACATGGACACGAGCCACCTTCCCAAGGCGGCGGCTATTCTCCTCCTTCACATGGACACCAACCACCTTCCCAAGGCGGCGGCTATTCTCCTCCACATGGACACCAACCACCTTCCCAAGGCGGCTATTCTCCTCCACATGGACACCAACCACCTTCCCAAGGCGGCGGCTATTCTCCTCCTTCACATGGACACCAACCACCTTCCCAAGGCGGCGGCTATTCTCCTCCTTCACATGGACACCAACCACCTTCCCAAGGCGGCGGCTATTCTCCTCCACATGGACACCAACCACCTTCCCAAGGCGGCGGCTATTCTCCTCCTTCACATGGACATCAACCACCTTCCCAAGGCGGCGGCTATTCTCCTCCTTCACATGGACATCAACCACCTTCCCAAGGTGGCGGTTATTCGCCTCCGTCTAAGGGTGGCAACCGACCACCCTCTCATGGGTACAATCCACCGTCTCCGCCATCAGGCACCTATACCCCTCCTCCTCCGCCAACTTATTCACCACCGCCACCATCCCCATCTTATTCACCTCCTCCCCCAACTTATTCACCACCACCGACGCCTACTTATTCACCACCGCCACCAACATATTCCCCGCCTCCTTCACCAAGATATTCACCATCGCCGCCTTCACCAACATATTCACCTCCATATGGGCAATCACCACCTCAGCTTCCATACTCTCCATCTCCACCTGCATACGGGCAGTCACCACCACCCGCTCCATATTCTGCCACCGCCGGAAACTACACTGCACCCACTCTGAAAGTTTAATATTAATCGCCTTCGTCAGCTGCAATGAAATAAATGAGATAAATTATCAACGACATATATATGCGTGCTTAGCAGTGTAGGGATAACTAGAGTCAACGCATGAATTACTCTAGATAAATTAAAGCTCTGATTACCATACTCTATTTAAGAATAATCAGCAATTAATATATACTCCTAATGTAACTGTTGAATGTATGGCTTGCAGTCAATTACTATACATATTCGCAAGAAACATACTTAGTGTGCATAATTACTAATTACTCGGTATATGACAACCTCACATGATACCGTTCCTTAATATAAAATGTCTTCTACATTTTCTAAGAACTAAAATTGTACTAATATTACTAAATTACCATTAATGAAATAAAATTAAAAGCTTTCCCAGAAATGTACAGACAAGGCTTTCCCAGGGCCTGAAGTCTGCCAGTGATGCCGCACTTTGACGAGTTCACTGCCGCCCTGCAGACTGCAGTCCTATTTTGGTTTAGGATTTTTATCAAACACTTTGACTACACAATTTAGCTATCTAAGGGCAACAGCAATAAGGAAATTATCTCATTCGTAAAAAAGCAATAGCAAACAACAATTCACTCACAGTCAAACAATAGAAATATAGTCATCATTCTAAAATAAACTACAAAGAGTATAAATGTAATAGAGAGGATGCCGCATTCTTTACCTAGGGAAAGAACTAAAGAAGTGATTTCTGGAAACTTGAAGTATTTCTTCTGAAGTTGGTTTAATTCACAGGAGCGCGCAGAGCAACAGTGAAGAGAAGTTATACTTTAGAACAGCCCTGAGTTTATATCTACAGATTGATGGAAGCTAAATCGGAGAACATTACTTTAGGCAGTTAACGAAAGGAAGGGGGACTTTATTACTTTATTAAATTAGGGTATATATTTGGCGCTAATTAGCATTTACGCATTTACTTTGGCAATATTAATTTTTTTAAGAATTAACTATCAAAATAGGACTAAAAGTTACTCACTTTGCACAAATAGGAAAAAAAAACTATGTTTCCATTGAAATATTTTAAATAGTACTCCCTCCGTCTCCTTTTAAATGTCCCGTTTTACCATATTGGGATGTCCCTATTTAATTGCATCATACCTTATTTGGTAAACTTTGTGTGGCTCAAAATCATTCTTACTTTATTCTTACTTTATCAATTAATATCAACCATACAAACTCACTTTTCTTAAAACTCGTGCCACCATCTCTCGTCCCATTTAAAAGGGGACGGAGGGAGTAATAAATTAAAAAAATGTTTTAAAAAATAATTAAAAAAAAAAATAAAAAAAAATTATCACCGCCTCCTTTGCCGCCGCCGCCACCTCCAGTCATCTGGGGAAAAATGCCAAATTCATTACGAATGTCATATTTTTGGCAGAAGTCAGAATGATTCAAGTTGACAGAATAAAAATGTTGACATTCTCAAAGATAAATATGTCATTCTTTTGGCATTTTTCAGAAAAATAGCAGTTTTTTAGTAAATATGACATTTTTTTAACGGTCGTAGGTGGTGGTGCAGGGAGGCAGTACCACCACCTCCTATCACCAGAGGAAAAAATGTCAAATTCATTACGAATGTCATATTTTTGGCAGAAGTCAAAAGGATTCAAGTTGACAGAATGAAAATGTTGGCATTCTCAAAGAGTAATATGCCATATTTTTGGAATTTAAAAAAATGATATTTTTTACACCGATCGGAGGTGGTGGTGCAAGGAGGTAGTACAGGTGGTGGGAAAGGCATCCATTTTTTTTTAATTTTTTATGGAGTTTTACTATTTTTTATTAATTTTTAAAAAAAAATAAAAAAAATGATTTTTATTTTATAAAAATTTTATTGATTTTTTAATTATTTTTCTACGAATTTTTTCTACAAATTATTATGAATTAAGCATTTAATTATGACTTTTGACTATCTTTTACTCATATTTAAAGGAGCGGTTAGAATGGAATGAAAAAATAGGTATGTTACCAATAGGAACGATATGATCCTATTTTAGAATAAAAACATAACAAACCCTATTTTTAGTTTTTGTCATAGTTTTAGCCATATTGTTGCAATTGTTTGGAAAGTAAAAAATGTAACTTCAATTACTAAGAAGTGATACATAATATTGAGTGGTTTTCATTTACTTCTCTATGGATTAGAAGAAGGGTAGTGTTTGTAATAAAAGGGTCAAGATAAATGTCTTGTGTTGGTTCCAGCTTATTTGCTTTGAATGCCCAAATTTCAACAAAAACGGCCTCCATCTTTCAGGCAGAAGCTGACACTATTTGATACAATTGCAATTTAATCAGTCTGCATTATTGGAGATATGTTAATTTTAGTATGGTTTAGGAGGGACCGTAGAGTGGGGGAAACTCCGCTTTGGCTGATTATGTTAAGGCGGGAGCAGTTTTAGAAATGATAAAATTCATAATCAAATCACTTAGTACGTCATAATGCATATATATGTAAAATCATATTAAAAATTGAATTAATCCAATTGATTAGTCAGTCTAATCCATGAATTTATGAATTTATGTTTCTCTATAATATTTCAACTAGTTTTGTACCCGGGCGTTGCCCCGGGTGCAACTCCCATATGAAATATTTATTTTATAATTTTGTGTGTGTATGAAATATATATTTCATATGAACTTTGTAATTTTGATTGCCAAAATTAAAGCATTGAAATATGTATTAATTTGATACTGTATAGTATTAATAATATACTACGTATATAATAATAAAGAAGTTGGAATCCGTAATACATTACAATAACTTAATTGCATAAAAAATTGCAAGACTATGTTTCGAAATTCTTGAAAACCTCTCTATAGACAACATTTATGGTATTAGAGGAAAATTCAAGTTCTTTAGAACAAATCAAAATCTTCTATCCTTCTTTGCTCTTGACTCTTGATATGAAAACATATAATTGATCGTGAGTGAAGACATTTTTTTGAGATATAGCCCGACTTGAGATAAAGACTAACTTTGGCTCTTGTTGATGATCATCGCAAAACATAACATAACTTGTAATTGCTTCCTCAGAAAACTATAAGGTAGTGTTACGTCAAATGGAGACAACGACACTCTGGAAATGTGATCGGTGTCCCCCATATTTCTTCCAGTGATGATCTTTACTTCTACACATGTTTTGCAAGTTTAGTGAGAGTCAACGTGGTTCCATTATAATTCGTGATCAGGCATCCTCGAGATTGAGAGACTATTAAGAAATTTTTGAGTATACATGTCACTTTCACGACACAAACCAATATTTGTACTAATAATGTTATCTGAGCTGAGGTACGTGATTTGGTCACCATGAATCAAAGATAGCATGTAGTCATTTATTTGTAGAAACACGTCTAAAGTAGGAGCAAATATTGCTCTTTCGTGCATGTAAGTTGGATCACTGAAGCGTTCCTACATGATCAGGCATCCCCGAGGATTAGGCCTGGACTCGAGCCGGGCGGCCTGACCCGGAACCGGCCCGGCTACTGTGGGAACCGGCCCGGCCCGGTGGCCTGGTCCACCGGCGGTTCGGGTCAAACCGGCCCGGTGGGTACCGGTTCCGGGCTCGGGCCCTGATTTTGGTGAACCGGCCCGGCCGGTTCGGGCCCGGTCTGGGCCGAAATTTAATTTTTTTTTTTCATTTCTTTTGGACTGTTGGGCTTGGGCTTGCTGTTTAGGCCAGGTTTGGGGGGTTTGGGGGGGGGGGGGAGAAAAGAAAGGAAGGAAAAAAAATTAAACCGGGTGGCCCGGAACCGGACCCGGGACCGCCCACCCCCGGTTCGGGCTCGGGCCTCCTATATCTGAACTGAGGCCCGGCCGGGCCCAGGCCCGAGGCCCGAACCGGCCCGGTTCAGTCCAGCCCTACCGAGGATTAGTGCTATTAACTATAGTTGCTAGGTAGTTATCTCCCCCTTGATAAGAAATTTATCCGGAATTTTCACATCTGAAACTCCATCTAGTTGTGTTCCAGTATCAACGTCCCCAACCTATAAAATTATTGAACCCAACTTTTCAATGTCACTATTTTCATCAGGAACAGTTGAACGTAATCTCATGTTCTTCGTGACACCCCGAAATGCACAAGCGCTCCAAAGGTAAGAGGAGTTGATGGTTGCCATCACCACATCGCCTCTCCCCCTGGATTAATGACTAACAAAATTGCCAGAAATCTCCTTCGAGAACAACAACCTTCCCTCTAAACGACCAATTTTCATTATGCTCATAATATCTTTCAAAATCCTATCTAAAGTCTCAAAACAACGTATGTCCACCATTGACGCTTCCTCCCATCTAATTAAGGATGTTGATTGGAGGAGCTTTGCCTTGGGACTTCCTTGATTAATATTACAATTGTATATTTCAGAGGTGTTTAGTTGGATAGAAAACATCTGGAATATGTTGTTCTACCTCTAGGCAATAGTGACGATGTTATTCCACTTGATGCAACTGCAAGAACAATGATTCCTTCACTCCTAATAAATGTTGCCACAATATTCCATAGAAACATTTTTCCAGTTCCACCGTATTCATAGACAAAGAATAACCCTATATAAAAGAGGAAGTATGATTCACTACGTGATAACAGTTTTATTGTAAATATATTAAAATTTATATATTTAATTTAAATTTTACACTATCCATACTAACATACAATTTGAAAATAAAAAATTACATTTACCACCGGTGTTTCTAAGCATAATATTGATGATGTCCTTGTACATACACTTTTACTCATCAGTTAATTGGTCAATAAGATGTGGTAGTTGTCATGCCAAGTCTTCTGTGTCATACTCCATTTCTTCATTTATAAGTGCATTTTATCATAACTTACATACGTTGCATCCTATTTCGGCATACGTTCAAAATTTGCAAGGCCTTTTCCGTTTCTTTGTAATATTCATTCACCATCTGCGAGACATTTATTCTTGAAGTTCTCTATATTATGCTCTCTGCCTGCATTGACATACAATAGTTATTTAGACACTATATGAGTATTTTATTTTATAGTTAGACTTAATAATAATTTGAATTACTTTATGTGCACGGGTTTAATCTCTCAAAAGGTGTTTCATATAATCTTCGATCATCATCTTCCAACACGATTACCATATTTTGAGTTTTTGTCATAATTTTAGTCCTATTTGAAGTAATTTCTTTTTTTTTTTTAATTAAAGCAAGCCTGGAGATTCTTGTTGATTCTACGATTATTTTAAAACAAAAATTATTTGAGGAAATTATTGAAAAAGAAAATATGGTATCAAAATTCACATCTCAAATTATTTTACAGAGTATATATTGAGTTAAATTACATTTAATGCATGTTTTAAAAAAGCTAATTAATTGAATATCATGGGCAATTAAGAGTTTTAAGCTTTGAGATTATTTAACATTCGTTTAGTTAAACCGCATATATTAAAATGATCTTAGATATAGGTCCTTCTCGGGAGATACAATAATTATTTTTATTGGGTGTGCTTCAAAAAACAAATAAAAATTAATTAATTAAAATTAATTTAAATGACAAAAGAAAACCAGAAAATAGATAAGCAGAATTTAGCCAAAGCTCGTGCTACGCTTAAAACGTAAGCGATGCCTCCCGGGGTTCTAGGAGTGTGGCAACGATCGTTTTCAGGATACGATGACTAATGAGCAATCGTTTGAGAACTCAAACGAATGTTCCGATGAACGGGAACAAAGCAAGAACACAAGAGGCAGTTTTCGGAATGCTAGAGGTGGTTTAGAGCTCAAAAATACGTGAGTTCGTTCTGTGAATGTGTGTTTGTTGCAAAGCACCTGCTAGCCTATTTATAGGGTGGATTTGTTGCATGTTAATGGTGTGTTAATGGACCTGAACGTTGGACCTCAATGACCAGTCCATTGGGCATTGATCCATCCATGATTTGTCCATTTAACACTGCATAATGGCATAGGAACGTTGGGCATTTATTGTTGTAACGTTTCAGTTCAGCAGCAGCATCCTCCTTCTCGTTCAACACGGAAGAACAAAAATTAACGTTATCATTGGAAGATAGATTTTTGGACGACATTCGTGTCCGATGGTCGTCCGCGGCCTTTTGTTCTCCGATTTCAGGATTTGATTCGCACCCTCCCCGCGCGCAAAGAGAGTCTTTCCACTGAGGAATCTTAACTCCTTAAAAGACACTTCCCTTTATAAGGGGTTCAAAATTCCTTGAGTTTTTCAGTGTGAGAAATTAACACACTAGAAAGCCATCAATTTCCTATTTTCTCCATTTTAACGAGTGAACTTCGAGAATCAATTTCTCATTTACCCGTTATCTGTTTTGAGTGTACCATATATCGAATTGTAGCCCTTAATAAGAACAATTTGAAACCATTTTCACCTGACCAAAATCGGAAGTGGACCCCACTCAAAATATTGCACCAAAATGACCATTTAATGCATTTTCTTAACACTTTTTTCAACAGTTCTAGCGAACAATTTTTAGGATGTTATTACTTGGACTGTAATCCGTCTCAGACCAGACTAGATTAGAATTGGATAGTTATAAAAATACAAAGAGATCAGACATTAACAGACCAGACCAACAAATTACAGTCCAAGTAAAAACATCCCTAATAGATTGGAATAGTTTATCGTGATTTAATAAATTACTTTGTTAGTGTCTCCAAAAAAAGATATTTCTTTCCATTTTTATTACGTAGTATTTCTGAAACAAACAACTCACCTTTTCAGAGTAATAGATAATTTTCCTTGTAAAAACTAGGGGTGGGCACGGTCCGGGACGGAACGGGAATTGGGTTGTCCCGGTCCCGAACCCGTTTTACAATAACGGTTCGGAACGGGACGGGACAAGACGTTGTCCCTTTGTTGTCCCGTTTAAACCGGTACCGGGACAAAACGGGACGGTTCGGGACATCCCAAAAAATTGTAGTCAAACAATTTCAATCCAAAAACAAAACAAAACTATTTGAAAAAAAAACTAGCGCAAGAAAATTCTATGACAAAAAAGCTATAGCTAATATAGAAAATTGTGAGAAAAAAATGCAACTTACCAGATTAGCTACATGAAACAAAAGTTGCAGCAGAAAAAACTATATCACAAAAATCTATCAAGAAATCTATAATAAAATGATAAAAGAATACTTTGAGAGTAAAATCAATTTTTTTTTGTAGATAGATGATAGTTCATAGTATGTGATAGTAGGTAGTTTAGAGATTTTTTAGGTGTTATATTATTAATCAACTAGTATTTAATAATCATTTGTATTCGGGTTGTGAAAAAAGAATAACTATTATTATTTGGATTACATAATGAGTTGTTAATAAACTCACTAACCTACTACAAAGTACTACGTACAATTTTGGATTCGGGACAACGGGACGGAACGGGATATATTTTACTTGTCCCGGTCCCGTTTTGTTTTAAAACGGTTCGGGACCGGTACGGGACAAAAATAATGTATCCCAAATATAACGGGACAATTTCGGGACGGAACCGGAACATTCCGGAACGGACCAATGGGACCGGGTCTTTTGCCCACCCCTAGTAAAAACAGAAATCAACTATTTGCACACAAACAAATAGAAGAGAAATGTAAACGAGCATGTGCACCGAGCATTATTGATACAGTGATATTAGGATACTCATTTTATGGGATAAGGGTCAGTTTGGTCCTCGAAGTTGCAAAAAAGAGGTCAAATAAGTCTTTATATAGAAGATTCTGTCCGGACGTGCCATTTGAGGTGGCTCCCGGTGAAATTTTTTGATTCAATTTTTTGAACATCTTATTCATTAAGTCTAGTTTACTCATACCAAATTTCAGATAAAAATTCAATCGGGAAGACATTCAAATGAATTCTTGAAGATAACTGTGCCGTTAAAAGCGCACTTATCTTCAAGAATTCATTTGAATGTCTCCCCGATTGAATTTTTAGCTGAAATTTAGTATGAGTAAACTAGACTTAATGAAAAAGATGCTCAAAAAATTTCATAAAAAAATTCTACCAGGAACCACCTCAAATGGGACGTCCGGACAGAATCTTCTATATAAGGACTTATTTGACCCCTTTTTTGCAACTTCGAGGACCAAACTGGCCCTTTACTCCTCATTTTATATATTTATTTCTCCATCAGAATCACCTTCCAACTTTCAAGCCACTTTTATCAGAAAGGAGGGGCTGATGTGTAACACCGTCCCCAAATATATTTACTTTTATGTAAATAATGTATTGAACCTTACTAAGGGATTAATGAATTTACGAAGTTGTAAATTTTTATTATTTCTTTCGCGTGAAAAGTAAATTGCACGTGGGACCCACACCGGGAGCGGGGGCCGCCCGACATTCCCGAGACCATATATTTTATTCATCTTGGTCTAGATAATAAATATATAGTGGTGAATATTTCATTTGGACCATGGAAAGGCCCAGAGTTGACCGATTCGTCAAAAGAAGCCCAAATTACCGGTACTGGTAATTTAACTGATAACAGCCCGAACTGAATTTCGGAGGCTTATAAATTAAAGTTGGGGAATGTATATTCATTATACATGTCATAATGAGTAAGAGCACATAATATATTTTATTTGACCCGATAAAATAAAATATATTTAAAACAGTCCGAAAAATACAACTTTCGGGACCGATTGTACACTTCGGGACAAAAAGGGTTGACCTCCCACATGAGTGGGGGCCAACCCACGAATTTGGACACTCAAGGAGAGTGTTGGCCGGCTGGTGGGATAGGGAAGTATGGGGAGGGGATTGTGATATGAAGGAAATGGCATCAAAGGTACCTAAAGTGGACCCCCATTCTACACTCATTGGATTAATGAGACAAAAGCTCATCCCCATCCCCCTCTCTCCCTAATTTTCGGCCATCCCTCATCCAGCAAGAGCAAGAGAGCTTCCACCTTCCTTCTCCATTGTTGAAGAGAGCTCAACAAGAAGAAATCCCAAGAAAAGGAGCTAAAGTGCTAAAAGTGTGAAATAATTAAGGTAATGACCTTATTATAACTTTTTCTTTATTCTTCTTCTACCATATGAGATATATATCATGTGAAGAATCCTTAAGAGGGTTCTACATGTTATAAGTATGGATTAATGGGTTGGAAAGTGATTCTATGTCCAAGAACGGACTTAGAAGCCAAAACGACCGGTTCACCGGAAAATAACCTTTTTGAGGTTATTTGTATTAATATGGGTTTTATGATTATAAAACCTTGTTAGGGACTTGTAAAGGGTATTTCAAGTGATTTCACAAAGTTGGAGAAGTCGCCGGAGTAGTCGCCGGAGTTGACCAAAAGTCGCCGGAGTTTCACCGGAGTTCAACCAAGAAGGGTAAAACTTCAAAACGCTAGCTCAAGGTGAGTGGACGGCTTAATATCTTATAACTTTTGGGTTAATTATGAGATTACCTAAATAAATGTTATATGTTTTCATAATGATGTTTAAAAGATAATTAAACATGTGATTAGCCAACATTATCAAGTTGTATGAAAAGAATTAATTGATTATGCATGAAATATGATATGAGAGATTATATAAAATGCACATTAGCTTGAAGTGTAAAAGAAGCTCAAATGAGTATTATTGACTTAATTATATGATGATTAAGTTGATGTGAACAAGGCTTGAATTGGCGGTCAACGACAACGTTGACCGATGGATGATGGATTAATTAATATCGGTTGATGTTAGTTAATTATACATTTATTTAAATGCATGGCTTTGCATGGATTGTGATACATAAGATTTATGTATTGGATTAGTTATGAGTAACTAAGGATGATATAGACTCTATCTAGGTTGATAGGAGGTTGATCATAGGAAAACTTGGTGGAGGACCCTAGTACTTAAAAAGTACTTAACACTCAAACTTGGTGGAGGACCCTAGTACTTAAAAAGTACTTAACACTCAAACTTGGTGGAGGACCCTAGTACTTAAAAAGTACTTAACACTCAAACTTGGTGGAGGACCCTAGTACTTAAAAAGTACTTAACACTCAAACTTGGTGGAGGACCCTAGTACTTAAAAAGTACTTAACACTCAAACTTGGTGGAGGACCCTAGTACTTAAAAGTACTTAACACTCAAAACTTGGTGGAGGACCCTAGGACTTAAAAGTCCTTAACACTCAAACTTGGTGGAGGACCCTAGTACTTAGAAGTACTTAACACTCAAACTTGGTGGAGGACCCTAGGACTTATGAGTCCTTAACACTCACAAACCGGTGGAGTATCCAAGGATTATGATCCTAAAACTCATAAATTGTGATATACAAGTAGGGACAAGGAGGAGTCCTATACACTCATAGGTATATGGGTGGGTTGGGGTTTTTAGTCAAGAATATTGACTATTACTATTTTCCCGAATAAAATGGTGATCTACGGATCGGATATTTTCCAAGTATATATATACTAATAAGTATTTCATAACTTGGGGGAAAGATTATTTATTTAAGTATCACCCTATGTTTGGGTCTTATACTTGAAACGCTAGTTATTCTATATTTAGCCTGCTACTCGCTCGGTACTTGTACTGACCCCTTCGGGGGGCCCCACCATTTTCAGGTTGAAGCTAGAGCTTGCTACTTGCACCTTCTCACGGGTGATATCAGATCAGGGAGACGTGGTTCGTGCTTCCTTATTTTCTTTCAAACTACCGAACACTTGCTCATGGATAATTGTTTTACTACAAACTATTTTTGGGGCTTGCATGCCCATGTTGTCGGCCGGTTGTGGCCCATGACTTACCGTTGAATATTTCCGCTATTCATTGGTTTAATGTGATGTTGTTATGTATGTTTACTACTGAGTATGGATGGATTGTTTTCTCGAACGCCTTGTGTAATTAAGTGAGGTTGACCCGTGGGTGACGTCACTTAGTTATACGGCGGTTGTACACGCGCTTGGATTGCGGTCTGGGGCGTGACAATTAAGTGGTATCAGAGCCATCTCAGTTCTAAACTATATAATCAACCTCTCACAAAAGATTTTGCAAAAGAGTTTTTACCGAAAACCATGAGCATTGTATTTTGACGTTTATAGGACTATTGGTGCTTAAGTTGCAAGGCCTCTAATTGTTAAGACGGTACCCTTAACAATTGGTATGGTAGTGACTTGGGCCAATACGTGTCTGTAACGTTCTTCCGTCAGTTGACATTTATAGGAGTCTAATGGCTCATCCATATTTCTTTCAGAAATAGAGGGCAGGCGAATGAGGACCAGGAACAATCCGAGGGGGCAGGCGCCGGTAGTATCCCAAAGGGGAAGCCGGGCTGCATCTCGGGGTTCGAGAGGAGGCCGTGGAGGCCGTGGAAGCCGTGGAGGTCATCAAGCTCAATCTGTGAGTGATGGCCATGTAAGCTCGGTGTATGAAACCAACACCGAGGACTATGACTCAACCTACGTTCCAGAAACGGAGCATGAGGAGACCCCGTATGATGGGGGGGACACATACACCGATGATGACGATGAGAGTGATGCCCGATTCGCCCAGATGGGTGAATTACTTGAGTGGTATCAAAAGGAGAAACTGAGGAGAGACCTTAGGCGCCAAGCGAGGCGTGGCTCTCGTGGTGGTTCGGGTCAAGGAAGCCGGGGAGCTTCCGTGGCCACCCCAGCGGCGTCACAAGGTGGGCGTGAAGGAGGTTTTGTTGTGAGAATCTCCAAGTACCTCAAGGAGGCTAGGGCCTTGGGGTGTAGGTCCTTTGACGGCACCGGTGACATTACCGTTGCCGCCGATTGGATTAAGAAGGTGAAGGATGCATCAAGAGACATGCAAATCACACCGGACGTGAAGTTGACTGTCGCTTCACGGCTACTTGAAGGGATAGCTTCTACGTGGTGGGAGAGCGTGGAAGGGAAGTACCATGGGGAAATAACATGGGCGGACTTTGAGCTAGAGTTCTATGCTCAATACTACTCCGAGTACGAGGTGAATGTGAAACGGAGAGAGTACACTAACCTCAAACAGAAAGAGGGCGGCACAGTTAAGCAACTGGAACAAGAGTTTAGAACCTTGGCTAGGTTCTTGCCGGAGTACGCGGTTGATGAGAACCGCATGACGGAGCACTTTTGGGATGCCCTACTCTTGGACATCCGTGACCGAGCTACGTACTCGCGCCACATGACCTTCAGTGAGGTGGTGGAGCAGGGCCTTCTCGGGGAGGCCCAATGGAATGAGAGAAAAGAGAGAGACGCCGAGGAGGCGAAAAAGAGGAAATGGCAAAGTTCGGGGCCGCCCGAGCAAGCACGAAAGGATAAGCACGGTGGAGGTGGCGGTTCGTTCAAGACACCGGCACCACCGGCAAAGAAGAACAGGGATGCTCGGTGGCATGCATCCTCCTCCCAAAAGACGGGACCCCCTAGGTGTGCTAATTGTTCGAAAAATCACTTTGGGAAGTGCAATGCACCCCCAAGGTGTTATCAATGCGGGAACACGGGCCACATGAAGGCCAATTGCCCACAATTAGGGGGTGGAGGAGCTTCGGGATCCGGAGGAGGAACCATGACGGGAAGAAACCGTGCGGGACCGTCAAACGGCGGTACGGGAAGAGGCAACGCATCCACAAGTCATGCCGCGTCCGTAAATCAAGGCGGGACCCAAGCACGAGTGTACGCAATGACCGAGGCGGATGCGCGAGCAAACCCGGACTCCGTTGCAGGTAATACGCTTATTTTCCTATATTTCTAGGCTTATTTGGGTCATATGAGTCATTGGGTTTGGGTGCGGGCCACCCCGGGGTCAAACCCCGCGAATTCGGGGCGAAACGGGCTAAAAACAACTACGCGCGATCGCGCGTACCTACAGACGCACGACCGTGCGTGCGAGGCAGTAGCCTCTGGCCGTTTTCCGCGCAGACGCACGCCGTGCATGCAGGTCAGGCACGCCGTGCCTGGGACGCACGATCGTGCGTGACCAGCTACGCACGATCGTGCGTAGCCGGCAGTGGCGGATCTCTGATTTTCAAGCACGCACGACCGTGCGTGCCACCCAGGCACGCCGTGCGTGGACCCCCCAACACCCGAAACTTGATTTTTTCGCCCCGTTCTTCTACGTTTGGACCCCCGTTTGATTCCAAACATTAGTATGAGCCTAATAACCTCCTAAAAATGTGTAAAACATTAGAAAATGTATCTTACATGATGTATAAATGTAGGAACATTAAAGATCAATGGTAGGTGTGCGAGGATCCTCATTGATACTGGGGCACAACGCTCATTTGTGAGTGAGGCGTTCGCCGAGGGCCTTGACGTGCCATTGACACCTATGACGCAAACATTGCTAGTTTCCACACCGTTAGGAGACGACGTGGAGAGAAATCATTACTATCCGTCGTGCGAGGTAGAAGTGACGGGTCAACCTTTGACTTGTGATTTCGTACCTCTAAGCATGTTGGAGTTCGATGCAATCCTAGGAATGGATTGGCTCGAGAAACACCATGCTCGAGTAGATTGCTACACCAAGGTGTTAGAGCTCGAGGATGATCAAGGAAACACACTATGTTTCGAGGGAGATCGGGGGAAATCTAATGCTTGTATAATATCCGTGATGAGAGCACGGAAGATGATGAGGAAGGGATGCCACGCATACCTTGCCTACGTGGTGGACGATACCAAGAAGGAAGTCGACATCAAAGATGTACGGGTCGTGTGCAAATACCCGGATGTCTTTCCCAAAGACCTACCGGGGCTCCCACCCGATAGAGAGATAGAGTTTGTAATCGAAGTGGAGCCGGGAACCAAACCCATTTCGATTCCCCCTTATCGAATGGCACCGGCCGAACTCCAAGAGTTGAAGGTCCAACTACAAGAATTACTGGACAACGGGTTCATCAGACCCAGTCATTCACCGTGGGGGGCACCCGTACTCTTCGTGAAGAAGAAGGATGGTACACTAAGAATGTGTATTGACTACCGACAGTTGAACAAGGTCACAATCAAGAACAGGTATCCCTTACCGAGGATTGATGACTTGTTTGATCAACTTCGGGGGGCAATAGTGTTCTCAAAGATTGATTTGAGGTCGGGGTATCATCAGTTGAAGATCAAGGAGAGCGACATACCTAAGAGTGCATTCCGCACTAGGTATGGTCATTACGAGTTCCTTGTGATGTCATTTGGTTTAACCAACGCACCGGCAGCATTCATGGACTTGATGAACCGTGTGTTTAGTGAATACTTAGATCAATTTGTGATAGTATTCATTGATGATATCTTGATATACTCCAAGAGCGAGGAGGAGCACGAACATCATTTGGGACTTATACTTGATCGGCTAAGGGAAAAGCAACTCTTTGCCAAGTTCTCTAAATGCGAATTTTGGCTCAAGGAGATTGGTTTCCTCGGTCATGTCATATCTGGTTCGGGCGTTGCTGTGGATAACGCCAAGATAAAAGCTATCATGGATTGGGAGAGACCCAAGAATGTGAAAGAGATACGTAGTTTCCTTGGCTTAGCGGGATACTATCGTAAATTTGTGGAAAAATTCTCCGTATTGGCGTCCCCATTAACGAAGCTCACAAAGAAAGGGGCCAAGTTCATATGGGACGACAAGTGTGAGAAGGGGTTCCTTGAATTGAAGAAACGACTTACCGAAGCACCAGTCCTTGCCCTACCTATACAGGGGATAGGGTATGACATTTACAGCGATGCTAGCATCCAAGGACTTGGATGTGTACTGATGCAAAACGGTAAAGTGATTGCCTATGCTTCAAGGCAATTGAGAAAGCACGAGGTGAACTACCCTACCCATGATCTAGAATTAGGGGCGGTAGTGTTTGCACTGAAAATCTGGAGGCATTATCTCTACGGGGAGACATGTCACATTTTTACAGACCATAAGAGCTTGAAGTACGTATTCACTCAGAAAGAGTTGAATATGAGGCAGAGAAGATGGATGGAGTTGATCAAGGACTATGACTTGATCATCGACTATCATCCCGGAAAGGCCAATGTCGTGGCCGACGCACTGAGCAGGAAGAATACGACAGGGACGCTACTCACGTGTCTACAGGCATTGAGGGCACGCGTGGAGGTGTCCACGTGTGGGGCTCTCATTGCTCGATTTGAGGTTAGGCCCACCCTATTGGGCGAGATTAGTCGAAGTCAGGCCATGGATGAGGAATGTCAGAAGATCCGTGAAAGGATCCTTGCGGGGCCCGTTGAGAACTTCCGAGTACGCGATGACGGTCTATTATTGTTTAAGGATCGTGTATGCATACCAAAGAATGAAGAACTCCAGAAGTCTATACTCGAGGAGGCTCATTCTTCAGCTTATGCTATGCATCCAAGAGGTACTAAGATGTACCGAGATTTGAAGGAAAGTTACTGGTGGTCAGGTATGAAGAGAGACATCGCCGAGTATGTGAGTCGATGTCTTACTTGTCAGCAAGTTAAGGCAGAACATCAACACCCGGCAGGGCTTTTGCAGCCACTCACCATCCCAGAGTGGAAGTGGGAGCACGTGACCATGGACTTCGTGGTGGGGCTGCCACGAACAGTGAATAACTATGACGCAGTATGGGTAGTGGTTGATAGGCTCACCAAGAGTGCACACTTTTTGCCTATCAACATTACTTATCCTCTTGAAAGATTGGCCAAGCTCTACACGGAGGAACTTGTGAGGTTACATGGAGTCCCGATATCCATTGTCTCGGATAGGGATCCACGATTCACATCCCGATTTTGGCCAAAGTTTCAAGCATCGTTGGGTACTAAACTGAAGTTTAGCACAGCTTTTCACCCACAGACGGATGGACAGTCCGAACGGGTGATACAGATTTTGGAAGACATGCTTAGGGCATGTGCTCTGGAGTTCCAAGGAAGCTGGGACAAGCATTTGGCTCTGGTAGAGTTTGCTTATAACAACAGTTATCAAGCAAGTATCGGCATGCCTCCATACGAGGCGTTGTACGGGAGAAAATGCAGAACACCGTTGTGTTGGGACGAGGTTGGCGAGGCCAAACTCGAAGGGATAGAGCTGGTTGAGATCACCAAGGCTAAGGTAAGGATCATTCGGGATAGATTGAAGGCTGCTCAGGACCGACAGAAGAGTTATGCTGATAAACGGCGGAGACCGTTGGAGTTCGAAGTCGGTGATGAGGTCTTCCTAAGGATTTCTCCTTGGAAGGGCATCATTCGATTTGTATCGAGGGGAAAGCTTAACCCCCGATACATTGGTCCGTTTGAGATCCTTGAAAGGATCGGGGCCGTGGCTTACCGTCTCAAGTTGACGCCTGAACTTGAGAAGATACATGACGTGTTTCATGTATCAATGCTCAAGAAATACATACGAGACCCATCTCATATTCTTGAGAAACCACCGGTAGAGATCCGTGAGGACTTGCAATATGCGGTGGGACCAGTGAAGATTGTTGGTCAACAAGTGAAGAAGCTTAGGAATAAGGAGATTCCTATGGTAAAGGTTCTTTGGAGAAGTGATCGAGTCGAAGAAGAAACTTGGGAGACCGAGGTCTCAATGAGGGAGCAATACCCATTTCTTTTCGATTAGATACTTGGATTTCGGGGACGAAATCCCAAATAAGGGGGGGTGAACTTGTAACACCGTCCCCAAATATATTTACTTTTATGTAAATAATGTATTGAACCTTACTAAGGGATTAATGAATTTACGAAGTTGTAAATTTTTATTATTTCTTTCGCGTGAAAAGTAAATTGCACGTGGGACCCACACCGGGAGCGGGGGCCGCCCGACATTCCCGAGACCATATATTTTATTCATCTTGGTCTAGATAATAAATATATAGTGGTGAATATTTCATTTGGACCATGGAAAGGCCCAGAGTTGACCGATTCGTCAAAAGAAGCCCAAATTACCGGTACTGGTAATTTAACTGATAACAGCCCGAACTGAATTTCGGAGGCTTATAAATTAAAGTTGGGGAATGTATATTCATTATACATGTCATAATGAGTAAGAGCACATAATATATTTTATTTGACCCGATAAAATAAAATATATTTAAAACAGTCCGAAAAATACAACTTTCGGGACCGATTGTACACTTCGGGACAAAAAGGGTTGACCTCCCACATGAGTGGGGGCCAACCCACGAATTTGGACACTCAAGGAGAGTGTTGGCCGGCTGGTGGGATAGGGAAGTATGGGGAGGGGATTGTGATATGAAGGAAATGGCATCAAAGGTACCTAAAGTGGACCCCCATTCTACACTCATTGGATTAATGAGACAAAAGCTCATCCCCATCCCCCTCTCTCCCTAATTTTCGGCCATCCCTCATCCAGCAAGAGCAAGAGAGCTTCCACCTTCCTTCTCCATTGTTGAAGAGAGCTCAACAAGAAGAAATCCCAAGAAAAGGAGCTAAAGTGCTAAAAGTGTGAAATAATTAAGGTAATGACCTTATTATAACTTTTTCTTTATTCTTCTTCTACCATATGAGATATATATCATGTGAAGAATCCTTAAGAGGGTTCTACATGTTATAAGTATGGATTAATGGGTTGGAAAGTGATTCTATGTCCAAGAACGGACTTAGAAGCCAAAACGACCGGTTCACCGGAAAATAACCTTTTTGAGGTTATTTGTATTAATATGGGTTTTATGATTATAAAACCTTGTTAGGGACTTGTAAAGGGTATTTCAAGTGATTTCACAAAGTTGGAGAAGTCGCCGGAGTAGTCGCCGGAGTTGACCAAAAGTCGCCGGAGTTTCACCGGAGTTCAACCAAGAAGGGTAAAACTTCAAAACGCTAGCTCAAGGTGAGTGGACGGCTTAATATCTTATAACTTTTGGGTTAATTATGAGATTACCTAAATAAATGTTATATGTTTTCATAATGATGTTTAAAAGATAATTAAACATGTGATTAGCCAACATTATCAAGTTGTATGAAAAGAATTAATTGATTATGCATGAAATATGATATGAGAGATTATATAAAATGCACATTAGCTTGAAGTGTAAAAGAAGCTCAAATGAGTATTATTGACTTAATTATATGATGATTAAGTTGATGTGAACAAGGCTTGAATTGGCGGTCAACGACAACGTTGACCGATGGATGATGGATTAATTAATATCGGTTGATGTTAGTTAATTATACATTTATTTAAATGCATGGCTTTGCATGGATTGTGATACATAAGATTTATGTATTGGATTAGTTATGAGTAACTAAGGATGATATAGACTCTATCTAGGTTGATAGGAGGTTGATCATAGGAAAACTTGGTGGAGGACCCTAGTACTTAAAAAGTACTTAACACTCAAACTTGGTGGAGGACCCTAGTACTTAAAAAGTACTTAACACTCAAACTTGGTGGAGGACCCTAGTACTTAAAAAGTACTTAACACTCAAACTTGGTGGAGGACCCTAGTACTTAAAAAGTACTTAACACTCAAACTTGGTGGAGGACCCTAGTACTTAAAAAGTACTTAACACTCAAACTTGGTGGAGGACCCTAGTACTTAAAAGTACTTAACACTCAAAACTTGGTGGAGGACCCTAGGACTTAAAAGTCCTTAACACTCAAACTTGGTGGAGGACCCTAGTACTTAGAAGTACTTAACACTCAAACTTGGTGGAGGACCCTAGGACTTATGAGTCCTTAACACTCACAAACCGGTGGAGTATCCAAGGATTATGATCCTAAAACTCATAAATTGTGATATACAAGTAGGGACAAGGAGGAGTCCTATACACTCATAGGTATATGGGTGGGTTGGGGTTTTTAGTCAAGAATATTGACTATTACTATTTTCCCGAATAAAATGGTGATCTACGGATCGGATATTTTCCAAGTATATATATACTAATAAGTATTTCATAACTTGGGGGAAAGATTATTTATTTAAGTATCACCCTATGTTTGGGTCTTATACTTGAAACGCTAGTTATTCTATATTTAGCCTGCTACTCGCTCGGTACTTGTACTGACCCCTTCGGGGGGCCCCACCATTTTCAGGTTGAAGCTAGAGCTTGCTACTTGCACCTTCTCACGGGTGATATCAGATCAGGGAGACGTGGTTCGTGCTTCCTTATTTTCTTTCAAACTACCGAACACTTGCTCATGGATAATTGTTTTACTACAAACTATTTTTGGGGCTTGCATGCCCATGTTGTCGGCCGGTTGTGGCCCATGACTTACCGTTGAATATTTCCGCTATTCATTGGTTTAATGTGATGTTGTTATGTATGTTTACTACTGAGTATGGATGGATTGTTTTCTCGAACGCCTTGTGTAATTAAGTGAGGTTGACCCGTGGGTGACGTCACTTAGTTATACGGCGGTTGTACACGCGCTTGGATTGCGGTCTGGGGCGTGACAATTAAGTGGTATCAGAGCCATCTCAGTTCTAAACTATATAATCAACCTCTCACAAAAGATTTTGCAAAAGAGTTTTTACCGAAAACCATGAGCATTGTATTTTGACGTTTATAGGACTATTGGTGCTTAAGTTGCAAGGCCTCTAATTGTTAAGACGGTACCCTTAACAATTGGTATGGTAGTGACTTGGGCCAATACGTGTCTGTAACGTTCTTCCGTCAGTTGACATTTATAGGAGTCTAATGGCTCATCCATATTTCTTTCAGAAATAGAGGGCAGGCGAATGAGGACCAGGAACAATCCGAGGGGGCAGGCGCCGGTAGTATCCCAAAGGGGAAGCCGGGCTGCATCTCGGGGTTCGAGAGGAGGCCGTGGAGGCCGTGGAAGCCGTGGAGGTCATCAAGCTCAATCTGTGAGTGATGGCCATGTAAGCTCGGTGTATGAAACCAACACCGAGGACTATGACTCAACCTACGTTCCAGAAACGGAGCATGAGGAGACCCCGTATGATGGGGGGGACACATACACCGATGATGACGATGAGAGTGATGCCCGATTCGCCCAGATGGGTGAATTACTTGAGTGGTATCAAAAGGAGAAACTGAGGAGAGACCTTAGGCGCCAAGCGAGGCGTGGCTCTCGTGGTGGTTCGGGTCAAGGAAGCCGGGGAGCTTCCGTGGCCACCCCAGCGGCGTCACAAGGTGGGCGTGAAGGAGGTTTTGTTGTGAGAATCTCCAAGTACCTCAAGGAGGCTAGGGCCTTGGGGTGTAGGTCCTTTGACGGCACCGGTGACATTACCGTTGCCGCCGATTGGATTAAGAAGGTGAAGGATGCATCAAGAGACATGCAAATCACACCGGACGTGAAGTTGACTGTCGCTTCACGGCTACTTGAAGGGATAGCTTCTACGTGGTGGGAGAGCGTGGAAGGGAAGTACCATGGGGAAATAACATGGGCGGACTTTGAGCTAGAGTTCTATGCTCAATACTACTCCGAGTACGAGGTGAATGTGAAACGGAGAGAGTACACTAACCTCAAACAGAAAGAGGGCGGCACAGTTAAGCAACTGGAACAAGAGTTTAGAACCTTGGCTAGGTTCTTGCCGGAGTACGCGGTTGATGAGAACCGCATGACGGAGCACTTTTGGGATGCCCTACTCTTGGACATCCGTGACCGAGCTACGTACTCGCGCCACATGACCTTCAGTGAGGTGGTGGAGCAGGGCCTTCTCGGGGAGGCCCAATGGAATGAGAGAAAAGAGAGAGACGCCGAGGAGGCGAAAAAGAGGAAATGGCAAAGTTCGGGGCCGCCCGAGCAAGCACGAAAGGATAAGCACGGTGGAGGTGGCGGTTCGTTCAAGACACCGGCACCACCGGCAAAGAAGAACAGGGATGCTCGGTGGCATGCATCCTCCTCCCAAAAGACGGGACCCCCTAGGTGTGCTAATTGTTCGAAAAATCACTTTGGGAAGTGCAATGCACCCCCAAGGTGTTATCAATGCGGGAACACGGGCCACATGAAGGCCAATTGCCCACAATTAGGGGGTGGAGGAGCTTCGGGATCCGGAGGAGGAACCATGACGGGAAGAAACCGTGCGGGACCGTCAAACGGCGGTACGGGAAGAGGCAACGCATCCACAAGTCATGCCGCGTCCGTAAATCAAGGCGGGACCCAAGCACGAGTGTACGCAATGACCGAGGCGGATGCGCGAGCAAACCCGGACTCCGTTGCAGGTAATACGCTTATTTTCCTATATTTCTAGGCTTATTTGGGTCATATGAGTCATTGGGTTTGGGTGCGGGCCACCCCGGGGTCAAACCCCGCGAATTCGGGGCGAAACGGGCTAAAAACAACTACGCGCGATCGCGCGTACCTACAGACGCACGACCGTGCGTGCGAGGCAGTAGCCTCTGGCCGTTTTCCGCGCAGACGCACGCCGTGCGTGCAGGTCAGGCACGCCGTGCCTGGGACGCACGATCGTGCGTGACCAGCTACGCACGATCGTGCGTAGCCGGCAGTGGCGGATCTCTGATTTTCAAGCACGCACGACCGTGCGTGCCACCCAGGCACGCCGTGCGTGGACCCCCCAACACCCGAAACTTGATTTTTTCGCCCCGTTCTTCTACGTTTGGACCCCCGTTTGATTCCAAACATTAGTATGAGCCTAATAACCTCCTAAAAATGTGTAAAACATTAGAAAATGTATCTTACATGATGTATAAATGTAGGAACATTAAAGATCAATGGTAGGTGTGCGAGGATCCTCATTGATACTGGGGCACAACGCTCATTTGTGAGTGAGGCGTTCGCCGAGGGCCTTGACGTGCCATTGACACCTATGACGCAAACATTGCTAGTTTCCACACCGTTAGGAGACGACGTGGAGAGAAATCATTACTATCCGTCGTGCGAGGTAGAAGTGACGGGTCAACCTTTGACTTGTGATTTCGTACCTCTAAGCATGTTGGAGTTCGATGCAATCCTAGGAATGGATTGGCTCGAGAAACACCATGCTCGAGTAGATTGCTACACCAAGGTGTTAGAGCTCGAGGATGATCAAGGAAACACACTATGTTTCGAGGGAGATCGGGGGAAATCTAATGCTTGTATAATATCCGTGATGAGAGCACGGAAGATGATGAGGAAGGGATGCCACGCATACCTTGCCTACGTGGTGGACGATACCAAGAAGGAAGTCGACATCAAAGATGTACGGGTCGTGTGCAAATACCCGGATGTCTTTCCCAAAGACCTACCGGGGCTCCCACCCGATAGAGAGATAGAGTTTGTAATCGAAGTGGAGCCGGGAACCAAACCCATTTCGATTCCCCCTTATCGAATGGCACCGGCCGAACTCCAAGAGTTGAAGGTCCAACTACAAGAATTACTGGACAACGGGTTCATTAGACCCAGTCATTCACCGTGGGGGGCACCCGTACTCTTCGTGAAGAAGAAGGATGGTACACTAAGAATGTGTATTGACTACCGACAGTTGAACAAGGTCACAATCAAGAACAGGTATCCCTTACCGAGGATTGATGACTTGTTTGATCAACTTCGGGGGGCAATAGTGTTCTCAAAGATTGATTTGAGGTCGGGGTATCATCAGTTGAAGATCAAGGAGAGCGACATACCTAAGAGTGCATTCCGCACTAGGTATGGTCATTACGAGTTCCTTGTGATGTCATTTGGTTTAACCAACGCACCGGCAGCATTCATGGACTTGATGAACCGTGTGTTTAGTGAATACTTAGATCAATTTGTGATAGTATTCATTGATGATATCTTGATATACTCCAAGAGCGAGGAGGAGCACGAACATCATTTGGGACTTATACTTGATCGGCTAAGGGAAAAGCAACTCTTTGCCAAGTTCTCTAAATGCGAATTTTGGCTCAAGGAGATTGGTTTCCTCGGTCATGTCATATCTGGTTCGGGCGTTGCTGTGGATAACGCCAAGATAAAAGCTATCATGGATTGGGAGAGACCCAAGAATGTGAAAGAGATACGTAGTTTCCTTGGCTTAGCGGGATACTATCGTAAATTTGTGGAAAAATTCTCCGTATTGGCGTCCCCATTAACGAAGCTCACAAAGAAAGGGGCCAAGTTCATATGGGACGACAAGTGTGAGAAGGGGTTCCTTGAATTGAAGAAACGACTTACCGAAGCACCAGTCCTTGCCCTACCTATACAGGGGATAGGGTATGACATTTACAGCGATGCTAGCATCCAAGGACTTGGATGTGTACTGATGCAAAACGGTAAAGTGATTGCCTATGCTTCAAGGCAATTGAGAAAGCACGAGGTGAACTACCCTACCCATGATCTAGAATTAGGGCGGTAGTGTTTGCACTGAAAATCTGGAGGCATTATCTCTACGGGGAGACATGTCACATTTTTACAGACCATAAGAGCTTGAAGTACGTATTCACTCAGAAAGAGTTGAATATGAGGCAGAGAAGATGGATGGAGTTGATCAAGGACTATGACTTGATCATCGACTATCATCCCGGAAAGGCCAATGTCGTGGCCGACGCACTGAGCAGGAAGAATACGACAGGGACGCTACTCACGTGTCTACAGGCATTGAGGGCACGCGTGGAGGTGTCCACGTGTGGGGCTCTCATTGCTCGATTTGAGGTTAGGCCCACCCTATTGGGCGAGATTAGTCGAAGTCAGGCCATGGATGAGGAATGTCAGAAGATCCGTGAAAGGATCCTTGCGGGGCCCGTTGAGAACTTCCGAGTACGCGATGACGGTCTATTATTGTTTAAGGATCGTGTATGCATACCAAAGAATGAAGAACTCCAGAAGTCTATCAGAGCAACCCTGCGACAGTGTGTTGATCCGTTGGATATCGGGCGGACACTTAGCAGGGGAAAAGATTCTGGGGTTTGATTGAGATTGGTTTAAGGGCGCAACGAGGACGTTGCGATCCTAAGTGGGGGTGATTGTAACACTTGAGATTTAATATAAACGGATTAATAGTACTACTCATACCAACAGAGGTGCATCTCCTTTTACGGGAGCTCATCCGCTAAGAACTCCAAAGTTAAGTGTGCTTGCACGGGAGTAGTCTTGGGATGGGTGACCCCCTGGGAAGTCTCTCAGGGCGCGCATGAGTGAGGACAAAGTGCGCGGTAAAGGCTCGTGGTGGTTTGTGGGGACAGTACTATTGGTCCGGAGTAACTACCTCGGGTCCGGTGGGGCCGGGGTGTTACATGATGGGCGACTGAGTGTAGCTCAACTGGTAATAGAAGTATCAAAAAGGTATGTCTAGAGTTCGAATCCCGACAACTACGATGACATTACTATACTAAAATGCACAAGATTTAGTAAGTATCTAGGTCATAGTTAGGGGTGGGAAAAAAATACCGAAATTTCGGTATACCGGACTTACCATATCGAAAAATACCGAATTTACTGAAATGTTTGGTATACCGACACTTTTGGTACGGTGTGATACCGTACCGAATTACTTTGGTATGATATTGGTATATATTTTGGAAATAAACGGTATACCCGTATACCGTAATTCCAAACCAATAATATCATTAGAATTATAAAAATAACTAGAAACACGACACTAATTCAAGGATAAATGACTTTATATCCATGTTTCTTGAATTATTTATAATTTTTTTTGGAGATTGGTGTTGTTTTGATTATATTTATGTTGTTTAAATTATTTTAGCAGAATGTGTTGTTATCTTCATATATCATGTGTTGAATATCTATACATATTTATAATATTTTTTTGTCAAAAGTTGAATAGAACACAAATAGGTTATCTCATTGGTATTTTATAATTAATTTCATTAATGATTTTAGTATATCACTATTAACACTGATTTCCTTTATTTCATTTGACATATAATAATTTGTTATATTAAATCATGATAATTTACCGATACCGTACTTTACTGTACCGAAATTTCGGTACGGTATATCTTGTTTCGGTAGACCGAAATTTCGGTATGATAACGGTATGTATTTTTACATACCGAAAGTTTACGATATGGTAAAGGTATGCGATAAAATATGCATCATACCGTACCGAACCACCCCTAGTCAGTCTTAGGATGTTTTCTTTTGGACTGTTTTCAGTCCCAGACCAGAACAGACCAGACTTAAACAGACCAGACCAGACCAGACTTAAACAGACCAGACCAGACCAGACCAGACCAGACTTAAACAGACCAGACCAGACTTCCGTAGTTATAAAATACACAGAGACCAGACGTTTACCAGACCAGACCAGACCAGACCAGTTCAGACCAGACCAGACCAGACTTAAACAGACCAGACCAGATCAGACCAGATTTAAACAGACTAGACCAGACCAGCAAATTTCAGTCCAAAAGAAAACATCCTTATTCACTATTTGTTAACTTGTGATTAAAATAAAATTTATTTGTTCTCGTTTAACCGGTGCTAAGAAGCGCTCATGAATGAGGACCATGAGGTGTTATCCCGTTTTTTTTTATTGAAATGGAGGTCTATCACTAAATTCCGTATTTTCTTGGTTCCTCCCTGATCTCATGCTGAGCCAAAAATACATTTTTTTTTATATATGCCCCTTGACGTGAAAAAGAAAACTTATCTTCTCTGTCAACCTGTAACTCTGTAAGTAAACACTGAATTTTCTTTCTCAAAGTTTTTGAATAAGAATTCCGTTCCTTCTCCCATTGTCTAATCGGTTTAGCTTTCCTTTCCGGGGATCTGTGAAGCCACAAAATATCTGCTTCGGACGCCAATGATTCTTTAATTTGCTCTACTGTAACTTACCAACAAGTCGTTGTAGTATAGTGGTAAGTATTCCCGCCTGTCACGCGGGTGACCCGGGTTCGATCCCCGGCAACGGCGCTTTTATTTTTGGTTCCAGAAATGGTTTAATCTAGATTTCTGCAATCGTTTCTCCTAAGCTCGTACTAATTTCTATGGTAGTGCTCATATATTTGTTGCAGCTAAAGAGCATTTTGATGTAATGTGGAGTGTTCATACCCCCTCACGCCCCCTCTTCTGCTCATCTTCTCGCTCCATCGCCGCCCCCAACGCCGCCGCTAGCAACCACAACCCCTTAATACAATCTTTATGCAAGAAAGGTCATCTGAAACAAGCTATTCATCTTCTCTCTCAGGAGCCCAACCCAACCCAACGAACCTACGAACTTCTTACATTATCGTGCGTTCATAAAAAGTCGCTGCCCGACGCCAAAAATGTTCACAGCATGCTTAACAAAAATGGGTTTGATCGAGATCCCTTCTTGGCGACTAAGCTCATAAACATGTACTCTGAATTGGACTCCATTTCCGATGCCCGGCAAGTGTTTGATGAAATTCCTGACCGGACGATATACGTCTGGAATGCTCTCTTTAGGGCATTGACTTTGGCTGGTAAAGGCGAAGAGGTTTTTAGCTTATACAGACAGATGAACTCCATTGGTGTCCCATCTGATAGGTTTACGTATACGTATGTGTTGAAGGCTTGTGTTACTTTTGAGTCATCCGTCCTTCAGATTGGAAAAGAAATCCACGCTCATATTTTGAGACATGGGTTTGAGACTCAGATTCATATCATGACTACTTTAGTTGATACGTATGCAAGATTCGGCTGTCTGGATTATGCCACACATGTTTTTCATATGATTCCAGATAAAAATGTCGTCTCTTGGAGTGCTATGATAGCTTGTTATGTAAAAAATGGCAGACCCTCTGATGCATTGCACCTTTTTCATAGGATGGTTAATCACAACAGTAATCTGATCCCTAACTCAGTAACAATGGTGAGTGTGCTTCAAGCTTGTGGAGCAATGGCTGCGATTGAGCAAGGGAAGTTATTACACGGATATGTACTCCGAAACGGACTTGACACAATTACCCCTGTCATTAGTGCCCTTATTACCATGTATGCCCGGTGTGGAAATCTCGAAACTGCACAATCTGTATTTGATCACACGGATAAGAACGATGTGGTCCTTTGGAATTCAATAGTTTCAGGATACGGGATTCATGGGCATGGGCCCAAAGCCGTCGGAATGTTTCATGAAATGCTTCAAAAAGGAATCCCCCCAACT
This sequence comes from Cuscuta epithymum, assembly GCA_945859915.1. Taxonomy (NCBI): domain Eukaryota; kingdom Viridiplantae; phylum Streptophyta; class Magnoliopsida; order Solanales; family Convolvulaceae; genus Cuscuta; species Cuscuta epithymum. The sequence goes on along the minus strand of CAMAPF010000955.1, from coordinate 928,283 downwards.
CCAATATCTTTCATTAGTGTTTTGGGGGCGTGCAGTCATGCCGGGCTTGTTGAGGAAGGGATGGTGTTGTTTGAGTCCATGATGAAGAAACACGGAATCTCTCCTAGCGAGGAGCACTATGCTTCAGTAGTGGACCTTCTCGGGAGAGCTAACCGCCTAGATGAAGCTTCTAGAATCATAGATGACATGCGGATGGAACCAGGCCCTAAAGTTTGGGGAGCCCTTCTCGGGTCGTGTAGGATTCATTGTAATGTTGGGCTAGCCGAGAGGGCGAGCCAGAGACTTTTCGAGCTCGAACCCACAAACGCGGGGAACTATGTTCTTTTGGCTGATATTTATGCAGAAGCTGGGTTATGGGATGATGTCAAAAGGGTAAAGAAACTCTTAGACTCCATAGGCCTGGAAAAACTCTCTGGTTGCAGCTGGATTGAGGTCAGGAGGAAAATGCACTCTATCACATCGCTTGACGATATTACCCCCCAAATGAAGGAGGTTCAGGAATTGTTGGTAAAGCTTTATGAGGAGATGAAGAATGATAGTTACCCAATAAACAGGACATGCAGTCTCGAAGGTGATGAGGAAGGGGCCATTTTATTAAGTCACAGTGAAAAATTGGCGGTCGGGTTTGGATTGATCAATGGAAGTAAAGGTGAAGCTATCAGGATTACTAAGAACTTGAGGTTGTGTGAAGACTGTCACACTTTCACAAAGTACGTTTCCAAAGTTACCAGTCGTGAAATTTTTGTTAGAGATATAAACCGTTTTCATCATTTCAGAGATGGGATTTGTTCTTGTGGGGAGTATTGGTGAATCCTTTCACGTTTTGTTTCAAAGACATCTCAGTCTCTGAAATACCGTATTAGAAGGCATCCATGGCCCATGGGCTTTAGGTTGTTCTTTCCAATCAAATTTTCTTTTAACTAATTATAAAGGAGTAGCTTCATTTGAACGTTGTTCTAAAAATATTGTACTTGTAAGAAAATGGAACGATCTGATTAGCTTGGTAATACTAGGTATACTAGTGTAAAGTCCGGGGCACTGCCCCGGTAGCGGCGCATCAATTTGTGAATAATTCATAGGATACAAAATTTAATATAACACATTTTTACGATGATCTAACCACAAACAATAATGAATTTTTATATTTTAAATGACTGTATACTACATTAAATTACTCATCATCATACATCACATACTCCGTATTTACACTTTAGTCTATATCAATGCTTTTTATTGCGGTCACCGCGGTTGCGGCTATTGCGGTCGATGCGGTGTAATTTAATTTCACATTCAAATGAAATAAAAAAATAATCAGTGTTGATGTCTTGATGTGATCCGATATGGCCTCTTTGCAGCCACCGTATAGTTTCGTTGGATTACGTAGTAGATTTTCTCCATGAATTGAAACCGCACCTCCATTGCGGTCTGATGTGGTTGTGCTACCAGAACGCAACCACAATATTGTTGCCGCAACATATGTTGCGATCCCGGCCTCTCCCCGTTACGCCCACGTTTCTTTGGGACAAAGGGAGTACATTATTGATATTCTTCTAGTTGTTCATAATTGGAGAATAATAAGTGTTATGTATGAAACTTGTTTTGTCAAAATTTTGACTGTGTTCATAAATTATGTCAATATTGTTGTTCATAAGTTATATGCATATTGTTATTATGTTTTCATATTATAATGTCTTTATTCACGGTATAAACTAAATGTAATATGTATATAATAATTAAAGTATTGTTTGAAATATAACTTACAATATGGTTTAATGCACAATTCAATCAATAATTAAGCATATCATGCAGATGTTACAAATTAATTAGATGTTGTAATGTAAGAGTATGGAATATGTTTTATATTATATAAGCATTTGCATCATGTAATGAGTTAGACAATGATTTTAAAATTAAAATAATGTTAATATTTATCATGCCAAATCAATAAGAGAGTCACATGTAGGCATGTAGCATTTCATAATTAGTGTTTACTATATAGAACAATAGATAGTAAGGAATCAAGTGTTTTAGATTTTGTTTTTCATTTAAATCCAAAATGTAAAAATTAATTACGAAATCTTACTTTTATAATTTTAATCTACTTAAAAATGTTTTGGGCTTTATTGACAAAAAAAGTTCTAGGCTTTAAAATCTTCATCAATGGGATCTTCAGATTTTTTTTAATATGCAAAATTGGTGTCATATGAAAGATCATAAAATTGATTTTTTTTTCTCCTCCTTTTTCTTCAAATGAATTGTCCTAATTCATGTGAATAGATAGTCATGGTCTTATGGACCGTGTGAACTAATTGCATTGGGAGAATTAATTGAATGTTTCAATAAGAGTGATAATCAATTTTTTTAATAACCAATCACAAATCGACACATCATTGATTTATAACTCAGTTTTACTATATAAAATAACAGATAGTATTCCAATTTTGTCCCTAAAAATTTAAGTGTATAAATGTATAATTATTACTACCCTACTTCATATCACATACGGTAGGCCAAACACTCACTCTGATGCAAGGGCAAAGAAAACATTTCTTATATTCAACTTATGAAACAACATTTTACAAGTTAAACATTCTTACATCATTTGTAATCGCACAACTACAATAAATTTGGCTAAAATGAAAAATACGTAATCAACAATTCAACAAATATATTTAATTACGACCAAGGCAAGCATTGATTCTCAAGCTCTAAGCAAAACCTCTGACCCATCTTGCTTTATCTTCAATAGACTGCCCTCAATGTTGCGAAGCACAGGCTTGTAGCTGTAAAGGCAAATATCATTGTAATTTGTAAATAGAAAAGATCGTACAGGTTATCAAACGAGTACTTGGAAAGGCTATATAATATAATGAGGTAATTTGAGTATGGTTTGAGGATTAGTTTAGAAGGATATATACATTATACAATGAGGTAGTTTAAGATAATGGTGCTATGATGGGTGTACTAATACTACGTACGTAGTACGGAGTATGTAATACTAAGTAGATAAGATTGTCGTCTGAGAAAGGTAATTATTTCTTAAAAGAGAAATGAAAACCTTTAAATGGGTCGCCCAAAAGAGACAAGAGCCTTTAACTGGGATGGAAGGAGTATAATTTTACAGGAAATAAAAAAGACAATCAAGGTTTAGACGCATACATGCGGGCAAGTCCATTGTATGCTTGTGCGGCTTGCTGGAGTTGTACCGATAGTTTTAAAACTTGTACAGACAATGCTTCTGCTCTGCTCTGTTCTTTCACAAGTTGACCCTGAAGAAATACAGCCATTGACAAAAAGAATCAGAAAATGCTAGAGAAAGAAAATAAAAAAGAAAAACATTAAGGATAGTTGGAAATAAAGGAAATATGGGGGAATAAAGTTATGGTAAATCTTAATAAAATTATTTGGATATTTGTTGATACTCATTTTTTTTAAGTCTATTATATAAAGATTAAAGAGCAAGCAATCTAAATACACTTTTTATTTTCATTTTTATTTTAAATAACCATAGTTATCTTCCTTAATTGTAAACCAAACACGGAAATAACTTATAACTTTGATCCTCGGCATTTTCCACCATTATAAATGAGGTGGCTAACCATTACCGCCATCAAACATAATAGCTACAGATTTTTATATGTTACTGATGGGACATCGCTACAGATTCATCCCCCGGTTTTTAGCATAACCGGGGAATGAATATTAAAAAATACAAACGCCACAAGTTCACCTGAACGGAAGAAGTGGAACTGAATTACAGAATGAATATAAAAGTATATTGATATGTGAATAGTGAAGAAATGAATGTTAACAAACAGATAAGAAAAAAAAATGTGAACTCAATACAGACCTTGAGAGAGACAATATCAGGTGCAGAATCTGGGGCTTGAGTGCCATTTTCACCTTCTCTATTGGACCCAAACAAGCCTCTATGAGTTAGCTTGTCATTGGAAATTTCTAAACCTGCTTGTTCAGTTCTAAGTTTTTCTAATACGCTGCGTAGCTCCTCATTTTGTTTTATACAATCTTTCACCTGTAAGATGCAAAATAGCTTACTTTTAGCCTTTGGACACCAATTACAAAGAGTGGGGCTGGAATATCACCCTCACACCACTGCTATGAAATCTTTTTTGCTTGCTGCAGAGTTTTTTTTACTGCAACCATCAACACCACTTCAACAACATTGCACACAAACACTTTGTTTCTTGACAAACTTTTCCCTTTTTGAGAATGATTAGGAATGACTAATCCACTATTACTCATTGGTTAAGGAGAGAAATAGGACTAATGAGGATAAGATAGACAAAAAAAAGAAACCTTACTTGGACAAAAAACACTAACTAAATCAGTGACAAGTCCGAGAGCCTTAGTGATAAGGAACACAAAATCCAGTTACCCCCGTACAGAAACAATTAGCAATCCCTCACTTTGTGGAGCCGCTGGATTTCTATCTTTTTCTGTCACCGAATCGGTGGATTTCTCAAGGATTTAGTTAGTCTTTCATTTTTTTTGGTCTAAAAAGGTCTCATTTTGTCCATCCAAATGAATTTAGTAAATTTTTGTCATTTTTAATTACTATTTAGTCTCTTATGTAACAAGTGTGCATGTATATAGTGCACTTTCCAGTATATGAAAAAGGCGGACGTCTCCCTAGTTTCTTAGGGTTTGGGTAATTTCGGCGGCGATTCTCCCTCTCGATCGTGAGGGGAGAGATCGATTTGTCTTGGCTGCTGGTTTGAGTGTAAGAAGGCCTTCGCCTGGAGGTTAGGAGTGCTGATCTCCTTCGGCTTTTGTGGGTAAAACTGCTTCTTGGATTCGGCTTTACCTTCGAGTGCAGGGGGTGCTCGACGAAGAAGGGGAAGCAGAGTCTGCGGGCCTTGGGATTGGTGCACAGCAGGTCGTTGATCGCAGAGGTTGGAAGGCTTTCGAACGCAGCAGGGGTCGGGCAGTTTGGATCGCTATTTCGCTTGGGTTATGGCCTTCTCGTTTGTGTTACTGGTTTCGGTTGGGGGAATACCATCAAGCGGAGATTCCGGGTTCACTTGTGCTATAATTGCAGGAGTTAAGAAGGTGTCTTTGGAATTTGTGGTGGTGGGATCGCAAGGAATTTTTCAAGAAGAAGGATTGATGATCCGCCCCCCTCCTGAGCCACCGCCAAGGATGACGTTTGAAGCTTGGATTCGCTTTTGCTGTCAGTTTAGTTTATTTAATTTTGTTTTACTCTTGTTGAGTTTCTTTGGCATGAATACTGTCGTTGTTGCTTTCTGTATTGTCTTTTTCAGTCAGACTCTTACATTAGGTAGGGGTGATGGTGGTTTTGCTCTGGCCACGTTGGTTTCATTTAGACCCATTATAGGACAAGCGAATCATATTGCTCTGTACAGGGTGATTGGTTCTTCAGCTGGTCCGAGGGTCGGTGGCTGGAAGTGTTTCCTTTGTCGTTTGTATCCCTTGCTGAATGTTTTATTATCAATATAAGCCCCCTTGTTACAAAAAAAAATGTAGTGCACTTTCCAGTCTACACACTTAACCCAACTGTCTAGATAATTTTATAATTTCACACAACCCGCATGTTCTGTTCTATTCTACTATTTGTGTTAGCATTAAAAGTAGAACTTCACATTAACAATTGAAGCTCATTAAGCTAAAAGTCAAATCCAAAGAATGATTTATTTTCCTGTGGCAAAAGTTACAAGCTCGGATTTTTTTGATTTTTTTAATTTACATGTTATGTTTGAAAAGGTATCCATAGGGTCTGAAACAACTTGCAATGTTAATATGGGCCTCAAGATTTAAACTCTACATACTCCGTATAAAAATAGACTGATTCTTCAAAGGTACCTGATTCTCCCACTGCACTATGACTCTGTTTGCTTCCTCATTGGCAGATGAAAGATTTGAATTTTCTTCAAACAATCTCTCTATTTCTGATGACTGAGAATCAATCTGTGAAGCAATAACATAAAGAAGCTAATTCCTGCTATATATTATAAGCTAATATAGGTTAGACATATAAAAAGACATAAGCACAAAATATGTTACCTCCATCAGCAGCTTTTGCCGGCTACTTTCCAATCTTTCGATGGCTACAGCCATGTCGTGCAATTGGTTCTCAAGTTTCTCTTTGTCTTTCTAAAAGCATGGAAAACATTTAACTCAATACAGAACAAACTTTATTTGACTTGCTTAAAGAATAAGGGATGGGAGAATTATCTGTAGTAAGAATCATAATAGAGGTGACTTTGAGTCACACACACACACACACAGAGAGAGAGAGAGCAAAGAAAAATGTACGATAGTTATTGAATCAAATTCTGACAATGATACAAGTGCATCTCTCGATAGAGCTTCTAGAAAATAACATGGAAAAGTATTTTGAAGAAAAAAATTATTATTACAAAACAATAAAGATGAACTTCTCCATCCTAGGCAAGGGGAGGTGGCGTTGGGGCTTGTCACGACACGAAAGAATAACTCCAACATTATTGATGATATTATTAATGAATACATCACCTCTATTCATATTTAATACGGAGTACTAGTTACAAGATTCTTGGTAGACTAATATTAGAGTATCCCTAAATGTAATAAATAATGCTATTAGGAATATTTTCAAAAATAAAATGCATACACTGACATAGGAAATTACTACTAATAATTAGAAATGAAAACTAATAGCAATACTAATAAAGGGAATTAATAATAAAAATGGTAATAATAACAATGATGATGATAAAAAATCTTCTTCCACATTACTTCTCAATGTTCCTTTCAAGCGGCTATATCATGAGATGTGCCCGTATCAGACCATAGATACCAGATTTAATGCACAAAGCCCTTGCATTAATGCAGCTGCAGTGTGTATGTATGTCATAGTTACACAAGAGTACTGGATGTGAAGCACTGGATAGTCAATTCATACTGGTAATGAATAAAAAAGGAGGAGAACTCAAGAACTACTAGCAGAATTGTGGGGTTTGATTTTAGGATCATGGATTGAAGTTTAAACATTTCTACCTTACTTCTTTTAGTCCATGTTACCTTTTATAATAGAAGTGGTTTAGTTTAAACAGAGGACTGTCCTAATAAGCACTATGCAAAATATATTTTGTAAATAGCTTAGGTTGTTGGGCCAATTTCAGCCTGGCTAGAGTTCCACATCGGAGTATTGAACTCTTCTTCCATCTCTTGGTTCTGTTTATTAAAGAGGCACAAAGAAATAAAAAAATAAAATTTACCAAAAGAATAGAGAAATCATGATTCAGATAAGGTAGGAATAATTTAGATTATGACCAAAGATCCTAATTCAATCCCCAAATTCACTAGTAATTTCCTTCCTTTTTCATTCCTTCAGTAGTCCAATACTATGTATTTATCAGAGTGCAAAAAAGGCGCTCTTTAGGCTCGCCTCAGTGTCAGGCGGTGAAAAAAAGCCTAGAGGCTTAATCCTCAAGCAAACAAACTGAGGCTAATGCCTTGGATTGTTGAAGCGTTTTGTGATGTTTAAGCCTAGCATAAAGGATTTGTGAGGATTGAGCCTCATGATTTTACTTTTTAGTTTTAAGCTTTTATCTTGACTTCTTATTTTTAGATACAAGTCCTATGGGATGTATTACATTTCAATAATTCATCACTAATCCCATCAAAAGCCCTAAATCTATTTCCCAAAATACTCTTCTTTTCTTTTCTTAGCAGCAAGGTTTGAATAAATCAAAAGCCACCATGTATTTTCTCTTTTTATTTGAACAATAACTTCACAGGTAACATAGTTTCTTTAACTTTATGTATGAATGATAATATGTTTTAGATTGTTCGTAATTTTGAATTCTAAAGAAAGTTCTATATGAAGATTGAGGCTTATACCTCGCCTCACAAATATAAGACGCCTCAAAGTTAGTCATGATGAGAAGACAATATAATATTCATCACCGCACATTCTTTTCAATTAACTGCTGTACATGGTGAAAATAATTACTCCAAATGCTTTATAACAACCTATAAAGAATGAACCATGGAGTAACAAGCATCAAATTTCTGGATTTTGCAACAAGGTGGTTTTTTTTCTCATAAAAAATACTCAAGAGAACAAAACAAGCAACATTCAGGATTTAAGATAACTCGCAACCAACCAAAGATGTCATTTATTACCATTGAGAATGTGCCATCGGAATCCTTTTGAGTGACATCCTCTGCAGTCATGAGATCAAGAATATCATTTATCTATGTATAAGCTAATGAAAAATACATCAATTAGTAAACATGCACGCAGGGCCGTCTTTAGTTGGGTTGGTGCCCTAGACAATAACTAAAATTACATTATCATATTAATCAATCATGTTTACGCAATAAATTATACTAGGTATATAGAATAGTTGATTTAGACAGTATTTGCATGCAATCAAACAAAATTGATTTTCAGCTTTTGGCATAAAAAAGCTGAAATGAGTCTTTTTAAGTAACAATTTCTGTGTAAATTAAGCACATAAAAGCTAAACGCTGGAACCAGACGGAAAAGTGCTTTAAACTGCTTTTCAGTTTTTCTATTACACAAAAATCACTTATTTTAGTAAACACTATCAACTTTTACTTTATCATAAGCATTTTTTTCTCAAACACTGCTAACTTTTACTATTAATCAATTTCTCTACAATCACTTTAAAAATCATTTTTTATAGTAGTAGCAATTGCAAACACTCTTGTAAAATATTAAAAAGAAAATGCAGTTGTTTTAATATTAAGAGTATTTAAAAGAAAATGTTAATCAATAGGCAATAATTCATAATGAGCTACATCATGATCTTGGCCACTACGTGAAACATACCTATACGGAGTACTTTTTACGGAGTATTAATTTTTGTAGCTGTTTTTTCTCTTTTTACCCGTAGTAGTACTATATACGAATTATTATGTAATAATAGTAGTTTTATTATTGAAAGATGGTGCCCCATATGATGATGGTGCCCTAGGCTGCTAGGCATATGCCTAGGTGCCTCCCATCAATAGCCAATCCTGCATACACGTACACACTCACAAACATGCACGTACACACATACCATATCAAGAAAATTAGAAGGAACGTGATAAGACTTACATTCGTTCTGCATTTGAACTATGATTAATAAAAGACAAAAAATGGTTCAAGAATGGTCAGAACTGATATGCATTTTAATACCTGAAATCTTTTTGGAAAGAACTGCAAGCTTCTCTTCTAAGTCGTGCTTTTGCGAAGTAAGGGTAGTTGTCAGAGCCTGTTCCTCTGCTAGCCGGTGTTGCTCTTGTTCTCTCAGCATTGACTCTTGCTGTTATTTTCAACAGCTGATGTGAATTTACTTATCAATTATCAACTAAAACTTGCTCAGACAAATGTAAAACACTTCGAGCACTGAATCTAACCTCAAGAAGGGATCTTAAATTGGCAAGCTCTGTTTCCATTGTTTGCATGTAATCAGGTGAAAAGCTCATAGAGTTGGTGCCACTAAGTGAACCACTCATTGGTTGTTGTTGTAACGAGTTTAATTCTGCTCGAAGAGCAGCTGTATCCTCCTCAGCCTAATGCAAATAAGTAAATTTATAAATATACAATCAGCAATTAAGCAAACACAGAATTAACTGTATCTGGGCCGTCAATTGACCTCATTTTGCTGCTTTACTAAAGAAACTGCTATCATACCCGATACTGCTCTTCTTCTGCTTCCTTTAACCGTTTCTTAAGTGCTCGTATCTGGGCTGACAGATCCTCCTATACCAACAAAAAAGAAGCTGAGTTCGTTGGTCAAATGAAACTTCAACAAAGTTAGGATTTGAAGAAATGGTGGATGATATGAACCTTTGCAACCACTGCAGCATCTTTTTCCATTGCCACATCCCTGAGTGCTTTACGCAATGATGGTATAGTATTTTGCTCCTGAAAATTAGAAAAATCTCAACGCTTACAAATGGATTATACTGCAAATGCGTAACAGGAATGACTTGCACTTACCAGATCATTGAGACGTTTCTGGAATGTGCCATTCTCAGCTTCTATTGTCCAAAGCTGGCAAGTACAAAAAAAACAAATTTATGTGTGATTTAACATTTAAATTAAGTTCTTTGTAGGAAAGTAACAAGTTCACCTGTCATGTGTCTTACCTTTGAGGTCAGTGTTTTGTTTTCTTCTTCCAGGTCAGCATTCTTCTTTTGCATTTGCTGTAATTGAGCAACCAAGTCTGTAATGTCATCCTGCATTTCATAGTTGAAATAAACAAAAATGGGTAAGAAAAATTATGGAAACATTCAGGCACATGTGATGATATGAAGCCTTATGTCTTAACTGCAAGATCCCGAATATCCAGTTATATTTAAAGATGGTTTTAGCTAATGTGCGCCGATGGGCGCATCATGAAATTAGTTGGATATATAAACATATTTCCAAAATGATAAGAGCTCAATACCTCCGCGATCCTTTGTGCACTCTCTGACTTTCTTATCTGGGGAACATCTGCGCCAAAAGTGTTAAAAACAAGGAAGGTGAAATTAGATTTCACGATATCAGAACGCGAATACCGTTAGAAATAGCAATAGCTTTGGTCAGATCAGGTCCAGAAGACGCTTTGATCAATCTCTCTGCGGCTCTCTTCTGGCGAATTTCTTCGAGCTGAATTGTGAATTCAACATCACCCGGAAAAAAGAGCAAACATAACCATATAAGATTACGGATAAGAAACTGGAATGCAATTGCCACAACAGAAATCCCTACCGTCCGTCGACCCAGAGATGCATGACGAGATTCCATTGGCCAAGAGAGGTTTTCTTCGCAAGATTATGAGTTCCGTACAGAGAGGCCGGATTTTTAATAGTTGTCAGTTAACTTACATCGGCTCGCCGGGCGCGGAATTTTACAATTTTGGGCGCCGGTGGCCGGTGGTCGTAGCAACTCCGAATGTCAATTGGACCGGGAATCGACAAAAACCACTTACGCCAGCCAGCTCGGGGTCAATCCGATCTACTATTATAAGACTATAATGGTCAACCTGGTTAAAATATAAAATACACCATATGTATAATAATTTTATAAAAACAAACTAATTAAAGACTTAATTAAAGTAATGATATCCACCATTCATAATTAATTAGTCATAATACATACATAGAAATTACAAATAATGTTCCAAGTGGAGATTTTTTTGGATTAGATTTAAGTAGGTGCAAGTGGTTGAGAGTAGGTGTGGAAGAAGATGAGTGATTTCTATTTTAATTTCGTTTTATTCCGTTTGTGTTTTTCTGTCGAATTGTATGTTGTTTGATCCTGTTTTGGTATTTGCTTTTTTGTTTATTTTCCAGTTTGTAAGACGTTGATTTTGGATATGGGGGGTGAGAGGAATATGGTAACTGTTAATGGCTTTTTGTTTCCCGGTTATGGATCAGTGAATTTTATTGCTACGGCGATTAATTCCGAGTCTGGTTCGAGGGATAACGGTTATCAGTTTTCTTTTTGTCAGTTGACCCATACTCTAAATTATTGGTTATTAATCTAAGCCGAATTCAGTCAAAAAATGTATTATAATTAAATTTTTAAAAAAAATTGTTAAATTCCCCTCACTTTAAATTCTCAAAATCTATTTGTATTTTTACTAATAATGAATGAAAGATATTAGTGGTCAAACTTGTGTGTTAGCAAACGTGAAAAGTGGACCGTTGCATTTAAAAAAGAACGGAGGAAGTATGTATATTTTGCATAGTATTGCATGGAATATGACATTTAAATGCTAAGACTTGATATATGATGATTAAATGCTAAGGTTTGGATCAGTCGTTAGTAATAATATGATATAGATCCTATCTAAGTATGATATGTGGTAGATCATAGGAAATGGTGGAGTACCAAGGGACTGGACTTTCCTCAAAACTTGGTATATAATTGGCGGAGTGCCCAGGGACTGGACTGTCCTCAAAACTCAGAATATAATTGGTGGAGAATCTAGGGATTGGACTGTCATCAAAACTAGGAATGTAATTGGTGGAGTACCTAATGAATGGATTGTGCTCAAAACTCATAAACTACAGTTTAGTAACATAGGACCGAGCGTTGTCCTTAGGGTGTTTGTTTGAACAAAAAAGAGTCCTATACACTCATGAGTATTTGAGTGGGTTTGGATTTTTATATGTCAAGGATTATGACTAATATGACTACCCAAATAAACAATGACCTACGGGTCGTGTATTTTCCATGTGTATGTATCACCCTATGTTTGAGTCTTATATTTGAAATGTTAGTTATTCTACATTTAGCCTGCTTCTCGCCAGTACAAGTTATATTGAACCCTTCGGGGGCCCTACCATTTTCAAGTTGAAGCTAGGGCTTGCTACTTGCACCTTCGTACAAGTGAAGTCAACGCAAGGAAGACATGATTTGTGCTTCTTTATTTCTTTTCAAAACTACAAACACTTGCTCATGGATATTTGAATTACTATAAACTATTTTTGGCCTGCGAGCCCATGTTTTGGTTGGATGTGGCTAGGGCTGAGCACGGGTCGGGTTCGGGCGGGTCGGGTTCAGGCGGGTCGGGTTCGGGCAGGTCGGGTCTGCGTACCCTAAACCCGTTCGGGTTTTTTAAGTTAAATACTAGGTCCGACCCTTTGATATTTCAAATCGGGTTTTTCGGATATTTGTAAGTTGGATATTATCGGATATCAGATCGGGTTTCGGATATTTCGGTTATATTAAAAAAAATATAATTGGATAATTAAAGTGTTTGAATGCCACTTTGACTAAAATTCTACAAACAAGTGCACTAAACATTCAAATTACGCAAATAATTTAATACAAATTGCATAAATAATTACACAAATAATTAAACACAAGTATTAATTTAACATATTCAAAGTACACACTAAATTATTTAATATATTTCGGATATTCGGGCGGGTCGGGTTGGGATTATACAAACCCTACCCGCCACCCGATATAGGCCCAATACAAATCGGATTTTCGGTTTCGAGTTTTTCGGATCGGATATCCATTTCGGTTCGGATAATATCCGAAAAAACTTCGGGTTTTGCGGGTCGGTTCGGATTTTGCTCAGCCCTAGATGTGGCCCAATGCCATTGATTTACCGTTGAATATCTCCGCTATTCATTGATTTAAATGTGATGTTGTTATGCATGTTTACTTACTTAGTATGGTATGAACTATGGTCATGGACGTCTTGTATAGTTAAATGAGGTTGACTTGCGGGTGACGTCACTTGACTATGCGACGGTTGTACACACGCTTAGATGCGACCTGGGGCGTGACATCCACTTCGACGATGAGGGACATCAATGAGATACGACCAACTCTGTAACCCGCAAACCGTTAGCAACGTTATCTCGACTGAAGAGGGCTCTTCAACAATATATGAAGAGGAAGATGATATAGACTATGAATAATTTTCTAGCGATGATGATACAACTATAAATTCTAACGATAGTGATGACGCTCATGACACTACACGGGTTACTATTGAACCAGCAAATCGTGAATCTAAAACTATTACGGTAGGCGCAATATACAATTCATATGACTTAATGAAGGAAGCCATATCTAAAGAAAAATATTCGACAATTCCAAAGTTTACAGACACACAATAAACGTGCCAGGTCATGGAAGGCAGTATGCATCTATGATGACACATGTACGTGACACATTCAAGCGAGAGAACTTCTGAACTCCAATTTGTGGAAGGTGAAAATTCTCAACCACTACACAACTGCAGACCAGATTATATATGAGCCCGTGATGACAAACTGCTGACAATACTCACTTGTATGGAAAGTTCAAGGGTCATCTCCTCATTGCAATCACCATGAATGCTAACCGTGTGATTCCCCCCTCGCATACACAGTCACAGAAAGTGAGAACACTGGTAGTTGGTTTTGGTTTTGGAATGCGTTATGAGTTGTGTTGTCTGACGAAATCGACATGTATGCTTAATATCATATCGTCATCACGACATCGAAAATGCCTATCGATTAGTACCTCAATTGAAAACCTTCCGAATTTCATAGTGGTACTGCCTCCGACACATTAGGAGCAATTTCATGACAAAATTCAAGAGCACGGAACAGAAAAAGCACTGTTGGTTGGCCAGGAGTACACCCATAGTGAGTGGATTTTACCAAACTATGGCTCAAATTCGCGCCACGAATGAGATGGTGTATGCGTGTTTGAACAAAATTCCATATGAAAAATGGGCACTGTGCGTCGACGATGGACGCCGTCACGGCATCCTCACGACAAATCTTTAATTTCCGAGAGCTTCAATAATAATAATAATAATAATAATAATAATAATAATAATAATAATAATAATAATAATAATAATAATAATAATAATAATAATAATAATGTCCTAAAGGGATACCGGACACTTCCAATCACCTCACTTGTCATGGTAACTCATGACAAAGTCGTCCAACTATTTGGCAACCAACATACGACCGGTCAGATGTGGCTGTAAGATGGATTCCTCTATGGTCTATCCAAAAAATATATGGAAGAGGTTCTTGGACGTTCGCAGCGAAAGCTATATGTGGCTCTATCTGTGACTATCCACTGGTAACGATATCGACGGAATATTTGGAAAAAGGTTCTTGAACGTTCGCATTGAAAGCGGTTCTTCTACCTTTAAGTACTATTACAATATTGATGGTCAAATACACGACGTATATTTATTTATGAAAATTGCCAAACTTTTTCTAGTTGAAATCACAATGTAAAATTAAAAAAAAAATTGTATCTTTTTTTAATACACTTTTAAAATTACAATGTGAGCACCTATCACATGTTGATTTGTTGTTAAAAACAGTGTTTAGTTATGGAAAACTTTATAATTGTTACATGAGTAACCAATCATCAAGTGGCAGGGGCGGACCCAGAAAATTCATGTTGGGCGGTTCAAAATATTTTTTAAGGGCGAAAATTATTTTTTGAGGGGGCGGAAATTATTTTTCTTATATATTTACACTAAAAATAAATTTTGTTGGAGGGGCGGTAACCCTCCTGGGTCTGTACTACGGTCCGCCCCTGTCAAGTGGTCAAAGTTCTTATTGACTTATTGTGAATGATGAGGGAAGAACAAATAATGAAACTGACAATGTTGTGTATAAAGGAGTGTTCTTTATATCTTTTGTTCAAAGATTGCAAGTGGTTCGCAATTTCAGTTAGTAATTGACCTGATTTTACATCAATGTTATATCAACCCTTTATTAAATACGTAGTACTCCGTACATACTACTAAATACATACTATTAATAAATAATACTCCGTAAATAGTATAGTTAATGTGCAGCTACAATTAACATTTATTTCATTTTATTCGTAACTCATGTCTAGTCTCAATTGTAGTGGAACTATTTGCAAACATAAATGAAGTGAACTAATCCCGATGGACTTTGCCAAGTGAGAAATAAGAATAGTAAAAATTATGTGATTGAGATTTGTGCAGAGGAGAGAGAAATGTGCAGAACCACAAATTAGTTGTTTTAATGAGAAAGTGACAAATTTTTTGGTACAACCAAAAAGGGAAACTTGATAACGTTGAGATGGAGGGAGTATTTCTAAGTAAAATTTTCAAATAGTTATTTGACTTATTTCCTTTATTCAGGATGAAATCCTGACCACAAACCACAATTAGGTGGCAGGAACCAGGAAGAAATGAAGAATGGACTGCATTTGACAACTTATGATGTCTACGTGGAAGAATACTATACTCTGATGCCATCATATTCAGCCCATGTAGAAAAATATTTATGTGTTGTTTACTGTACGGCCTGTATTTCTACCAAATACGAGGAGTGAACCGTACCAGTTTGCACATGTATTCACTATGTGTATCTGAATATAACTCATATAAACAGGCCACGCGCGCAGATTCCCCTGACACTCTGTCTCTCTCTCCCCCTCCTCTCTGTCTCTCTCGTCTTCATCGACGATCGATTCCAGCCGATAACCAGTCAATTATCGCCGTTCGCCATGGCAGCGGTGATCGAATCCGCTTGGTCGGTAAGTTTTCCACGTTTTATTAGCGGATGACATGCTTTTGCGCCTCTTCAATGCCAGATTTTCAGCATTGCTTCACGTTGATCTATTCAATTTGTTGATTTGCCGCATTGTTTCTATTGCTCACTCTTTGTGGCTCCGGTTTTCCGTTTCTTTCTTCCTTCCATGCTATAATTCTTGTTCTTGAAAAGAAATCTCAATAACTTTGGGATTGAGGCTGGCTTAGGCTTTTTTAAAGCAAATGTGCAATCATTTTGAGTGGCTGAGCTTTGGACCCGTGACCCACTTTCATACTCCGTATTTGATAACTTTCCTTTGCTTTTAATCTATATTGGCCTATGGGGTGCTCACCTGCCCTGTGGATTGCCAATTGAGCAGATTAGTACTCTATTCATCTAATTTTCCTAATGAAAATTGCTTTCCCATTATAAAAGAATTTGTCTTTCATACTGAGAAAACAAGTTCTATTGTGTTATTTTGAGCTGGCATGCCCAGTTTCTCTTCATTAACCGAGGGTGGTTGTTGTATTACTCATTTATGATGCCATGTCAAGTATTCAAGTGATGGTGTGGTTAATCAATGTTTGCATGTTCCCTTTTTATTCATTTATTATGAGACCACCATCATTATTCACAGTGGCCTGTCAATATGTTTTTAGCATAGAAATGCCAGTTGCATGCTGCAGATTAAACTGACAAAGATGGTAATGAAACCTTGGGATTAGATCCAAAGTTTTAAAATTGGACTGGAATTTAGAGGGATATTCAGCATTGCAATAAGAGATACAGTTTTAGGTTCCATGTCGTGGAACTTCAGAGCTTTGCATTGAAATATAATTGTTGTGTGTTTGCATATCAAAATTCATAATATGCCTAGACACTTCATCTCAAACAAACCATACTAGCAGAGGATTTAATAACTGTTTGATGTAAAATGATAATATCATTTGAAAATATTGAACTGCACACTTCGATAAATTCATAACAAGAAAGATAAACTTTCTAACTAATAAGATAGTGAAAATGTCTAAGTTCTGATTCACTGGTTCAGTAAGTAACACATAACAGAGGTAACACTGTGTATGTCCATGCATCATGATAGTGTGACACAGCAGCCTGCCAGCATGCGTGTGGGTGGCCTGGTTGGGTACTGCCAATTCCGCTTAATCATTACTATGCAATGAAACTTTTATACTGCCATACTGTCATATTTTAGTTTCAATAGTTTCCCTCACATGCTTAAACACCTAAAAAGGCAGCAGATAGATTTCTCATGCCATGCCATGCCATGCCTTGCCTGAGACGGGTAGGTTCTGTTTGGGTTCCTTTATGGATGAATTATCATGGCTAAAGCAAAGTCATTTCTGTCTTGAGTTAAATTTTTAATTTGTGACCAAAATGGCAATGTTTAACCATTAATAAATAATCAATTGAGAACCCTGTCGAGCCATTCCCATTAATCAAATCAGCTTTGCAGCCTCTGCATGAACAGAGAAGTGAAGGCTAATAGTTCCTACAGCCCATGTTCATCTCTAGATTAGCACTCACCCAGTTTTCGTAGATCCTTAAATCTGTGCCTCTGTTTTCATGTTGAGATTGATCGATGAAGTTTCCTGTCCCTTTTCCCCTCAAATGTCATTGACAATTCTTTTGAGTTTTGTATTATTGGTGTGGCTTATCTAGCTTTCTGTTAATCGACATATGGACGTATTCTCACATAAATGATATGTATCAAGCTCCTGTACTGTGAAATGGGAAAACACACATAGGTTCACATGTATTATTTTATTCTTGTAAATTAGATCTATTGTTGATGCTTTGATGGCATGTGCTAGACACTCCATGTGTTGGATGGCATGCACTTCTGGAGCAGCGGATTGCCATATTTGCAAGGCACTTTATAGAAAGCCAAGGTGCTAGGCACCAGCTTCCCCCCATTAGGCACCTTATAGAACACTGTCTGGGTTTGACCCCTTCCCCCCTCCTCTCCAGAAACAATCTGAAAATGTACCCCTTCCCCACAGAATCTAAATCAACACTTAATATTGTACCTCCTATTAGTAAGTCAACTCTACACACCATCATATTATGCAGTAATTCTTTTCTTACAAAATCTAAATGCTTAACTGCACATATTCCTCCTAATAATTAGTCAACTCTGTACTTGTATCATTTTTTGTGATAATCGTAGAACAGATTGTTCTTCAACTTTAGGTTAGAAGTTTCCTACACTCAGGAGTCAGGTTTTGAAATGGCCTGCAAACACTAAGATGCCTTATACAATACAAGTCTCAGGGAAGATTGACATAGTAGCTGAATATTAAAAGGGTCCATTTCCTGTGGTTGAAACTTGCGTATTGCTCTTTTAACAATCACAATAAAGCCAAACTTTTCAGATGTGAGATGGTAATGTAAATGATTGGTCAAATTAGCCAAAACGTATGTTTAGAAAATGGTGTGGTGAATCAGTTTATGCATCCAAAAAGAAATAAATACGGCTGAATTGTGTAATAGTTAATCTCCAGATTTTACAAGTGTAATTACAATTGTTATGCCCATCTGATGGATTTTTTTAATGTTGCAGTATCTTATTACTCATTTTAGTGACTTTCAATTGGCTTGCCTTGGTAGTTTCTTTCTTCATGAAAGTGTCTTCTTCTTGTCCGGGCTTCCCTTCATATTATTTGAAAGGGCTGGATGGCTGAGCAAGTACAAGATCCAGGTATGAATCTCTGAACTCTTATTGTGCTTAAACTGAACAAGAGCTACTCTTCATTTTCTAATATATTGCACCTAAGTGCATTCTTTTAATTCCTTTTGATGCTAGAAGTTGCCAATGAAAAGGTTAAAATGGGTTCATGAAAAAAGAATCTTTTTGTATCATGTGGAAATCAATTGTGGGTTTAGTTGGCATTGCCAAAAAAGATTTTGAAAGCTAGTTCTAAACAGTTTAGTGATGATAGAATTTAACCATTGCTCCAATTTGGCAATTTCCATTTGTTTTTGCATTTGGTACTAGGTTGTAAGTGTAGAATGGTCTTCTTATGCTCTAAGCATTAATAGGTGGTTTCCAAAAGTGGCAGTATGACATGTGTACAAATCTTCACGTGTAGCATGGCCTCCTCAAAATTACAATTTTCAATTACCGAAAACAGACATCCTTTTAGACAACCTTTTTAGATTTCAGATATTCCAATGAAAATAGACATTTCTATCAATTACTGAAACAGATATTTCCAATAACACTTTAGTTTTGGGTTTGCAGATGCATTAGACATAAATGGTCCCATTTAGTATATCCTGATTTTCATCAACTTTTATGGTTGGGTTTTTATTTGGTACAGACAAAGCACAACACACCGGCAGCTCAAGAAAAATGTATCACTCGCTTGGTTCTGTATCACTTTGGGGTTAATCTCCCAGTAATGATTTTATCCTACCCTGTCTTTAGATACATGGGGATGCGAAGTAGCCTTCCTTTGCCATCCTGGTATTTTCAGGTTCTTTATATACTTAGCTTAGTTGAATAACTTGAATAGATAGATTTGGGAATTTTTTTATTTTCCTTGTCGCCTGATGGTAGAATGATACCAATCTACCGGTTATTCCAGTTGCTTATACCCCTCATCTTCCCTTCATCCCTCCTGTTTTATTTTTCTACACCACAGAGACAAAAGCACACATATAATGTTTTCTTTAATTTGGTGTGTGTGTGGGGAGGTGAGCTTTTTAGGGATGAACTTTGGTACAATTTTTCCCCCGCAGGACGTGGAGTTTTATCGGGATGAACATTGATACAATTTTTTCCCCGCAGGAAGGTGATTTTAACTCAAATATTATTCTACTTTATACTGGAAGACTTTGTGTTCTATTGGGGACATAGGATTCTGCATACAAAATGGCTATACAAGCATGTCCACAGTGTCCATCACGAGTAAGTAAATGATACTCATATCAGTTTATTTTGTCATGATTATTACTCCTTCTCTATTTATTTGACCATCCACTTTTTATGTTTTTGGTAATCCTTTTCATCAGCCCATTTATTAGAACAATAGATCATTAATTACATATTTCCTAGTTTGTCCTTCAAAATTAAATATGCAACAAACCGGAAAATATTCCGTGTTAATAAATGTCAGTGAATTCATAAATGAAGGTAAATTTTTTAATTAGTATGTTTTGGATGTAGTGGACAGATATTCTCGGAGCTCTTAGATAATTATCCATAACGTAAAATTGGGGGTTTAAGATTCAGATTCCCTCACAAATTGAAGGAGTATTATGGTTCACGTTTTCATCAGTGAGTTAATCTCTCCTGTAGGTATGCAACACCATTTGGATTGACTTCTGAATATGCTCACCCCGCTGAAATTCTCTTTCTTGGATTTGCAACAATAATTGGTCCGGCAATCACTGGCCCTCATCTCATCACACTATGGCTGTGGATGGTACTTAGAGTCATTGAAACAGTTGAGGCACATTGTGGTTATCATTTCCCATGGAGTCTCTCTAATCTCTTGCCTTTATATGGCGGGTTTGTATCTTAGCACACATTTTCTTAATACACTCTCTATTAGCAGTATACTTCAAATATGTCCTTCGGTTGTCAGGGCTGATTTTCACGACTATCATCATCGACTGCTGTATACGAAGTCTGGGAACTACTCATCAACATTTGTTTATATGGACTGGTAATGATCTTTTCACCAATATGCTTGTGTGACAATTAACTTTCAGATAAGTCTTGTCTTCTCTTTGTTTGGTCTTTGTATTTTAAGCTGAGTACAAGCTATAGGGGAAAGGGTAATGCTTAAGTGCGCTGTTCTGGTGTGCTGTAATCAGACCAATTAACCAGTGGCCGTTTTCCTTTGGGTCTGTATGGAACTGGGGAAAGAAAATAAGGGTGAAAATGCAAAAAAATCTGGAAGGAGAAATTTTTGGAGAAACTAAAAGATAAGCTCACACTTATCTTTTATGTAAAATAAAATAAAATAAAAGTTGTGTATTTCATTTTTCTCTGCATTTTACAAGGTAAAACCGTAAAACCAATCATAAGATAACTTTCCATAGGATTTGTTTTCCTTTCCCTAGCTTTTAATGTAGTCCAAACATACCCGCTTAGATGCCATGCCTTCTATTTGCTGGCTATGCCTTGTCCTAGATTCATTCGGCATATGCTTTGTCTTACCGCACCCAAACCTTGCCTAGGTGCTTTCATATTTACTGCATCCCTATGCTTAACACTTACCGTGACGTTATAGAGCCATTTCTGAACTAGAAATATGTCAGGGACAGAATTTTGGGGAAATACATTTAGAAAACTGGAACTAATAAAAGTGGGGTGGGGGGTGGGGGTGGAATAAACCATTGGTTCAAGCTCAATATATCTCATTTTATTTGTTTGTTTTTATCATATAAAGAATCAAAGACTAAGAAGTATAAAAGCATATGTAATATGTCATCATCATTATCATTACCCCAGTGCCGCAAAGGCTTTCTCACCCTCAGTAGGGTGAGGGTGGGGGGTTGTACGCAGTCTTACCCCTGTACTAAAGCTACCCCTGTACTAAAGCATAGAGAGACTGATTTCAGTTGGCCCATAGAGAAAATCACGTCCAAAATTGAATGGACTGACTGCTGCTTCATAACAAAGAAGCGCAAAGAGTTTAGTGAGCCATTTTGATTTATTCCATCATATTCTCAAACCAAAAAATAGTGAATCTTTGACTCCTTTGCAAATGGTGGAAAAAAGCATATTTAATATGTAAGAGCTTCAAAAACAGTAATCATATTTTACTTTTCCTTTCATTAGTTGAAATAAAATCAAACACAGGAAAATTCCATAGCATCGTTTTTTTTACTCTAGGGGGGTCTGGGGGAGGGGGGGGCTGGGGGGAGCATGGAGTAATAGGGGTTGAAATTCACTCCATTGAGTTTCAACCCCCTATGTGCCTAGCGGGTTTCGAACTCGTGACCTCTTACTAGGCACAGTAACGTCGCATCATTTCTCCATTTACCAGCATTTTCCAGGATCTAGACAATCGCATAGAGTTCATTGATTGAGAGTTAAACCATCTTGCCTGAAAATATATGGATTTGCTTAGTTTACTGTTTTTTTTTGTCAGGGTATTTGGGACTGACAAGGGTTACAGAAAATTGAAGGCCCTTAAGAACGGTGCAAGTGAAGCAGAGTGCAAAAAGATGTAAGATGAACAAAGTATGCAACTCTGTACATTTACTCGAATGCATCTTGTGCGCTACTGTACTCTTTTGTGCCAGTTCATGTTTTTAACGTAAAAAGCTGTTTGAGCTCTGTTTTTTATTCAATCTTTTCCCCATTCCCACCTTGTATATGGATGGATGGATGTTCAGTTTTATCCTATCTCTTCTTTGCTCGATCTCCCCTTTAACTTTCAATATTTGTGACTGTGGAATGACACATTATTCGGAGTTCTCCTGTGATCAATTCTGCTCCCATTGTGGTTTCTGAAGGAACCTTCAGATTCCCTACAAAGAATTTTAGTGTCTGATATGCTTTCCATTGTGAAATTTCTTGTGGGATGCCATATTTGTAGGTCTAGTTTGGTATTTATTTTTTATCATAGTGTTTGATTTCTATTATAATGCAGAGATGCATGGTAATCCATAAGTGCTGTTTGGTTTCTATTAAACGGTTATATATAACCAATAAGCTTACATGCTGCTGTTTTGAAGCATCTCTCGCAAATTATGCTGCCCTCACCTAAAAACGACGTGATTTTATTTAGGAAAAATTCACACCATCAATCCTAACTATTAGGGTTCTTCCAACAATAATCCCAAATATAAGTAATTCCAATATAATCCAATTTATAAGGGCTATCTTCTCAAAATGAACTAGTAACCTGATTGAATTCGGTCATCAAGTTACTTGTCCATGTGTCTTATTCTTATTGTCCTTATACATTTTTACTTTTTTTTTGTTTTAATTTCTTTTCTGTTTATTAATTTCCTTTTCAAAAAACGCAGCTCCTCAATAGTCAATCGCTCTCTCGATCTTCCGATCAGCTCGCTGCTTGTAGCTCTGTCTCCTGCTTTTTTCTTCCGATTTCCCTACTCCTTCTCCCCACCTTATTCTTACGTGATCCATCAAGGTATTCATGGATTTCCGGCATAGAAATTTAATCAGCACTCTCCCGTCTCCTCCACCTACTTGGTCTTTGATGCCGGCCCTTCATCCATCCCAGCATCGCCATTCTTCAGTTCATCCCAACTGGCCATGATTCCTCCATGATTCCTCCATGATTCTTAGGTCGATTGTCAATCAATTTTTGTCATTGTCCATGATGAACCGTGTCAAATTTGAGTTTGGATTGCCGAAATTAGCTTTTCCAAATCTGAAACTGAAAGAAAGAATTACAAATTTGAGAATGGCCGAAAACCTAAATTAAAAAATGAAGTTGAAGTTGCAGAATAGAGAGAAAAAGAAAAGAATAGAGTACCAATCCATGGGTAGCACAGACCCGGATCCAGAAACCATGTCTACAATCCAAGCAATTTGAACAACTCTTTTTTCCTCTTGGGTGTGATGCCCGTTGATTGCATTTGAATGGAATAATAAAGTAGAAATGGGAAAGAAGGAAAGTGAAAAGAACACGGAAAAGAAAAGTGGGGGGGGGGGGGGGGGTGACCAGAGGCAAAGGCGTAGGATTGCTTGAGTCACTACTCTATCCGATTACTTTTCATTCTTTTTTCTTTTTTCTTTCTTTTTGATTTTTTTACCCATTTAGTAAGTAGCAAATCACCTAGGATCGATAGGAGAAGATTACCCATAAATTTTGGATTATTTGGGAATTACACATACTTGGGATTAATATGAGAAGACAATTAATAGTTCGGATTATTGGTGTGAATTTTTCCTTTTATTTAAAAAAGCTGCACTCCTTTTTCCTTCCTCTTTCTTCTTTCTTGCGATGGTTTTCTCCTGTAACCTTTTTATTTCTTTTTACTAATTTTCTTTTTCTTCAATTCTTTTTCTCTTTTCTCCATCAAAATATTAAAAATTCAATCGTTTGATTTTAATAAGGTTTTTTAATTTCACTTTTCTATGTCTACACTTTAAATTACAAATGAATCTAGGTTTTTTTCTTTATCACAAAAATTATGGAATTAAAATTTAAATAAAATAAGTATTATTGTATTTCATATTAATACACTTTTCTCTTTAATATTTTTTTATATTTACACTTTTTTATAACATGTTTTTTCATATTCATACACTTAGTATGGGAGAAGATCACGTGAAAAGCCTCTTAGGCTAACAAGTGCGTAGTTAAAGTTAAACCATTAGACACAATGACATACTACGTATAACATAAAACACAAATCATAACTTTTAAGTCTTGCAATGAAATTAAACCAAAATTATAATTTTAGAGTGGTAAATTGAATAAGTATGAAACTACAATGAAAAAGACTAGTAACAGTTGAAAAATACATTCAAAAAAGTATTAATCAAATACTACGTACATATTTATTTTACATATCAAATACTCCCTCCGTTTCACAAAGAAAGTCACAGTTTGACTTCTCTAGGATTAAGGAAATAAATTGACTTTATTTTAGAAAACTTGGCACTGTTTAGACACTGTTTGACACTGTTTGACACTGTTTGGATGTAGAATTCTTTGCCAAATAAGGAAATAAGGGAAGTATGACTTTGTTTTTGAATCATCCAAAAAAGGAAAGTGTGATTTTGTTTGTGAAAAGGAGGGAGTACTTTTTAGTTTTACTTTAACCACTCAATTTTTTCAAAAAAAATATATGTTTATATCTTTTATATATTTTAGTGGGTTTTTCATAATCATAGAAACAATTACTCCGTACAATAGTACTCTAGAAAAATCTCAATTTTTAAAAACTTTTTTCATAAAATTTTCAATCACTCTTAATTGTTATGTGCAACCGAAATAAGATAATGATTTTTTTTAGAGCTCACATTACTTATATTATAAACAAAATAAAAACAAAGCATATCAATTTAAATTTTATTCTCAGGGCTAAAATAATTATATCATGAGATAGTAACAGATACGATAGTATTTGATTAAAATAATGGTAATGGATAAGATGTGAATCTTTATAATTTATGGCTAATTATAATTAGTGACTTCAATAATGTTTTAATGTAGATTGTAGTAACTCTATTGATATATTTACAGTAATTAGTCTTGTATTTGTCTTATATATTTATAGTGACATCAAGTAGTACTGAAGTGGAGTAATACTTGTGAATCAACCTCGAAGCGCAACAATATCTGAGGAACCCAATTCTATTTCAAAACAGATGTTTCATTTTGATATCCAGCATGCGCCAATATTCAACATACTCTTTCTACATAGAAACAACCTAGACTGCCTTTGATACTGGCCTACTCAGATGTCTCGGACAGTTATGATCCATTGATCCCTTCGACGACTCATTCTTCTCATATGACTTTCTAGGATATGCAACGGAAAGCGACCGTCGCCCAACTATTTCAAATCAGGAAGATATTCGAGACTCCAGATTCAACAAAGCTATTTCTTATATATATATATATATATATATATAGAGAGAGAGAGAGAGAGAGAGAGAGAGAGAGAGAGCTCTTCTCATCAGGCCGGCCTGACGGACTGCCCCGTCCGGCCGAGCCCGTTTGGACACCTTCCCGGTGGAATTTTTTGATGAAATTTTTTGAGCATGTTCCCCATCAAGTCTAGTTTGTCCATACCAAATTTCAGCTCAAAATTCGATCGGGAAGGTCGTCAAATGATTTTTGCAAGTTAACTGGTCCGGAAAATACATATTCCGGACCAGTTAACTTGAAAAAATCATTTGACGACCTTCCCGATCGAATTTTGAGCTGAAATTTGGTATGGACAAACTAGACTTAATGAGGAACATGCTCAAAAAATTTCATCAAAAAATTCCACCGGGAAGGTGCCCAAACGGGCTCGGCCGGACGGGGCAGCCCGTCAGGCCGGCCTGATGAGAAGAGCTCTCTCTCTCTCTCTCTATATATATATATATATATATATATATATATATACACACACACACACACATACATACATATATATACATATATATAATTCATCACTTCGGATAACTGACTTCCAACGGACAACTTGAATACACAATTGAAAATTTACAAGAAGTCTTAGAAGAATAAAAGACGACATAGTATGAGGACTAGATCCCGATCCCAAAAAAAACTCTGGGATTAGCTTGGTTTTTCTTAATGTTCTGTACCATTTTCATTTTCATTTTTGCATTGTATTCTTTTCTTATCAATAAAATTAACTTTCTTAAAAAAAAACCTCGAATAGAACTTGTGATGTTATTCCATTGTACTTATGTCCTGTCATCAATTGAAAGAAGGGGAAAGGCGCAAATACACCTTTAAAAGTGTGTGTATGAGTGTATAAACTTTGGGACAGGTTCAACTAATTTAATGAGTATATCAAACGGGCTCTTAGTAAATCTGATTTATGCCTTTTATTTATATGGACATGGAGTATGACTCTTTGAAAGCATGTCCAATACTACAATGTGCACAGTACATATGTGCTATGAGAGAAATAGACACAAAAAATTAAATTTATGACATTCTTTTTCTTTTCCACGGTTTTATGTATATTTGGTAAGTTTTCTCAGCAATGCCAACTACAGTGTCTACATCTAGACATTGTGTTTGAGATTGTGAAGAAAAACTTATCAAAACGTATAAAAAACCGTTCAAACAAGGAGATCAATATTCTATTTGTTTTTTTAATTGGCTATCTCACATGCCACATATGCACCATTGACGTTTTTGCATTGAAATAAGGAGAACAATATTATATTTGTTTTTTTAATTGGCTATCTCACCTGCCAATTAATCATCCTGAATAGCATTTCCAGCTCATGGACCGAACTCATTTCATCCGCACGATGCAAAAAAGATCTACGGCCGGATTTGTCGTTCATTCCTCCTCACAGATCATCCTTCGCTCCATGTCTCACGGAGAGTGCAGTCGACAACCTTTCTATTCTCCAAAGTCTTCATCATCTTCGCTAATCGAACTCTTCATCTTCTCTCATCAGGATGCATCCGAGGAATTGAACAGCAGCGGAAGCAAACTCTTTCTTTATTTCGATTCCAAAATTCAGGTTTTGATTCTCATTTTAGTTTTCTCTGAGTTTGTTAATCTCAATTCTTAATTTTCTTGCGATTGCACTTTCTTCTCTCTGCCTTTGGTGGGTGATTTGTGTGGGAACTATTTTTTTTTTTCATTTTTTCTATGGCCGCATAGGGATTACTAAGTCACTGCTGTCCATCTGAGTTTTAACTCTTCGGAACCCAGAGTTTATAAGGACTATAACAACTTCTCCCCATTCTGGTTTTAAAAGTCAGGTTTTGATTCCTGTGTTAGTTTTCTTTGAACTTATTAATCTTTGTTCTTTGAATTTAGCAGATCCAAATTTTGATTTTCTATCCAAAGTTTCACATAGTCAAAAACTAAAGCAACCAACCGCTCTAGATGGCTAGATGGTTGAATCTTTGTTCAAATTCCTATTAGAGAGGTAATGTTTCTGTTTATTAAATTGCAAAATTTTGTATTCAGTTCATGGCCTTTGCAACCATACTTATTTTTTGGTAACCCTAAGTAAATCCGTCTGTAATCAACATTTTGGTGCATGCTTTAATGAGTAAACCCATACTTCAAAAAAATAAAATGAAAATGTGAAAAAAAGGACTAGAGAAAGATGTTGGCCTGTTTTAGGACCTAATTTTTCTTTGATTTTGTCCACATATGCC
Organism: Cuscuta epithymum; assembly: GCA_945859915.1. Taxonomy (NCBI): domain Eukaryota; kingdom Viridiplantae; phylum Streptophyta; class Magnoliopsida; order Solanales; family Convolvulaceae; genus Cuscuta; species Cuscuta epithymum. The sequence goes on along the minus strand of CAMAPF010000955.1, from coordinate 900,441 downwards.
CTCATTTAAAGAAAATAAAATTTTAAAATGATTAGCTCTATCATCCTTACAAGAAAGAAAGAAAAATCCAGACTCCAAAGACCCAAACTCAGCTGGAATCATCAATTAAATTATAAAACTTAATTTTATCACAGACCAAAGCTAATTATATCCCTAAGGTTTCAACTATAAATCTAAGAAATTCAACCCAATGAGAGAACACCGACTCCTTTTCCAAATGTTTTGCTGCTAAACAAGTGAGGGATTGAGTATCTATGTTCTTAAAAAGGTTTGGTTTTGTTAGATATTTAACAATGGAGGGACCGCAACCAATATAAAAAGCGTGGATGGTTAGGTGAATTGAGTTTAAAATATCTTATACTACGTATTTACTTGCATTATTGGCACAAGTTTACATGCAGGGCCGGTCCTGATATAGGGGCAGGATGGGCGGCTGCCCAGGGCCCACCCGAAAGAGGGGCCCGCAAATCATTTAGTAGTAGTAGTATGCATATTGAGTTATGTTCACCTAAGACGCGCTTGATCGGGAATTATGTACGGCCAAACCCATTTGAGGTGCTTTGAAATGAAACTGTTTCATGAAAGTTTGTTAGCATGTTTTTAATTAATACAGATTATGTCCACATAATTTGAGCTTAAAATTCCATCAGGAAGTCCGTTAAATAAAATATTGAAAAACAGTGCTCTTTATATTTGTTTAAAAAGCGCAATGTTTTTTGTAATTTATTTACCTAACTTCCCAATTGAATTCAAAACTGAAATTTTGTGCAAATAATCTAATCTTTGTGAAGAACATGCTAACAAAATTTTATCAAAAAAATCGACCAGATCATTTTATCAGGCGCTTCTGACCAAATCATTTTCTTATACTCTAACACTTCATCAAAGATACCCCTCAACCCTCATATCCACAGAGTGAGCCACAACAGCACAAGCTACGCATGAGATACAATTGGGGACTTTCAACTTTCCTCACAGAAGCCGAAAATTAAAGATGATATTATCATCGACAATTTTCCTTTAAGAATGCCTAAAAATTTGTTTTTGTATGACTTATGATACCAAGTAGTTTTATTAACAAAAACATTTAGTTGTGTAACGAATTTTATTTTTGATAATGAAACTTTTGCAATATATTCTTACAACATACTACTTATATAATTAGGGGCCTATTTTTGTATTTTGCCCCGGGCCTATAAATTGTCAGGACCGGCTCTGTTTACATGTACATGTACTCTGTGAATATACCTGAATATACACAAGTAATTTTTTCCAATATAGCTACTACACAGTCTGCACTTTGGCTATCTCAACTCTCAAGTGCTATTGATCACTCTTACAGTCTTACCTTCATATACTGACTGAAATGTTTTTAGGAAAGAGGTGTTAAAATTTTTGTTGGTGGCACTTCCGAACTATTGGGCACAATTTATGAACTCCTCAAGTTTTATTTATTGTATATTTTTACTTTTAACTTTTTTTTAATATAGTACTACCTCCGTTCTTAAATAAATGCAAAATGTTAAATTTTACACTATTCACATGTTCTACTTTGACTTCTTTTTATTTATTAATGTATTAATATTTTTTTATGGAAAAAATATTGTTAAATTTGTCTCATTGTAAATTTTCAAAATCTATTTTTTTTGAAATTTTTTTTACTAATACAAAATTATACTTCCTCCGTCCCACTAAGATTGGGACAAGAGAAGGTGACACGATTAATAAGAAAAGTGAGTTTCTGTGGTTGATATTAACTTGATAAAGTAAGAATAAAGTAAGAATGGTTTAGAGTCACACAAACTTTACCGAATTTAGTATGGGACAATCATAGTGGGACTTCCCGAAAAGGTAAAATGAGACAATCTTAGCGGGACGGACGGAGTATATATTAATGGTCAAAGTTGTGTCTCGGCAATTGTGAAATGTTGTTCGTTGCATTTATTTAAGAACGGAGGAAGTATATATTACTCCCTCCATCCCAGAGAGGTTTCCCCTTTCCTTTTTTGGGCGTCCCATATAAAGGTTCCCATTTCAATTTTAGGAAACAGTTAACAACCTTATATGACAAATTAATCATTAAACATTAAAAATAATACATTTGTAACTTCACAATTATCAATAGTAACCTCATTATAGTATATACCTATTAAAATTATTTCTCAAAATATACTCGAACTATCTTATTTAATTATTGTCTAAATAATTGTGCCATTTTGTCATGAGAACCTTTCAATGGGACGGAGGTAGTATAATATATATAACCTATAGTTTTTAATGCACTGCGGCCTTATTAAGGAGAAGCATTAATCCTGTATCTGTTCGGAAATTGAATTTTTTCTTTTTTACATGTTCGGAATTTATTAGAGTTGAGACTCTTTTTATTCTCTCCAGTTTTCATTTTCAATTTTTTTTACCGTCATTTCTTTCGAATTTTAATTCCCGTTTGCTTATAATTCATTCTACTGCAGTATAGGGTTGTTCCAGTTGCTGGTGGAAGGATATCTTCATTATAATCAGATTCTGATTGAGAACAGAAAGTCGGTACCAAAGGATAAGGGTTTAGTTCCTATCATTTAGATCGAGAAGAATACTGATTTTAGCTTTCTTCCTTGAATTTTTAACTGGTTTGTTCAGCTGAGGCTCAGCTATGTGTACATGCACAACCATATCCTCTCAGGTATGGTGTTTTACCTTTTCAATCTATCTTGACAAAAATGGCATAAGCCATCAAACTGAAATTAAGTTTTAAACCCATCATCTCTGTTTCATCTTATTTTTCTCAGATAAAACACTATTCCCTAGCAAATAACATGAACAATTTTAAAACTTCATTTTTAGATCATTCTTTGACTTTTTTTTAAATGTGCTGAGTTGTTTTACAGATATTTAGTATATTTAAAATTTGTCTGGTTTGCATTTTATAGAGCATTTTTCATATGCTTGACCAGGACTATAAACCTGTTCAGCACTATATGGTTGAAGTAAACGTGATTGTTTACTTTACCCGGTTTGTTTGATTTTCAATCTAATCATCCAAATTGTGCATTGTTTTCTGTATTGATTTGGAATCCTAACTTTGTTATGCTTCTTTTCTTTACAAATACATGTTTGCTTATTTTTACACGCAATGCTCCCTTCAGAATATTTTCCATCTAGGTATTTACTGCCATGAGTATTGCATGACAATGACTATTTTCTGATTTTATATATCAATACTACAGAGGCAGTTTAAAAACATTATAGTTTACTCATTTACATCTTCAGAACTGGAGTTGCCTGTAATAGCTTGATTACAATATGGGGTTGTCTAGACTGATTTTGACCCTCACTAGAAATAGGCTGATATACCTGTCTGATATCTTTTTTGAAATCCTTAGTATTATATAGTTTATAAACCAAATTTATACCTCTACTTCTAGAGTAGTGCATAAGGGGTCCAGGGTTGTAATTTCCTTTTTGATGTTGGGTTTCTGTTCTTTATATTTATAGTTCAATTAGAGAAACACCAAATGCTTCCTTCTACATTTTATGTGCCATCCAGGATTCAACTCATTTTCTATGAGAATATGAATATTGTGAGAATTGTAACATCTCAAGAAAAAAATAGTCATCTTAATAGACTTCATCAACTTTAATAGGATAAAAACTGGCTTCAAACTAAATCATATAAACTTAAAAAAAACTCTATTATAAGTTAATTTTTTTGAATTATACGCCTACCATTTGTCCTTCACTTTTGAACCTTCTTATCAGCCAAGGACTCCCATGAACTTAAGATCTCACGTTTAGCTTTAGAGGATCATGAGAAACGGGTCCTTGCACTGTTCTACTTGACATTAAAATCTTGAGTTAGCATAATGCTAAAACCCAAGTAAGTGAGGCAACATAATAAATTTTTAAAAGTAATGACTTGATTGTTTTACTCAAATTTGATTGTGTACACTCATATATAATTGCAATGTAATTCTAATGCTCACATTATAGTGCAATTATGTCCACCCTTTTTTCAAAGTCTCATTTGCCCCAGTTTAAATATATGGTACTTGCTGTACTTTATCATTCTCACAACTCAAATCAGTATAAGTAGGGAAAACGGTCTTAAATAGGATCGGGGTAAAGTAATCCCTAAACACACACACATAGGACTATAATGTTTATTTTCACTAAATAGGAGTAAAGTATACTCTATCTTCATATTCTACCCTTACCGTAACTCAATAAGAAATTCATTTTTATATTTGTAATAAAAACATTAAAAATTATAACAAAATCATAAAAAGAAGTTTCATCATTTCCAATGTAATCAAAGACTTGCTATTTTTTGGTTTCGGAGTGTGATGGAATAAAACAAAATCAACTTATAGGAGGCCTCTAACATTTCAAGCACCTAAGAGCTCTCAGGAAAACATGAGGATAAGGGCAACCACATGTGTGAACATGCCAACCAGTTATCAAAACTAGCTTAATATGTGGGTTTTATTATGTTCGAAGCATAGCTTTGGAGCAGTCATGGTTGATGGGAAAGAAGTTGCCATAGCCATAGGTGCTGATTGTTTTGAAAACTTTTATGAAGAATGGATGTTTTCAGTAAGCACACAAGTGGATGACTGACTTAACTAATCCTAAAGCCAATTCATAATTAATTAGCATGCGGGCCAATTTTGTAGACAGAGTAAAAACTGCATTTTTTATTAGACTTTTGTTTCTATTTGTTGAGACTGTCCTGACATGTTAATCATTCCTCATTGGTTTACCTCATTTGATCACCCTCTGAGTGTTGTACGCCTGCATACATGGAGATTATAGGTTGCTACAAATAAAATTGCCCTTTTTGCCATCCTTTTTATTCCTTAAGTTTTTTTTGCAGCAAACATGGCACCAGTGAAGATAAAACATGATATGTCGTCATCTAACGCTCCAAAAAGTGCAGTTCCTCATATGTTTAGCTAAAAAATATTGTGATGTCTCTCCGGGTCAGTTAAGGGCATAGAAGACTACGAGGTTTCTTTTTATGTAAACAAATTGTGATTAAATATTTGTAATGTTGTTGATATAATATTTTGTCTTCATCTCATGTATTATGATGATGATTTGTGAGCTGGGACATTGCTCTTTATGTGTACATTTGGTCTTCAGTGATATGGTATGAGCGTTGGCTTCATTATTTCGTGAAGTACTGGACAATGTTTGGCCACTATTTTAATGATAATGAGAACTGGTGGAGAGTGAATCTCTTGAAGGAGTGCACTGAACTCTGAATCAAAGGAATATGTCGAATCCGACCTTAAGTAATAAGTATGTCTTTAACTCACATAGAGTCAGTCCCAACATGTAATTGTTTAAACGTCCCCGTCGGGATTGAAGTTTATTATACATGATGATGACAGTAAATCGACCAAGAAGATTTTAAATGTTGTTCATAGAGAAGTATATAGTAATTTGTAAATTTTAATCTTTATTTACTTTTGTTAAAAATGGTATACTCGCTATTCTATCTTTATCACAACATTTTTGTAGATTCGCAAATTTTTTTTGCTTACTAATTGCATCCCGTGCGAAGCACGGGTGAAAAATCTAGTATGCATAAAAGGAAGAGAAGGTATATGAATCAACCTATTAAGGAATAATCTAAATTCTTCAAATGTTTTAAATGAATTAATTTTAACTATTCAACACGTCAGCGTACTTTTGAGTGAACATGCTAGCATGCTTCATGTATTATTTCATAAAAGCTTGAAGATATTTTGTAGTGGATATACTCCGTGTAAGTGTATTTCAAATATATGGAGTAATTTTTAACGGATGTTAATTTAATGGTGGACCAATTTTAGCTAGTGTCTATACGGAGTATATTAACCTATCTAATTTAATTTTAACGATTACTCCGTATTGACTAAGCAAGTTTTCCCTTAAATGTCTCCTTTTTATTAGGATCACCAACGGAACACTTCTAATACGGAGTATTTACGTATCCATGGAGTTCGAATAATAGGTCTCCTTTTCTCTATTCAAGCCTCCTTCAGATTCTTGGATTACAAATTTAATTATAATTTCGTTAGTTCTGTTTAACGGTATATCGCCCAAGAGCTCGTTATATCTTGAAGAAGTTTTCACTATACATTCTCCTGATGAAAACGTTGATGTGTCTCGAGCTATATATGATTTTTTGCTAAAATTATTTTGCGGGTTTTTTTTGTTCGTGATTCCTACAACAGGAAAGCAAAGCTGTTACAAATATGCTGCTGCAGGCCGGGAACAAGAATCTGCCGTTGCAAAGGTCGATCAATGGATGCAGCGAGACACAATCTAACAAGGTTCTTTGTTCGTGATTTATCCAATGGTTGATTTACCAGTGCACTGGTTATATGTGTTTCAATGGAAGGTGAAAATCTTCCAATGTAGCAAAACCATGTTCATAAACCAGTCAGCTTACGATAATATTTCCGACCTCCAACCACCCTAACCTCCGACAAAGATCATTACCAAACGCCTCCTCTCATGTGAAAGCCTCAACATATCTCCACGTAAGTTATCCTGTTTTTGTCCGTTGTCATGGAAAATATGTATGTTCTGCTTAGTGGTGGACTCGGGCCAGGTGGCCCGGCCCGGTACTGTTAGGCCCGGCCAGGGGCCAAGATCTCAAGAATGCAAGGGAAATGAAAGAAAATACTGAGGAAAACTATTTTCTTGTGTTTAGATTTACCTCAAAATTAGTGATGGACCCGGGTCCGGGTCGGGCCTAGGCAAGGCCGGGTCTGGATGGCAATGGTTTAGGCCCAGGACCGGCCCAGTTGTCTACCGGTTCCGAGCCGGACCAGGCCGGACCCAGTTCTATTTTTTGTTTTCTTGATTATTTCATCCCCTACCCCCCACCCCCCATCCCCCAAACCCATCGGACCCAGCCCAAACAAAATAAATAAATAAATAAAAAAGCCTGAACCGGGCCGGGCCGGGCCAGTTCACATTTAATCAATCCCGGAACCGCCCCAGTTTCATCCTTAAACCGCACCTAGACCCGGAACCGGGCCGGTTCGCGGGTCAGGTGGCCCGCACCGAGTCCAACACTACTCAAAATACGCGTTTTGAAACATGACTAGGCACTTGTTAATTTTTTTACATGCGCTTTCAATGCCTAGTCTTTAATATTTATAGATTAGATACAAGTCCTATGCTTCCAGCTTCCCCCCTATTTTCAATCCTTAACAATTTTATCTTCCAAACAGAGCAGTAAGAATAAACAAAAGATTTACAGAATTACATCCAGCAATAAAAATAACAACGCTATAGAAGCCATTACAACAAATTAGTAGCTAACTTGATACAACATCCAAAATACACTGGTTTAAAGTAATATCCAGAATTGCTTTGAAATCAACTACTAGTACAATACATTCTACACAAAGCAGTTATGCATGAGAGAGAGAGAGAGGAGTCATTATCTTAACATACAAGAAGATTTTTTTATAGAGGCATCTTCCCTGTTTAAAATTTATTTGATGGTGATGTAGCGGTTGGTTCCATGCTTAGCCCAATGCTCCTTGAGGTCAACCGGGTTTGACAGATCATGACCCTCCGCAGCAAGACGGCTTATCAGCTTATTAAACGCACTCCCGCTCATCTTCCTTCCACCAATCCGGGCATGGCGCTTGTTAGGAACAGTAGGAAGAGGATACATCGACAGATTGGTCGTACAGCAAGATGACTGCCAACCACCATTACCCCATTTGTAACAAGGCCTTAAAACTCCTGTACACGAACAAACAGGGACCGGCATAATCGTTTCGTCAAAGGCAACCTGGTTCAAACCCAAGTCCTGGTCCTTCCAATCTGGAGGTTTTGACACAACCACCAAATGTTGTCTGTTATTAAGCTCATCATCTTCCTTCTTAACTCTCTTTGATGGTTTTGAAGTTTTTTTACTGTTGGATGACGTGGCGGCGGGTTTCGGTTCTTTAGCACGCTTGTTCTGGCGAGCCACCTTTAGTGGGGGAGGAGAGGGCTCGGGAGCGGCCGGTGCCATTGGTATGACATCACTCATGTGTTGCATCATAATTTCCCTAGAGTTATTATATGCTGCTGCCGCGGCTTCGATCATGTGGGGGTGATGATGGTGGTGGGTGTGTTTCATTGAGTTCTCGTGATAGTGAAGAGTGGCGATGGCATTGTCACGTTCCATAATAGCATTATTACGTTCAGCTATGGCAGTGTCTCGTTGTAGAATGGCGGTGTCCCGTTCAGCCAGGGCAGCCTTTTTTTCGGAGAGGGCCAAGTTTCTCTCTTGTATGGCACCATCTCTTTCGGCCATGATCACCATTATCTGCTTCATCGTCGGCTGATGATGCTGCATCAACCCCCACTGAAATAATAATGATGGAAGTTTAGTATTCATAAAGATGTTAATTAGTAAACTTTTTTGGCAGTGAATGAGAAGAAGCCAATCGGCTGTATTTGATTAATTTTCTGACAGGAAGAGCATTTGGTCTTCTATTCTTCTCTCAGATTCTCCATCCCAATAAGTTCTTGTGTTCATCAGTGACACACTTATAGGTACGAGTATTTTGCTTTCTTTTTTATTTCCGCTAATTCATATCGTTAAGCTTTTCAAATTTCAATTATGGTATGGATGTCTGGTCTTATTCAGGAGCTTGGTTTTGGGGGTTTGATTTGGTTCAGGATGGAATATTTATGAGCCGACTTTACTTTTTGCTTGGGGAGTAGATCTTGTTATGATTGATTCCATTTCAATAAAATGAAATACAATCAGTTGTATGTGTGTTTGGTAGCGTTGTTCTTCCAGTATAACTTATTTGTATAGTCCGTATATACAATTGAATCAACTTGCTTTTGAAATCTGGAAGTTTGCCTCCAAAGCAAATCATAATAGAACCAAACAGCTTTTATAAAGTAACAAGACTATCAATCTTTGTTTTTTTAGCTACTCTGATCCAAAAGCAAATTTATAAATCCAACATTTAATGGAATGATATGAAGCGTTTTGCGCGGAACAGTTCTCTTTCATTTGTGTTTGTTGCAGATCTGCATTCACTGTTTTTTTAATGTTGCTTTCATTGCCTACAAGTGAAGTAATATTTAAGGGTTCACCAACCCACAATTTTATTACATTTCCTGACTTTTGATTTTGCTCACTTGCATTCTTTATTTTTATATCTGAAAGGGGGGTTGTGTTGCTGCAACAGTATGACTACCTCTCTGTAGCACAACACACAAAAGATATCATTACTTGAGTTTTGAATTGTGGCTCATTTACATTCATAATTAGATCATAATTATAAATATTAATTATGAATTGAACTCACCATATTTTTAATTTTTAATCTATTTTGTTAAGCTTTCAGTTTTCAATATTTGAACTTTAATGCTTGAAATGGTTGTTCATACCGATTGTTAGTATATGCAAACCTATAATGACATTTAGTTTGAGGCTTTTTTTGGCTAAACATCAAATCTTTTGGCAAACTAAACTAAACCTTAGACCGGTTTTCATCTTCGTTTAGGTTTACCTGGCCCTGAGGTAGTTTGTGCCTGCCGTTCTCACGGTGTCCACCATCATCCATCTATAAAACAACAAAATTCAGAGTATAAATCACATGTGTCAGTATAAATCACAACATGTGCTGTCAATTTAATATATCACCAATGCTGTGGGCAAATATATACTCAACCAATAAAACTGAATTTGTAAGCACTTCACTGTTAGTTAAATTATAGGAGTATTACATACAATAATTAAAAGTTGAGATATCAATCATCATTGTATAAAAGCAAAGTGTTTTGCGAACAGTATTCCCACCCAAACGTCCCGATTATATTACATCAGTGGAGACTTTTATCATAAAGAATTAAAATTTAAAAATAAAGACAACAGTAGAAACATTGATGAAAGTTAATCAAAGAACACACTATAAACAACCCCAATGAAGTCCCGGCAGCCTGTTTCTTGGAGAATTTGTAAAAAATACAGTACATCAAATCTATTCATTGGGATGGGTGTATTTTCAGCCAATAAAATCTCAACAGCCTGTTCATCGGGACATGTGTATTTTTACCCATTCAAATCACGCCAACCTGTTCTGGACATGTGTATTTTCTCTACGAAAAGATAATTCATTTTCCTATCACTACTACTCGCTAGCAAACACTTTCCGAATGAATACAACTCAACCCTTCTACCTCTTCTCATCCTCTCATTCTCAGTCTGCAATATGAAAAATATCATCTTATGTGTGAGTGATGTGTAAACCTATTATTTTATTAGCTAATACAAACAAAAGAGTACTTTTACTATAATGAATGATTTTTAGATGTTTCAAGTTATGGATAAAGAACTACTTTTGATTTAATGTTAAAGAAATGGTTAAACTAACTAAATCCACAGCTAAGAGAAGCTTAGTTTCTGACTTTCCGTCTTGGGTGAGGGTAATTATGATTTTAGTTCTATAGATTAAAATTTGTCTTTAATGTATAGCAATAAGCAATGCATACATACAAACTTACAAAGTTTAACTTATACATGTATTAGAAAATTAACTCGATTCATGGATGATTTTTGTTTCACTGAGAAGGCATATATATATATATATATATATATATAGATTTTGGTTCAGGTGAGAAATGCATCTAATGTGAGAAATGAGAATGAATCTCAGCCACTGGATTTACGAAGTTGCACTAAAATTGGCTTTATGTTGCAGTAATATTTAAATTTTGCACATGTTGCACTAAAACGGTTTCATGTTGCACTAATATTTGACGGCGTTGCACCGAAATAGCTTCATGTTGCACTAGACATGTGTAATACGGATTTTTTAGAAGTATTTACAGAAATGCCACCGTGCTAGATTGCATATTTCAGTGCATCATGAAGTGTCTTTTACTGCAACTTAGTCGAATCCAATGGCTGAGATTCATTCTCATTTCTCACCCAAAGGGTTCTTCTCACCTGAACCTTGCCCTATATATATATATATATAGAACGATTTGGAGGTAAAATATTTTGATAACAATCCTGCAGAAGGCATGTTTTGAGAAATAGAATACAAAATTAACATTAAAAAAACGGAGTATAGTTTGAGTGGGCTGAATTTTCAAAAAAGATTACAGCAAGATTTAGTACTATTTCCACTTAGAGTTATTTCCACATGAACTACTTAGAGTTAGTTCATGTGTGTACAATAAGGAGAGTAAAGTTAATTAGACAGGTTTGCTGCTTAATTATAGAATAATCATACTCTGTATATATTGTTTATGTTAGTTTTTTTCAATAGTTATGGTAAAACGGTTAATTCAGTTGAAATGTATTTTTAGTGAGAATGGGATGTAAAGAATAACAGTCTGTTTGATTTAGGGTGATAAAAATTCAACAACTAAGTGACTAACATATACTTCAGGGGGGTTCAATACTGTTTTGATTTAAGCGTTCAGTCATATTAGATAATTACTATTGCTCTTAATTGAAGGAAATCCAGTTTTAATTTAAAAAAAAAGGATAAATAGTTAGTTCACATGAGAAAAGTAAGAACGGATTGTTAAGGAATAACAATCTATTTGAGTATCTATTTAAGTCAAACACAGTAAACATATTATCAAAACTTAACTTTAGTAGTTTAGTGGCCGTTAAGGTGTTCGCATGTAGAATCCTCGCTCGATATTATCAAAGACGAATGGAAAATGAAATCAGTGCCAGACCTTTGGGTTTTAGACTTTTAGGATAGATTGGCAAGAAACATAAACATGCACTTAACGAATAAATTCATATGAAAACCTACCGATCTGGAGATTTCGCTACTCAACCAATGGAAGATCTTCGGTACTTTGCTTCTTTCTGTTGTTGATCGATGAACGCGATTCAATAGCAGATGAGATCTGCTTATCTAGTTAGCAAGGTTGGCGGGGTATCCATGGAAGCGGGTATAAAATCTCTGCCGGTGGGGGATCGGAGGTGGGTGGCGATAGTAGATCGAAGGAAATGATATCGGTGTAAACACAGAGGGAGAGTGGCAGGTCGGCTGAGGTGTAGTATATTGGGTTGGGTTATTTATTGGGCCTTATAGTAGGTTATTAAATGGACTGAACAAAATAATACACCCAAATCAAGTACGAAGTATTTTTGAACTACTAAAAGAATTTTAAATGAAAAAACATACTTCGTATTTACTATAAGTATATCACATATGAACTGTGATAATTTATAAAATAAATATATTACATATAGGGAAGAAACTTCTTATATGTTGATAGTTGATACTAATTTAATTGTATTTGATGAAATTTACCTTTTAATATATTCCATAGAAAAAACATACTACGTATCATAACTCACTACATGCTTTTAAGAAATTTTATATTTTCTTTCTTATTTTTACCAAGTCTTTCACTCTAACTAATTCATAAATATCATGTATTGTGCATCGCACAACTATATTAAGAGAACATTATGAGAACTTTCTTATAAAAAAGATCAACAATATTTATAAGCTTAATAAGTTGTGATCCAAGAGAGCATCAAATTAAGAGGCCGTTTGGCGACACTGTTTTTCGGCTTATCAACCAACTTTTTCACCAAACATGTAACTTTTGCTTTCGCGCGCTCAAGGTTGAAGTTACTTTTCTGGCTGTATTGACTGAAGTTACTGTAGATGATCATTTTAGCTATTTTTACATATTATTTTTTCTTTATTTTATTATTAAAATATATTTTAAAAATAATTTTTTCTTAAATTTGCAAAATCAGCCAATGAAGCCACTTCAGCCAGAATTTCATAAATTTCAGCAGAATCAGTCAAAACAGCTAATTTTCGTGCTACCAAACGGACTCTAAATTACAAAACCGGTAAATTTTTCACAACTTTATTTGAAAATATTGATGTTTCAAATCTATCTCGTTGTTTGTTTGTAAACTATTCATATATTTAATGTACTTTTCGCTAATCATTTAGAAAACTTTTGAGTGATTTATGTTTTATGGATTTGTAAAATACTAAATTAAAAACTTCTATCACTTAAGATTTTGAAAAAATAATAAGAAATTAGGAATTCTGAATAAATTTGATATTTCCATCGAAGTTAAATAAAAAAGTGTTCAGTAATGCGGTGTTCGATAAAACTTTTCCCTAAAATAAAGAATCATAATCATTATGTTCTTTGTATAGCTTCCGGGAAAATAGTTTATATTCTATTTTAAAATCACTCATAAATGTGTGAATTTATAATGACAAACTCAAATATTAGACAAAACCATTGTAAAGAATAATGACACAATTTTAGGCCCTCAAATTATTTTCAACCGTATTCTCACTAAATCGGGGGCTAAAAGGAAAAAAAATGTGTATCTTTGGAGCATAGCAATGCAATTAATCTAAAAAATGTAGTTGCATTCGCACAAATCAATCTTAAATACATACATGTGTAAAACATATGGCAACTTTAGTGAAAAAACTGATTTATTTGACGTTCAAACTCTTCGACGTCTTTGACCCAAAAATGTACTCGCCTGTCCCCTATAATTATATTGTTCCATTTTTGCATTTTTTTTATGTTAATCTATTATTGTCTCATATCATATTTGGTAAAATTGCGTGACTCAAATTCATTTTTACTTTATTCTTACGTTATCAACTCACTATCAACCACATAATTCTACTTTTCTAAAAAACCACACAACTTTATCTTCCTTCCTAATATTTGGAGGACGGAGGTAGTATTCAACATCTCATAGATAAGCAATTCATGAACTTATGATGCCTCAAGTAAAACACTGTTAAAATAATCACATATTTATGACTAAAATGAAGATTGTTTACAAAAATGTGACTAGTGATTAAATTAGTGATGAAATCATAGTAACTTATGTTCAATTTTTAAACCTAAGTTACCATGACATTACATTGTAGTCATTGTTAGTCTTTTTTTGTAGTCACTATTTGTCATATTTGTGTAAATAAGTTTAGGTTTTGCCCATTAATATTTCTAAAATTGAGCATTTGGACAAAGAAGAGACATTTTTTAAACAATTCCAAAAATAAGACTAAACATAAAACATCTCACCAAATTATCTCTAATGGACAATGACTTATGTGCAGTGATCAACTACCACAGTGACTTCCGCTCAGTGACCAAACGACACAGTGACTTCAGTTCAGTGACCAATTGAAATTTGAAACAGTGACTTCCGCCTAGTGACCACCGCTAATCGCAGATACTAACCCCTTCACTGACCACAATGACCAACACTCGATTCCAGTGACCAAATACCCTATTACAGGACCACCACCCCGGTTACCGTGACTAAGCTATAGTGACCAACATTACAGATTCTATCCACAGTGGCCACTAGCTTCCCCAGCCCTTTCCCTGCCCCAACCCATGACTCATACACTGCCCTTGCCTCCCGCCACTATCCCAAGCGAACAATAAATGAAACAACCGCCCACTGTTTTTGCGCCACAGCCGTCGGGAGCCCTAGTCGTCGGAAGCCCTAACTATAGCCACAAATATGCAAATCTAGCGTTCAATTCATGATTTCAAGTCATATATGCAAAACAACACCTAATTTGTTGTGAATGAGGTTAAATGTCCAAAACCACTAAACAGATAGAGAAGAAATAGAAGAGAAGTGTGGGATAACACCGACGGGCGACGGCGACACATAATAGCAGCTAGAGGCGGTTATCGGCGAAAACGAGAGGTAGAGTAGCTCGAGACGATTTTAGCGGAGGTGGTTACTAGTAGAGTCAACTGACGAAGGCGAGAGATGTTTGTACACTCTTGGCTAGGTGAGCAGAATCTCATCGCCTTAACTTCATCTCCCTGAAGAAAAGCACATCTGAGAACCAGACCAAGTGCGCAACTACGCAAGTGCTTCAAGCATGGATCTGCGCATCAAAAGTATATAGATTGAATATGAGAGATAATCATTGGAAGGAAAATGAATATACTGGAAGCGATTGGTCGATAATTGTGGCTTCATGATGGCTGCATGTATGGGAGATCAGTGGGGGAAGAAGGCCCGAGAGAGAAGATGTGGTGTTGTTGCACTGAAGCGTAAATTTGTTTTTGTAAAAAGGGCATTTTAGTCCATTTGCTATGAGTATAGTCCTACATTTGTCCAAAAATATGTGTGGTCATATTTCTGTCTTTGAATACTGGATTACTACTACTCTTGTCATTCTTTCAATAAATTTTACTTTAGTGATATTTTTGGACCCCCACCCCACCCCCCAACAATGTATTAGAAACAATATCATCAAATTTAAATTAAGACCACACATATATTTGGGTAAAAGACTTACCAAACAAGTGATAGACTCTAAGTAGTAGCAAGTCCACGATGGTTGTTTATCATGGATCGATCACAACCGTTGTTGACCCGGATCTTCTATTTGAAATAGAAGAAGTCAGTGTTCAAAGGTACTATATATATATTGTTTGTTGTGGTACACCGAAACAGGGTCATCGCAATTTAGCGACAAATGAGGCCGCACAGGCCCAAATCCTTGATTTTTTAATCATCCAAGACCTCAAAGATAGATGAACTATCAATCCCGAATCTAAAAGATGAATGACATCATTATAATGTTTGAGTGATTGAAACTATCAATCTACGACTTAACTTGTCGTGATTTTATTGTTATTTTTTATTTTGAAATTTTGATATATTATTCAATTTTATTAAACTAATAAACTTTTTTAGAGAAAAATTCATAAAAATTTTCCTGGATTGATAGTTTTCGATCATTCGCACCCTATATCAACATATTTCATTTCTGAGATCTCGGATTGATAATTAACCTATATTTTAGGTACTAAATTGATTTAAAAAAAGTCCTAAAAAATCAGGGGTTTAAAATTTAGGAATCTACGTAATACGAAGTATATATTTATAATAATTTGTCCTTGGGTTTTTCCATTAAACTGAATCTCATCACCTCATTGATCATTTGTTCGCCTTACAGCCCTTACTTCATATATTGATGATTCTTTTGCAATTAAAAAACTAGTAATATGTTTGCTAAAAAACTAGTAATATGTATTACTCTATCCGCATCAAAAGATTTGTCAAATTAACTTTTCTTGCTTAATGATACTCAAGTTTGGCCAATTATATTGTTTAATACGAAATTATTTTGAATATGAAAATTGTATTAAAATACTCCTTATTAAATGTATTTTCATAAAAGTATAAAATTTATTAAATTGTATTAAAACACGATTCCAATAGTCAAACGTTGAATAGAAGAGATTAGAGAAGATAAGAAACATTGTATTGAATATGGAAATGATGTTTGTTGTGTAGTATTCAAATACACAAGTGCGTTTCTACCTCTCTTCTCTCTAGCAAGAATGTGTGTGAATGATTAGATTCTTATCCTTAGGTTTACATAAGTTAGTCATCCTTTTCTTGGTAAGGGTGCTAGCATATGTGTTGGGATAATTGGCCCGATTCGAGAACGGCCCAATACCCCTCATCAAGAAAGTAATCAAGGCCCAACTTGGGAGCGGCCCAACAAGGAGGTTTGTTCGACGCTCGTCCCGTCAGCAAGACACTCGACCTGCGTGCCCTTGTCCCAATGGGGCCAGATGATGAAACCAAGAGCCTCGGAAAAAATGTCAACATAGACCGAGCAGCGGGCCTGGCCTTGTGACTACTTGAGACCAGAACCAATAAGACAAGGGACACTCGTCTGGGACCCTTGGCGGGAAAGCAAGATATTGGCGTGATTGCGTGAAACACATTTAATGCAATACATTTGGTGGTTGAGAAGCTAGCCATTCATGAACCTCCACATCATCACTACCACCTACCCTTTGGTAGTATAAATAGTAGCATTTATTTCTTAGTTAGGGGTTGGGAACTTGTATTCACTAGCTATAACAATTATCCTCTCTTATTCTCTTCTCATATTAGACGATCGGCCTCGGCTGACAGTAGGGTACACTTTAATTGTTCGTTATTATCAAGTAATATAAGGACTCGGCCCAGTTACTAGACATTCTACTTGCTTGTCCTTATCGAGTAATAAGGACTCAGACCCACTTCATATAATGAATAGAATTAATTACATATATATGACTAAAATAGTGATTATTTACAGAAATGTGACTAATGAATAGATTAGTAATGAAATTTTAGTAACTATTACTCATATTTGTGTAAATAAGTTTTACTATAGTAATATTTTAGAAAAAAACCTAATTAATAACCAAGAAATAAGCATAGAAATAATAAAAAATACGAGCAAAGGTCAAATAAGTTCTCAACTGCAATTCGTAATCCTAATCTACCAGTCATCTAGATTTATAAGCTATCCACTCAGCACAATCTTCTGAAGTCATGTTAAAGAATTCAGATTTCTTTGCTTTGGTGTTTAGCAAATCAAGATCCCTAAAGCGATCATCAACACATAGTCCCGGGACCTCCTTTATCGCATCCCAACAATTATACTCTTTTGCATCGATCGATTCAATAACACGTGCAAATTTTTCCACATTTTCTGTGAGCTTTCCCATGAAATCTTGTGTGCCATTTGGATTGATAATTGTTGCTTTATTTTGATAATCACGTTTACCCCGTTTTTTATTTGACAGGCAAACCTCTGAACGGGGTGTGGAGATGTTTCTGGTGTAGCAGACATCTGCGGAATGGGTGGAGGAGGATCTTGTCTACTTGATATAACGAATGCATCACAGACGAGGTCATATGATAATCCGTCTAATTTGTTCATAGTCTCTGTTATATCGTCTAGAGGAATGTGTGCCTCTAGTCGTCCCATTTCTGACTGCGATTCTCAAATCTTCATAGTGTGGTTGACATTATGATCTTATGCTTGAATCTTTTGGATGCAACTAGAAAAAAGTTAATTATATTAGTTACTAGCGGAGCATGTTTTACAAAATTATTTACGGATTATATCATAAGGATGAGGCACACCTTAAAATAATTCTCCCAAACTTCTTCAAAAGCAGTGAAAAAATTTGTGTTATGATCCAACCCAAAGTGAGAGCTGTGTTGCATAAGCGTACTGTACTTGTTATACAACCTCTTAAAATATTTCTCACGACTTTTGTATTGCAGATAAGTCATGTCGATTCCAAGATTTTGGTTAAGAGGTTTGAGTATGTGGTTCTCAACCGTTGCCTTATTTATTTTTCCGGTGCGGTCACGCCATTCACGATTGGCAGCATCAACCATTAGCCTAAGAATTGGTTCATTACTTTCTTGATTGGTCCAATTATGATTTCCCTAACTTTGATCATGTTTTTGTAATGAATCTCCCATTTCAACTGATCTCAATAAGACAAGGTTTATACTCTCATGAAGTGTTTAAAATTTGTAAAGAGCTAAATGAGTTAGCAGACTAAGCATACTGTCATTCAAAATTCTTTTCTAAATTTAGGCAAATCTGTGGGGTTATATCTGCTTCAGGTAGATTTTATAAAAAATTGTTAAGTGATGTTAAACAAAGGCCCCTTCTTTAGGTGATATCAAAGAATGAGTAAAGAGAAAACATTTGCATCAAATAATTTCACAAGCTGACCACATTTAAATAAATAAAAGTTTATTGCAGATAAAATAGAAACAAATACCCAACTACAGATCAGAGCATAACTCGGTGAGATTTTTTTTAAAAGCAAACTCCACAAAGCTGGTTATTATTATATTATAAGTTATAAGTGCTAGTTAGTAGCCACCATCACTGCACACGTACCATGCAAGTGAAAACATACTACCAAATTTAATTCAGCTATTCTTAAAACAATAATTCTAAAGAGACCACTAAGCTCACTCTAACAAATGTGAAAATAAAATGACGGGGTTCTTTTTGGGAATGCAGTTTAAGAAAGAACACTCAAGTGATGAATGGAATGGCCGGAAAGAAAAAGGAAGGGGATAAAAACTGCAAAATAGAAAGACTGAAAGTATTAGAAAATGCTTGAGACAATTACAAATTATAACATGACATGCTTAAGAATGATTGAACTAGTGTTCCCCTATTCTAAAGAAGAGCACAATAAATAAAGATAAAGTAAGTTGTGAAACTTAACTTTATTTCCATGTTATTTCTTACTAGCCAATTGAATCATAAATATATTAGCACTTATTATTACTACAAGCAAACTTGTTATAATTTCACCCAAGAATTGTAAGTTTGAAACAAACGCAATATGCATACAACTGCATTTTAAAAAGAAAATAAGGTATATGATACAAGAAAAAATTACATAAATATAACCACTTTGAACCCCACTAACAAAAATATGACTTCATGGCCTACCTTACTCCCATTATTAGAACGTGTTCTTTATCATTGGTTAGTTTTTTGCAACTCCAAATAATATTGGTAATATTTAGGTAAAAAACTCTACATACATAGCAACAAATTATTAAAAACATTGACTGATAAGACTACTTCGTATAAGATAAAAGTTACCAAAAAGCTGTAAACCATTATTAACTTTCCTGAATAGAATTGAAGTTCATGCTTCATATTTTAAACTCTTAAAGACTTTGAGACGGTTTGCAATTGCTTAGAAAAAAAGCACTTCTCGGCTTTTGGCTTAAAAAAGCACTTATTTACCAAACACTACAAATTTTTACTTTTGTCGACTTTCATGTCAAAAGTGCTTTTCCCTTTTTTATACACCAAAAGCACTTATTTTACCAAACACTACCAACTTTACTTTTCAAAATCATTTTTTCTCAAACACTATCATTTTTTATTTAATCACTTTTTTCAAAAAGTGCTTTTTTTAAGCGGAAGCTGTTGCAAACACTCCCTTAAAGTCTAGTACGGAGTATAGGGACATGAGAAGATGATGTAGTTAATAAGAAAAATGAGTTTATATGGTTAATCTTGAATTGCTAAAGTAAGACTGACTTACCAAATAAATATGATTAAATTTGGTATGAGATGATCTAAAAAAGGATGACACTCCATCCCAGTGAGGCCCAGCACTGCCTGAACAATTAACTGATAGGATGTAATTAAATTAAACTTTAATCACAATCTGTCAGATAACGAGTGTGACTTTTGCCTAGGTAGTCAGGTACTTGCAGAATCTTATGAATTTTTGCATAGATTACAGTTGTCAAGATTCAAACTCGAAATAATTTTAATGAGAGTGTGAGACAGATCAAAAAAGAAAGACAAAACATTGTTAGCGAGAATGATGGAATACATTGTATGATTGTCTATATAGTTTTGGGAGAAATGTAAAAAAGAAGGGCTAAAGGGTCAAATAGGCCCTCGAACTAATTGAAAAAGTGCAATTCACCCCTTATATAGGAGACTGTGTCCGGCCGTCGCCAATTGGAGCAGTTCTCGGTAGAATTTTTTGAGCATCTTCTTCATTAAATCTTGTTTACTCATACCAAATTTCAGATAAAAATTCAACCGGAAAGACATTCAAATGATTTTCAGAAATGTACTGCGCTGTTTTATTGTGCCGTTATCATCAAAAGATCATTTGACTGCCTTTCCGATTGAATTTTTAGCTGAAATTTGGTATGAGTAAACTATACTTAATCAAGAAGATGCTAAAAAAAATTCATCAAAAAATTCGACCGGGAATCGCCCCAATTGGCGACGGCCATACAGAACCTCCTATATACGGGGTGAATTGCACTTTTTAAGTTAGTCCAAGAGCCTATTTGATCCTTTAGAAAAAAAATGAGGTCCGGGCTTGTTTGACCAAGCACATGCATGTGAGACCATGGGATCGATACATGCATGCAAGTGATGCAACTATTCAACCATTGGAAGTAAAGCAATTCCAATTCCAAGGTGGTTTTGACTTGATTTGGAGGCATGCAAAGTCACGTGCAGGGCACCTGCGGCGTCTGCAACACATCAATCTCATCTGAATCAAGGGATGGGATCTTTTGCATTTGGGGAAGGTACGGTCCACGTAGGTGCGCCACGTATACTTTGGCGGCTTCCCACTTGACTCCTTGAATTTCATTCTCCTTCAAGAGGTTGAGTCCCTACAGCCCCAAGGCCCCATCCGTCACATGACATGATATATGTGAGGTTATAAATTCGATAGTCTAATGTTGATTAACTGTGTCTCTGTATACACTAGAAGTTCAGCTCAACAGACATAAAATATAGAGAGAATTTCATAAATAGGAGTAAAAACGTTTTGAAATTCCAAAATAGGACTATCATGTTTTTTATTCCCTGAATAGGAGTAAATTTCTGCCAAGTTTGGTATTACTGGGCTTTAAACATGACATTTTTTTCCAAACTTGGCATATTACTCATACTCAAGGAATAAAAAACATGATAGTCCTATTTTGGAATTTCAAAACGTTTTTACTCCTATTTAGGGCAATTTATGTTCGCCATTCCTTCAACTTTCTCACTCACAAATTGAGCTGCTCATGCAAGTCCCTTTTAAAAGTAGAAGGGAGATCAGAATGTCTCACTCATTTTCTAAAAATCTACTTCTCACTTTCACTCAAACACTTCAATATCGGTTTCCGCACTTTGCATAAACATAAATTTTAAGGATATAACACCCTCTAACAAGCTTAGCACATCATCAATAATCAGAAACAAAAGTTAGAATGGATATGTACAATTATTTTTTCATATAAATCTATTCAAAAAATTACACTTTAAATACGGAGTATTATGGAGTAAAACTATTGTAATTTGGGGTGAGCGGATCTCGACCACACCCCCTACCTCCGCCCCGGAAATCTCATCGATCAGTTACAATAATATAATGGCTGTTTTGATCTACTTGAAACCCATATTTTGTGCAAGTTATAATATTATAATGGTTATCTTTATATGCTTGTCTAAATATGATCCTGAGTTGGGAATTTTGTCAACTGCTTTAATGTGTGTGCCCGTTTAATTAATAGTTTCACTTATCTAGTTATCTACTGAGATGAACGGTACGGTAGCCGTTTGGTATTTAACTGAAAATCCATAATTTTAAAAAAATGCAAAAGAGGTATATCATATCTGATCAGACAAAAAAAAATTGAGGCTTACTCGACATTAGGGTTTACGTTATAAAAGTTCGAAATATTATAAATGTCAAAGGGTCAAAGAGGACCTCTACTCGTTCAAAATGCTCAATTGAGACTGTAATATAAAAAAGCTCAAATTTTCATTCAGATAATAATTCAGTCATTGCCACGCCACCCAAGTGGCTCATGTTGTAGAACGAGCAGTTGTTTATATGTCTGATTGGTTAGTCTGGCAATATTATCCATCAGATTTTTTAAGATGTATTTGAATCATAAAATAAGAAATGAGATGATGGAGATGGAGATCAGATGAGTTCTATAAAATTAAAAATTTAATATAATTATGGAGGGAGCGCAGAACAAAGAAAAGAAAAAGATTGAACGAAGTGAAGAAATGGCAGAGAGAGAGGAGGGCAGAGGCGTTGAGTTGGAGAGGAGAGGGTGAGAAGAGAAAGGTAAAAGAAAAACAAAAATGATATTGTTACACACTTTTCATACACACATTTACACACTCATTTCTATGTAGGTTTTTTTTTGTCTGTATATAGACAAAAAAAACCTACACAGACACGAGTGTGTAAGTGTGTGTGCGCAAAGTGTGTACCTCAAGCTGGATTAAAAGAAAAAAGGTAAAAAAAAAATACTCCATCTGTCCCTAATTTATTTTCCAAATAGATTTGGCACACAGTTTAAGATAGTGAGTATTATGTGGTGGAGAGTTGTGCAGAGGAGAGAGAAATGCGTAAGAATTGTTTGCCAAAAAGGGAAAGTGGAAGTTTTAATTGGGACGGACGAAAAAGGAAAATTGAAAGTTTATTTATGGCCTGTTTGGATGGAGTGTTTGGAAGTGTTAGTAATGGAAGTGTTAGTAAGTGTTAGTAAGGGCTCGGAAGGGAAGGGAAGTGTAAGTGTTAGACATAATTTTACCTTGTTTGGGAGAGTCAAATGAATGAAGTGTTAATAATGGAAGTGTTAAAGAAAGAGTAAAGAAAGAGTAAAGAGAAGAGATGAAAAAACAAACCATCAGACCCGTGGAAAAGACATTCGAAGTGAAATGTCGAAGCATTTTATGTTTTTCGGGCAAATGAGAAGGTTAATAATTGTCCAACACCTCAAAACACTCCAAATTGGGGTGTTAAAAAAATGGACAATTGAGGTGTTGGGAAGGTTATTATTAACACTTCCTAACCATTACTAACACTTCTTAACACTTCTGGTTTTTTCTCCCAAACAAGTGTTAGCATCAACACTTACTAACACTTCCATTACTAACACTCTTCAACACTCGATCCAAACTCTTTTATAGTGTGTACTAATGTGTACAAAAGTGCTTACATGAAGCAAATTTCATTTGAAAATATCTCATTTCCATGTCTGTTTTGATTATAGTCCAATTTACATTCTCTCATCATGCCGTCCGGTCGGTGTTGAGATCCTTAGGAATGGGTGTCATTCTTTTTTTAAATTTGAAGGTTGGCTACTCTATAACGACTGTGCATTCTCCTTCACTTCACCTACCATGCAGATTCTCAAATCTATCATGTCTCTTTGTCTTAACACGTGTTTCTGATTAACAACACAAACGACTAAACATAATTCGGAGCAGAAAAGAAAAAGAAAGAAAACAAAAAAAGATCTCAAATTTCAAGACGTTTAAGTCCTTCAGCCTACGAGATAACGAGAGCCATACGCGTGTCATATAATAAACTTCGTGTCACCAGCGTGCTTCTCTTTCATTGGTAGCGTCTAGATCTTTTCATTTTCTAATTATTACTCTGATGGATGTTGATGTGACATTAAACTATTCAGAAAGAGTGAAAACCAACCAAAAGGAAACAACAACAAAAATTATTAGGGGTAAATTTTACGGTTTTGACACCGTTTTGACAATATTTTGCACTGTTCGACATTGTGTTACACTGTTTGACACTGTTTTAATGTAGATAACGCTTTATTTAAGGAAAGAAGAAGTTCTTTTTGGGACTGCTAAAAAGAAAAGCGGGAACTTATTAGCAGGACGGAAGTAGTAACACCTTACTTCATCGTGTAGTGGTATAGCTCAACGGATGGATATAGATAACACAAGGATGAATTTCAGATTTAATTCTCCACGACTGAGATAAGAAGTTAATATACTAAAATTTTAGCAATATCAAATGAGCTTTAGATATAAAGTAACAATTTTAAAGTGTTACATCCATCCCAATAACATTGGAACATGATAGGGTATATGATTATTAAGAAAAGTGAGTTTATGTGATTGATATTCAATTGATAAATAACAGTTAAGTGAAAATGATTTAAAGTCACACAAACTTTACTAAATTTGGTATGAGACAATATTAGTGAAATTTTCCGAAAAGGAAAAATTGGACAGTTTTAAGGAGACGAAAGGAGTATTAGTTAATTTGCCCTTGATCATATACTTAATTCGGCCCTCAAATCAAGTAAATTCATCTCTCATCTTGTCCCCCGTCTTTTTTTTTTTTTTGAAAATGTCTCTATCTCCTTCTTAACTTTAAAATTAACTGAATTGGTCAATTCAGATCAAGATTGTACTTCATCAATAAGAATGGTTGTATTCGTTGAATTATGAAAAATGTATTTAAAACACATTTTATTAGTAAAACTAAAAATGAAAATAGTTAAAATGACTCTCTACATTAACTCAAACTAATCGATCAGAAAAATAATTTCAACCTTATTTATTTTGATTATTAGACTATTTAGCGTGAAAAATCAAATTCTAAAAAATTGACTAACAAGGTAATAAGCCAAACATTTGGGTCACCAAACGGGCATAAAATATTCCTCTCTTCCACTTATGTTTTTTAAAATGTCACAATTTGCTCTGAAAATGTATTACTCCGTATAACTCTTTAAGAATGTAATATTTTGATCTGAAAACTCCATGAATTTATCACTATAGGTGTAATATACTACGTATGTAGTACGGAGTATCATTCTTAAAACAACACGACCTTTCCCCAGGTGATTGTCTATTTTGGTAATTTGCACTCCAATTCTTTTTATTTTGGACATTTTTCAATTTACCCATGTCTTGATAAAGTATCACTCTCTCTGTCCCGTAAAGATTGTTTCATTTTTTCTCTGTTCGTCCCACTAAGATTGTCTCATATGAAATTTAATAAAATTTATGTTGATCTAAATCATTTTTACTCGACTCTAACTTTATCAGTTTAATATATATCAATCATATAAATTCATTGTTCATAATAATTGTGTCACCTCTTATTTAATCGTTGTTAGCAGAGGCGGAACCAAGGGTGGGCGAGCCGGTGCCGAAGCCATCCCTTTGCCGGTATTCTTTACCAAAAATGGAAAGAGGAGATAAATTTGGGACGAACGAAAAAAGAAAGTATGAAGAAAATTCTGGGATGGAGGGAGTATATGAATTAGATTATATTTTACTATATATGAAAATTAGGTCACTACATTTTTTTTTTGAGAAATGATTATGATGAAAGCAATGAGTTCAATGATGATATATGTGATGTTATATGTGATGTTATATGTGTATTATTTTAATATTCGATTATTAGTTTATCATTTAATAAGAATGATAATTACTTCTAAAATGAAAATGAGAAGTTATATCGGGAATGTTATAGTGACAAGTAAAAAACTTAAGTGGTGATGAAAGGCAGAGGGCACACAATTTATCTTATACTTCGTACGTAGTATGTTTATATACTAGTGATTAAATATAAACTCAGGCTATGAAGCCATTTAAATTAGTGAATGTAGTTTCATATATGTAAATTGTAATTAACTCATTACTGAATTTATTGTTGTATAATTATTTATGTAAACACGTTTCATATATTTTTTTAGCACCCCTTTAAAAACGTTCTGGTTCTGCCACTGGTTGTTAGTGACATACTGACACGGTAGTAACATTTTAGATTTATGATGTCATATACTTGGTATATATATGTACATAAATAAAATGTAGATTCTATGGTATCCATAAGGTACCATACCTTTGTCCACCTGGACTAGTTAGTTGAATTATTTAAATCTAAACTATAAAGGGAAAAGGATCAAATATGCCCTCGAACATACATAAAAAAGTCAAATAAACCCTTATACAGAAGACTCTGTCCGGCCGTTGCCATTTGGGGTAGTTCTCGTTGGATTTTTTTATGACAATTTTTTAGCATTTTATTCAATAAGTCTAGTTTACTCGTACCAAATTTCAGCTAACAATTCAATCAGGAAGACATTCAAATAAATTCTTGAAAATAACTCTGCTTTTAACTACGCAGTTATCTTCAAGAATTCATTTGAATGCCTTCCTGATTGAAGTTTTAGCTGAAATTTGATATGAGTAAACTAGACTTAATAAATAAGATGCTAATTTTTTATTATCAAAAAGTTCCCCTGGGAATCGCCCCAAATAGCGATGGCTAGACAGAGCCTCCTATATAAGGACTTTTTTCCCAACTAAAAATGATACGGAGTATAATTTTATACAATGCCTTCCTCATGGCAATGATTTATGCTCTAGCTCTCATTCTGGAGGTATTTGCCCGATTTCTCTTCTTTTCTTCAACAAATACTTATAAATACTTATGTTAAACACAAGTAAATATAACAACTATCATGGTCCTTGCAGCTTCCTTTAAGGTTCTGTTCATTCTTTCTGCAACACCATTCTGTTGAGGTGTTCTGGCTGCAGATAGTTGATGAAATGTTCCATTTTGATCACAGAAGTCCTTGATCACTTTGTTGACAAACTCAGTTCCTTTGTCAGATCTAATTGTTCTGACTTTCAAGTTCTTTTCAGTTCGAAGTTGCTTCAACAGAGAGGGCAACTTCTGAAGTGTTTCATTCTTCTTTTTCAAGAACACTGTCCAAGTATATCTTGAATAATCATCCACCATGACTAGAGTGTATCTTTTTCCACCAACACTGGGAGTCTAACCTGGTCCAAATAAATCCATATGGATAAGATTTAGAGGACAAGTAGAGAGATCTCCAGTAATGGGTTTGAAGGAGTTCTTCACTTGCTTTCCCTTTTGGCATGCATCGCACAGGTTCTCCTTCTTGTACACCATGGTTGGTAATCCATCTACAATGTGTTCTCTTGCAAGTTTGTTGATTGTTTTGAAACTAAGGTGACTAAGCTTCTTATGCCAATCCCAGCTTAGTTGTGTATCCCCTTTGGCTATTAAACACACTCCATCCTTTGTTGTATGTCAGTCAATAACATAGATGTTCCTTTTTCTTCTTTCTGTAAGAACTACTTCCTTTGATATCTCATTCTTTGACATATGAGACATCATCAATGATTATCTAGTTCTTGATCAGCTTCCCTTTTCCTTTTGTTTGACCTTCTTTGTCATTTCCTCCAAAATTAACTCTGGGTCCATTCTTTTTCTGGAACTCTGTTAGGCAACTTCTGTCACCTGTCATGTGTCTGGAGCATCCACTATCGATAAACCATTCTTGCTCTTGGTCTACTCCAGCACACAGTTCCTGCAAAATCAAAAGGAAGATTTAGGTACCCAAGCAGTGTTGGGTCCTAGAGGGTAATGGAGTCTTGGTAGTTGGTACCACTTTGGTCTTATCAAGTGAAACCTTGGTGGCTGGTACCCATCATCCACCCGGTAGTCATAGTAAACAAAGGTATGATTCACTTTGGGCAGATGCTTGTGAGGTTCATGGTTTCTGTTTGCATATTTCTGCATAGTCTTCTTTGTCGGAAAGAAGTCCCATATACTATCAAGAGCGGCTTCTGAGGTTGACCAGACAACCTCTTCTGCCTGAAGTTAACTTTCTCTTGATATTTGTCCTTCTGGTAGTAACCTCTGCCATAGTTATCATGAGAGTGTCTGTTGAAGTTTTGCCTTTGATTATTGTTTTTCTGAAAACCTCTTCTGTTATTAGGGTTTATGCCAGGTTCATTGGTTTTCAAAATTTGTTTTTGTTTGGCCTTTAGCTTTTGGTTTTCTGGTCTAACTTCCTCATGAACAGCCTTAGTACCAGAAGTACTAGCAGGACAAATGGGGCTAGATATCCGTGGCTCTATGACCTTATTAGCCTTAGCAACTTGGGTG
The DNA here is from genome assembly GCA_945859915.1 of Cuscuta epithymum. Lineage (NCBI taxonomy): Eukaryota > Viridiplantae > Streptophyta > Magnoliopsida > Solanales > Convolvulaceae > Cuscuta > Cuscuta epithymum. The sequence goes on along the minus strand of CAMAPF010000955.1, from coordinate 872,355 downwards.
CTAGGTCTTACAGAAGGCTCACCGGATTCTGTGAAAACACATCCAAGACCAGAGGTGACCTTATGGTAATCATCAATACCCTTCAGGGAAGATCATATCTTCAGAAGGCTATTATACCTGATTTGAAGATACTCTATTTCTCTTATTCTATTAAGAAGAGAAATATTTTCAGCTTCTAGTTTATCTCTTTCTTTAATTAAGAGATTACGTTTTACCTCGGTCTCTTTTCTTAAGTCAGAGATTTCAACTTTTAGCTTACTATTTTCTTTTTTGATTAAAGAATAAGTGTCTTGGATAGTTATGAACTCTTCCCAAAATGATGACATTGGATTATCATTTAAGGCTGTGCCTACCGAAGAAGAAATAGAATCAGCGATATAATATACCTCATCATCAGACTGTGCCATGAGGCATAAGTCTTCTGTGTCAGTATCAAGGCAGCAGAAGGCCTCATCTCATTCTGAGTCAGAACTGGACTCTGTCTCAGAAAGGGGATCTTTGTCAGAATGTTCAGTGATGAATGACTTCCTTCTTCTAACATGATCAGTGGGCATCGAAGATTTTAGGGAAAAAATCAAGAAAACACGTTATACGTTTTGATCTTTTCCCATAGATGGCGCCAATGTTGAGGTTTTATCCCGTAGATCCGAAAGTCCAACATAAATTTTGGATATCAAGGATGATTAATTCGGTAAATAAGTAAATAAATGTATAAAAGTGTTTGAACTAACTATTTTTACGTGAGAACCCGGAAAAAGAGAAAACCATGGGACTTTATAGGCGAACGTCCAAGCCCGCTCTTTCTCATTAATATGCCACCATCACTCATTTACATAGTACAAAGGTAGAACTCCATTAATGGAGGTATGAGTAAGCAAATCTAAAGAGGGAGGAAGAAGTAATAATGGTAGGAGAAGAGTCAAAATCCCCTCTTCTATGGACGCTAAGGCTTCCTATTTATGGGGAAAGCCTCCTATCCTAATGGGCCTTAATGGGCCGAAGCAGGGTCAAGTGGGCCGGACGAGACTAAATGGGCCTCGCCGATTGGGTTCCGGATTGAAGTGATGATTTAGACCTCTGAACACTAGTGAGCCCGAGTAATATACCCAACAGAGTATAATGATGTTGATTAGTCAAGTGTATGGTAGGTACATAAATTGTGGTGTGGGTGTCGTGGACATGGCGGTGGAAGGGCAACACTGACCGAAAGTACACCTCATAAATTGTAAGCTGCGTGTGCTTCTTTTTAATGCCTCCAATGGCTGCTACGTCTTATTTCTCTTGGGCTGCTTTTCTGCTATTTTAATCCATCATTTCTACCCCCTTCCAGTACTAAATGGCGGGCATCTGCTATGGATTTCTGAATCAGAGTAGCGTGTCGTCGTCATCTTCTTCGTGCGAGACATCTTCCCGGTCGGCCAGGAGGAGGAGACCGGAGATCGGTAAGATTGAGTTAGTTTCCGGAGTAGCTCCGCCGGAAACAGAGAATCGACTGAAACGTCCTCGTTTGGAGATGTGTTCCTCTTCAGGATCGAGTTCGAGGCCGTGCTGTAACGTCGTTAACAATTCTGAAGGCTCCGACGCTGAGGAGACGGCTGTGAATAGAAAACCTGGATTGATTTTGAGCTCGTTGACTTCAGGTTTGTTGCCTAAATTCGGAGTGGCCTCCTTCTGCGGACGCCGGCGGGATATGGAAGATGCGGTTGCGATTCATCCGTGGTTATGCCCTAAGGATCGCGAAAACAACACCGAATTGCACTACTTCGCAGTCTACGACGGCCATGGATGCTCTCACGTAAGCGGAATCTATTCATCTATTCTCAAAATTGCGAAGGACCTTCTTCTGTTTGAATTGCTTTTTCTAAATTTCTAATTGATCGACTCACAGGTTGCGATGAAGTGTAAGGAACGGTTACACGCGCTCGTTAAGGAAGAGGTGGAGAAGAAAGAGGATTGGAAGCGCGCGATGGAGCAGAGCTTCAGTCGCATGGACGAGGAGGTGATTGCGTGGAACGAGAGCGTCGTTCGTGGCAGTTGCCGGTGTGAGCTGCAAAGCCCGGACTGCGACGCCGTCGGGTCAACCGCCGTCGTTGCAATTGTAACCCCGGACAAAATCATAGTGGCCAATTGCGGCGATTCCAGGGCGGTCCTCTGCCGGAACGGCAAAGCTGTTCCTCTCTCCAATGATCAGAAGGTGAGGAAATGACTCTTTCTCAGATTTAATCGATTTTAACTGGATTCGAAAATCGAAACTTCTGTTATTAGTATTCCGGCTTGTTCGTTCCCAATTTCGGTTTTCAATTGTGCAGCCGGATCGCCCGGATGAGTTGAATCGGATCCAGGAAGCGGGCGGGCGGGTCATATACTGGGAGGGTGCTCGGGTCCTCGGAGTCCTGTCGATGTCGAGAGCCATCGGCGACAACTATTTGAAGCCCTATGTGATATGTGAGCCGGAGGTGACCGTCACCGACCGGTTGCCGGAGGACGACTGCTTGATTCTGGCCAGTGACGGGTTATGGGACGTGGTGTCGAACGACACCGCATGCGGAGTTGCGCGGATGTGCCTGAACGGGAAGAAGCCGGCGTCTCGCCATGGCCTGCCGGAGAAGGAAATAGCACTGCAGAATTCCGACAAAGTTTGCTCCGATGCGTCGGTGTTGTTGACGAAGTTGGCCCTGGCGAGGCGGAGCTCGGACAACGTGAGTGTAGTCGTGGTCGACTTGAAGAAGGCCACGTAGATCCGTGGAGATATTATCATGACTAGTGAAACGTGTTAGTTTTTTGGTAGCAGTGAAACGTGTTACTTAGTTAGAGATATTTTGATATGAGTGTTTTTTTCCCTAGCATTTCTATGTTATGTGAAAATTCTAAGGGGTAACAAACCTCTTGATTTTTTTCATCGTTTACACGCAGAAATTCACTTTTTACCGAATTCAACTTTTTTGCCTTCTTTTGCAGTGGTTATAAATATGTAATCCATGCCGTCAGATCTACTACGAAATTCACTTTTTATGGATTACACTAACTTTCTTGTTTGAATGCGTGACTTTTTTTGGCTCATGACGACTCCGTATATACTCTTTGATCCATAGAAAAGGTAGAATCTCCTGCCGCGCTCCCGACATGACACGATGGTGGAGAGGTTAGTCACGGTGACTCAGTCAGCAAAGTGGTAGTAGACTCATATATCTGTGCGCATCAGAGACTCAGACTTATTTCAGATTCTGTGACCTTTATCCGGTCGCTGCGGGGATTCAAACATTGCTCTATTGATCCAAATCTTCCACTATTCGACCAACTGAGCTACCCGTGCGGGTACGATTTCGTATTTACTCAAAATTAGTGGAACGTTATCAGTTATACTCAGTAAGAAATTTAGTTAATGAAAACGGTTTGTTTCTTGTATGGAGTATAAAAAATTAAGAATCGCTATGGAACTAAATCAATATTAAACGGTTTGATTTTTGCTTTTATTGATTTCCAGAATAATTTCTTCATCTAAGAATTAACAGTTTTTTTACCAATCAACTGCAAAAGGTCTTTCCCTGTTTTTTTTAATTCAAATATTTTGAAACTTTATTAATAAGAGCAAAGTACGAGAATAAACTAGAGTAGCACCCAACCCAAACTAAAGTAATAAATTCATTTCCTAAGTTACCTGAGCCCTTAGTCAATTTTTCAAAGACCCACTCGTGTTTGAAATATAGTTCTCATAAGATGCGATCTCTGATTCTTCTTTTTTAAACATTCTCCTTTGCGCGTTCAAGTTCTAAGTGGGTAAACAATTCTCTCGTGTGACCAACATAGTTTTTTGACAAATAACCTTATTGGTATCAAAATCCCGAAGGTCCCCCTCTGATGAAATAGGAACCGTCTTCTCATTTCCAGAGATATGACCAAGGAATTCATCACCTGAAAATGTAAAGTACGATCCTCCAAATTCTCCCTCAAAATCTCCAAAAGCTCCCTCAAAATAAAAAGCCACATCAAGATTATCTATAGAACCCTTATTTGCATAACCCAACCCAGAATCTGTGCAATCACCCGTAATACCTAGAACACTTGACTCTAAAACTCCTACAGTCCTATCATGTTTTGCTCAACTTTACCTGTAAAACTCATATTTTCCTTCTTCAGTCGACATCATAGTCAAAGTCTTATGGTTTCCCAAAGCAGAGGTGAGAATTCTCTCAAATTCATACACCAAAAAATGAGAAAGTGAGTTCACCCCATATTTTAAGTTTTAACTTATACCACATATAACGAAATGAAAGTGATCCATGATTCAACGGTTTGATTTTTGCTTTTATTCATTTTTAGAATAATTTCTTCTTCTAAGAATTAGCAGTTTAACACATAGTTCAACTTATACCACATATAACGAAATGAAAATGATCCATGTAATTCCCTCTCTTTAGAGAGTTGTGGTTGTGTTCTTCTATGTAGGTTTTTGTTTTCCTGCAGATGGCGCCAATCATGTGGGTGCCTTTTCTCTTGTGCTTCCACGACTATCAGCGCATGAAAGAGTGAATATACAAACAGGAAGGGGTTGGTCTTCATGGATTTTCAAGAGACAGCGTGCGTTGAAATTTTTTGCCTTAGTCATGGAGAAGTTGGTGGATAGAGGCCACAATATGAAGATTGTCATGGGCGAAGACATATTTGTAGGCCGCACGGGCGACGAGCAGACGAGGAGCGGTAAATGGCAGAAAAAGGGAGAACGCAAATTGATGGTCCGCCCCCCTCCTGAACCGCTCGCTGCCTTGGAGTGATCGAGGTATCAAGGCTTGGAATATGATGTTTCAAGAAAACTGAAATGAATGAGTTTAGTTTTATTAGTTATTTTATTTCTTATGATCTTATTTCCGCGCTAAAAGAAATATAGTGCTCACTAGGTTACTTGATCTCATGAGGTTACTTGAATTGTTTTGATACGAGTCGGGGCCTGTCCCGTCCCGTTTGGACTTTTCCATTAAAACTCTCTCTCCCTGCCTGCCCTTTAGGGTGGGTGGGGGATTAAATGGTTAGATACTATTTTGTTAGTTCTCGTACTAGTTTAGATAGTTTTGACACATGTATTATGTTATTTTTGGGTGTTCTTAATATACTTACATTTCATCCAAAAAAAATAATGAAAGCTAGACATCTACCTTAAGTTTGCACACCATCTAAAAGAGATTCCAAGCCCTCCGAGTAGTAAGAAGTCTAAATAGCCAGAATATGTTTCTACTAATTACTCACAAATAGTAAAAAATCATCACAAAGCAAATTATGAACTACTACTACCATCACAAAAGAAAAGGACGATTACATCCTAGTGTTCGAAATGTCTACCGAATCACTCACAATTCTCAAATAATCCAAACCAAAGGCAGTAGCATCTCTAACCTACTTAAATCCCGAGTTGCTCTACGAGACACGTAATTATGGAATCGTTGTGCATAGTTCAATAAAAATTAAATTAATCACATTATCAAATACTTTCTCAAAATATATAAGTCATATTCCGATCTCAAAATATTATGCATAGCATATCAATTTCAAAGTCATAGCTCACGAATTAAGGTTTATTCCAAAACTAATTCCAAAATAGTATTTAATCTCAATGTATGTATGTATGCATGTATGTATGTATGTATGTATGTATGTATGTATGTATGTATGTATGTATGTATGTATGTATGTATGTATGTATGTATGTATGTATGTATGTATGTATGTATGTATGTATGTATGTATGTATGTATGTATGTATGTATGTATGTATGTATGTATGTATGTATGTATGTATGTATGTATGTATGTATGTATGTATGTATGTATGTATGTATGTATGTATGTATGTATGTATGTATGTATGTATGTATGTATGTATGTATGTATGTGTGTGTGTGTAAATATTCATACCGTAGAGTACATTTAAAAATATATATTTTTGTGAAAATAATCTCCTCAACTTTCCAATCAAAGAAATCAATTTCAATTCGCACAATTCACAATCTCGGCTATAGTAAACTAAATTAATTAATTTACTCAAAAATTCTCACAATCCAAACTTCATAGAAAACTATATCATGCTCACATAAGTCCAACATGGCCAAATTACACATAAAATTTCATTAAGAATCTCAAATCACAGCTCAAACCCTAATGATAGTATAATAGGGGTAAAATAGTAATTTTTGTTCACATACAAAAATAGTAATTTTTGTTGAAATATAAATGTGAATCCTAGCGTGAGAGATCACAAACACGACCCTACTAATCAGTGGTGGACCCAGAACTTTTCAAAAGCGGGGGCACTCCCGCATAGATGGAAATGGGCCGGGTCGGGTCGAATTGGGTGTATCATTAGTCTTTTTTGTCAAGTGCGTTCTGATTATTATTTTTATTTGGAAATAGATTATTTAATGCCGGCTTCAAGCAATGAACATTTATGGATTATAAGTCTAATTTTGAACTTATTAAGACAATTCTAAACAATATATATAGCTTTTTGAAAGAAAGATATAATTTGGATCAGAAATGATTCATCTTTGTGTCGTTTCTAATTTTCCATTTTAATTCTCGTTATTTTTCATACTATAAAATGATCAAGATTTCATATATGAATTAGAATCATGTCGAATATTACACATTGTGCCACAAAATTTGTTGGTACTTTTCTGGAATATAATACTATCGTGTTAAAAATGAAGTATAAATCATGTTTATGATTTCATGCTTTAATACTTTATTCAATAATATGATTCTATATATCTAACATTTATCATATTATAGATAAAAAATTAAGAGTCTATCGGTTTGAAATTAATTTATCGTGAATTGACACATTTTTCTCATATATGGACTTTTATTCAAGATAAAAGTCTTCAATCTATTATGTTCATCCTACATATTAGAACACTTGTCCTATCTTTGACCTAAAACTTCGGACAAACATTATTTACACTAAGTAAGAAAATCATCAATGTCACTTTTCAAAGAAAGTGTAGTAACTACAATTGTAAGGATTTGCTCCATCACAACTTTGTGGTTGTTTATAATTTATACTACTATATCTTACTACAATTGTAATGTCTTCGATGAAGTCCTATATAACTTAGAGTTTTATGAAATAATGACAATATGATTGAAATAAAGATAGTGGACAACAATAAGACTTGGTAACTAGAATGGTAATTTTAGTAATCATATATGATTATGTTCAATCTATCAGTATAGTGACTATGCATAGTAATAGTAATATTTATGTCCATTAGTTCTACTTTGGTAATATTTATGAAATAATCTCTTGTTTTTTGACCGGGTAACGGGGGCACAATTTTTATCTTTAAGTACTAATCTTAAACTTCAGAGTAGGAAGTGAGAACACTTGCCCCCTGAGGACCCCCCTAGGTCCACCACTACTAGTAATTCATAGGGTTCTAGAATTTTAATTTAGGAGAGAAATCGAAGAAATCGGAAGAAGCCTCAATAGAAAGTGTTAACCAATGATGGCATTATTAAATTCTACTCAAAGAAAGATATAGTTGAAAATACATTATTGTACTCCTATTTGGGATATTTTTTTTATCATGAAAGAATATTTTTTGTGCCATTGGGGCTAGGGTCTAACCAAACTGTGGGTGCATCTATTTGTACGTTTAATTTCGTAGGACGTCATATTGTAAATATGCAAGAGTCAGGCTAACATAAAGACTCACGTTCATGTTAAACACAGTGGCTAGTGTATCTATTTTTTTAACAGTAACGTGGGGGCGAAGTTACAGACAACTATAGCTTTAGAGATTTTTTTAATCAAAATATCAATAAAATCATTGATTGGATAAAGTTTTTCTTTTTTTAGAAAAAACATTAAAAATGAACCTAAAGTATTTAACACAACTTACTGCAAAGTAATCCTCTACATTCTTTTACATTTTTAAAACTACATAGATTGCATCATTCAGAATACTGTCTAATATGCAATATTTCTAACGAATTTGAAATTGTATTTCAATATTTGAAGGTTGGAATGCAATGATATACTCCTCAGGTCGTGACAAAGTTTTTTTTTCAAAACAAGTGTCAAAACAATGACAGTTAGCGTATGTTTAGATGATTTTGCATCTCATAATTTAAATTTCAATACATACTAGTGGATATTCAACATTATGTTTTGATCTAGCATTATCTTCTCTGCTTCCAAACTCGAGGGTGTTCTTGATTTTTTCGGAAAGCACTGCACACACACATATATTTCATTACAATATTGGGAGAAAAAAAGAAAAGAAAAGTAGCACAATATTTTTCATCCACTCTTCATTTCTCTTTGATATAGTAATGATATAGTTATGATATATCACACCGTATTACATGTGTCTATATTTCTCTAACAGTAAGTTAGTGGAGTCATTTTTCGTGCTATACTATATTACTTGAATAGTAATTTCAATTTCTTTACAAATGCATTTGGAGCCCTACTTTTATCATTTAAAATGCCAATAAATTGGTGGTTACATCTGACTCTAAGTTCTAACCATAGTGTAAAAATTAGAGAAGATAGTGGAAAATTGCATCCTGCTAAAACTGCTCCTCAAAGAATTTGTCTTGAACTCTTGATTAGTTTGTTTGCAGTACCCTTCCATTAGTCTGTTCTTCAAGAACTGTATAAAATTGTTAATTCATCAGATAAATGTTAGAGTAAAAATGTAATGCATTTGTTATATATAAGCAATAAGTGAAGTTTTTATTTACCCTCATGAGCATTGGTAGAAATGGGAATGAGTGGGGATAAGTTTCCATTGTTGTTGGAAATGGATGTTTGGGGAGATAATGAACCTGTGTTGTTAGTGTTGGAAGTAAAAACTCTGAAAAGGGATGGATTTGTGGGGGGTAGGAAAGAAGTGACAACATCCTTTACTTTATCCACAACCCCCCTTTCACCAGGTTCTCTTCTTCTTGGACTCATAGCATCAGATATTACCTTTGAAAGTTCTTTTTCATCTTCCCCTGGCTCAAGCTTGTTCATGAAATACTCCTTCATTGATACCCCTTTGTCCCATGTTGTTGGACTGTTGACTCCTTTCTGTTTCTCATGATCAGTAACACTATCCTTTCTTTCTTGTTCAATTGGCTTCTCCACTGTGTTTGTGGTAGCAACACTCAACTCTGAAAACTTAGAGTCAATATTCTGAGTTTCTTTCATATTGTAACCATCCTCTAACAATTCATTTCCGCTTTCACTTTCGTTCTCGTTCTCTTGTTTTGTGCTTTGTTGGGAGGGTAAAATGTTCTTCTCGGAAAACAAGGGATCGGCTCGGGGGTGTTGACGTGATGTCTCTTTATAATCTTCGGGTGCAAGTTCTGACTCATACACTGATCACCATTTAAATAAGAGTTCTTGGTAAACATGTTGCTAGCCTGGCTTCTTTAATAAGCATTTTTCATGCAAGTTTGGCTCATTAAGGTTTGCTTGGATGGAGTTCTTGAGAGGAAGGGTTCTTTGAATGCAGTAGTTTATATCTTAGACACATAAATAGAATGTTTTACACGACTACCAATAATTGATTAAAATGTTATACAATTTAAATATGATCTAATTACATTTTTTTTAAATTTATAAATCTCAAATATATGTCAAAACATGGGCTAAGAGGTCATCTGAAGCCTTCCCACCTAAACTATTAACCCAAACAGATCCTTAATCAAGGCATAGAAAGAGATTTCAATGGCTATGTCAACAGATTGGTGTATATTTTAGATTATATATATATAAAAGAAACTTTCATTTTTAAGATTTAGGTGTATTAACATTTTATGTATTGTTGCATTTCATTTATTTGTCCAATTCTTTTCACAACACTTAAAATCTTTACTCCCTCTGCTTTTGTTCTCTATCTATAAATAGGGACTTTAGTTTTCCATGCATTGTAAGCATAATTCACACAAATATGGCCTAGTGTTTATTTCATTATTATTAGTGTATATCTTTTTTTAACCCGGTAGGCAAACCACCCAATATATCTTGATTATATATAATGTGACAAGTTGTACTAATACTCAAAATTTATAGAAGTTGTACATTGGTTGAATTTACTAAATTAAAATTATGCCTAGCTTAAATTTGATTTTTTTAGAAAAGTGAGAATATTTATGAAGAATTGAGATAAAGATTAAACCCTTCAAGATGTTCCCCTAAAAAGCCTTCATCCAAATGAACAAACCTTAAGAAATTCTGAATGTTGAAACTTACTTGGGGCTCCAAGATATTCAGGATCTTCATCTTCTTCCTCAACCTCTTCTTCATCCTCTAAGTTGACACCCCATGATGGTGTGTTGTTCTCTCCTTGAATTTGATTGTCTTGCTTCCTCCTGCCGCTAAGACTATGTCGCAGCTTCTTAGCCTTTTCTTTTACTTTGGTAAGAACAGATTTCTTGTTTTGTTGATTAGGGAATGCCTCCTCAAGGTCATAGCATTTTTGGGTTGGTGATGTAGTTGGACTCCAACTCTTGTGATCTCCTAAGGTTATGCATACATAGTATCAAGTCACAAGGATAAACCATACACATAATGATAATGAAACTTTGACTAAAATATGTGTTTCGTTATTTTAAGCCAAAACTTTGCTTTTTGTTTTCAAACCCGAACGTATGCTCCATTTTTGTTGAATTTTCACACCACATACTTGTGAAGGCATTAAATGTTATACTAAGATCTCAATTACAGACCTTTTAAGATGGAACCATGAGTCTTCATAATTTTCTTTTCATGAAAGAAATATGTAACTTACATTATTTCTCCCCTTCTAGATAAATTTAAATCACGTGGTTTGCTTTTCGTTAAATATTTTACAAGCTAAACTTCCATGTTAAATCATAGAGGGTAACTCATAAAGATTATGTTTGTTTAAAAAATTACGTCGTAATCTGTAACTTCATATCAGGCTATTAAGACAATTACGATTAAACAAAATTTGACATTCACACTTTGAATTTAAATCCCTCCGGTTGTTCTAAAATAACACATTCAACATCTTCTAAGAAAATATGATGGTAAACTCATCATACATGAGCTATTTGATTCGGAAAATTTCATAACCCAAGTCGACAAAGATGGATTAAAATTTAGTTTAAATAACACGAACATATTAAATGTACAATAATTTAAAACAATTATTGATTGCAAACAGGAACAACATATTTATCTATTTAGCCTAAATTAGCTCAGGGCTATGAAATAACCTTGAATAAACTGTTCAAATGGTGTTGTTGGGGACTTTGTATTCTTGAAGCTATCAGGGTTTCTCTCTAGCTGAGCCATTGTTTTATGAAAATTAGACTTAAAAATGATGTCACAAACTCTTATTTTCTAAATTGCCTGATAGGTAAATAGCTAAGGAGAAAAGTATTCATGTGTTACTGCTTGTTTCTCGGTTATATTTGAGGGAGGAGAAGATTAGCATCATTTGATCCAAGGATTAGTTGGCCAATATTGGCATCCTCTTAACATATGGCCACAAATTAAGATACATATCAAAATTAACTAACTTCTTGAGAGAATAATGACCATTAAAATAATATGTGATGCAATTTTCTTCGAAAGTATTTGCACAATCAACCGTCTAATTGCCCTAGTATTCGAAATAAGTCAATAAAAATATGTGATATAAAAGTGAATGCCTTACAATTAAATAATTTAGATTAATAATCTTAAATTAGAAAGATTAAGTTATTTCAAGTTTACCTTCTCGTAAATAAATAAATGTAAGATAATCTAGAGATAAAAAAATTGAGATAACTTCCTATGGCTTTACCCCCTCTCCTCCTATCATTCTTGCCCAACCAATTATTTTGCAATAATATGAATTTATGAAGTCATTGACTATTTAGGTAGTGCATTTTTTTGGCCAACATCAAGTTGACTAACAAGAAGCCAGTTGATTAACAATAAACTTACTATCACTCGGTTGCTTGAGATGAGGTTAAACACTGATTGTGTGACTATTCAGATTAATTTTGATAGGCCAGAGGACCATCATTAGAGAAGACCACCCAAAATCTCTCATTTGGTGATGTGAACTGAAGACCTGTACGTGAGTAAGATTTAGGTGTGGAAAGTGGTCTACATGAACCACTCTCACTTGTAGACAAGCCCACTAACAACTTGTGACTAGTCACTTTTCAATTTTATACGATAATGATTATATCAATTGACAATTTTGGTTTGAGTGGGAAATAAGAAAGATAAGTCCTCTGAGGGAAGTTTGTGTAAAGTAGTGATAAATATACTGAACCTCAAACAACCACAATATTATTCCAAGAATTTCAATACAAAAAGTTGACTTATTATCATTTTAGACACAAAAATGACTTAAAACCATCTCTAACTTAAATCTACCCAACAATACCATATTTAATGCCGATGAGTCACTGAAAAGAGTTTGTGAACACTGCAGCCACTAGTTAATTTAGACGTGTGGGGTGGTCACTTGGAGGTTAGGAGTTGCTCTCCATTTTAGAATCTTCAAAACCAACAAAAAAAATTTTCTTTTAATAATATTCATACTAATTTCTCATATTTTAAAATTTATTTTTAATTTAATTGGTGGATGATAAAGCGAAGCTAAATGGCACCATGTTTTGATTTTCAATTTTCAATTTTCAATTTTCAATTTTCAGTTTTCAATTTTCAATTTTCAATTTTCAATTTGATATTATTCTTGTGAATGTATGCTTCAAATTTATTACGGAGTATAACACGTACGAAAAGTCCAGATTGTGTATGACGTAAATAATGTACGTAGTGTGGTCCACTTTTTACCAATTCAAAAGGAATTTTAAGTATAATTGACTTTAAGTTACATGAGTGATTTCTTTTAATACTACAAAACTAATATAGTTAAAGATTTGATGTATATATCTATGAAGTATATTATAAACTTGTTTTATACGACTTTAGTCGACGAGTTTCCTCACCCGTGGATGCTTCAGATGAGACCCTTTGTCCTACCCTTGAACTCTATAGCTCCATATTCAATCGGCTTAATATTAGAATTACTTACTAGAAAAAAATTGACTATTGAGTAGACAAGATAAGTTATTTTTGCTTTGTCCCTTTGTCATAACATGTAAGTAATGAGTAGTTATATGCTATTTTTAAAATTTGAGAATATAATCAATATTCTTATCAAATTTTACTCATTTTAAATTTAGATAGTTCAGATTTTCGAGAAGTCGTAAATTTTTATTCGTAATGAGTTACGAGAGTCATAATGTATCAATAAAATGAATTTCATAGCACTATACTCTTAAACTTTCATGGAGGTCGGCTAACTATCTTGACCTCTGGCTCCGCCCCCGTTACTTTCAAGAATTTTTTAGAATAGGCCAAAGTATTGAAACATGTGTTCTGCTTGGACGGCACACTTTAAGATTCTTATGTTTTTTCATTTATTAATCAAATGTTTGCATGAGTTGGTATTCACCCGTATTGCAAGAGCTCGTCCTCCTCTGGAAATACCTCCATACCAATAAGAGTTTTGTGGGAAGATTTTATTTTCGAATTACTTTTACTTTAGTTGTAATTGTTTCTATATTTTAATTCGAGTATATTTGGTTTGAATGTTTGGATTTTTGTAGTTCTTTTGATAGACAGGGTTTCAGTTCCGGTCATTTTAGGCCTTAATTTGCCCTTTACAGGTTAACAAGTCATGTTGCTTTGTATGAGGTGACAGACTCTAAGACCACTCGTAGGGTTTACGATTGGATCTGTAATTTCTGTCTGCAGGTTATGTTGTATGTATTCTTGATTTTAATATAACGACCGCTCTTTTATGATAAAAAATATTAAACATTGTTTATCCCTTCGAAAATTTATTAGTAGGCCTTGTTATTAAAAACATATGATCAAAATAGCAACCCGGCCCATTAGTTGACCGGAAGTGCCACGCTAGGAAACAATCGCTGACCAGAAGGCTAAAATAGTTGACTTAATTTTTCTCTATGTCCTCTCCAGGAATAACGGCATTTCACCATTTCTTCAATGCCTTGTCCGAACCCTACACAGAACTCATCGGAAAATATGCTCACGGACAAGACCTGAGATCGGGAAAAGCATTGCACGCGCACCTCATCATCAATGGGTTGGCCCGTAAGACCCACTTTGCATCAAAGCTCATTTCTTTCTATGCAAAATGCAAACAGCTAGAAGATGCTCGTAAGTTGTTCGATGGAATTCCCCAAACAAATGCCCGTCGTTGGATTGTCTTGGCCGGGGCTTATTCGCGGCAAGGAATTTATGAGGGAGTCATGGCCTTGTTTAATGAAATGCAGAAGTCGGGAATGCATCCAAATAAGTTTGTTCTTCCCAGTGTCTTGAAAGCATGTGGCCATCTCTTTGATCAAAGAACTGGGGAGAAATTGCACGTTGTCATGCTGAAATACGAGTTTGAATCCGATGCTTATGTGGTTAGTGCACTAATTGATATGTATTCGAAATGTGGGCACGTGGAAAAGGCCAAAAGTATATTCAATAGAATGGTAAAAAAAGATTTAGTGGCACTAAATGCTATGGTTTCTGGTCTTGTGCAGCATAGGCATGAAGGAAATGCTCTTGTTTTGATTGATAAAATGAAATCAATAGGTTTAAAGCCTAATCTGGTGACATATAATACATTGATTGCAGGGTTTTCTCAAGCAGACGATAGAAATATGGTGTCCAAACTCTTCAGCATGATGCACGATGCGGGCATACAACCCGATGTAGTATCTTGGACTTCTGTGGTTTCTGGGCTTGTCCAGAATTTCCATAACCGTGAAGCCTTTCGTATCTTCAAGCACATGTTGAATGTTGGGTTGCATCCAAGCTCAGCCACAATTAGTACTTTATTGCCTGCTTGTGCTAATTTGGCAAATATACTTCATGGGAAGGAGATCCATGGATATGCAGTAGTGATGGGAACTGAAAAGGATGTGTATGTAAGGAGTGCCCTCATAGATATGTATACGAAATGTGGGCTCATTCACGAAGCGAGGACAATATTCCATAACATGTCCATGAAAAACACAGTTACTTGGAATTCAATGATTTTCGGCTATGCAAATCATGGATTTTGCAAAGAAGCTATAGACCTTTTTGAAAAAATGGTAAGAGAGGAAGAGAAAAAAATGGACCACTTGACTTTCACAGCAGCTCTCACTGCTTGCAGCCATGGTGGGATGGTTCTGTATGGAGAAAGGGTTTTCAGGAAGATGGTGGAAGAACATGGAATCGAACCAAGGTTAGAGCATTATGCAAGTATGGTCGATCTGCTGGGAAGAGCCGGGAAGATCGAGAAGGCGTATGATTTTATTCAAAGTATGCCGATCGACCCGGATTTTTTCGTGTGGGGAGCTTTATTAGGGGCATGCAGACAGTATGGGAATGTGGATATTGCAGAGGTGGCGGCTAAAGAATTGTCTAAGTTAGAACCTGATAGTGCTGGAAGCGGTGTGCTGCTTTCTAGCCTATATGCAGATGTGAATAGGTGGGGAAATGTTGCTAAGATGAAAATATCCATAAAGAAAAAGAAGTTGAAAAAGTTTCCTGGATGTAGTTGGGTAGAAGTTGCATAAGCTGCAACAATTATACCTTTTTTAATTTTCTCATGTGGTCGATTCAATTGTAATGCAGTTGACAATTTTCCATTTGGAAAAAAGAAAATGCCACAAATCTTACTGCAGAAAAATAATTTGTTTAACCAATTTCTAGGGTTGAACAAAGTAACCCTAATCCCAAAGCGACTTTACAAACCGATCGAAACTAAACTCATCAAAGCTGAACTTATCGAAACCAAAAAAGGCGGAAACCAGCCAACTAAACGACGGTTTTAGCATTTAAACGATCAAACCTAGCAGAACTTATTAAAATTGGCCAGAATATGCTAAAATCGGCCGAAACTGAATTGGCTAAATACAAAACTGCAAACGAATCGACGAAAGCCCCTACTGCATTCTCTATGATTGGAATATTCGATTGCATAAGGATTTTTTTACCTCTACTTGACCTCTTCTATAGCAAAATTTCCCAGAATAAGAATGAATTGAATGAGGCGTGGTCTCCAACTCACGAATAGAACCATTTATACATTTTCTCTGAGTAAGATTACTAAAGTTCTTTTTACACTGGTCTTGTGATCCTACACTTTGCCCTTATTGAATTTTATAAAGCACTCTTTATAAGGGAATTAAACTATAAGCCCTTTATTCCCTCCCTCATGTCTCACAGATGCTGCCATCGTTGGAAGCTTTACTCTAATGAGAAGCAACGACCACTGAGGAGTGTTGAAAGCAGCCAGAATTAGTCAACTTTCTGCACGTAATCTCCTACACTGTGCTGTACCATGTTGCACACGAAATTTACATGTTTGTGATCACTACCACTGGTTACTACAAAATGAGCCATTTGATAACTTTATTTTAGTCCATCAATCTTATCAACCAATTTTTTTAGAATAACTTTTGATTTTACGCATTGAATTGTACGATAATACAAACAAATAAAGTTACGGTTATTGTTCTGGCTGAACTAGGTGGAATTGTCGTAAAAGACTATTTTTCACTATTTTCCATATAGTTTTTCTTTATTTCACTAATAAAATACTCCATACATTTAGGTATATTTTTGCATACTTCAACTAGAATTTCACAAATGTCAATAAATTCAGTTTTATCAAATGGGCTCGATAATTACACAAATGATAGATGCACGCCTTTTTCACAAAAACTGAATGACTTTTCATTAATCCTCAAAAAAGGTTGATTCCCCAACGCCAACTCGCCAAGAGCCCCATGCACCAACCCGACAAGTCATTTGGGTGCAGGGGCGTAGCTAGGGGGTGGCCAGCCTAGGCCCTGGCCTACTCAAATTTAAAAAATGTTTATATTTTTAGTGTAAACATTTCTATGTATTTTCTTAAAAAATATTTTTTGTACCGGCCCAGTCTGGCTCGGTGCCCTGGCTCCGCCCCTGTTTGGGGTGCTTTGAGACTTTGTACCCATGCGCACCAGAGGTTCAATCTAGCACACATGAGTTGTAACCTCCATAATGTCGTTGTGAGTTTTGATCGTGAATCCTCCAACTTTCCCACCACTCCATCGTTTGATCGAATTTTCCTTAAAACCAAGTAAGAAATCGTGTGTAATTAAGCCCTTAGATTTTTTTTTTTTTGGAAAATAGAATAATACGAGTATTAGAAATATGAAGGCAAGAAATGGAATGAGTGTCTTGATATCTACTCAAAATTGTGATGACCAATTTTGTGAGCCGGATTATGGCCTTATGGGTGTTACCAGGTAATTACAGTAATGGTTGTCCCCTAAGCAACAAAAACAGTATAAAGATGCCAGTTAGCATATTAACGATGGAATAATAATGTCCCCCGACGAAAGCAACAATAATTATAGGATAATGCGATTAGGAGGAGTGGCTGGCTGTAAACACGTGCATCTTAATCGACCTGCTTATCTGTTGCCCAAACAAGACACTGCGGGGATCCTTTGGGTCTTGAGATCACTGTACAAAGGCGAAGGGCAAAATCTGAGATGGGCCCGCATTTCTTTGGAAGAGTATAGTTGATACTCAAGCATTCAATTCATGAAGATCACTCGTTTGACACCCCATCCTTGAGGGCTCCCCAACAGCGATCGGACGACACGATTAGAAGATGTAAATTAGACTATAATCACAATCTGACAGATAGAGTCAATGTTTAGCAAGTAGCAACTCATTGCAAATTTCAAACACTTGAGAAACAATGTGTCATAAGTAGAGGCGGCTCTGCGGGCAGTTAGCCCAGGCAACTGCCTGTGGCCTCTCATGCCAAGAGAACCTCACATTAAGTACGATAGTATATAGTACTCCGTATGAAGTAGTAATTTTCTAGAGACTTGTCCACGGCTCCCTGCATCCGCCGAACGGAAACCTGCAAATCGACAAGCACCAAACCCAACAATTGCCAGCAACCGGCTTCTGGGTTCCCATCCCAACGACGACCATAGACCGCTTTGGCAAGTCCATAGACTAATAAACTGTGGCACTACCAACCAGAGACCACAAGTCACTTTCCACCGTTATAACGCTTTGCCGTCCATTATCGATCTGCGACCTGGGTGAATGAGTACTCTTAGAGACTCTGAATTCTTTCTGAGTCTCCTTTTCTTAATACGCTGTATCTTATTATTCCTTCTCGGAGTTTCTCACTTTATCTCGTTCAATTGTTTATCTATTTATCTTTATAAATTAGGCATTTAGTCAAAAAATAGTGAAATATAGATAAAGTTCTAGCCAGCTAGCCTCAAGCTATAAGGCAGACGAAAACAGACAAGCAGTAAATGCAATTTGTTTTTACTATTTGATATTTTGAGTTAAATTCCTTAAAATGCTAAATGTTAAATACAAGTGAATGAGTGATTGAACTATTGCAGTGAACTCTTGAAGAACTAATGCTAAATGCTTAATACTTAAACATATGATTCATTATTATAATTAAAACTATTGGGTTAATATTGCTATATTGATATTGTATGTTAGTATGTCTAAGATTATAAGTACCGAGTACATGAAATAATTATTTTAATGGTATTGTTACTAGTAAAGTACTAATAGTATTTTGGTTTGATTTGTTAGTGTATTTAGAAGTTTTAAGTTTTCGGCAAGAATAATAGGTTAATGGGGTAATACAACTATACAAGTGATGGATAGTCTACCCGGGGGGTATCTTATCCGAGGGGTTATTGCGGGAACAACTAGAGAGAAGTCAGAGCAAATAGGAGGAGAGAGAGTCGATTATATTAAATGAACTCGAGATGTGGAGTTGGGATGTTGATCATGTCGATTACAAGGAGAAATGGGCTGCTATTTATAGCAGCAATAAATGCGATGGGAGTACACGTGTCAGTAATCCAACGGCCGAAGGGTCACATCAGCCGGTTGGTACCGGCAGTGGTACGTCCACCGCATTGAATGCGGTTGGCGGACGTGACGTGGCATTAAATGCGGTGGTTGGCTGTCCCTAAAAGGAATCTTCGATGATTGAGTGTGCTTGGCCGAGGGCTCCATGTAGCCAAGGATCTCTGTGTAGCCGAAGGCCCTGTGTGACCGGAGGCATGGTTTAGCCGGGGGCCTCTCTGATGCCGAGGGCTCGATAATGCCGAAGGCTCATGTTTTTTGCCGTTTTCTCCCAGTAGCCTCTTATGCCAGAGAAGGCTACCATGTGAGGTTTGGAGCCTTCGGCCAAGGAGGCCGAAGGCACCCCAGTGCGTATTCTGGGCTACGTTGAGGCTTGGGCCGCTGCATTTTGGGCCTGAGTTGTTCCCTGGACCCAATGAACTTGTGTAGGAGAAGTAGGAGTCTATGGGCCGGGGGTTCCTGGGCCATATACTCCATCAGGAGTCCCTCACTCCTTTTGCCGAAAGGTACTTGAGGGGAAAGGAGTAGAAGTGTTGATTCTTCCGGGGGCTTCATCGCCTGTTTGGGTGCCTTTGTTTGAGAATTTGCCTTCTGTTGATAGCCGAAGGCTTCCCTCAGTCCCTCACATGCCGAGGGTTTTCTGAGGGAGGCGTAAATAATATCCGTATGTGTTGTGATGAAGGCTGTTTTATTATTGTCAGTGACTCTGTGGAAAATTCCTGACATTTTGCTTTGCCGAAGGGTGTAATGGTGTACGCACCCGAGGGCTACATGTGTTATTTGTAGGTTTCTTGTATGTGGGAATTTTTTGTTTTTGGTCATGTGTGATTCCCGAGGGGTGTGTCCCAGTCCCCCACTCCTTTAGGCCGAAGGCGAGTTCGGGCTGAAGGAGTCATGATGTGCTGATAAGTTCCCGAGGGGTGATGACATTTGATAAGCCGGAGGTTAATGCCGCCGCGGGCTTGAAGACGTTTGGTAGAGTTCGTTGCCTGAAGGCTGCGGAAGCGGTAGCCAGAGGCTACCATCCGAGGGCACGCCAGTGTTGCCGATATGTAGCCGTTGAAATAGAGCCGTTGCAAGAGGGGTCGACGTGGCCGGCTGCCGTTGGCTGAGGGTGGGCGGTATCCACCCATTGGCTGAACTGGCGGCCCGTAATGATGGGCTTTCGAATCGAGGCCCAGTTCTCGAGGCCCAGTTGCCTATAAATACCCCAGAGCCGAGTTCATTCCTCTGCGCGTTTTAGAATTGAAGCGAAGCTCTGCTGAAATTTTTAGAGAGAGAAAGTTTCACCCCCGATCCAAACCGAATTTTGAGGTCAGTACTTCCTCAGCCCTCCGACTCTCTTAGCATACTTTGCTAGTTTCTCAGGTTTAGTTTTAGTGACTTTAGGGGCCTTCGGTTAAAACGCTTAGATAGTTCCCCTTCTCCTCCGTCAAGATGTCTTCCGGCAGTGACTCCCAAAACATATCGGAGGAGGCCCCGGCGCAATCGGAGAGCTACTCGAGTGTGGAATCATCCAGTGAGCAGCCATCGGCAGGAAACGACGCCGCGATAGCTGAAGAGGTCCAAGGCCAACTCCGCACTGAGCTAGAGGCGGAGGAATTCGAACAGGTGGTGGCAGATGAGGAGATGGCCCTCGCTCTCCAAGTCGCCGAAGAGGAAGAGGAGAAGGAGAGGCAGGCAGTCACAGGTTGCAGTGCTGCCCTCCCCGCGGCGCCGGTGAAGCGAGCAGTTCCCGGCCCTTAGATCCGGAACCTTTGAATGTTGCCCCCGCCAAAAAGAAGAAGAAGTCGAGGGCTGCTCCCAAGAAGAAGATGGCAGCCGTCGACGCTGGGCAGCCGGTGGGAATTCCCGAGGGTCACTCCTATTTGGACACCACCGCCCTCGAAGTGAAAACGACAGCCTCGGGAGCGGAGTATCAAGCTCTCCAGGTCCTCGTGGGGCCGTCGGCACAAGTGGTGGAACCGGGGCCTGATGACCTGCTATCCCATCCTCCGGAGGGTTGTTTTTCCGTGCATATGCTGTCGGTGGAGTTGGGCCTTAGGTTCCCACTCCATCCCTTCGTCGTGGAGTATCTAAGATATGTGAAGCTAGCCCCCTGCCAGCTCACGCCGAACAGCCATTACTATTTGGCAGGATTCCTGTCCCTTTGCCGAAGTCGGAAGGTGGAGGCCACACTAGAGCAGTTCTTCCTCTCTTTCAACTTGTGCCGGGGGGGGACATTCCCATGCCGGGGGGTACGCTAACTTGCAGCAGGTGCCAGCTTGGAAGCTCTTCTCTGAGACCCCCTCGTCTCATAAGGAATGGAAGGAGAAATTCTGCTACATCCGGGTGGCTGAGAATCCGTTCCCGAGGGTCCTCAATAATCATTTTAAGAGGCACCCGAAGGTGGGTAGCGCGGCTCTGCAGAAAGCCGGCAAGAAGCTTGTTGAGAAGCCTGCGGGTTCGGACAAAGTGATCGCCATCAGGGAGGCTACCCTGCCGGAGGAGTTGTACCGGCTAGGCTTTCGGCGATTTCGCCTTGTCGGCGAGGTTGCAGAGAAATATCCCCCGATTGACCGAGGATATCTGAGCTCCGGAGGTTGTTACCGAGGGCTCTCGCAGTCTTGTACTTAGAAATTTCTTCCTTTGATCTGTTTTGACTTTAACCTTCCTCTTTATTTTTTGCAGGTGATCTCATGGATCCTAAGGCCTTCGCCAAGCTGTCAAGGAAGTTGGCCAAAGCGCCGAAGAAGAAGGAGGGGGCCTCGTCCCTCCAGGATCCTGCGGTCGAGAATTTCAAGGAGGTCGAGGCTCCTAAGAAGCCGGAGGGTGAGGAACCCTCAAAGGAGATTGCTGCCGACGACGCCGGTGCTGATGCCGGGGGTTCCCAGGCCGGAGTGCTCAAGCGGAAGGATGCCGGGAAGGGCGTCGTGCTTCCGGAGGCGAAGAGGAAGAAGGGGACCGGGGGGAGGAAGGATGCCCCCTTGGTGATCCTTGATGAGCCCCCCTCTTTTCAGCCATCGGAGTCCACCCCCCTGGAGGATTTTGACGAGGGTGCCTGGCCCTTAGAGACTGTGCAGTTCCCCATCAAGAAGGGGACTGCCCTTATGCACGGTACTCTCGATCTGAGGGAATATCTGAGGGGTGCCACCCCTTCTTTGGATCGGTCCACCCTCAGCAGGTTTGAGGATGAGTCCCTCGAGCTCAAGGCTCTCCAGGTCTCGGTCACTGTAAGTGCTCAGACCCTTTCTACCTTGTGCTTCAGTGTTAGTTCCCCCCGCATAGTTTGACCATGATTGTCCCTTTGCTTGTTTGTAGGCTAGCGTGGCTTTCGGTGAGCTTGTCAGGAGGGCGGAGCAGCACCGCGTCGAGAGGGCGAAATCCGACGAGGCCATGCGGAAGCTCATTACCAATAACACTGAGGCCATCAGGCAGCTGGCTGGTTTGGAGGAGGCCCTCCGGCAGGCTGACCAGAGGCTGGAGGCTGCCAAGAATGAGGCCAGGGCCGAGGGCATTGCCGCAGGGAAAGCTCAGGCAGAAAAAACCGCCGCCGAAGCCGCCAAGGTAGCTGCCGAGGAGGCCAACAAAGCCAGGGTCGAAGCCGTCGCAAAAGCTGCAGAAGACGCTGTCGCTTCCTTCGTTGCTGAAGGATGGAAGGCTGGGGAGCGGGAGCAATGGCTGGCTTCCGTCGTGGAGGCGTCGGCGGACGGCTGGGTAAAGGGCCCCGGCGCGCTGTGGATGGCCCGAAAGGGAAAGAGCTTCTTCGAAGGCGGACAGTACTTCACTCAAGCCCTGATCTATCGCAAGTTGGCCCGGCACCATGGGGTGGACCCGAAGGAGTTCGACCCGGCCCCGTTTGGTCTTCCCCCTCTGCTTCCTGACCTCCAAACCCCCATGCCCGAAGGCGAAGAGAGGCCTTTGCTCGAGGACTCGGAGATGGACAAGCTGGCCTCGGATGATGAGGAAGAAGCTGAGGATGATGCAGCCTCGAAACCGAAGGATGATGTCGCCGGGGGGGCCCAGGCTTGAGATTTTTCTTGCCATACTTTGATGTAATAGCTGTAGGCCTCGGCTTCGGCCACATTTGTAAACAAACATCCTTTTGTACTTTGACAATTTTCTCTGTTGAATGTATGATATGCCTTCGGGCTCTTCACATGAATGTCTCCTTTGTTTGCTTTCATTTGTGTATGAGTGCATGTTTTCTTTCTTTTGCCTGGTTTCCCGAAGGCCACAAGTTTGTGGACTTAGAAAAAGTTTCTAAGTGTAACTTCTTGCCAGCCCCCGGTTGTATTGTAAGATCACCGGGGGGTTGTTGTTGTGGACTTAGGAAATTTTCTAAGCAAAACTTGATTCCAGCGTATGCCTTCGGTGGTGAGGTATTGGAATTGCTCTCGGGTTGTAGCAACAGGACCGAGGGATAAAATGAATTAGACTTAGGAATTGCACCAGGTGAAATTGCATCTTATGCCCCCGGAAATTCTGGGCCTTCGGAAAACAGTGTAGCTTTGGTGTAGCTTTAGGGCCTCGTCAAATAGTTCGAGTAGTGGGTAGTAGTGGAGCCTACGGTTGTCCGCCGAAGGATTCCCAATCGTGGACTTAGTCATTTTTCCACAAACTTTCAACAGGTGTTGTAGCGACCCTTCGAGCGCGGGGACTGCCTGAGCCCCCGGTGCATATGGCCCCCGGTTTGATGAATGTTTCCCGAGGGGTGCCAATATGTGGATTTGGGAAATTTTCCAACATTGAGTAAGTTTGGCAGCGTTCCGCCATCGGCATGAATCTTCCGGTTTGTAGCCTTCGGCATGGAACATGGTTGAATTTGATTTAGCCGAATCTCGGACTTAGCCAAATTTAGGTGAAGTTTTGCTAGTGAACCTCTATCTTGGGCCCCCGGGGGAATTCTTGTACTCCAAGGTTTCATGTAGTGAAGCCTTCGGCTATGTAGCCAGATGACTGGTTGCTGAGAGACTTTCTTGTGCCTTTATAGGAGCCTTCGGGAATATATATCCGAAGTGTTGAGCCTCCGGGGAGAATAGTATCCGGGGAGTTCCTTCCCCCCTACACATTTTTTTTTTTTTGTAGATGGTGTAGGAGAGGCATCTAGAAACTTGGTTTCTAGGAAAGGCTTGGCCTATATGGGAGGCAACAGAATAAACCGTTGGCTCCCCCTTCGGGAATGACCTTCCGATATCCCGAAGGGTTTGAGGGTCGTTTCCTCGGCCCGAGACATCGTCTGTTGCCTGCTTCCCCTTGGGAGATAGCACGGAAAGCGCCTCGGTTTTGAAAGTCGTCCCCTCAGCCCGAGACATGGTCTGTTGCCTGCTTCCCCTTGGGGGATAGCGCGGGGAGCGTTTCGTTTGTGGAAGTCGAATCCTGGGCCCGGGACATGGTCCGTTGCCTGCCTCCCCTTGGGGGATGGCGCGGAAAGCGTTCCTGGGAAGGGTTTTATTTGTGTGTAGAACACAAATAGCCGGGGGCACTTGGTACCAGCCGGAGCCGAGGGGTAATTGCACCCCCCGTTTTTTTTTTTTTTTTTTTTTTTTTTTTTTTTTAAGGAGAGTATGTAAAAGTTTGAGAAAACACTTGGTGTTTTCAAAGAGTGATGGGGGTGACCCATACACTTGGTACTTGGTACCTAAATTGTTGTTCCCCCTCATGAGAGGGAGAGGCCTTGGGCCTATTTAGGTGAAGCGATGAGGGCTTGGCCACTCATTTGTAGGAGAGAAGGGGGGGCCTCGGGCCGCTTGTACAATATGTAGGTGATGAAGGCTTGGCCTTCTGATTATACTTCAAAAACAGATGGGGCCTTGGGCCATTGATATTTACACTTGTTGAGGGTGAGGGCTTGGCCGCTCACGCCTTATTGATAGAATTTGACAAGGTGGTGCACATTCCAATGTCTAGGGACCTCCGTCCCATTGGGGCGTTTAAGCTTGTATGTCCCTGGTTTGATGATGGCTGAGATGATGTAGGGGCCTTCAAACTTGGGCGCCATCTTTCCTCCTTCGGTGGGTAGATTGGCCTCCCTTCGTCGGAGGACGTAGTCACCCACCTGAAATTCCCGGGAGCGGACCTTGGCGTCGATGTAGCCTTTGACTTGTCTCCTATAGTTTTCGGCCCTGAGGAAAGCTTGCTCTCGGCGTTCTGAGATGAGATGAAGGTCGAGGGCCATGTTGGCGTCGTTGACCTCGGGCTCATATTGCTCAACCCTTCGGGTGGGCAGAGTTACTTCTGTTGGATCCTTAGCCTCAAAGCCATAGCATAGGGAGAAGGGTGTCTCACCTGTTGCACGCCGGGGGGTGGTGCGGTAGGCCCATAGGATGTTATGAAGTTCTTCTACCCAGCCTCCCCCTTCGGCTTCCAGCTTCTTCTTCAACCCCTCGAGGAGGGTGCGGTTGGCGTTCTCTACTTGCCCGTTGCCCTGAGGGTAGGCAACGGAAGAGAATGTGTGCTTGATGCCCCAAGCTTCAAGAAGGGCACAGAAGGGGGCCGCCTCGAACTGAGTTCCGTTGTCGGAGATGATTTGTTGGGGGACGCCAAACCTTGTGAGGATATTTTTGAGAACAAAGTGGCGGCACCGGGCTTCAGTAATGCTGGCGAGGGGCTCGGCTTCTACCCATTTGGTGAAGTAGTCAATGGCCACGATGATGTACCTGTTGTTGGAGGTACCCCTCGGCAGAGGGCCCACCAGGTCGATACCCCATCGGGAGAAGGGTATAGCGGTGCTGATGGGGGCATAGTTGACCGCTGGTCTGCCGGGGGCCTTCTGAAAGTGTTGGCAAGCGGTGCACCTTCGGGCTAGATCAGCACAATCTCTAGCCATCGTGGGCCAAAAGTAGCCTTGAACTACGAGCCTTCGGGACATGGAGAAGGGTCCCTGGTGAGCTGAGCAAGTGCCACTGTGCACTTCCTCCATGGCGACTTCGGCCTCATCTTGATGAAGGCACCGAAGGAGGGTGCCGTTGTAAGATCTCTTGTAAAGCTTCCCGTTTTCGAGGGTGTAGCTGGGAGCCCTCAGTTTTGCTAACTTGGCGCGGGCTTCGTCTTGGGGCAGTTCCCCTGTGGTGATGAAGGTGATGATGTCGGAGATCCAATCCTCCGGCCTCAGGTTAATGTTCATAACGGGGCTCGCGTGGATGCTTGAGAGGCTGAGTTCCTCAATTCTTGCAATTTTTGAGAGGTGCTCGGGGGATTCATCCGAGAGCTTGGACAGAATATCGGCCTCGGAGTTTTGAGCCCTCGGTATTTGGGTAAGAGAATGTGCCTCAAATACCTTGAGCAATTCCTTAGCCGCTTCTTTGTATTGTTTCATCCTCCCTTCCTTGGCTTCGTACTCCCCGGAAATTTGACCCACGACGAGTTTGGAGTCGCACTTGACGTGGATCATCTTGGCCTTCAGATTTGCTGCCAGCCGAAGGCCACAGAGGAGGGCTTCGTATTCGGCCTCGTTGTTGGAGACTTTGAAGGAGAATCGGATGGCATAATAGGCGCGGAAGCCCTCGGGAGTAATGAGGACTACTCCCCCTCCGCATGCTTTGGTGGCCGAGGAGCCATCGGTATAGAGGGTCCACCACTCATCAAGGGGTGCCGAAGGCTCCTCATCCACCGCTGATCTCGCGGTGCATTCCGTTACGAAGTCTGCCAGGGCTTGGCCCTTAATGGCAGGCCTCGGACGGATATCTATGTTGTACTGACTGAGGAAGATGGCCCATTTCACCATTCGGGAGGAACTTGTGGGGCTTCTCATGAGGGCGCCGAGGGGTTGATGAGTGAGCACTTGGACCGGGTGAGCTTGAAAGTAGTGGCCAAGCTTCTTGACGGTCCAAACGACGCCTAGCACCGTCTTCTCGACGGGAGAATACCTGAGTTCGGCCTCCCGGAGGGTCTTGCTGACGTAGAAGATGGCGTGTTGGACGCCGTCCTCCTCTCGGATTAGCACTGAGCTGATGGCCGAAGGGCTAACACCAAGATATAAGTATAAAGTCTCCCCCACCTTTGGTTTGGAGAGCACTGGGGGAGAAGAGAGGTATTTCTTGAGTTCGTCAAAGGCCTCTTGACACTCAGATGTCCATTGGAAACCCGCCGTCTTTCTTATGATTTGGAAGAAGGGGAGGGCCCTCTCGGCTGACTTAGAGAGGAAACGGTTGAGGGCCGCCAGGCGACCCGTCAACCGTTGAACTTCTTTGACGTTGCGTGGAGGCTCCATATTGATGATGGCCTGAATTTTCTCAGGGTTGGCCTTGATACCCCTTCGGCTTACCATATAGCCCAAGAATTTTCCACCTTGTACGCCGAAGGTGCATTTTTTTGGATTCAACCGGAGGTTGAATTTTTGCATGATGGCGAAGATTTCCTGGAGGTCCTCGGCGTGAGTGCCGGCCTTCTTGCTTTTGACGATCATGTCGTCAACGTAAGCCTCCATGGTGCGTCCTAGGACAGCTTGAAAAACCCTAGCCACCATGCGTGTGTAGGTGGCGCCTGAATTTTTTAGACCGAAGGCCATCACAAGATAGCAGAAGATGCCTTCGGGTGTCATGAAGGCAGTTTTTTCAGCGTCCTCCTCATGCATGTAGATTTGATGATATCCGCGGAATGCGTCGAGGAATGACATGATTTCACATCCCGCGGTCTCATCTACCAGTTGATCAATGTTTGGCAGCGGGAAGGGGTCCATGGGGCATGCCTTATTCAGATCCGTGTAGTCCACGCACATACGGAAGGTAGGAGGCTTCTGTGCGAGGACTACGTTTGCCAACCAAGAAGGGTATTTCACCTCCTTGATGTGCTTGATGGAGAGGAGCATAGCTACTTCATTTTTCACGAATTCCCTTCTCTCGGCCGAGAGGGGTCTTCTCCGCTGTTGTACCGGTTTGGCCGAAGGGTCTACCGCCAGGCGGTGGGTGATAACCCTTCGGTCAATTCCTGGCATATCCTCCGGCCCCCATGCAAAAACAATGGAGTAGGCGCGGAGGGTTTTGGTGATGTCAGCCTTCAGGTCTTCGGGGAGCTTGGCTCCAATCTTCAGGACTCTCTCCGGCTTGGCCGGATCGAGTATCAAGTCTTCGGTTTCCTCGGCAGGCTCAGCCCTCGGCCTACCTTCTTCCTCCTCCAAGGCCTTGGTGGTGATGGTGTCAATCCGAAATTCGGTTTTACTAACCTTCTTGGTAAGTTGAAGGTAGCAGGCCCTGGAGAGTTTCTGATTCCCCCTCGAATAGCCGATGCCGGCGGGTGTGGGGAATTTGAGGCAGAGGTGTCTCATGGAGATGACGGCTTCTAGGTCCTCGAGGGCAGGCCGGCCGAGGATGATGTTGTGCGCGCAGTCGAGGTTGACGACGACGAATTCCACTTCGAGCTTGGCTCTATGGGACCCGTCGCCGAATTCAACCACTATGGTGATGACGCCTTCGGCGTCTACGCTATCCCCCGTAAATCCAGAGAGGGGGGTGTTGATGTGCCGAAGGGACCCCCTATCGAGTCCCAACTCTGGAAAAGTGCTGAGATACATGACGTTGACAGAACTCCCCGTGTCAACATAAGTCCGGTGGATGATGGCGTCATTGATCTCAGTGCGGATGACGAGGGCATCCCTAGGCGGCAGAGAACCCGAGGGGAGGTCCGCATCTGTGAAGAAAATTGGATCCGCCCTCGGCCGTTTAGTTGGGGGCATGTGATTGACTTCCCCAATGTAAAGGGACTGTGCCCACTTCTTCCGTTGGCTGGTGGAGTCTCCACCAGTGTTGCCGCCGTTAATCATGTGAATGTGGCGCTTGTATTGCTGATGGGAGCCTTCTCCCTCGTCCTCGAGGCCCCCAATCTCACGCTTCTTCCCTTGTGGGTTTCCCAGAGGGATGGTGTTGGGGTTCACCCATTTGTTCGCTTTCGGCGGAGGGCCTTGATGATGTGGGGGGCCCTGGGGAGGAGGGCCCCGGACAAACTGAGACAAGTGGCCCGCCTGTATCAGCCTTTCAATGGCGTTTTTCAGCTGATGACAGTCGTCGGTTTTGTGTCCATGGTGGCGGTGGAAGCGGCAATAGGGCTCATCAGGACCAATGGCATAAATCTCGAGGGGTGTACGGGAGTCTCGCTCCACCAGCCCTCGTTCTTCTGCATGGTCCAAGATGATGCTGACGGGGTGCGTCAGGGGAGTGCGTGGGTGCTCCAGGAGGACGGGTTGCGCCCATGCCTTCGGATTATTCTTGTAACCGCCCCCGGGTCTGGCTTGGCCACCTCGGGAGCGGTCGTTGTACTGTGGCTCTCGGTTGGTCGGAGGGGGAGGCCCTCCGGGCCGATTCCTGCCTTCATTCTTCTGAGAAGGATCCGTATTGCGGCGGTCCTTCTCAATTTCTTCCGCTTCAGCGTATCGATCCCCCCGCTGAAGGGCCTTGGTATAATCGCGGGGGGGATCAGTGATGAGACTCCTGGAGAAGTTACCGTTGCGGAGGACGGTGTGGAAGAGGGCCATCAGGGTTCTGTCATCGGCGCCTTCGACCTCGAGGGAGACCTGCCTCCAGCGTTCTAAGAAACTCCGAAGGGTTTCCTCCTTCTGTTGTCTCACGTTCAGAAGGTGGGAGAAGTGCTACTTTGAGCGATGCCTCCCAGCAAATTGTGTAAGGAAGCGGTGGGCAAGTTCTTGCCAAGAATCAATGCTGCCTTCGGGCAATCGGTTGAACCACTCATACGCGGGCCCCTCCAAGGTGGAAAGGAACCAACGACATAAGTATTCATCCGAGGCCCCCATCATCATCATGCTATTTTGATAGCGGCTATAGTGCTCTTGGGGATCTGTCTTCCCCTCATACGGTTTGATGGGTTGCCCGCGATACTTGTGGGGGATTTTGGCCGCCAGCACCCTTGGGGTGAAAGGCGTCCTAGTGCGGAGCTGAATGAGGGGCTCGCCGGAGCCTTCGGCGAGCTTACGCTTCATTTCCTCCACTTGCGCCCGGAGGTCAGCGTACTCTGGGTCTGGCCTTGCCGTGGAAGCCGTCGGGGGAGCCTGACGATTCTCCTCAAGTTGACGGAGGAGGGCTTCGATGATTTCGTCCTTAGGATCCTTCGGGGCAACCCCTTGGGAGTTGGCCCGGAAGGATTGCGCCCGATTGATCTGGTGCCTGGCGTCATCGGCATGGAGGAGGGCTTTGCCTTTGCTTCGGGGGGGGGGGGGGGGGGGGCACGCCCTCGGCACCCGAAGCAGAGGCTCCACTCTCCTGGGGCCTGCTGAATGCTTGTTTTCCGAGGCGGTCTTGGACCCCTCGGTGCCCGGGAGCTCCCCCAAGCCTTTCAAGTACAGAGGTTTGGGGTTTCTCTTTCATCATGGGGCGCTTGTCCCTGGATTGGGCCTCTTGGGAGGCGGTATCCTGCGCTATGACCCCCTCGGCATTGCCAATCCCCGGGGGAGGATTGTTGAACAAAGGAGGGAGTGGTGGCAGTTGGATAACATTTCCTCCAGCGTGGGGCTGAAGGGGCGCCTGGGAGGCGAGGGCTCCTGAGTTGAGAGCCATGTTTTGAACAAAGGCCGCAAAGGCAGCCTGAAGATCGACGGCCGGGGCCGGAGGGGGAACTTGGTTCTCACTCCGATCCCTCCTTCGATTATCAAGGCCAATGCGGGCATCGGGGGCGTTCTTCTGTAGCTGCTGCCGGAGGTCAGCAGTAGCCTGCTCCAATTCGAGGATGATACCACCCTCGGGTACCAAGAGCCTGTTGGAGGCCTCAGCCCCGTTGGTTTCGCCGGGGGCTACGTGGTTCTCTTCTAGGGTTTTGGATTGGGCATGAGTGGTTCTTCCCATTTTTGGTAAGCGTTTTATATTTGGTAGAAGGGGAGGGTTTCTTACTTGATAGTTCAGACCTCTCAACGAGAGCACCAAATGATGGATAGTCTACCCGGGGGGTATCTTATCCGAGGGGTTATTGCGGGAACAACTAGAGAGAAGTCAGAGCAAATAGGAGGAGAGAGAGTCGATTATATTAAATGAACTCGAGATGTGGAGTTGGGATGTTGATCATGTCGATTACAAGGAGAAATGGGCTGCTATTTATAGCAGCAATAAATGCGATGGGAGTACACGTGTCAGTAATCCAACGGCCGAAGGGTCACATCAGCCGGTTGGTACCGGCAGTGGTACGTCCACCGCATTGAATGCGGTTGGCGGACGTGACGTGGCATTAAATGCGGTGGTTGGCTGTCCCTAAAAGGAATCTTCGATGATTGAGTGTGCTTGGCCGAGGGCTCCATGTAGCCAAGGATCCCTGTGTAGCCGAAGGCCCTGTGTGACCGGAGGCATGGTTTAGCCGGGGGCCTCTCTGATGCCGAGGGCTCGATAATGCCGAAGGCTCATGTTTTTTGCCGTTTTCTCCCAGTAGCCTCTTATGCCAGAGAAGGCTACCATGTGAGGTTTGGAGCCTTCGGCCAAGGAGGCCGAAGGCACCCCAGTGCGTATTCTGGGCTACGTTGAGGCTTGGGCCGCTGCATTTTGGGCCTGAGTTGTTCCCTGGACCCAATGAACTTGTGTAGGAGAAGTAGGAGTCTATGGGCCGGGGGTTCCTGGGCCATATACTCCATCAACAAGTAGCTTGCAGTGTATTTTTACATGCATGTACATTTAAAAACTTAGGGAAAACTGTCAAATAGGTCCTCGAACTTTCATAAAAAGGTCAAATAAGTCCTTATATAGGAGGCGTTCCCTATTGAAGTTTTAGCTGAAATTTGGTATGAGTAAACTAGACTTGATGAATAAGATGCTCAAAATTTTTCATCAAAAATTTTCACCAGGAACCATCCCAAATCGCGATGGCCGGACAGAGCCTCCTATATAAGGACTTATTTGACTTTTTTATGAAAGTTCGAGGACCTATTTGACAGTTTTTCCCAAAACTTATCTTTTAAATATTAAAAATATTATATCATGCACTTTGAATATGCTCTTTTTATGTGGTGTTTTTTTATTCAATTATTCCATTTTCAATATGATATATGCATAGTAAGTTTTGTCTAGGGCCTCCGAAACGGTTAAGACGCCCCTGGTCATAAGGATCGAACTCGTTAATAAGAATACATTTGAATTAGACCTGTACAAATACGGGCTCGGGCCGTGCTTTTTATAAATTTTCTGCCCATCATGTGTGGGCAGGCCGGGCTTATCGGCCCGAACGGGCCTACACCCTAACCCAAGCCCACCCATATGTTATTGCGGGCCGGGCCGGGCCCGACCCGGTGGGTAAATATATATGCCCAAACCCGCCTATTTGTGCGGACGGGCCGGGTGGGCCGACCCGGTTTTGTACAGGTCTAGCATGCTCTCTCGGAAAAGAGACCCGAAGAGGCAATTCTTCAATGATCTCTTTTTCGATGACACCAGAGCCCGAATAATCTCCCGGAAAAGAGACCCGAAGAAGTGATTGTCCAATATTCTTTTCACATCAATTTCAACACAAATTAATGAGGCCATTCTCTCTTCCTTTATCTCTCTAGACCTTTCCAGTTATTTTTTTTTGTGCGTGTGATAGACTAGTGAAGCTCTTTGACTCTTTGTATTGCACTGTTCTTTGTATTTTTTATGAGTTCCAGTGTTTCACACTACAATTCCTTACGGTGCTTTGAGATTTATACGTGTTTGGTATGTTTGTTAATTTTCAAATCGTAGTGGCGTGGAAGTTACTTAGGTTACTTAAAGGATTTGCTGTAATAGGTTCTCTGAGAGTTAATCTTGTACGAAGAATTTATTTGTTTGAGGAGGATTAACAATAGCTTAAGTGTAGTAGAGTTTTTTTTACTCAATTCGGCTTAGATTAACTGATATCCCCCGAACCAGACTTGGAATTAATCGCTGTAACAATATAATTCGTTAATCCATAACCGGGAAACACAAAGCATAACACAATTACCAAATTCCTCTCATCCCCACATCCAAAATCAACGTCTTACAGACCAGAACAGGAAACCAGAAACAAAAACCAAAACAAAAACTAAAGTTGATGAAACAGAAAATAAAACAGAATGAATAACACCCTTTTCGCCGCCAGACAACTAGAACCAGTCTTCCAGTTTTCGGCCTCACACCTTCAAACAGTGTATTTGGCGGGCTTAAGGTACCAAGCCCGCTTCCACCCTGTTTTTTGTCCCATCTGTGATCATGGTGTCTTCCTCATTCTCTTTCTCTGTCTGAGTCTCCCAGATCTTCCTTCTTTTGGAAACCTCTTCCTTTGGCTCCTCCCCACCTTGTGTGAAACTTTGAGCAGATTCTGTCCTTGACCCTTTCACCTTGTCTGTCATCTTTCCTTCTGATCTGGATGCCCCTGGTCCGCCCCCCCGATTTGCCAAAGCTCGATGAACCCTCTAGAAGCCACGCTTTCCCTCCTGTTGGGTGGGTCTTCACCCCGCTACCTGCTCTAAGATGAAATCCAAATCTTTTTTCCAAAATCAGTCCTTCTTCATAATTCAGGGGACACAAATTATCTTTTCCTGACCTCCATAGTGCAAGCATCTTCTCTTTCAGCTTCGAGAACTGGACGGTGCGATCTGTCATATCAAGGGCCTATTTAACCCCTTAAATTGCCACGTGGGATGCATGGTTGTCATCTGATTGGGTGACATGGCGGTGATCAGACGTTTACCTACATGAAATGAGATTTGAACTTTTTAATCGAGTTGAGGGGGTGAATTGGAGCTGTTTAGAGTTCATGGTGTGAATTGAGCATTCTGGACGGGTACAAGGACCTATTTGACCCTTTAGCCTAGAGTTAATAAGTGTGTTTACAACCCACCAAATTCCCTATAATTTTCGTGACACTGCTACCACAAGCAAATTAGGTCAACTTTGAAGACCAACCTTCATATCCTCTCTTTCATGGACACAAATAATCCATAAAAACTTGAATTTCATATTCGTTGTTTTCACAAATTCAAACTACAAAAGCCTACAACCAGAACCCGCAGAGGAAGAACATGAGGGACTTTTACGTTTGGCCAAAACGTACCCATTTAATCTGAACAAAAATCAAGTAGTAGTAATTCAATTTCACTTTGATGCTCTCCTTGTTTAGTTGAAATTGACTCATATTTTTTTTCCCGCTATTCAATTAAAATGGTCTCATATCAAACTTGATTGAATTTATACGATTCTATATCATTCTTACTTTATTACGAGTGTCACGTTATCAATACAATAATAAACATATCAACTCACTTTTGTTAATGACCGCATAACTTTCTCATGTATTAATATTAGTGGGACAGATGTACTATTGTTTTTTCTAAAGCATATTTTATTGAATCAAATCACATTATATTAAAATTATGTCGATTCAAATATTCAATGAAAATTAATTGCTTTCAACTAGTTTTAATGGAAATTTAACTAAGCTACAAAACTGTTTAAATAATGTACCGGGAAATCACACTTTTGATCACTCATTTATCATCATATTAAAAGGTCAGACCTGTATTGATGATTGTAAATATCACTCAC
Source organism: Cuscuta epithymum (assembly GCA_945859915.1). Classification (NCBI taxonomy): domain Eukaryota; kingdom Viridiplantae; phylum Streptophyta; class Magnoliopsida; order Solanales; family Convolvulaceae; genus Cuscuta; species Cuscuta epithymum. The sequence continues at coordinate 837,978 of CAMAPF010000955.1, read as the reverse complement.
GAGATGACATATGTGTTGCAAATGTTATCTCTGTGAGAATAATTACCAGGCTTAACCATAATGGTAGCCCTGACAGATATATATAAGTGAATAATGTCATAATTACAATATGAGTCCCCAATATTAAATAATATAAAATCTACTCTATTACACCCCCTCAAGCTGTGCAGGGGAAACAATGCGCAGATTGTCACGAAGAAGAATAAATCGTTGGGGAGATAAACACTTAGTAAAAATATCTGCCAGCTGAGCCTGAGTAGGAACATATTTGACACGTAGATCTCCATGGGCCACTCGTTCACGAACAAAATGATAGTCAATATTAATGTGTTTACTACGAGCATGATGAATCGGATTCACAGACAGATATGATGCTGAAACATTATCACAATAAAGAGTGGTAGGATCTCGAACCGGAAATCCCAACTCAAACAACACGGAGCGAACATGAAGAGTATCCTGAACAGTGAGAGCAACAGCTCGATATTCAGCCTCTGTAGAAGATCTGGAAACAGTAGGTTGCTTCTTGGAGCGCCAGGAAATCAAATTAGGCCCTAGAAAAATAGCATAGCCAGAAGTAGACCGACCAGTGTCAGGACAACCAGCCCAGTCAGCATCTGAATAAGCAATAAGTGTGGGGCGAACCCGAGAAGCCTGGAGGAGAAGTCCATGCATGGAAGTGCCTTGTAGATACCTGAAAATACGCTTAACAGCCAACATATGTGAAGTACGGGGAGCATGCATAAATTGAGATACCAAGTGTACAGCAAAAGTAATATCTGGCCTAGTCAAAGTTAAATACTGTAATGCACCTACCATACTCCTGTACTCCGTGGCATCTGCAAGAAGCTCCCCATCAGTAAGAGAAAGTTTAGTGCGACTCGGAAGAGGAGAACGGACAGGTTTCAGGGTATGGAAATGAAAACGAAGCAAGAGGTCAGATATATACTTATGCTGAGAAAGAAATAAACCAGATGGTGTCCGAGTCGCATGAATACCCAAGAAAAAATGCAAATCCCCCAAATCCTTCATGGCAAAACATTTTGTGAGAAGAGATAAAAAATGGGAAACGAGCTTGGGTGAATTGCCTGTAACTATAATATCATCCACATATAATAAGAGATAAATGATATCAGAATGACGCCGCAAATTAAATACAATCTTTTATCTATTCAAAAACTGTGTGCTGATAACAACTGTGCTGTGATTTTTGATAAAACTAATTTTTTTGTTAAGGATTTAACAACGGGGGAGGTCCTTCTTCGAGCTCACAGTGATAACGGTGTTTATCCCATCCGTCAGCCGTCACCTGTTGCTTTGTCTGCTGCATCTCTTTCCCTTTGGCATAATAGATTAGGACATTGTGGTTCTCGTGTTTTAGATCAGCTCCGAATAAAGAATGTTATTTCTAGTACTTCTGCTAATATTTCTGATTGTATTCCTTGTCGTTTGGGCAAGTCGCAACGGTTACCATTTAATAAAGTTTTTCATAATAGTCCCTGTCCATTATATTTAATTCATTCTGATGTATGGCAGTCTCCGGTGATATCCAATTTAGGCTACAAATATTATGTCAGTTTTGTGGATGATTTTTCTCGTTTTACTTGGGTCTATCCCATGCGACTCGGACACCATCTGGTTTATCAACGTAATAGGGTTTTGGCTCTTGATACCATGTGAGAATAATTACCAGGCTTAACCATAATGGTAGCCCTGGCAGATATATATAAGTGAATAATGTCATAATTACAATATGAGTCCCCAATATTAAATAATATAAAATCTACTCTATTAATCTCTGCCTTTATAATTCATTTCCAATTATAGATTACTAACAAATTCACATAGCATAACATTTACAACATATCTGCCAATCAGGGGTGGCATTAGCAATATTCAAAACATGAGTCTGACATTTCAATATGGTGACTGATTGAGAAATCAAAAGTGTGATGATTTCTCATAATTTAAATCAAATAATTTGATTCTAATTTGATAAATAAATAGTCTCCAATCTATCCATTTACGTGTAATTATAAGAACTCCATTATGAAGTCATGGGATTTTCGTGATTTTTCAATGATCACTAATAATTCATAAAAATAACTCCATAATGGAATCATATTCATTTATAGATTTTTGCTGCATTTTACTCTTAATTTCTCAAAATGGAAATTAATTTAAATATGTTTGGTGATACTCCTCAGTAAACACAAACGCGTGGACCACACGTCAACATAAGCCAACGCTCTTATGCAGCCTCACGCGTCTTCCCCTTTATAAAGCCATATATTTTCACATGCTCGAAAACCAGCTGTATCCTCTTTAGTCCTTTCACATTAATCACCCTCACCAGCTCACCGTCTCTTTCAAATCTCACCATTTTCCGGCGTCTCCTACCGGTGTTTTGGACGATTAGATGTCGTCGTATTGGTGCTACCGGTGCGCAAGGTTCGTGAGGGTCTTTTCTGAAAACCACGTCGTGTGTCCTCACTGCGACAGTGGATTCGTCGAAGCGGTGGACTCCGCGCCCGCCTCGCCGGAATCCCTCCCGCGATTTCCGTCGTGGGGCGATAGATCCGAGGAAAATCAAACAGCAAGCGTCGTTCACCGACGGAGCCGGCGGAACCGTGGAGACAGATCTCCGTTTAATCCTGTCATAGTTCTTCGTAGTCCGTCTGAATCTGGCCGAGAAGATGGTCGAGATGGAGGTGAACGGAGCTACGAGCTTTACTACGACGACGGTGAAGGGTCAGGTCTCCGGCCTCTGCCGCCGACGATGTCGGACTTCTTAATGGGCTCCGGATTTGACCGGTTGCTTGACCAGCTTGCGCAGATCGAGGTAAACGGTATCTGGAGACCGGAGAATCCCCCGGCGTCAAAGTCAGCAATTGAATCGATGCCAATCGTCCAGATCTCCTCCACCCACATAAACTCAGATTCTCACTGCGCCGTTTGCAAAGAAGCCTTTGTTCTCGGTTCAGAAGCTCGCGAAATGCCCTGTAAGCACATTTACCATCCAGACTGCATTCTGCCATGGCTGTCTCTTCGGAACTCCTGCCCCGTCTGCCGCCACGAGTTACCCACCGAGACCGGGAACCCGACTTCCGAGCAAGTCAACCACTCACGAAACGCAGAAGAAGCAATAGGATTAACAATCTGGAGATTGCCAGGAGGAGGTTTTGCAGTGGGAAGATTTTCCGGCGGGAGAAGAGGAGCCGAGAGAGAGCTTCCTGTAGTATACACCGAAATGGACGGTGGATTTAACAATGGTGTACCTAGAAGAGTAGCGTGGAGATCGAGAAGAACCAGACGAAGAGATAACAATCACAGTCATCATGGAATTGCTCGATTTTTTTCTAATTTGGCATCCATGTTTCGGAGATCCAGATCATCTTCTCAGTCAACAATTTCTATAAACCCAACGAGTCCGGAGTCATCCATATCAGAATCATCCATTTCTCGAAGCCGTAGCGTTTCTTCTTCATCAGTCTTTAGTAGATACTTGATGAGGAGGAACAGTAGAAGTATGGTTCAGGAAGGGCAACGTGGGATTTTCAGATGGTAATACCATTTTTGTGGCACTAAAGAAATGGGTGCATGATGATTAACTGTAGATAGACAATGCAATGCTCTGGATTCTTGATTTGAAATCCCTAGATAATAAAAGAATGATTTTTTGAATTATTTGATGCAATTAAATCAATCTTTGAAGCTGATCCTTCTTTAGAAAACTTAAAGAAGCTCAGCTCAGCATAGTCCTTTTTATGCCATTGATCTGAATGGAGTTGTTGATTTCTTGTTATGTAATTCTTTTTCCAAACTGACTTAGTAATTTTCAGTTGTTTATATATGGACCCTGTGCTTTGAAAATGACTAAATGTCTGCAAACTTTCTGAAAACATAAGATTTGAGCCTGATATGGTCAAATTAATAAGCTTAATTTGCAGAATAAGTAACCTTGAAGTTAAAAACTACTCTGTAGTTGTTTTGTTTATTCTTCTGGTAAGCAGATCAAATGAGATAATGCTACCAAATTGTGTAGATGTAGAGTACACGACTACACGTTGATGTTGTGAAGTTCAATTGTGTGGATGCTACAACCCTTGCTGAAGTTGAACATCATAGTATGGGCCAGTGGGGAGACAAGGGGTATCTAAAATATCTACATAGTTTTCATTTATCTTCTGCGGAATTGAAAAGTTTTCTAAAGGTTGCCAAACAGAGCCTAAACATGGGTCCTGGGATACTATAAAGTTTAAACAATCTTCACTTTTTTGAAATAATGAGTTTCTTTTTCCTTTCAGTATTCTTGTTTCAGTTGTTTGCCATGAGTGAATGTGCATCTTGGTGGAAGGCGCACTTTGATTTCAAATCACGGAAGTGTCTTTTTTATAGGTAAAGTTTCTAACTTTAGCATGAAAGTATGTGCTTCAGAAGAATCTGGTCCTAAAGCACAACTTCATTGACGCTCCTGAATATTATGCTAATCTTGCTTCCTTCTCCTTTATATGACCCACTGAAAAATATGGGCTACTAAACGGGCTTTTAGTATACGGTGATTTCTTTTTAAGAACAACACCAATGTTCAAAACACCCCTTATCCAGTTCACTAGCTCTAGACATGTGTTAATCATGCTGCTTCCAGCCTTCCAGGCCTATCTGCCACAAAACATTGATATCTGTTTAGTATCTCTTGGATCTAAACATATCACACAATCTTTCCTGAGATAATGTCACGGGGTACAACAGATTCAAGAAGGTTCAATGAATTCTAAAGTTATATCAAATTTATTTTCAATTTTTTTTCCAGTGTAATTAGTAACATTAGTGTAATTTTGAGATAATTTGATCTTCTTCCAACCATAGACCTGATTTGCTTTGCAATGATAAATAATAGGGGTGGTGTCATATGTGATATTACATGGATCTGTCCAGGTCTGTATAAAGCTTAAAGCCAGCCATTCAATATCATTCTATTTTACATTTAAAACGGGACAGTGATGTATCATACCATGTTGATACAATTTCCAGAAGGCAAACATCTACACCCTTTTCAGAGATGAGTTTTAAAAAAATTCTAACCAAATATAGTGGAGATGAAGGCATGCAAACTGCAAAGAAGCAATTACTTTCAAAACTAACATTCAAGCAGGAACTACAATGGAACCTGCATGAAAAAGAAAAACAACTAAGAGGCCGTTTGGAGCATAAGAAATGGGCTGTTAAGCCTGAAAGTGCAAAAAAAAATACCAAACACCTATCTAATTGGCTACTTTGGCTGATTTTTCTTATCAGCTCAAAAAGCAAGCTAACTAGCTAAGTGTTACTTTTTCAGCTTATTTTTATTATTTGAACGTTGCTGATTGCAAAGACCTTTCAACCCTTGTATTATACGTACTTTTCCTGGAGTACATCTTCGTGCTTACTGCTTAGGAACCCATCTTTGTACGTAGAAATTTGGTAAAAGGTGAAAATAGGTCATTTAAAGAACCAAGAATAATGTTGAGAATAGTTTTGCACTTTTGCTTAATTTGGAGTGACTTCAGTTCTAAAATGACTTCCGATTTTGGGAATATTGGAAAAATCTCATAAGTGGGCTATATAAAATTTGGTCATATTTCACTAATATAATAAAATAGATGTTGAGTTTTTCATGAAAAAGGATGTATAGCAGTTGTAAGAGCGGGCCGTAGCATATATAACAGCTTAATACCCTTTGTGGTCATTTTACGTTTAATCAGCCATTTCAGCCGACATATTACCAAACGCTTTTACTTCAGCAGATTCAGCCATTTCAGTCTTTTCAGTCTTTTCAGCCATTGTAGCCATTACCAAACAGGCCCTAAATTGTAGTAATTCTACCACACAAAAAACCCGCAAAATAGTAAAACCAAATGGTTAACTATGCATGTTCTTAGTAGTTAGGAGTGTCCATTAACTTTACTTAATTCACTATGTACAATAGCTAGCTAGACAAGAGTATGTGAATAACTTAAGTTATGCTAGACTAGCTATCCGATGAATAAAGTGTCGCCAGAGAAGCGTATATGAATAGTGTTAACCGTTAATGTTAAATTATTGCAACTGTTAAAAAAACGGAGGGCGTACATAAGAACCTCAAAATATGATAGATATTGCATACAAACCCACATATTTATTCACATACACATACAACCAACTGTGGCTAGATTTTCTTTTAAATAAGAAAATGATTAAACATTCTTAGGGTTCACAACCCAAAACTGTTTGACCTTAATGCGGGTTGGTCAAATATGAACTTATCATGCAAACAAATCAGTGGTTAGGACTTATGACAAGAGGGTTAGAATATATAATAGCTATCCATACTTGTGATTCTCATACAATGAATTACCCACAAACTTGGTATGAGACTAATAGGTTTGGGTAATCTATACTACGGTATAACGTATAAAAATATCGACACTAAGGGTTTTACAACCTCAACTAACCTTTCTGGCTTTCTGTGTACCTCAACATTTCGACATGTTATCATCTCCGGAGACTCAAAGAAGAGGATTAGGATAGTATCCCTAGCATATAGCATTGGACTGTCCCAAATAGTCTTCAAATGACGTCTCAATTACGAAGACACATCATATAAAACACGTAGGGAATAGCATCCTGGTCACTACGACGAGGAGTCGGGTCCTACTACATACTCTAGAATTTCACGTAGAACCAATTCGTTCCCATTACACTTTAGGCTATGAGGCCACACCATCCACCTTACATATATAGAAACTACAAAGTCACTACGTAGCAATGCTACATACTTCACCAAAATGATGGAGATTGTTGTCATTTACCGACCAACTATAATTAAGTATATGGCCACTACAGCCAGCCCATTCCCAAGTGTCACAATCTAAACCAAACCTAGTATAAGCATAGCTATATAATTACTCCATCCGTCCCCTTTTTAATGTCCCATTTTATCATATTGGGCTGTCTCTATTTAATTCACATCTTATTGTAAAGTTTGTGTGACTCAAATTCATTCTTACTTTATCAATTAATATCAACCACACAAATTCACTTTTCTTAAATCTCGTGTCACCCTCTTCCGTCCCAATACAAAAGGGAACGGAGGTAGTATATCACTATATCATACTACGTGACGGCTTTCAAGCAAAGATTCAAAGATGTGCCTTTGTGCCTTATGGGCTTGAATGGTCGAACTACATGTGGCCCCATGAACTTTCAAAATCTCAAGCAACCCACACAACTCAAAGTCCAATAAATTGCAATACTACTTGTATTCACTTATTTGCATGCTACACACTCCCTCCGTCACAAAAAAAACTTTTGTTAAATTTCTTTATTTAACCGTCCCGAAAAATTTGTTATTTCTATTTAAAGTAGTAAATTTCTCGTTAAAGTTTTTTTTCTCCTTTGCACATATTTTAATCACACAATTCTTCCACACTAATTTTTTCTTTACTACTCCACGTGTAAGTCAAAATTAGCCAAATTTTATGGGATGAGGGGAGTATTTTTTTTCAAAAAAACAACGTTATGTTTAATAAAGTTAATGCCAAACAATTTCTTCCATTGAAAATGACCCTATATTACATATTTTATACATTTTAAATTCTTGGCACATTATTCACAATAATATATACGTAGTACTTTCATTAAATGTATCATTTTATCCATGGGCAGAGCTAGGGGTGGGCCAACCTAGGCCCTGACCCACCCCAAATTTTAAAAATACCTTAATTTTTAGTGTACAAAATTCCAGTCTAAATTGTTTCCCCAAAATATTCTTTGTACCGGCCCAGTGCTCTGGCTCCGCCCCTGATTTTATCATTTTCAAAAATATTCCTTATTCCCCAAAAATAAGTTCCCAATTTTACTTGCACATATTATGCAAGATAAAGTGTTATTTTGAGATTCTAACTGTACCAATTTTTTGTACCAAATCAAGTAAAAAGTAAAAAAGTAAAGATAAATTTGACATTTGCACATTTTTTAAATGAGCAATTTCTTATGGAGTAGTTTATTTTAGGACACCCAAATAAGGAAAATATGGATTTATTTTGGAGACGGAGGGAGTGTATTTTTCAAGATTTCGCTAACTATAAATGTATAAATAAACTAATTCCACTCTAAAATAAGGAAAATTGACTTTGCACTTCATATTTAGGTGATATTTTACTTTGCATCTTATTTTTAATTAACTTCATTAATGTTTACACTCCATCAATCCAAAAAGTGTCGAGGGATGCGGTGCAAAATCAAACAACTTAAAACTAAAAAGATGTGAATATATTAATGATTTTAAAAAATAAAGTGCCATGTTAATATCATCCAAAAAAATTATGAAATTAAACTCTGTTCAAAAATTGGTTTCGCTATTGCCCAAAACCGAAGTTTGTGATTTTTGTATGTATATCACTGCCAGGTATACATACAAAAAAACTCCCTGACAGAGCTCTTGATATGTTGATATGGACGGCAGCGTCCCGTCGACCATGCTGATTAACCAATTGATTACGCTTGGGCGTTTCGTAATGTTTTGAATGCGCTTGAGAAATTCGCACAAGTAGCTCAATGGATTGAGTGGTAGGAAAGTTAGAACATTAATCAAAAATCAAATTCGCAACGATCGTGTGAAGGTTACAACTCTTATGTGTTGAGTTGGATCTTTAACGCATGTGCATGGGTACTATGTCTATCATCATTGGTTGACTCAATCATCGTAGTTTACAATTTTCCATATACCTTGTTGGGTCGGGTCTGGAACCTTGATGTTGGGGATTCGACTTTTAAAACATTGAATGCCGATTGAGAAATGAGGTGTTAATATGGACCATAATAACTTCACTCTACATGCACTTAAAAGTTGGAGATGATGGTTATCCATTTTATGCATGTAATCAATTGGGCCTCACAAGTGGTATGGATCCTTTGAAATTTCTGTAAATTGAAGAGTTAGTATTTATAGGAGTCCATTGTTATAGTCGGGAGAAATGAAGGTTTCATGATACTAAATAATGAGTCTCATAAGGAGTAATTTGATACTTCGTATAATATAGGATAAATTCGTTACTCCATCCATGCGTTACACAAGAGTGAAGTACATTATGATATTTTAAATGCAATTCTGTGGGGGAAAACTTGATAGTGATCCAATAAATTCAATATATAGATTTGTAAGATATCATTATAGTTGCAAATTAAGAAACAAATGGTAGGAATTAAATGGAAAACATCACACAATGAGATAGATGTACATATAACTCCATGAAAATATCAGGGAAAATTATATTTTTTTTTATAAATTTCATTTCTGTGTATGCAACATCAATTCGGATGGATTTATTACTCACGAGATATGATAACTTTTTCAAATGATTGCATATTCAGTAATAGAATTTTAAAGTTCATTTAACGTCTGCTAATAGAAGTCTATGCCAAAAGATGATTGTACAATTAAATACACAAACATGGAGTTTGAAATTATTGTTTATGTTTGGTGCATTCAAGAGATAACTATTTCAGACCACCTCTCCTTTTGGATACTCTAATTCTTTGTTTCACTGAACCCCGACTTCTATTGAAAATTTACAACCTCTGTTATATGAAAAAAATGCGGTTTTCCATTTATATAAGCAACACACGCGACAACAATGATCTGTTGGGATAGACGATAAGTTTCTTATAGGATAAATTATAGTCTGTTAGTGACACTTTCAATGCTCGACTTTGAGCTTTTCCATTTTTAGTCCTTTGACTATTGTGAGTGACACTTTTTATAATCGTCTTTGAGATTTTCCATATAGGACACTTTCATAAAAATTACAATTTTAGCCCCTCAACTATTTTCCTACACTTTCATAAATTTTTGAAAGAATGACCAGAATAACACGGTGGGCTTCTCCTTGGACAAAAATGAGGCCAACTCTAAAATTGGACAAAAAAAGATACTAATTTTTAATAAATGGACCCTTATACCCTTTAATCCAATTCAACTATCCAGCTCCCTCGTCGTTTCTTTTTCCTCAATCGCACATCGACCCACATCCTCATTCCTCCCTCAATGTTCGTTTCTTCTTCAGCAATGGAGTCACCGCCGATGCGTCTCTATGGCTGACGTCGCACCCCTCCGCCTTCGTTCCTTCATCTACGTCGCCGCCTCCATTTTAATCTTCTCTTCTTCTATTCCCTTTGTCCGATCGCGGCCTACCTAGGATTTGCGGCTATGGCGGCGACACGGCCGTGTGACTAGGGTTTGATGCAGCGGCACGAATCGGGCCAAGGAGAGCCGATCAGGGTGCGATGTGTCTAGGGAGACCAGACGGCAGTTCATTTTGCTGCTCTTCTCCGTCGTTGGCCTGTTGCAAGTGTGCGAGGAGCAGCGGCGAGGTGTGGGGTGGGGTGCTGCGTTTGTATAGAGGCATAAGAGGGAGATGAGGATGGAAAGGGCTAGTAGGGGGTTGAGGTGGTGTTCTGGATCGGGGAAGGAAATATGGGTGAGGCTTTGGGCTGGGGAATTGGGGACAGTGGTGGTCCACAGCAGTGGTCGGAGGTGGTGGCTCGGAAGTGGTCAGAGGTGGTGGCAGCGGTTGTCCTTATAGGAGCCGGTAATTGTGGTAACTATAAATAGTCAAATTGGGGGCTGCAGGACCGCCGGAGAGGGGATGGGCTGGGGAGGCCGGGAAAGGGGATTTAGTGGAGGGACGAGTCTGGGGCTGGGAGGTGGATGATTAATGGCACTGCACCGCTGGCCTCCGCCGCCAGGGGAGGCAGTAGTTTCATCGGCGGTCGTGGTGGTGGTCACGATCAAGGCAATTGGCCATCGACAAAAAATTGGTAAATGGTAGGCGATGTCACTGACCGGTATGTAAAAGTGGGTGGCAAGGTCACTATGGGCGGTGATATTAGTCGGCAGGTCACTATAGGTGACGATGTCACTAGTCAGCACGTCACTGTAAGTGGCAATGTTACTGGTCTGAAGTTCACTATGGCGGGTAATAAGGTTGGTCACTATTACCGCCTTTACCGGGTTAGTCACCGCTCGAGTTGTCACTATGATTTTAGTCACTAACGATTTTGGTCATTAATGGATTTTGGATTTTTGGTCACTGGTGAATTTTGGATTGTTTGTCACTGATGAATTTTGGCCACTGGATGAATTTTGTAACTATGCCATTGGTAATTGTAACATTGGTCACTGTACATTTGGTCACTGTGACGAGTTACTGTAGCAGGTCAGTGGGTTTGGGCTTAGTAAGGGTGTAATAGTCCCTTAAGTATTATTTAGTCTTATTTTTGGAACTTAAAAGAAAAGTCTTTTTTTTTGTCCAAATGTTTTTAATTAGTATTATTTTAGGACAAACCCCTAAATTTTTACTCACATTTAGGCTATGAGGCCACACCATCCACCTTACATATATAGAAACTTCACCAAAATGATGGAGATTGTTGTCATTTACTGACCAACTATAATTAAGTACTACCTCCGTTCTTAAATAAATGCAACATATGAAAATTTACACTATTTATATGTTCTACTTTAACTATGTTTTATTTAATAATGTATAAATATTTTTTATGAAAAAAATAGTGTTAAATTTGTATCATTGTAAATTTTCAAAATCCAATTTTTTTAATTTTTTATTAATACAAAATTATATATATTAATGGTCAAAGTTGTGAATCGGCATGTGTGAAATATTGACTGTTGCATTTATTTAAGAACGGAGGAAGTATATGGCCACTACAGCCAGCCCATTCCCAAGTGTCACAATCTAAACCAAACCTAGTATAAGCATAACTATATACTCCATCCGTCCTCTTTTTAATGTCCTATTTTACCATATTGGGTTATCCCTATTTAATTGTCTCATACCTTATTTGGTAAAGTTTGTGTGACTCAAATTCATTCTTACTTTATCAGTTAATATCAACCACACAAATCCACTTTTCTTAAAACTCGTGTCACCCTCTTCCGTCCCAATACAAAAGGGACGGAGGTAGTATATCACTATATCATACTACGTATATGTATATCACAAAGATCAGGCTGTCTGTGACGGCTTTCAAGCAAAGATTCAAAGATGTGCCTTTGTGCCTTATGGGCTTGAATGGTCGAACTACATGTGGCCCCATGAACTTTCAAACCCTCAAGCAATCCACACAACTCAAAGTCCAATGAATTGCAATACTACTTGTAGAGTGCTCTTCCTGTCCGGAATTTCCAGACAGGACCCTTGTCCGGACACCTCAATTTGAGGTGGTTGCCGGAGATATTTTTTGCTTAAATGTTTTGTGTATGTTCCTCATCAAGTCTAGTTCATCCATACCATATTTGAGCAAAAAATTCAATCGGGAAGGCCATCAAATGATTTTTGCAAGTTAACTGGTCCGGAATATGTATATTCCGGACCAGTTAACTTGCAAAAATCATTTAGTCTACAAACGTATGGAGGAACATTTACGACAGTTTTGCGTCAGTTTTACGTGCGTCGCCACAACAACCGTGGTAAAAACATTGGCCACGGTTAAAAACTGTCGTCTCTGATCTTTTACCACAGTTTTGTATGTGGTAAATAAAAAAATGTGTGGTTAATGGTGTTTTTAACGACAGTTATGCGACCATCGCAAAAAAAATTTGGTCTAAATGCACTTTTCTTGTAGTGAGTATGATATTTTTCTTCAATTCATTCAATCGTGTCTTGCCAGCCTCTTCATTCCCCTTTCTCATCACTGATAGAGAACACTTGGTCTCTTTATTCACTTGATTTTCATTCATAAAAGTGGTATTTATTGATTGATTATGCTCAATAGCAATGGTGGATCTGTCGGCTTTAATGGACTTAAGAACACAGGACTACGTCCCCTTTCAATTAGGTTTGATTTAAGTATTCATCATAAATATATTAGCGTTTGTATATTCTCCTCTATATTGTTTAAAGAAATTTGGTAAAAAAATGTTTTAAAAGTGAGCTTTACCCAATCTAAGAATATACGAAGTACATGTGTTTGCAGCTGCTCGCACTTTCCACGTAGATGAGCAACATTTTCTCACAAATCTTTAGAATTTTCCTCAATTATATGAGCCACTTCATATTTCGAATGAACTACCAATGAACTTTAATAGTCATAAGAAGTGTGTAAACGCTAATTATACCATTCATGAACAGCCTTTTTATTACTATACTCGGGTATTTTTAATTGCAACATGTTGAGTTTTACACTATTCGCATGCTCTACTTTGACTACATTTTACACTATTATTTTATGAAAATTAATTTTTTTTAAAAAAATTGTTCAATTCATTTCATTACAAATTTTCAAAATCCGATTTTTAATTTTTTTTACTAATAGATAATAAGATATATTTACGGTCAAATACGTGTGTTGGCAAGTGTGAAATGTTGCAATTGAAAAGGAACGGAGAAAGTACTTTTGAAACACTGCCCTTCATAGCCAACAAAGTAGTTGTCCATAGTTATTTTACGAAGTATTGTAAAAATACTTCAATATTTCTTGTTTGTGTTTATTGCCGCAATATGCTGGTATTATTGTTAAATAAAATCTGAGTATCACTTAAACTTAAAGTCTTAAACACTTCAACAAATCAGTTTTTTTACGATCGTGTATTAGTTTTTTGTTAATTTGACTAAAAAATAATTAATGGTTCTTATTGTAGGGGGTGTCCCCAATACAAACTTTAATGGATTTTAAAGGAGTGTAGATTCCATGGATTTTAATAGAATTCTATAGATTCCATGAGATTCAAAAGGAATTCTATGGAATTCTATTTCATAAAATTATATGGATTTCAATGGAATATAATTGATTTGAAACACAAGCCACGCTGCTCCAATCCCAAGTTTCACCATCGTCAACCACAACAATTTGAAAGCCAACAACTTTCATTACGCCAGTAAAATACTAATTCAGTCTCATCTACAAGTAACATCTGTGTGTGTGTGCAAATTCAGTTTGTGCATGCAGATGATATAGTTTGTCCACTTTGTTTATAGTTATTATATCAGCATGTGTGCTAAATTCAGTTTGTCCTTTATGCTGTTATGCATATTCGTACACGGAGGTGTGTGTATATTCTTTAGATGCATACCAATCAAACAAGACATTGAAATTCGTACCTATTGAATAATACATATCTGCATACCTATTCTTTTACAGATTAATTGCTTATAATTATTAATTATAAAAAGAAAAAACACACGAACTGCTATATTCTTTCTTTTTTCATCATTCGAACTGCTATATTCTTTAGACAGGTGAAAATATTGCAAATAAAGAAAAAAATTGCTTGACTGTCTGACAGAGGCGTCATCTAACTACTGCAATCAAAGGAAAAAACATAAAACTGAATGGCTCTAACCTGGAAAAGCTCTGAATTGGAAGATGGAAGAAGCTTGAGTAGAACCGATGCAAGAGGGAATGTTGACAGAGGTTTGGATCGAACTCGCTCTAAACGTATGCGGCTGTGTTTTTTAATTAATGGATTTGAAATCCGAGGGTTGCCAGGAAGATTGTTGGTGGATTGGTTTACTCGATATTTTGGCCTAAAAGTCCATCAAAGTCTTTCAAAATCCATTACAATCAACAATAAGTAAAATCCATTGAATGTTTGAGGATACTTGTATTTTAATAGACTCCATGGAAATCTATTAAAATCCATATTGAGGATAACTGGATTTTGATGGAATTCTAAATTCTATTAAAATCCACTTTGAGGACACCCTCCGTAGTCTAAGTGCAAGATGAGAGCAACCTGTTTTTTTTAATAAATCGTCACTGATGCATATATACGGAGTATCTTATTATGTACATTGGTCATTCATTTAGACTTTTCAATTATTTAAAGAGATAATTTTTCAATAAAACAAATACATCATTTGAAGTATCAGGCATTTGAAAACTGAGACATATAGAAGAAATGGGAGTGACCTTAAATCCGAAAATCAACTAAGCTGCTAAGCAGCAGTGTATCTACATCGAAATCTATGCACGCATACAGATACTTTCAAAGTTAATTTGCATCGGCAGCATCGATATAATATTTTTACATTAACAATATATTATGGAAAATATACCTGATTATTTAATATCTTTGCAATGGAGCTACTTCGATCGTTGAGTAGTTGAGTTATTGGAATTTTCTGCAACCAAAATTAATTATAAACCATGACTTAAAACACCATATAAATATTGATTGAAAAAGACACAAAGAGCAAATTGCAACAAATTTCTGTATGGGTAGCACCGTAGCATTCAGCTTTACTTTACTATATATATAGTACGAAATGGAGGATCTAATTAATTTGTTTTGAAAGAACCATCTAGAACTACATTAATGCTTAGAGACTGGTTAAATGTCATAATTAATTGGCACGTTAAACTAAATAGTGGCTGCCAAACATTATTAATTATCTCATTATCCAAAATGAGGATAATATAACGTCTCTCGTGTCTTGAAACACCTATTCGGTTTGATTATTTATTATTTACTAGTTTTGTACAATATTATGCCCAATATTATGCCCAATTTTATAGGGTCCTATAAAAGTCAAACTCCACATGAAAAGAACAAAAGTCAAGTTCAGTTAGAAGTCACATTGTCTAACACATTGTCCTAGAATGATAATTCGTCTATCTTCCGGATCCAGAATTGATAAAAAACCACACAAAAACTACAAATATTCAATACATTATAGCCAGCAACCCGAACCATATATTGTTTCTCCAACTGTATCATATCTTTTTGTATCAATGATGTAGCTGCAATAAGTGATGCAATAATCATTCGCAAAGAAATGAAATCTAGGGAAAACTTGAAAAGGAAGAATCATTTAAGGAAAAGCCTATTAAAGAAAGTTTTCCAATACTTTACAACTGAATTCTACCATGTACTGGTTCTAATCAAGCTTAAACACTACAAATCTACCCATCAAGGTAAGAATAAAAGCAAATAATCTAATTCTTGTTGGAATGAAGTGTTAGAATAACTTACATTTAAGCACACTCTAATACGTAACAGAAAAACTGAATATTATTACTGGATCACGAAAGGCAAACCTAGTTTTTTCATTAATTTTCTACCCTACTACCCCTATTCTAATAAATTAATTGCACCCCTACTTTCTTTGGGCAACCAGGTCAGTCCGTTGGTGGGAGGTCAGTCTGTTGGTGGTTGGGCAATCCGGAGGTGGCGGCAGCGGTGGCAGACTGAGTGGGGAATCTTTAGTAGCGGGAATCTGGACGTCGGTGTCGGGCGGCGGCAGTGGGCAGAGGTATTTTTATCCAATAAAATTCCTGTTTTGAGAATTTTGCCTTTTGATCATGTTTTGCTCATATGAGAATCAACTCCAAACCATTTTAATAATAATAGCAATGAAATGAAAAAGGCTGGAGTTTTAGAACTCAGTGTTCTATATATGAAATAGATTAAGCTATTTAACTTGATCTTTAATACTACGTATAATGTTTTCCATGAAGAGGGCCAAACCAAGTGAAATAACCAAGTAACAATACCTTAGATTTTACCAATTTAAATTTTTCCTTATGAAGTCATGCCGAATTTTGCCACTTTTTTTTCTCTCAAAAAGGCTATGTATATACTATCGTATATGTCTAATACTCTAATGTCAAAATAAGCAAAAAGAAACAATTAGGGAGGGCAAAGGCAGAGCAAGTAAAAAACTATAATGTCTGCACTCACTTCCTAGTCCAGTTCATATTTAAGAGGTAAAAACCAACTCGATGAATGAGAAACAATTAAAATGGATGAGTGGAGTAAAAATGATGTAAAAATTAAGACAAGGCGATGCATCTTGGACAGGTGGGAGGGGGACAAAACTTAGTTATCAAAATATTTAAACAAAAATACCAATACATCAAACACCTTATTGGCATAGTTTACACTCACCTATCAATTTATCATAAATTTTCACTCTAGGGAAAACTAATTCAGATCACCAACATAAAAGAAAGTAAAAAAAGCAGATGACATGTGGCGGTGAAGTTAAAACAACTTTTGCATTCAAACATATTATCATACATAGCAATATGGTGCATTAATATGGAAGGACATGAATACTTTTAGTACTAAGAATAGTAAAACATGATCAAAAGGCACGACGGGAGACCATGCCTTAAAAATATTATCCAATAAAATGCATGTTTTATTTAGAAGTAGAAGTTCACACCGAGAAATCTATTTCTTAATCTCTTTATTAATATTCCTGCTATGCCTCTGCCCCGTCAATTCCAAAACTTCAAACCAGGATCATGCCTCCGTTTCAATTGGGATTCTTACACTAAGATAGTTCAAACGTCTACAAATTAAGGGCACCACAAAAATGAATTCAAAATTGAATTCCAAAGTAAACAAAATTAAATGAAACTATGAATGAGTAGAAATTCAATACTCTAAGACGGAAGGTGAACAAGTCCAGTGATGACACACGGCTAAATACAATGAATGAAGCGACTAAAGGCTTGGAGTTTAACGGAAGTAATGGAGGAAATTAAAAGCAAAAATATATGTTATAATGATGGAAGCATAATGTACAAGCACATGTTGCTTTGTGTTACCACCAACACATTTTACATATCAAAAATACCCTTACCCTCATTGGTGTTTATAATATTTTATTTATTTGTGTTACCACCAACACATTTTACATATCAAAAATATCCTTACCCTCATTGGTGTTTATAATATTTTATTTATTAGATGATGAGACTGGACTGCCTTAATTGATACGCAATATATTATTTATCCAACACTTCTTGGAAACATAATTGTTTGCCGACATTTAAATGGATATTGCTGCTTGAATTGATTTTTCAATTGTTTTGGCAGACATATTTATGCACGAAGTTACTCCGTATATCTTCTTTGGCAAGCAAACTTTTGGCGGCAACTTCTTTAGCAAGAATCCTTTTGTTATTATATTAAGATAGATTTGATACTTCGTATAATAGAGAAATGTGCCATTTGATGGAATTCTAGCTGGTTTAGGAAGAAGTTTGAGGGTATTAGCTCACGGATGTTTGAGGGGCACGCAATGGGAAATGCATGGAATGTCTCTGACAACTCGACAAGGCGGGCGGCAGTGCCGATCCTACCTAAACTCGAGCCTGAGTCGAAACTTCATAAAAAGGCCCCTCTAAATTGCAATATTATGTAGTACGATAGTATAATTTCTTTTGAAGTTAAAGATCAAACATCACAAATAACTATTTTAATAATATTCATAGATTATATAATATAAGAATACCAAAAGTATTAAAAAAACTAAATAAGTACAACCTATGACCTATGGGACAATATTAGCCGCAAATGTATTAGTTAATTAAGTCGGCATAATCGTGTTGTTTAATAAATTCCTTCTCAATTTATAACATGGTTAATCCATTCAATCTATATTGAAATTCCTTCTCACGTACATCCACAGGTAAATAAAAATATAATCTATCGAAATCATATACTATCCATATGTGATAATATTAGTTTTTTTGACATACATTACTCCTTCCGTCCCCGAAAGAAGTTCCCCATTTGATTTTCACACACTTTTAAGCAAGTAAATTTACCAGGGGGTAAATTTTACTATTTTGACACTGTTTCGACACTGTTTGGCACTGTTTGGCACTGTTTTGCACTGTTTTGCACTGCTTTGATGTAGATAACTTTCCATTTAAGGAAATGGGAACTTAAATTAGGGACATCCAAATAAGGAAACTGGGAACTTCTTCTGGAAACGGAGGGAGAAATATTAGTTAAATAAATGTGCTAAATAATACATTTTTTGTTAGTAAATTAGAGATCATAGCCTATTTAAGATTTAAATCTTAAATATAAAAGTGAAATTGTTTAATTATGCATCTTAAATCGTTTAAATATCCCAAATTAAGCTTCAACTTAATTTTCAGAACATAGGTTTAGATGAGAAAAGCTGAAATTGTTTAATTCTGCATCTTAATCAATCAATGGCATCTCAAATCAACCCTTGGAACAATTTTTAATTTATCTCCAATTAAGATAAGAAAAAAGAGTTTTTCATTGTGCAAAATAAATTCTAATTGGTCCCATAAACTTTCGGGCTTTACACGCAATTTCAAAAGCTGTTCGTGAAAAATTGAACATTGAAACATAAAAAATTAAAAGATTAAAAGCTAAGCATAAAAAGGATAAAGTCAGCTTTTTTTTGTACGTTGGTTGATTGCCCCAACGACAAATTGTCCTTCTTCCATTTTGAGTGCAGCAATGACGATATAATTAAAAACAAAGCAGGTCTTTTATAATTTAAATACACATACTGACATACATATAATAGAAGATATTAAAATTTTTGGGCCCCTAAATTTTTACCATTTTTGGGGCCCTGAGGCCCATGTCTCATCAGCCTCAAGACGGACAACCAAGAGAAAGTGTTGAAGTGATTGCAGCGCTGAATATATATATAACAATATATTTTTTCTTACAAAAGAAAAAACATCTATGTATTGTCGAAAGAGATAACATGATTTGGTGTGATTAGGCACGAGGAAATTACATACAGAACAAACAAACAACCTAGAAAAGCTAGAATTGAACCAAGATGAGTACAATTTTAAAAATAACATTAACAGAAACTAAATCAACAAATCATCTACAATTACAATACAATAAACAATTTAATAAATGAGAATAATAATGAATAAACTCCACAATAGAGAGTAATAGACTTGCACAAGACATATTATAAAATTGGATTAATAGTTAATAAACTCCACAATAAGCTTGCACACAAAATTAACAATTTTAGAAATGGAAATAATAATAAATAAACTACACAAATACAAAATAAATTTTGAAGCTTACAAAAAATGGGAAAGGGTAGGGTGGCAAGTTGGGCGACTAGAGGAATTATCATGTCAGGCTGGCCCGATAGCATCCGCCCTCCGGACACCTCCATTTGAGGTTCTTCCAGGTTGATTTTTTATATAATTTTATGAGTGTGTTATTCATAAAATGTAGACTATGTCCAACAAATTTCATCTTAAAATTCAATCTTGAAGTGAGTTAAATAAATCATTGAAAAAGATTGCGCCAGTATGTGTGTGTGTGTGTGTATAACACATTGTTTTTCAATAATTTATTAACTGACATCCCGATTGAACTTTAAGGAAAAATTTTGGAGACATAATCTTCACTTCATGAAGAATATGGTCACAAAATTTCATCCAAAAATTTCACGTAGAAGCACCTCAAATGGAGGCGATCGTAAGGCGGTTCCGATAAGACCAGCCTCACAGGAACACACGTATGCACAACACACGCACATATATAATTATATATAAAAAATCTGCACGGTCATCACAAGCTCCCTAGACCCTACACTAGTCCTGCCCTTGCATGTCCACCCAAAGGGCGGGTTACTCTCACGTACCCCTCCCATGGGCGGATCTAATATAGATCCAAAGTGTTCCCTTGAACACTCAAAGTTTTAAAAAATGTAAGAATATACACCAATAAATTTAATATCATTATTTAGTGTTCACTAAAGTTTTAATTGTAAAAGCTTTTGAACACTCAAAATGAGAATGCTAAGTCCGCTACTGATGTCCCCTCCACTCCCGAAAAGCTTTTTTCATTTTAGAACGAGGACTATGTATCAAGGGTGTTCGTCGATTCGATTTTGTCAATTTCAGTTTTTTCAGTTAGTTTGTTAAATCGGTTGGCTTTAGAAAATGTGAAGTCGAGAATCGGAACACTGGTTTGTATATGTAATGATCGATTTTAGCATATTTTGGTTTAATTCTATCAATCAATTTCTTTCGGTCGGTTAGTAAGGGGGTGTTTGGATCTGATTCTTAAAACTGCTTCTGCTCCTTCAGGGAGCAGAAGTAGAAGTTGGAGTGTTTGAGTGAAAGTGCAGAAGTGATTTTGGTGCTCTAATTTACTCCTAGAATCAGTTTTTTTAGAAACTCGGGGAGATCAACTTCTGAAAACTGATTCTGATTCAACTTCTACTTTAAAAAAGAAGTAGAAGATGAATCAGTTCCAAACACTCCCTAAATCAAAAGCATAAACCGTAAACCGCCAGTGAGTTAGTCGGTCTCGGTCAGTTTCAATTTCATCCGATTCACTTTTGATTGGTTTGATGGCCGGTTTCCTTTTTTATTTTTTGAGGGAAGGTTTCCTTTTCTTTTGTTCACCCACTAATATGCATGTAATATACAACAATCGATTTTGAGTCAAACACTTACCACCCTCAATCGGTAACAGATCAAATTTACCACCCTCGGCTACATGATAGTATAGTACCAGCTGGTAAGGATCATCAACAGACTGGGATGAGTCACACCGGCCCAAAGGTAATAGGTCTGGGTCGGGCCGGGCTTGGCTCAATATATAAAAATTAATTGATGAACTTGGTCGGCATGAGTTTGTGTAATAAAATTGTTGCCCTAACCCGTTCATATAGTTTGGCTTAAGGGGTCGGGTTGGGCTGGCTCATATGTCACCAATAGGGCTCGGCCTAGATGAGCTTATTAGAGAAATACCAAAATTCCTTATACATTACAAATCTATATATATTAATCGAGTTAAGTCAAGTTCCCGCTCACTCGCAGGGGCATTCCTTAACTACATTTAATTTCTACGGAGTATTAATCATCGCTACAATGGCTAGAGCTTTATTCTTACGTTTCTCACTTTCTGACGCTTCTTCTCTTCTTTATCGATCTCTTCTCCTTCCTATTCAATCTGGACTCTAGAGTATTGTTTTCAAGAATCAAAAACCTCTTCTTTATCTCTACCACTTCCTACTCATTTTGAAGCATGTTAATACGCAGTTGGACGACAGGGCTGTGTTGTTGCTCAGAGTAGTCCGCAGATCGGCAGATGGAAGCAGGTATATTGTTCAGGGAAGTTCCTTCTGAACATATTTGATCGATTGAAATGGTTCTCATCTATGATGAGGTACTCTTATTATTTGCCTAATATGTAGTGTAATTTGGTTCTCTTGCATACGTTACGTACTTTGGCTTTCAACATTAGTTTAAGTTTTAGTTATCACTGTTTATCTCCGTCTAAAACTCCTGCATCGAAGGGCAAAGAGAACTGCCGCTACCATTTAAAGCCAAAGGCTGCCGTTTCTTTCCATCTCTGCCTATTCTTTTCTTCTCCGCCTAAAACTCTAGCATCAAAGGCAAAAAGTGCTGCTTCAAAGACAAAGGCTGCGGCTACAAATACAAATAATGTGGTTGTGATGAAGCTGAGGTATTACTTTTCGATTTCACTCTTAAATGTATGTACTCGGTGGATTTCAATTCCCAATTTACTTATTTTTGGTTTTCTAATGTTTTTTGTGTGTTTTCAATGGTGATGACCCTTTATCAATTTTTGGAGGTGATTTGCATCCACTGGTTATAAGATGAAGGCTTTGTTGATTTTGCAGCAGGGCACATGTTCTCTAAGATAAACACATCCCGTGTGTTAGTTTTATACTTTTATCTATATAATTGGGATAAAGAGGTATATATTCAGAGATAATTCTCCTTTTAAAATCCCTTACCATTTAAATAGATTCTGTTAGTGGATGGTGGTTATAACATGCTTATAATGGAAATAGAGTTAGCTAGAGGACCTTATGAAAATGGTGTTGAGCACTTGAAATTGAGAAATTAAAAACAACCAAGTGCATTTGAAGTATTTAGTACACCGAGCGCTGGATATGCCTAACTTTTGTTCTCCTTTGCAGGATATTGCTCAACTCACAACGGAGATTAGTATGTAGTTGTAATATAAACGAAAGAAAGCATAATAAGGTAATGCATGTACTACCTAATGCGTTGGATCAAGAGAAATATTAAATTTTGTTTGAAATAACATAACAAAAATAAATTTGTGCTTGAACGATATTAGATCAGCTCTACATCAAATTATGATGTTCATGCTCTATTTAGGGAGGCATGTTATCATCACTTATAGATATTGTCATTGACATTTGATATTATATTGCTCATAAGTAAACACACACAAAAGTTAATACCATAATTTCGTGATAAACATTGTCATAATCAATAAGATCTGAAATAAAATACTTTTTGAAGTGGACTGACGGCACTCTTCTAATTTTTTTTAGTTAGAGTCAGATATGGTGAAAATGTGCTCACTGAAAAAATCCTCTCTGCCTTTGTGGGTTTGCTCTATGGAAGATGCCATTTGTCATCATTTATGAAAGAGATCAGTAATACAGTTGAATTACCTAATAGGTTGAATCAAGGGGAAGATAAATAACACAATACTTTTTATAGTGGACAGATGGTATTCTACTTTTTATAGTTTGCTATCAAATATTTTATTTTTATAAAGGAATAAAAATTGTTATTCATGGTGTGAGTTTTGTTTCACAAGGAACTATATGCATTTTGCTTTAGCCTCACTTGGTAAAGTGAACCATAAATATAGATAGAAATATTGCTAAAGTCTGTGACTTTATAGCTCACCTCTACAGATTATATTAGTTGATACTTCAATAGTTATATGCATCTTATTTATGTGGAAGGAATAAGGATGTTGGATAATAGGAAGAAACAAAGTCGTTGTGTATGCAACATACAATATTTACTTGCATCATAACTTCTGTATTTTTTTATGAATTGTTATGAAAAGATAATCATGTTAATTATTTATGTCTTCCTTAGAACTAAATCATCAAAAGCAGAGATCATTTTTCATGTGAGCCATTTTCACCATAAACTCCCTAACTAAATGCTCATTCTGGAAGCTCATAATTCAAATTTCACCGGGCACCCTAATTCCAACATAAATTAACTTAGAACTTTTGAGGGAAGATGGTCGTGATAATAACCTGAAGTTTAAAGCTTAAACTATTTATTGACTATTCACCGGGTACTCTAGCTCCACTAAGATACTCTTTATTGACCCGGTTCATCCCATTTATGAACAGGGTCAATAAAGAGTATCTTAATGGAGCTAGAGTACCTAGTGAATAAATAGTTTAAGCTTTAAACTTCAGGTTATTATCACGATCATATTCACTCAAATGTTCTAAGTTAATTTATGTTGGAATTAGGGTGCCTGGTGAAATTTGAATTATGAGCTTCCAGAATGATGTTCCAGTGGATGTTCGGCATTGAGAATAATTGTAGATTTAAGTGATTCTAATTATGACCGTCAATAAAGAATTTCAATTTATATAAGATAATGTCTCAATTATGAACAGTCATTAAAGTATATCGCAATGGAATCACATATGTTGGTTTTTGTGTTTATTTGAATTGTAATTTGTTAGATAATTTTGAAATTAACACTGCTGCAGCCTGCAAGAGCTCCATGAAAGTGTGCTGCACTTGTCCTCCTTTGAACCTATTACATTATCTTGATGTCTATAAAGATGTATTACGGATGTGCATTCATGTATATTCAGTGGCGGACCCAGAGATTTGTGAGAGTGGGGGCACACTAGACACCAAAGTTAGTCTATAATAAAAACTCCAAATGTAATAAAAATGGTAAAAAAATGTATTAAATTATACAGAATAGTTAATTACATACTACGCATTAAATAGTTCACTGCTGCAACTTTGATAAATCGAGCCTACGAGTCTTCATATTCTGAAAATGTTGCATAATAGTTTCATTATCGATGCTTCTAAAAACATCTCTATAGATGTAGCACACCAAGCAATCCGTAAGATAGTCATCTCTCATCTTATTGCGAAGATCGATCTGTCTTGATAATATTCATCGCAGAGAAAGCTCTTTCAACGGTGGCCGTTGCAACTGGTAACACTAAAGCCAACTCAATCAGACGATATACCAAGTGAAAAGAATTGTGAACTTTAAGGTCAAACATGTTCTTACAAACTTCACCAATAGTTTGTACGACAGAAAATAACTCATTTGTTCTCATTTCATATATCCACATCTGGAGTTGCTCTTTCAGCTCCATTCGATCCTGGAGTTAAAGACCTCTTACTCCGAATTACAAATTTATCCAAACACATTTTCCTAATAAAAAAGACAAATACAATAAAATCTAATTAAATCAATTTCCGCATCCTAATTATTTCACTAAATTAAAAGATGAAAAAAACTCTTACAAATCAGAACCCTAACCCTAATTAGAGGGTATTCACAAATTCAAACTATCAAATTTCAAGTAAACAAACAATTGTCAACATTCTTGATTATTAACAATTTTAATTTTTAAAATAATCGCCCAACTAAAGAGCAGGTGCCGTCAATGTAGAATAAATTGAAAACAAACTTACAAATCAAGGAAATATGGGAGGATTGAACGGTGTGGACGTGCGGCGGTGCAGCGTCAATTCAGCAGGACAGCGAAATCCCCAGAGGCGAGAGCCAAGGCAGCGACATCCCCTAAAGTCGTATTCGTAAACCGTCCGCATGAGGTTTTGATTTTGGAGAACTTCGGCTTTTATCATTCTAGTCTTCCGAATGTTAGTGGGTTTTTAAACTTTTAATACTCCGTATTTTGAGTTACCCGCACATTGGCTACTTTTTTGCATTTTAACTTTTTTTGTTACTTTTTGTTTTCAATTCTTAATTACTTTTTTTGTTTTTTGATAATTCTATATCTTTTATTTTAATTCATCTAAAATTTATATATTTTGTATTAATTTTTTATTTGTATAACCGTAACATTTTAGTATCTTAATTATCAAATATTGATATGAAGCCGGGGCACTCGTTTTTATCCTAAGTACTTCTAGTGAAATTCCGGGCTCGAAGCGGGGGCACGTGCCCCACCTAGCCCCCCTTAGGTCCTCCACTGTGTATATTATGTATGAGCATTTTTCAAGCAAATATTTTGGGAATAAGTTATAGAGTAGAGAGTAGAAACCCACCATTATCGCCAAGTACTTGCTCTATTCATATCCATGTCTACTCAACCCTTTATGATCTTATGACTAATATATTTGTGTGTAGGGATTCAATAATGGTTGTTTTACATTCTCCTTCCAATTCTTTTACTTGCAATGTATTTATTTTTAGGATGTATTTGTAATTTGCAAAATTTCAATTATATTTTAAATAAATTTTATGGGTTTTTGTCACTCTCAGTCCTTAACTATTGCGTCACTAACACTTTGAATAAATTCCACTTTTGGTCCTACGAGTTTGATGTCAATTCCACATTTAGTCCACGTCTTTCACTTTGTCCACTTTTGATACATGAGTATTGTGTTTTCGCCCATATATGGTCCGTTTCCAGAGATTAAAATCACCCGAAAAGGACCACAAATGGTCAAAAAACATTAGTCAAGTACCAAAAGTGAACAAAGTGAAAGACGTGGACTAAATGTGGAATCGACAGCAAACTCGTAGGACCAAAAGTGAGATTTATTCCTAACACTTTTGATACTCTACTTTTAATTTTTTTCATTCTTAGTCCTTGAACTATTGTGTGAGAGACAATTTTGTCCTCGACTTCAAAGTTCCCCGCATTTTGCCCCTGACAATAAATTGGTGACTAAAAATGTCAATACTCTATTTGTTGAAGGACTATTATAATTTGAAGGACTTTATATAAAAAAATTCAAAGATTGGTATCAAAAGTATTTTTTGCACAAAAGTCGAAGCTTCGAAGGACAACTACAACAAAAATGTCGTTATGAGTAAAAGTTGAACATAAATTACAACAATTAAATATATTCAATAATCATTACATTTAAGAAGTCACATTTTTATAAACAAAATATTACTTGCACCAAGTGTCTCAAAACAATTTCAAACCACAAAAGTACATATTCTTTTATCATAGTTTTTGAGTAAGGTATGCTACAACTTTCAATTTTGGGCAACCATATCAGTTTTCGGTTCGGTTTTTATGAGTTACAGTACGGTTTGATTTGAAACAGACTAGAAGAGTTATTGCCAAACAAAAATCATACTATATTTCGGTTTGCTTCGATTTTGTTTAGTTGAGTTCAGATTTGTTATTTTTGAATAATATGTGAAGGTTTCATTTGATTTCTTTACTTTGGTACAGTTTTATTCAATTTCGGTGTGGTTCAGTTTTGTCGCGGTTTAAAAGAATTACTACCAAACTCAAATCAAATTACATATGGTTCAGTTTCGGTTCAGTTTAGTTTGGTATGATACGGTTTGGTTCGGTTAAACTGAACCACAATGCCCACCTCTAAATTCATTCGCACTTTGATTACTTTGTTATCCCGTGCAACGCACGGGTGAAAGACTAGTTACAATGTAATCAACTAAATAATGGAAAAGAACTCATTACTCCAAAAAATGTAATAATACAATGAAAGTTCGAATGACACAGACACGCACGCACGCACGCGCGCACACACACAGACACACACACACACACACAGAGAGAGAGAGAGAGAGAGAGAGAGAGAGAGAGAGCAGAGAGAGAGAGAGAGAGAGAGAGAGAGAGAGAGAGAGAGAGATTCTTGGTGGTGCACTTTTGAAAAAGAGATTTACAAATACAAAAATATCACACTTATTCTTCTATCTAAACTTCTCATCATACTCTATTAAAAATTGTTATCACCTAACCATCATCTAACACTTCATTCTCTTTTATATGTCACTAATTATAAAATTAGTGTATAAAGTTAATATGAAAAATGCTTGGTGTACACGTTTTTTGTGTACACATTTGACACACTTGTCTTCTACACAGACTATATTGTCTATATATAGACAACTTTGTAGGGCCCCACAAGCCCACAACTTTGCGTAGATAGACAACTGTGCTAAAGGTGTACAAAAAAACGTGTACTCCAAGCACGGCTCAATTAGTAATGTATAAAAAGGCTTTTGGGCTAGGCTCAGTTGGAAATAATACGCTGGGTCAGGACTTATTAATGTTGGGCCAATGGGTTGGGTCGGTATCAAATACTCCATGTCGCCACAGGCTGGGGTTCTTGACAAGTAGGATGGGTAGGCCCCACAGGCTCATGAGCCTACGGGCTAAATGATGATCCCTACCAGCCAGGTGGTAGACATTTAATGGTTAGTGGATAACAAATTATGTTAGGGTTTTGTTAATAGCAGATTCAATTAGCGGGTTTGACTAGCGGAATAAGTTAGCGGATTGCGAAAATATATTTGGTAATTTAGTTGTTTGGCCATAACAATCACCAGAAAATGCTATATTTCAAAACGCTAACCCAAAACTCTTCTATTTGCAGTGTTTTCATATCTGCGATTTCGTTAAAACACGCTAGATTCGAACAACTATTTACCAACTGATGGTTGTGATAAACATGAATTTGCATGCAAGTTTGTCTAACTTGTACCTAGATCGATGTATATAGACACATTGGTCAAGTGTGTGACCTCATACATACATATTTTGTGGGTGTCCTAACCAAGAATTGTTGGGTGGAGGATTCTCAATTGGGTAAAATGTGTGCGGTCAGGTCTTTTGTACACATTTTACTGTTTACACACTTGTATACACTACATGTGAAGGCTTTTTTTGTCTGTTGCAGACAAAACTTGTTTTGTCTAGCGATACAAGTTTGTGAATAATAATTGTGTACAAATTTTTTTTCCTAAAAGAAGTCGTCTCTCAACCATTAAAAGCAAAATGAAGGCTTGTCAGCGTGTGTTCATCTAATGTCATATACTACTTCCTAGCAGGATATACTACTCCTGTTTGATTTTATTCTATGAAACTCAAAATAAAAGCACATCAATTGTTTCCATGTATCAGCAAGTACATATTGGAAACCTCTCTGTGGCTTCAAAGGCAAAGCAATAAGAGGTAGAATAGACCTCTCAGTCTCAGAGAGCACATGAAAGAACAGAAACGATATGGCAGAAATAATAAATACGAGTAGCATTAATTGAGTACAAATTGTATCAAAGTTTGACATGACAGAATTACCTAAATTATCTTCTTCAATATTTCTCTTTTGGGTAATCCTTACATGCACTATAGTACAGTATATGGCATTGGCCTTCTGACCGATCTATACTACTGGCCTGGCTGTCAGTACATCTGATCATTTATCATTTTATCCCTTCTCATACCCCCATTGACTGTGTCAGTAGATCCACTACAGCCCTGCATTTTCCTAAATGGGCTTTACTTATAGTAGTAACTGTTAAGGTTGAAAATAGATTTGTAATAACTGGAAGTAACTAGCCAGCTTGGCTCACCTAAATGGACTTCTTCTATATGTATGAAGTTACTCACAGAATGTTTGTTCCATCAATATACCATTTGGTATATTTTTTTTTTGTCATATTTGGACTTTTTATGCAATGGTGTTCAGCTGTTTTGCTAGGTAATGTCATTTTAGTCTATGAGATTTCTGGTATTTTCCCCAACACAACCGATATCCTTAATTTATTATATAGTTTTTAGATTAATGCTTGTACGTACACAACTCTAATACTTGTATGTTAGACCTTTTAATTCCCTTTTAAAGTATTGAGGCAGAAATTAGTGGGGATGTTGTAGAGATGCATTATTTGAGATACTATGCAGGGAATTTAATGAATATGGTTCCATTAGTGAATATATTTATACGGATTATATTATATCACAAAATATATCGGGCGGCATGGATGGGATTTTATTATATGCAAGTGGAGTTGAATTGATTAATAAATTACTGAAGGGAAACGGTATAAATAACCTCTAATGTTTAAATTTTCATACTAAAAATATAAACTAATGGTTTTGGTAATCTCTGAAATTTTAATTCTAGTACTTAAGGTCAATAAAACTCGATTTAACTCTTATGTAAATATTAGAAGCAAGTATTTTTATACATTTTAGAATTGTATGTACGGAGTACTAATTAATCCTAACTTGGAGATATGCATCACGAGATCTGGCGTTCATTTGCCTTTTCAATCTTGCCCTTCATTTGCGAAAGACATTCTGCTTTAAGGGATCCACATTCATGCATCCAAGGTGCATGTAACTCCCTCTATTTAAAAGTGTCCTTTCTTTTTACACACAATTTATAAAGTGGTATTGTTTAGCACTATTTGGCGTTAATTGCACTGTTTTGTTTACCAAATAAGGAAAGAGGCTCTTTTTGGGACGGCCCAAGGGAAAGAGATACTTTTAAATTGGGGTGGAAGAAGTATATGGTTTGAGATTCTCGACCGTATGGTAAAGGTTACGTGCACGAGAGTTTTCAAATGAAAAATAGAAAGTCTCGAAATTTGTATTTAAAGCGAACATAACAACTTTGGAAAAATCTTTTTGTACACGTTGATTTACATGTCATTCGTGTATGTTTCCGTAATTGTCTGTGTATACAAAAAACAAAGTGACTTATGCACGTATGGCTTGGCGTGTACATGAAAAACCAACTAGCTTTGACACAAGGCAAAAGGCGACATGTCCTTAATATATTAGGTAAAGTTATCTTGGTGAACTGTACTACTTCAGCTGAAATGTTATTAGACTGTTTGAGTAAGTTGCTTTACTGTTGGGTATATAATGATAATGATGACAGACGTGGTTCTAGTTACAAGCCTGCTTACTCATAATCTGCACTTGAGTGTCTAACTTTCCATTAGGTTTGCTTGGTAAAGAGATTTCAAAAACAAAGGAAAGAGAGAATTAATTCGTGTTTTATTATTAGT
The DNA here is from genome assembly GCA_945859915.1 of Cuscuta epithymum. Taxonomy (NCBI): domain Eukaryota; kingdom Viridiplantae; phylum Streptophyta; class Magnoliopsida; order Solanales; family Convolvulaceae; genus Cuscuta; species Cuscuta epithymum. The sequence goes on along the minus strand of CAMAPF010000955.1, from coordinate 807,347 downwards.
TGATCTCTATAATTTTATCCTAAAAATAAATATAGATATCAATAGTTAGATAATATACCTATATGTAATGATGATTTTAGTGTCACTAGCCATTTTGTGTAATTGGAAATGATAAGAGTGCCAATCGGGATTAGAACTATGATCTAATACTCCCTCCATCCCGAAAAGGTTAACCAAATTTCCTTTTCTGGATTTCCTTAAAAGATTTGTCATTTCCATTTAAAGTAAGGAACATGTGGCTAAAATTAATTCTCTCTCCTCTGCACAAAATTCAACCACACAGTTTTTACTTAATTAATCCACGTGAAAGTCAACTTTGACCAATCTTTTCGGGATGGAGGGAGTACAAGTTAGTCAGTTTTGAGTGCACACTTAGCTTGTATATAAGAATAAGAGCCCGTTTGGTGACCTCTTTTTTCGGCTTATCAGGCTTATCAGCCAGCTTTTTCACCAAACACGTAACTTTTACTTTTGTGTGCTGAATTGTGTAATAAGCAGAAAAAGTAAGGTTGGAGTTACTTTTCTGGCTGTATTGGCTGAAGTTACTGTAGAGGACTATTGTAGCAATTTTTACATGTAATTTTTTCTATAATTTATTAATAAAATATATTTTTAAAATATTTTTTTCTTGAATCAGCAGAATCAGCCAAAACAGCCACTTCAGCCAGAATTTCATAAATTTCAGCAGAATCAGCCAAAACAGCCGATTTTTGTGCTACCAAACGGGCTCTAAATGTAATTCCAAATTGTCTATGATAGAGGAACTCGAGGTAGAACTCAAGGTATAACTCTTCGTAGACCAGCTTTGTGGTTCTAGACCGAGGTCTAGAGCGATTGAGGCAATTTCGTGCAGTTTTCCAGAAACTGTCACAGTTATTCTTAAATGTGTTATAACTGCTTGAAACGGTTAATATGAATATATATCACCATATTTCGTACAGAGAAGACAAAACAAGATATACAACATATCTTGATCACTTTGACACTCAACTTACAGAAAACAATCCATATACTCACTAGTTTGTGCTCTAGATCTTGTGTCTAAGTTCTTGAGTGTCCTTAAGGTTTATCTTAGATTGATTTTCTGGTAATCCAGACATAGGGGAGAAATATCAATTCGAAAAGTGAATTTACACTCTTCAGCAATCCAAGTATTCAATTATCACTCCTACATGAAGACCCAACAATTTCTTTGTTAATTCCAGCCATTTATATATAGATATAAATTTAGAAATGAAAATCACTCATTTGTTTCCTCTCATTCCAAATCCCTTGATCAACCAAACTGAATGGCATCTTTCCCAGGCGTACCTTTTCCTGAAGTGGACAAAACATATGATTCCTACACTTCAGTGCGGCTTTGACTCTACAATGTGTTCCCATTTTAACTACTAATACACAGAGCTTCCCATTGCCAAAAGGAACTCTCATCATCATCATTAAGTGTCGACAATAATTTCCATAATTATTTATTTTCGCTTTTAAAACTTTTTTTGAAAGGATTTTCGCTTTTTAAAACTTTATTGATCAAATTGTTAATAGAATTTATTAAAGATTTCAAGAATTGCGGACGTCTCTCCCTAGGGTTCTAGGGTTAGAGTTTTGCTGCGCCGATTCTTTCCCCGTTCGTCGGGGGGAGGGATCGATCTGCAGAGTATTGATTTCGTCTTTGGCTTTGTAATCGGAAGGGAGGCAGGGCTCGGTCTCCAGATTTGGACTTGGATTAGGAAGGGAGAAGGTCTCACTTTGGGGAGGTCTGCGATGTTCTTGTTCCTTGTTCTCACTCTGAGTTTCGCCCCACAAGAGTTTCGACGAGTAGGGGGTAGCAGGGCTCGGGCAGATTTGGATCGCTGCTTTTGCTCGGGAGCCAAGAAGATGTCATTGGAATTTGTGAAGGTGGGCTTGCAAGGAAGTTTTCAAGATGCAGGTTTCATGGCACATCCCCCTTCTGAGCCACCGCCGAGGATGATGGTTGAAGTATGGTTCCTGTTGCTGTGTCAGTTAATTTTATTTAATTTCGTTTCACCCTTTTTGAGTTTCTTAGTCATGAATATTGTCGCTGTAGTTTTCTGCAATTTTTATTTCAGTCAGACTCTTACATTAGGTGGGGGTGATGGGGGTTTTGCTCTGGCCACGTTTGGCTCAATTAGACCCGCTACAGGATCAACGAATCATATTGCTTTTTCTAAGGTGATTGATTCTCCAGCTGGTTCGAGGGTTGGTGGCTGGAAGTATTTCCTTTATCTATTATGTCCCTTGCTGAATGTTTTATTATCAATATAAGCCTCCCCGTTACAAAAAAAAAACTTTTTTTGATCATTAAAATATGTCTCTATTCATATCAAAAGATTCAAGATCATTACATCAAACTAGGGGAAAATAAACTTGACATCAACTAAACTCCAACAACTACGACTGTAAATCCTATGATCAGACTTTGAGACGGTCATCCCTGAAAGAGCAACACGAATCGCTAACCATGTATTGGGCTTGACATAGCCAAACTTGTTCCCATAAATCCAACCATACCCAATGACATAAAGAGAGACTAAAAACTCAAACTGTCAAAACCAACAACAAAGATGGACACAAGAAAACAAATGACAAACAGATAAAAATTACTAGGAAAACTTTCACGGACACTAGCACCTCGTACAACCCATGGTGGTGGTTCAGGAGGAGGTCGTACCACTTGTACCATGCTAATTGATCCTCCATTGTCGAACGCAATCTGGCCTACTCGAAGTCCTTGCAACACTCCTCGTCCCGCACTCGTAGCTACATCACCCCTCACGTCCATCTTCTTCTCTGTTGACCTCTCCACCTCGACAGAAGAAAATTGCTTCTCTGCTCTCGCCCGACCTCACGATCAGCAAATCAACACCGAAGTAACAACGAAACCTCGCTTCACCCCACCAAACAGCGGAAGCGGACTTCCGTGGATGAAGATCGCCGAGGAGAAACCCAGTCGTCCTTCATATAACCGAAGACAGAAAAAAGCTCTAAGGGCTATGAAACCCTAGAGAGAAAGATCCGATTTTCTCTTAGTACGTGCTGTTTTTCGCTTTTTAAAACTTGAAAAATGTAAATTTACCTCTCAAAATTAAACACAAGTAATCTTAGAAGCTGTTCTGTTCGTCTTAATCTTATCACTTATTGCTTATTCTTATTTTATTCTGATCAGATCAGAAAAATTCAGATCAGATCAGATCAGATCAGATCAGAATCATTCAGATCAGATCAGAAACATTCAGATCAGATCAGAAACATTCAGATCAGATCAGAAACATTCAGATCAGATCAGGAACATTCAGATCAGATCAGGAACATTAAGATCAAATCAGAAAAATTCAGACATGATTTATCCCTTTTATTATAATAATAATATAATAATATTAATAATAATTATAATTATTATTATAATTACTATTATAATTATTATTATAATTATAATAATAATAATAATTATTATTATTATTATTATTATTATTACTATTACTATTATTACTATTACTATTATTATTATTATTATTATTATTATTATTATTATTATTATTATTAATTTATTATTATTATTATTATTGTTATTGTTATTGTAATTATTATTATAATTACTATTATTATTGATATTATTATTATGATTATTATGATTATTATGATTATCATCATCATCATCATCATCATCATCATTACTATGATTACTATGATTACTATTATTATTATTATGATATTTATTATTATCATGATTATTATTATTCTTATTACTATTATGGTTGTTGTTGTTATTGTTATTAGTATTTTTTTGTTATTATTATATTACACGGAGTAATTACAATTAAAATTATAGAAATAAATATTAAAATTATAATTATAGAAATAATTATAACTAAAAATATAATTACAATTATAATTATAGTTTTTTTTGTTTACTCTAGGAGACGTCTGGGGGAGGGGGTCTGGGGGGGCCTGAAGTAAACTAGGTTGAAACTCACCCCATTGAGTTTCAAACCCGAGACCTCCCATAAGGGAGAGTGAGTCGGCGACCAGCTGAGCTGGACCGCTTCCTCTAATTATAGCTATATTTGTAACCAGGGTAATATGTATAATCATAATTATACCTATTATAATTATAATTATGATTTGTTTTATAATTATGATTATGATTATAATTATATTTAAATTATATATGTGTAATTACATTTCTAATTATTATAATAAAAATTAAAATTATAACTATAATTTTAGAAATATTTAAATCAGACCAGATCAGAAGGATTCAGATCAGATCAGAAACATTCAGATCAGATCACGAACATTCAGATCAGATCAAGAACATTCAGATCAGATCAGGAACATTCAGATCAGATCAGGAACATTCAGATCAGATCAGGGACATTCAGATCAGATCAGACCAGATCAGAAAGATTCAGACCAGATCAGATCAGATCAGAAACATTCAGATCAGATCAGATCAGAACTTAAAAAATTCAGATCAGAAAGATTCAGATCAGGTGAAGAGAACAGCTTCTTAATATATAAGCACAGTAATTTGAGAAGAAATAGGTGATGAGTTTCTTATAGATTTCCCCTCATCCTATTTCAAAAATCTTGATTAACCGAATAAAGTTAATTCTTCAATCATAATAATTTGATTGATTGGAATTTGTAATTTAAAAAACTACTCTTAAAATCTTATTAAACCGGGAAAATCAAATTCGGTATAAAAAAAACCCCTAAACTAAACTCTTTAAAATCAGAATTAAAAAATGGGTTAAATTTGGTTGTTCAAAATTGGGTTTCAATTAAGAAACATTCAAAGACCAGATCACATAAGAAGCTAAGATAGATGTAGGAGATTATGATGTAATAATTTCACATTGCTCTTCAAAGAAACAGGGGATGGATAGATCTCAATATCTTATTAATTATTAGCATAGAAGGATTGTTAATTGATACTATTATATATAATAACATAATTATGAATAATTTTGGTGGTCTGGCTTGGCCGGGCCGGCTGGAGAATGAAACTAAATAAACTAATTATTATTATTACAGCTAGCTAGCGGGCTAAGAATCAGAGTCTCTGTGCTTATTCCAGTGGAGGAGCATTCCGATACAGCGCTTGACAATGTAGAATTTGGCCTTCTGCTCCTTTGCCAAATTGCTGCACTTTCTGGTGAAGTTGGAACAAGATTTGTTTGAAGAAGATGAAGATGAAGATGAACTGATCCTCTGGGAGCTGCTCCTGCGCAGAGAACTCTTCTTCTGGGATGAACTTCTCATCATTGAAGAAGGCTTTGAAGAGGAGGAGGAGTAGGAACATGACCTGGTGCAAGGGTCATTCTTGGTCAATTTCCAATTCCCACCTTCCATCTTAACTTCAATGGATTTTCACTCCCTTTATACTTCTGTTCTTCCTTTACTGTTTATAGAAGAATGAGGTAGCTAGCTAGCTTGAGTGCTAGACAGAGAGTGAGTGTGTGAAGGCTTAGGAGTGAGGGCAGCTCAGTTTGTTATTAGTTGAGAGAAGTGGCTATTTGGTGAGAGAGGTCAGACGTCAATCAATATCTATTTATAGTTAAAGAGATATGGGTTGGTGGGTGATAACATAACTGAGGTAAGGTGATTCCTTTACTAGACATGTCACAGATGATGGGTAAAAGTTGCATATGTAAAAGGAAAGGACACAGATACTTGCAGAGCATATAGACATTTTTACATGTTAATGAGATAAGGTGATTACATTTTAATCTCTCATCGCGATTGTCGGGATTCGAACTCGAAAACTTTTGACCCTCTGATTGCATTTTTTTGGGGGGTAAAAGTTGAACATACACGAGGAACAAGAAAATAATACGAGGAGTGTAATTTACATTATCACGGGAAAAAATGGAACCACACGTAAATGCATTGTGGTATTATATGGATTTTGAAAATTACGTATTTTGTTTTTATCATATTCGTTCATTTTTATAATACTCGTTGAATTATAATAGAGGATCTCATAAAAAATGGGTAATTATAGTGAGGCCGTGTAGATATGGGTGTGCATATATTAGTGTTGTTAGACCAAACTGAATTATACAAAACAAAATTAATCCGAACCGAAATCGAACATTGAGTTTGGTCGTACTTCTTTTAAATCGCATTAAACTCAACAGAAATCGAGGAAATTCCATTAAAACCGAACAAAAATACTCAATAAAACCTCAACATAATATCAAAAATAAAAAATTCAAACCTAACTGAACCAAACTAAACCGATCGAACCGAAAGATAATATGATTTATGTTCAGTAGTCATCCTTTCAATGAAGTCAAAGACTCACTATTTTTTTACTTGAGAATATGATGGAATATAACAAAATGATTTACTAAACTATCTGCACTTGTTTGTTATGAAGCAGCTGTAAGTACATGCATTTTTTCGACTCCCCTGCTCCATAAGTGGGAGCCTTTGTGGCACTGGAACAATGATGATGATGATGATGATGATGATGAAGTCATCCTTTCAATTCTTTTAAAATCGAATAGAACTCAAAATTCATAAATGTAAGAACTCGATTCCAGCTCAGGTCTCGTCCAAATATCACCCACAAAGGATGAAGAACACCACTAAAATCACTAAGGGGAAAAAGGGGCGTCAGCCTACAAATCTATTCTGCCAATAATCCGATGAAAAGCCCCACAGGAGGAGCAAGGTGGGTAATTAGGGTGAGAAGGGTTCGGCCAATCTCAACGCAGACAGGAAAAGGAGGAATAAATAGGCAGACCTTAAAAGTCCATACATGGTAACCATTCAAGAAGGAAGGTAATCGGTATCGCACCAGCATAGAAGGAAAGTATCGGCCAGAGAAAAGAGACGATGCGAACGAGCAAAACAAAATGGGTCGGGTACTCCTCCATTGAAATTGGGCTTAAAAAAGATTGGGCCAATACCTTACACATTCTCCACCTTATTGGACCTTAGTGGTGTAGAGCACAACGCTCTAAAATAATTTGATCTGAGACTCATCATCGCTGGATTGCCCGAATAATCACAAAGACATATTCAGGAAAAAGGGGTAAGATCACCAGGCAACTTACCCGCAATCAATTTTTAACGTGCGTTTGCACGACAACAACTTTTCGACCGAGAGACATTTAGTCCCCATGTCAGCAGGATTAAATTCCAATGAAATTTTAATCAACTTGATACGACCTGCACTCACAATATCTCGTATAAAATGAAATCTAACATCAATATGCATAGTTCTATCATGAAAAACAAGGTTTTGCACAGTTGAATAGCAGATTGACTATCAGAAAACACACATATGTCCTGCTTAAGACTACCAATCTCCGTTAGGAGACGTTTAAGCCAAATGGCTTCCTTAAACGCTTCGGTAGCGGCCACATACTCAGACTCAATGGTGGAAAGGGCTACTGTGGGTTGAAGTTGAGACTTCCAACTAATGCACGACCCGCAAAGGGTAAACACATAAGAATCGAATCGAAACAGATGTCTTCAACTACGTCTATAAGGACCATATGGTTTGACTTCGCAGTAGGATCGTGTAAGCTTGTATAAAATATTTGTTTACCATCTAATCATAACTAAAATAATCTCGTCAAGTATCCTGTGGTATGATGGCATCATTGTTGATCTCCTAAAGAGGAGGTCGCAGGTTCGAGTCTCATCCCAATCAGGGATGTTGGCATTAACAAGAACAGATACTATAATAGGTTTAGAAGAATGTTCCAGAAAAACTAAAATAATCTCATTTTTTTCGTGGAATGGTGTTATTTAACGTTTTCTCTAAACATAATGATACTTTTCTAATCAACACATGTTGTATAAGAATGTTTTCTTTTAGACTATTTTCAGTCCCAAACTAGACAAGATAAAATCAGATCAAACCAGACTTTAATAGACCAGACCAGATCAGACTTCCATAGTTATAAATATATAGAGACTAGACATTTATCAGATCAGACCAGACTAGACCAGACTCCAACAGACCAGGCCATACCAGAACAGAACAACAAATTTCTGTTCAAAAGAAAACATCCTTGAGTCATAGAGTATTAAATTAATTAGATTAGACCCAAATTAAAGAGATCAAAGTTACTTAATAATAGGATTCAAATCATATTAAGTAATCAAACAAGGGAGGTCATACTAAACCGGCCTAAAAAAGACTAATCTTAACAAGTTAAGACGTTAATTGGCGAGAGCAATTCAAACCGGTGACCACACCAAAACCAGTTCACACCCAAAATAAACAACAAAACTATGTCCCATAAAAGATGTCCTTGCTCCATCTTCGTATTATACATTGCAATAAAATATACTCCGTAATAAATATTCTTAAATGAAGTGAAGTTTCAATGAGATGTATCACTCTATCGTATTTACCTCAAAGTTGCTATATTTATGCTAGACAGAACTGGCAGTAATAAAGTAAAGCAAATAAGGTGTTCATTTAGGACTCAAATATGGAAGTTATAAAGTACCTTTAATTTTAAAAATTTTGTTACTTTTTTAAAACTTCATCATCATCCTCATTACCCCAGATTTAAAACTTATACTGCAGATTTTTCATTAATAATTAGTCGAGTAATCAATATTCTGTCTCATCCCAAACGGTAATAGTCCTTGTACATGAACATTGAAAACCTAATTAATTGATTGTTAAGAGTGATGCAAATTGGGTGGTGCTACTGGTACGCATAATTTGTATCCGTTTCTTGTGGAGTCGGCCACCCTAGGTGCCCCCACACTCTAACTCGATAGAATGGTGGAGGAGTAAGTCACGGTATGATCGCAAACGGTTTCTAAGTGTTACACTAAGTGAAGAGGTTCAAAGCTTGGGGTGCACAAAGAGTCATCACATTGGATGAAAATCACACATTATCACTGTCGAGAATTGAACCTGAGACCTCAATCCAACAATTCTCTCAACCACAGTAGAGCTACCCGTGCCGATATTTGTATCTATTTCTTATACACACTCTTAATTGTCCTAATACACACTCAGTGACTCAACTCTAAGAGCATCCCCAATGGGATAGTGGATGGGAGTAATGTCTATCCTACGTGGCATAGGAGAGAGATAGAGATAGAATGATTATTTTAATTTAATATGGAGAAAGTGGTGTGTATGAGAAATGAAAAGGAAGAGAGAGATATGAGAAAATTGTAGAGAATGTCTATGAAAATGTCCACAAATAGACTTTACACGGGAATCGACGAGTGAATGTGGATGAAAAGTGGGTTAAAAGTGATATAGAAAAATGAAAAATAAAATAAATGTGAAGATATGTAGGTCCTACACATAAAATTTGTGAGTTAAAAAATGGGGCCATGTGTAAGAGTGTGTAAAGAAAGTAGACATCCCCATTGGGGATGCTCTAAGTATGTAGAAGAAATGTGTACTAACTTAGCTGTACAAATAGCTAGCTAGCTTTTTCATTAGAACCTTTCTTGCCCGTACAAGAGCTCATTTGTAAAAGCAATATAGTATAGGATAATTGCAGGGAGGTGTTGACGAGTGTTTCTCTGGTTGCACTATGGTTTTACACATCACATGCTTCAGACTGACATTCTGACAACAACGTATTAAACTGTCTATTTTTTTCCTTGTTTTCGCATCAGAATAATGGAGCTAGGTTTTCTCCAAAAAAAAAAAAAAAAAAAATACTCCTATAAGGGTGTGGCCCCCTCCCCCCATTACAAACTTTATATTTTAATTTAAACTAACATACTCCGTATTTAATAATCAATGGTGTGAAATAATGCAACACTTTCTGGTTCTTGAAAATATTTAAATATATGGAGAGGATTGATCAGCTTTTATGGAGATGCGTCCCTGCAGGCATGGTGCCCCATGCAAAAATCTTTTTTTAATTTAATTGCTTTTGTATTTTATTCATTCTATTTTTTGGAATATCTGAGCAGGCCCGGCACACCGGATATGGGAAATGTGAAATTATGCTCACTTTCAAGTGCTATCCAAATAAATTCCATATTTTATTTCATATTTTTCTTTGTAAAAAAGTGGGTGATTTTGTCATTAAGCTATTGTTGAAGGTTAGATTTTCTGATGAAAATCAATTAAAGAAGTACGCTTAGATGTCATAGTATACACCATTGAATCATCAGGTGCTGAATTTAAATATTCTTTTAACTTTGGCTCTTTGCAATAGTGCAATTAGACAGTTCCAAAAGATGGATTTTTCCATTCAAAGCGCTCTTGTGCCTTCATATATTTTCATAGAAAAATATGGCTACCTGAAAAACTATAGAAGGCAAAAACACATTGTATTCTAACCATTCTTTGGTTATACATACAAGAAATGCATAAAATGAGTTATAAAATCCCTATCAACATATTTTAATTTTCATGTTCAAATTGACTAAAATCACTCCAAATCTTTCAATTGAAATCAAAAGGGTCGAGAAAACACACACACATAAGATTTACCTTTTGAAAATAGGGATCAAGTCAGGCTTGTCCAGTGATATAAAGGTTGAGAATATAGTCACATACAATGTGTCGCTTTTAATCGATCCAGTTGAATTGGTTTGATGAGGTGCCCCCCCTACATGGTACCCCAAATAAGGAGTTCTCAGCCCGCCCCTCATTATGGAAGGAATAGTGTCCAACTATGCTCTTAGGGACTCCATAATTGGTTTCAAACTAGTGGCGTAGCCTAAAGAAATATTGAGATAGATCAAGAAATTTTCACCTAGTTGAGGTAGAGGTTTTTATCAACACTCTTATTCAAACTTCGTTTACAAAATATTAAGAGAGGTACGTATTAATGTATTACCCACAAATTAAAACCAATTGGCATGTTTGTACGTAGTAATATTTTGAAAAAGAAGCCCATGGAACCAATTGGTGAGGTGCTGTGGTGCTTAGTTAGGTGCACTTACATATATGCAAACAACACTACTATTTAAAAAGCTAAAGGAACCATTTAATTAATTACAATTATTTGTCAATAATTATCATTCATGCAACTCTCTATTTGCTTGCATATCGTGTCCTAGCTACAACTAATAAGTCTGCTCACAGTGACTTTTGTAAAACAATGCATGTGCAATTACTCATGTAAAATCTACCTGAACATGTTTTATTTATGCGAAAGTTTTCATTAGAAACAGCTTAATTTTGTGACAATATCCTGGTCAAAATAATTTTTCACATTGACATGTTTTGTAATTAAATTTATTTGGCACCCATGTATAACTTTTTTGGGCAAATCTTTCTAACTTATTATAACTTTTGTTCTCCAACATTCTTAAACTGTGATGAGATTCTAAATACGGAGTACTAAACTTGTGGAGTTCTTCTAATCTTTAGTGTAACACTATTGCGGTGCAGTACGTGGGTGTCTCATCATGCTATGTGTATATATGCTTATTCGAGTTGTCCAGCACAACTGGTCGCTAGCTTACTCTCCCATACAAGATGTCTCGAGTTCGAAACTCTAGGGATGTAGAAATGTTCATTGTTTATTTCAGACTCTCCCTAACCTCTGACCCTCTTAGGCAAAACACGCTTGTTGAATTGGAGTGGTTTCAACAATAAGATTATTTAAATTGGAGTTTGCACACTATGAGAGAAGTGGAACGAGTCCATAACACAATTTGTGAATATAAACAACCCCCAAAGAGAGGTTGTGGAGGAGTTAGCGTGTCTAGCTTATGAGACTTTATCAACCTGGCCAGATTGCTTAATTAGAAAGAAAGGTACAAAGGGAGAAGGGAGCCACCACACCAACTTGTGCATGTGCAAAAAAACCACACTAGCTCGCTATCTAGTCTAGGTAAAGATAAGTGATAGAAGTATAGTGTGAATGTGGATGGAAGGTGGGAGCTAGGGAGTTCACATAATTTGAACTCAATCTAGCTAGCTAATTGGTGCCACAAACTATTAGCTTAGGTCACCTCCATATCAGAGTTTCAAACTCATGTTGGGCCTCGATCCGTACGGGAAACAGTTCTGGTGCGGACGAGGAATATTATTGATGAATATATATCCTCCATTATCTCATTTAATTTAGCATGTTCGATAATAGAGAAAAATAAAAAATGGACTTAAATGTCAAAGAGAATTCTGAATTCCTCTTGCATGATAATAACTACACACGGAGTAGTATATTGCAAGAATCCGACCGAATCGGCCGGACAGTTCAATCCGGAACTAGAGGACTCGAGCACAATTGAGTCTGATAATCTAGCTACCACCGTAAATGTGTTCATAATAGTTGGTAAGAGGTTTTTCCTAAAAATATTTTTTCACAAGGCATTGTGACCTAAATGTTAAAGCATTATCATTATCAGAGAGCTAAATACTAACGAAATATTTGATGAATCAATTTACTCCATTTAATAGTTGGATAACGAAATTTCATGGATACCAACGTAACAACGGTTATTACACTACAAAAAAATACGGGATTGACACGGATTTTGGCAGGGATTATGCAAAATCCATGCAAAAAACACTTTGGATCGAGCTATTTGCCACAAAAAGTCGTAATCTGTGCCAAATTTCGTGTCAATCCCGTTTTTTTTGTAGTTGTATATTTATCTTTGTCTCATTGAATATTGCCAACTTTGCATTTGATGTGATATAAGAAAATAAAAATTATGTGATTGAAGTGTGTGCACAATACAGAGAAATAAGTTGATTGACTCAAACATATATTATTTTGAGAGAAAGTTACAAATTTTTTTAGACTAACAAAAAGAAAATTTGCAAAGGTCACTTGTTCATTGAGACGAGGGAGTATGATTTATACATTAACTCATCTCTCCATAAGCAAAGGAAAAAAGATAAAAAGGAGAAAAATATACAGCGTGTGTAGATGGGGACCCATAAGAATTTTCTTCCTCTGCTTGCATGAGGATTGAGTAATAGTACGTGCACGTTCTTTTTCTTTTAGCTTTTTACCATGTTCTACACTTTCGATATTACCGTACGCTGTTTTAAAGGCAAGCCATGCGTGCCAGGGTGTTTTTTGCTAAAAAATCTGTCAATGTTCCAAAAAATATCATTGTGCTATTTGATTTTTTTTCCTATGAAAATTGTGTTATAATTGTATGACAAGTACCAGCGTACTAAATACTCTCTATCACACTACGATTATCTTATATTTTCATTTTGGTTCGTCCATTGAAATTATCTCATTCCAAATTGGATAAAGTTTATGTGACTCAATTTCAATCACAATTCACATATATAAACTGTCTTTTTGAGGACTAGAGGTAGTTGAAAACAAAGAATGAGTTGAATAAGGCAAACAAATGTTCTAATGGGCTACTCTCATCTAAATCATGATATGAGTGCCAAACAAAGAATCATATATGGTACAATATGTGTTTAACTCTAATAAAACTTAAAGGTCAACATATATAATAGAGGAGTTCTCAAGATTCTTAGAGGTCAATTGATGCAAGACAAATACTTCATTATAAAACAAAGGAAAAATTGATAATAATAATCTCAACTATTGGCGGTCCGCTTATAATAATCTCAACTATTGATTATTCCAGAATAATCCCAACTTTAGGGACCTTCCGCCAATAATGGTCCCTATGAATAAATTCTTGTAGTTTCTAAAGTGGATAAGAAAAGATATAGCAAATAATGTATATAAATAATCTCAATTAATAACTAAATTCTTGTAGTTACTATTTAAAATTCACTTTTTATAGGAGTTAAATCTGATCATGGACTATTATTGGCGGACGGTCCATGTAGTTGGGGTTATACAAAAATAATCAATAATTGGGATTATTTTCGACGGAGCGCTAATAGTTGGGATTATTATTTTCAATTTTTCCTAAAACAAATCGGGTTGTTGTTTATCTCTTTTCTATATAAACTCTAAAGCTACTAGATTTTATTTTTGGTAAACATGATAAGTCTAACTGTCTAAGTAATCATGAGATAAGATTTGGGGGATGATCAATAACTCAAATTACTCTAGCTACTATAGAAAAAGTACGTAGAATAGGTATGTTGAGGCCAATAATTCTCTGAGAAATCTGAGTTGGAAGCTTGTTTTGGTTTTTTTGGACTTTCGCCACATTCATTGATGCTGTCCTTGGTTGAAGTTTGAGTTGATGAAAGCTAAGGGTTGGTGCGTGGCTGTTTTTGGAGGCCAATTTTTGACAATCATAACAAAAAGGTTTTTGTCCATGAAACACATGCAGGCCATCCCCACTGTCTTGTCACTTGTCAGTTCCTTAGCTTTCTAATTTCATTCGATTCAAATTTTAAAATTCCGTGTGGAAAGCATTAAACCAGGTTTGGCCAGCCATTATTATTGATGATTGATCGAATATTTCAGGATGTGTTAGACGCGGATGTTGATTGAATTGATATCTCGATCTTCATAGAAGTGGATATATAGAGTAGAAGATGGATCAGTATTGTGGACTCCCACTGCGTAAGCCCATTCAGTCACCTATTGACGGGTGTAGCCAGCCCAACACGCAACAATATTTTTAGGCCGAAGCAATGTTTTCAATTGTTATGAAATTTTCTGGCCAAATTTGATTTGCTGGATATTTGTTTTCTGTGTATTTTAGTTAGTTTGATATGTTTTTTAAGTCTGATCTAATCTGGTCCGAACTGAAATTAGTACAATTAAAAACATTCTAAATAATACGTACTTACGTAGTAATACTGTTTCGAGTTGAATTACTAGTGATGGATTTAGTTAGTGGACACATTATAGTGTGTGCAGTTCCAATAAGAACGATGACTAACATGAGTATGTGGGAAGATTTTGGTGGTCCTTTGGACTGTTGGAAAAATGTGTGAAAAATTGCATTAAATGGCTATTTTGGGGCAATTTTTTGAGTGGGGTCCACTTCCGATTTGGGTCGGGTCAAAGTGGTTTCGGATTGTCCTTGTTAAGGGCTACAATTCGATATATGGTACGCTCAAAACGGATAACGGGAGAATGAGAAATCGCTTTTCGAAGTTTACCCGTTAGAATGGAAAAACTGGGAAAAAGGATGGGTTTCTAGTGTGCTAATTTCCCACACCGGAAAACCCAAGGGATTTGCAACCCTTTATAAAGGGACTCTCCCCTTAAGGAGTTAAGATTCCTAAGGGTAAAGGCTCTCTCCACGCGCGCAGGGGGGGTGCAAATCAAATCCCGAATTCGGAGAAGAAAAACCGCGACTTGCGTGCGCGGGCGACCTGCGGACACGAATGTCGTCCAAAAATCCATCTCTCAAGAGATACAGGTAATTTTTGTTTTCTTCCCGAAATGTATAATTTTTCCCAAGTTGACAGAATTGCTCCGGGCAGAAGGCCACGATCAGAGGTGCTCCAGTTCTGATGACCTTCGGGGGGCAGAGTTGCTCCGGTTCTGATGACCGCGCATCAGAACTGCTCCAGTTCTGATGGCCTTCGGGCAGAGATGCTCCGGTTCTGATGACCGCGCATCAGAACTGCTCCAGTTCTGATGGCCTTCGGGCAGAACTACGTAGGGGTCTTCTGATGGCTTCTGAACCGTTACAACAATAAATGCCCAACGTTTATATCTTTTAATGCAGTGTTAAATGGACAATTCAATGCCCAACGGACTGGTCATTGATGTCCAACGTTCTGGTCCATTAATTCACTATTTTCATACAACAAATCCTCCTATATAAGGGCTGGCAGGTGGTTTGCAAAAAAACACGTTCTTACAGGTTCTTACACGAATCCATACACGTTTTAGCTCTAAAAACACACTGCTAGCATTCCGAAAATTTCCTCTGTGTTCATAATGTGTTCTCGTTCGCTGGAACTTTTGTTTGTGTGCTCAAACATTAGTTCGTAGTCATCGTATCCTGGGAAACGATTGTTGCAACGCTCCTAGCACCGTGGGAGGCAACAAATACGTTTTAAGGACATCGTGCGTAGCACGAGCTTTGACTAATTCTGCTTCATCTCTTTCTTGTTTTTCTCTAGTCATTTTATTTGATTAATTTATTTAATTAATTTTCTTTATTTTCCGAAACACACCCAAGAATCTTAAAACGTATTTTGTTGCTAAGTTTGTATCATACGGATACATTCTTCAACTGTAGTTTGTCACTTCTGTGAACGAACTTAAATCTTTTTTGTGTTTTCGGAAAAACGTTAAGAAAACGAAAATGACTTCTCAAGAAAACGAGATTGGTGTCGGGCAGAATGTTCTGAACGACAATCACTCTGAAAGCGGAGCTCCGGTGAACAATAGTTCACAACGCGGAGCATCTGCTTTGAACCAAAGGGCTATCCGTATGGTTACCGTGCCAAGCAACTCTGTGGAGAAACCCGAAAAATTTAATGGGTTAAACTTCAAGAGGTGGCAGCAAAAGATGCTATTTTATCTCACTACTCTCGGTCTTGCGAGGTTCTTGACCGAGGACGCACCGGTTGTAACCGGGGGTGAGGTGGATGCGCAATCTTTCAACGCGGTTGAAGCTTGGAAGCATTCTGACTTCCTATGCCGAAACTACGTGTTGAACGGGCTGCATGATGCTTTGTATGACGTGTATAGCAAATTAGCTACGGCTAAGGAGCTATGGAATGCTTTGGACCACAAGTATAAAAGCGAGGATGCCGGCGCAAAGAAATTTGTTGTTGGTCGATTCCTTGATTTTAAAATGGTGGATTCGAAGACGGTCTTGAGTCAAGTTGAGGAGATGCAAATGATCTTCAACGAAATTCGATACGAAGGAATGACAGTTAGTGAGTCGTTCCAAGTGGCGTCAATTATTCATTTGTTGCCGCCGGCTTGGAAGGATTTCAAGAACTACCTTAAGCATAAGCGAAAGGAAATGAACTTGGAACAATTGATCCTCCGTCTGCGGATTGAAGAGGATAACCGGAAGAACGATGGGAAACTCCCAATTGTTCATGGCGCCAAGGCCAACGTGGTGGAGCATGCAAAAAGCTCCAAAAATAAAAATAATGGGAAGAGCAAGCTCGGTCCCAAGGGAGGCGTTTCCAAGACTAAGTTCAACGGAAAATGCTTCAATTGCAATAAAAATGGACACAAGTCCTCAGATTGCAAGGCACCAAAGAGGAAGAAAGATTCTCACGTCAACTTGGTGCAAGGTGGGCAAAAGGATGAAGACATCATCCTAGCGGCTGTGGTTACGGAAGTCAACCTCGTTGGATCCAATTCCAAGGAGTGGTTTGTGGACACCGGTGCTACCCGGCATATTTGCTCAAACCGGGAGTTATTCACTACTTTTGAGCCATCAAATGGTGAGAAAGTGTGGATGGGAAACTCGGCTCATTCCGCGGTTGAAGGCGTGGGCAAGGTGGTCCTGAAGATGACTTCGGGAAAGGAGCTGACTCTTAACCAAGTGCTGTTCGTTCCGGAGATACGCAAAAACCTGATTTCCGGTTCGTTGTTGAACAAGCATGGCTTTCGTATGGTTTTTGAGTCGGACAAATTAGTTTTGTCCAAGTCGGGAATGTATGTGGGCAAAGGGTATGCATGTGATGGGCTGTTTAAGCTCAATGTAATGACTATTATTAATAATAATAATAAAATCCCTTCTGCTTGCTTGAGTCTTCCAATGTGTGGCATGGTAGACTAGGACATGTTAATTTTAATTCTATACGTAGATTAATTAACATGGAGCACATTCCTAAATTCACAATTGATGTGAAGCACAAATGTGATGTTTGTGTTGAGGCAAAACTAACGAAAACGTCTTTCAAATCGGTTGAAAGAAAAACGGAACCACTAGAATTAATTCATAGTGACGTTTGTGATTTTAAATCAATACAAACACGTGGCGGTAATAAATATTTTATTACTTTTATCGATGATAGCACTCGCTATAGCTATGTTTATTTGTTGAAAAATAAACACGAAGCAATCGATAAATTCATTCTTTATAAGAATGAAGTGGAAAACCAACTTAATCGACGGATTAAAACGGTTAGAAGTGATCGAGGTGGTGAGTATGAAGCACCAATTGGTGACTTTTGCGCTAGTGTGGGTATAGTACATGAACGTACCGCACCCTATTCACCTCAATCAAACGGTGTTGCCGAACGAAAGAATCGCACATTGAAAGATATGATGAATGCGATGCTAGTAAGTTCGGGCCTGCCACAAAATATGTGGGGCGAAGCGATCTTAACAAGCAATTACCTTTTAAATAAGGTTCCCCGGAAAAAATATGATAAAACTCCGTACGAGTTGTGGAAAGGCAGACGGCCTTCTTATCAATATTTGAAAGTGTGGGGGTGTCTTGCTAAGGTGCTTGTACCGACACCAAAGAAAATAAAAATAGGTCCAAAAACGGTGGATTGTATTTTTATTGGATACGCACAAAATAGTAGTGCTTATCGGTTTTTAGTGTACGATTCGAATAATCCGGATGTACATAAAAACACAACAATTGAGTCAAGGAATGCATCATTCTTTGAAGACGTATTTCCATGCAAGTCCAACGGTGGACCTAGCACGGCAAAACGAACATTTGACGTAGCTATGGAAAATACTAGCGAGGGATCCGGTGAAGAAGCCGAACCCCGACGTAGCAAACGTGCTAGAGTTGAAAAATCCTTCGGACCGGATTTTCTCACATACTTGATAGAATTCGATTCGAATATTCTAACTTGTATGGTAGAAAATGAACCGGATTTTCTAACATGTTTGGTAGAAAATGAGCCACGGACTTATACGGAAGCCGTAACGTCTACCGAAGGACCAATGTGGAAAGAAGCCATCAAAAGTGAGGTGGATTCTATCCTAAAAAATCACACATGGGAATTGGTTGATCTCCCTCCGGGATGTAAACCTTTGGGATCCAAGTGGATTTTTAAACGTAAAATGAAACCGGACGGTTCCATTGATAAGTATAAGGCCAGACTTGTAATCAAGGGATACAAGCAACGTGAGGGCCATGATTACTTTGACACGTATTCTCCTGTGACGAGAATAAACTCCATTAGGATGATACTAGCAATTGCCGCTCTGCGGAATTTGGAAGTTCATCAAATGGACGTAAAAACCGCTTTTCTAAACGGCGATATAGACGAAGAAATCTATATGGAACAACCTGAGGGTTTTCGTGTTCCAGGCCAAGAAAAGAAGGTTTGTAAATTAATTAAATCATTGTACGGATTGAAACAAGCCCCTAAACAGTGGCACGAAAAGTTCGATCATGCAATGTTAATTAATGGGTTTAAAATAAACGAAAGTGACAAATGCGTCTATGTGAAAAGCACGGTAGACGGCTATGTCATTTTATGTTTATACGTGGATGATATACTCATCGTGGGTAGCAATAATCTTATGATTAATTCTACCAAAAGTATGTTAAATTCTAAATTTGACATGAAGGATATGGGGCTGGCCGATTTAATCCTTGGGATTAAAATAATTCGAGGACCTGACGGTCTGACGCTAAGCCAATCCCATTACGTTGATAAAATCCTTACTAAATTTAATAAGGATGATTATCAAGAGGCAAGGACGCCATTAGATAAAAACGTACACCTGACCAAAAATCGTGGAGAGTGTATTTCTCAAGTAGAATACGCTAGGATTATTGGCAGTTTAATGTATCTAATGAGTTGTACCAGGCCTGATATTGCCTTTGTGGTTAGTAAGCTTAGTAGATATACTAGCAACCCCGGTGATGAACACTGGAAGGCAATAGTAAGAGTTTTGAGGTATTTACGAAAAACCCAAAACCTTGGACTGCACTACGGAAGATATCCAGCTGTACTTGAAGGGTATAGCGACGCTAGTTGGATATCTGACATCAAGGACTCAAAGTCCACAAGTGGATATATTTTCACTTTGGGTGGTGCAGCTGTGTCGTGGAAATCCTCAAAACAAACGTTGATAGCTAGATCCACGATGGAATCTGAGCTAATAGCCTTGGATAAGTGCACTGAAGAGGCTGAATGGCTACGCCATTTTCTCGAGGATATTCCAAGTTGGGAGAAGCCTGTCCCTCCAATATGCATACATTGCGATTGTCAAGCGGCAATTGGAAGGGCACAGAGCAATCTCTATAATGGTAAGTCTAGACACGTTCGTCGTAGACATAACACCATTAAACAACTTCTCACAACGGGTGTTATCACTGTTGACTACGTGAAGTCAAAGGATAACATAGCGGATCCGCTAACCAAGGCATTGGATAGAGAATTGTTGGAGAAGTTGACACGAGGAATGGGATTAAAGCCCGTGAATTGAAAAGTTCTATAGTGGATACCCAACCTAGTTGGTCCTAGGTTCAAATGGGACAACTAAATTATAGAGCGAAGGATGGTCACTGTGGGGGTCCCGGACTCCTACCCACTCCTCGTTGAAACAGTGACTCCCGCACGAGGTTAGTAAAAATGTTTGCTTTAATGATTCTAAAATGTTGATCTACTCGATAACATTGGAAGAGTATGCGGGATACTCGTGAAAGAATCACCTATGTGAGAGAGAAGAGGGCCGCTTCAAAGGAGAACTGTAAAGGCTCAGTTCTTTAGAAACTCTTGCAGAACCAGGACGGTGACCCATGGCCAAAACGGGCACACCCATGAGAACGGAACAAAGTTGGAAGGTTCTTGTGTAAAGATAAGTCAATGTGTACACGATGGCAGTATAGTTCAAAGACATCGAGTCTACTAGACAGCCAGTAAATAAACAAGTCTTTACAGCGGAAGGTTCAAAGGATTAAACCTACCTCTCCGTATACAAGGATCATCCGGTGAACACAACGTGTCCTCCTATCTTCGTGTCTTTTTAAGTCTCGAAAATCAATTTTCATTCATGTGGGGGATTGTTGGAAAAATGTGTGAAAAATTGCATTAAATGGCTATTTTGGGGCAATTTTTTGAGTGGGGTCCACTTCCGATTTGGGTCGGGTCAAAGTGGTTTCGGATTGTCCTTGTTAAGGGCTACAATTCGATATATGGTACGCTCAAAACGGATAACGGGTGAATGAGAAATCGCTTTTCGAAGTTTACCCGTTAGAATGGAAAAACTGGGAAAAAGGATGAGTTTCTAGTGTGTTAATTTCCCACACCGGAAAACCCAAGGGATTTGCAACCCTTTATAAAGGGACTCTCCCCTTAAGGAGTTAAGATTCCTAAGGGTAAAGGCTCTCTCCACGCGCGCAGGGGGGGGGTGCAAATCAAATCCCGAATTCGGAGAAGAAAAACCGCGACTTGCGTGCGCGGGCGACCTGCGGACACGAATGTCGTCCAAAAATCCATCTCTCAAGAGATACAGGTAATTTTTCCCAAGTTGACAGAATTGCTCCGGGCAGAAGGCCACGATCAGAGGTGCTCCAGTTCTGATGACCTTCGGGGGGGCAGAGTTGCTCCGGTTCTGATGACCGCGCATCAGAACTGCTCCAGTTCTGATGGCCTTCGGGCAGAGATGCTCCGGTTCTGATGACCGCGCATCAGAACTGCTCCAGTTCTGATGGCCTTCGGGCAGAACTACGTAGGGGTCTTCTGATGGCTTCTGAACCGTTACAACAATAAATGCCCAACGTTTATATCTTTTAATGCAGTGTTAAATGGACAATTCAATGCCCAACGGACTGGTCATTGATGTCCAACGTTCTGGTCCATTAATTCACTATTTTCATACAACAAATCCTCCTATATAAGGGCTGGCAGGTGGTTTGCAAAAAAACACGTTCTTACAGGTTCTTACACGAATCCATACACGTTTTAGCTCTAAAAACACACTGCTAGCATTCCGAAAATTTCCTCTGTGTTCATACTGTGTTCTCGTTCGCTGGAACTTTTGTTTGTGTGCTCAAACATTAGTTCGTAGTCATCGTATCCTGGGAAACGATTGTTGCAACGCTCCTAGCACCGTGGGAGGCAACAAATACGTTTTAAGGACATCGTGCGTAGCACGAGCTTTGACTAATTCTGCTTCATCTCTTTCTTGTTTTTCTCTAGTCATTTTATTTGATTAATTTATTTAATTAATTTTCTTTATTTTCCGAAACACACCCAAGATGGACTAGGGGTAGGGGGAGCTGAAGAAAAGAGAGATTTGTTTATTAAAATTAAAATGGCAGAGCTAGTAATGGTGTAGCACAAATGTAGAATTTCTCAGTCCCTTTCCACAAGCTGGGGAATGACCTTTTGTATGAAAACCTTAGTCTATCTTGAAGAACAAGTAAAATACCCAATCTAATTGGAGCCAGCCACGTGTATAGAAGCATCTAGAATTACTTGAAGAATAATTAATTGGTGGGAGAATTTGCTGATTGATTCGCTTGATTGATTGTGAAGTACAAATGCACAACTTTTTTCTTAATCCCTCATTTCATGATAGTATATGTGTTTTAATAGCTGTTTTGGAACTATTTTCATGTTTTTTAATAATTTAATGTGCTCATTTAGTTTTGGTTATATTGCTGAATTCGTCTCCATTTTTACTCCTTATTTAACATCTTTCAAGAGCGAAGAAGATTTTGATCTTCATAAGTAAAAAATCGAGGGAAATGATAGTCGTAGCCCAATTCTTGTTGTAAACGGTTGAAAGCTAGAGGTGTTAAAAATCCTTCACCATAAGCGGTAGATGATCAGCGGCGCCGCACCAATTGTCATGATGAAATGGATAAGGATCACTATCACTAAATCTTCATTTGCATTCTGTTGACACAAATTATTTTTCAAATTAAAGTTGTTTTTTTCATGTAGACTATTATCATACATCCTCTTTTTATATATTCTTACAATGTTTGTTTTTGTTAAACTCAAAATTCCTTGTTTTTATACGCATATTTCTACACACTTTAGAGTTACCGCGGCTTCAATATTCTCAAACAAGTATCAAGAGACGTATAATTTTTTAGTAGCATAAATTTTGAGACACTAAGTAATTTTCAAAGTGCCCTAATTCACCCCTAAAGTTCACATCGATATTCAATCCCTATGAGAGTCGTTCACAACAATATTTTAACCAATTGTTAGTATGTTCACAAAACCGTACGTGCAAATTGTGATCTACCCATGTTAGAATTTTGTTGTGTGTGTCTGATCCATGTTTGTGAAACTCTTAACATATTGAGATTACAAAATACATAGTATGTCTATTATAAGCACTCATGCATGTCCTTCATTATATAGTACTAACTCCGTTCCGCTCAACTTTGCCAAGTTGATGTTTGTGAATTAGAATAGTAAAAACTTTGTGGATGAGGTTTGTACAGAAAAGAGTGAAATGAGCAGAGCCACTACTTCATTGTTTGAAAAAGAAAGTGACAAAGTTTTTTTTAGACAAACAGAAAAGGGAATTTGGCAAACTCCAGTGGAACGAAGGGAGTTGTTGCAACACTTTAACGTTTATAAAATTCACATAATTTAGTTTCACCTTTTGTTATTTGTTAATATATTACGGAGTAAAACAATTATGGAATTTGTTTCAAATATGGGTTTCCACATATATTTCTCACAATGTACAAGATATCTATCAAAATCTTCCCAAATAAAATAAAAATGCTATTAGATCACATGCTTGGGTGATCCTTGACCACCACAATCCCTGATATTCGTGTAATTTCCGAGTGTATGTTTGTATTTTTAACTAGTTTTTATTAGTTCTAGTTGTGGAAATTACACACTTTTGGTGTAATACTTTATTTTCATTTTTATTTGTAATTTAGTTAGATTAGGATTTATCTGAGCTAAACAGGTCAAAGATCATCTAAGGGATCAAGATTGGTATTATCCTGCTTCCATCTCATCTTCTCTCAAAAAGCAAATAAGCAACATCGAGCAAAAGGATGATGAGTCCTTGTATGAATTTTGGGAAAGATTTAAAAAGCTATGTGCTAGCTGCCCCTATCATGGATACACTGAACAAGATCTCATCTTATACTTTTATGATGGTCTTGTTGATGATGATAGAAGAATGGTGAATGCTGCTTGTGGAGGTGGCATTGTCAATAAAAATCCTTCACAAGCTATAAGTCTTATCTCAGAGTTGGCCGAGAACTCACGACAATTCGGCCGCAAAGCCTCAACTCGAAGAGTTCTTGCGGCGGAACCCAGCACGACCGCTCTAGAAAGTCAAGTTGCCGGCTTGACTTCTTTGATAAAAGAACTCCTTGTAAAGCCAAAAATTCAGGAAGTCAAAGCTTGCGGCATATGCACATCAACTAGACAACCCACTGATTCGTGTCCATCACTCCAAGAAGAGCAAGTCAACGCCTTGGGTTTCCAAGGACATCAACAAAGAAGGTATGATCCTTTCTCAAATTCTTATAATCCAGGATTAAGGGATCATCCAAATTTAAGATATGGAAACCCTCAACAAGCCAACTCATCTTCTCAACAACCATCTCAATCTAATATGTCAACGGATGACATGATCCGAACTTTGACATCAAACATGGTTACCATGCAACAAAACATGGGAGAATTTCAACAAACCATGATACAATTCCAACATGAGACAAAGTCAAGCATAAAAAATTTGGAAATTCAAGTTAGCCAAATTTCAAATGTTGTGAGCCGACTTGAAGCAAAGGACTCGGGTAAACTCCCATCTCAAACGGAGCAAAACCCGAGGCAACATGTGAATGCCATCATGTTGAGAAGTGGGACGACATTGAAAGAGGTAGAGAAGAAAGATCAAGGGATTGAAGAAGTTGACCGTGAGGAGGAAGCTAAATTCGAGGGGGAGTCAACAAAAGCCAACCTCCCTCCATTGTCATCATATGAACCAGTAGCTCCTTTCCCCGAGGCACTGAGGGAAACAAAGAAGCCAAGGAGAGATGCAGATATCTATGAGACTTTCGCCAAGTGTGAGGTAAATATTCCACTCCTTAACTTGATTAAAGGTGTCCCCCGATTCGCTAAATTTTTAAAAGAATTATGCACAATCAAGAGGACACAACACTCAAAGGGAAAACAGAAAGTTGAAATCAGTGAACATGTTTCGGCATTTTTTCAAAGAAAACTCCCAAAAAAATGTACTGACCCGGGCATGTTCACTATACCGTGCAAGCTAGGAGACACCATTTCTAGGGCCATGTTAGACTTAGGGGCATCAATTAACGTGGTCCCCTATAATCTTTATAAATCTTTGAACCTTGGCCCTTTAAACAAAACCGGTGTCACTATTCAACTGGCCGATAGATCAACTATTTTCCCAAAAGGGGTAGTGGAAGATGTACTAGTTTCAGTAGGTGATCTAGTGTTTCCTGCCGATTTTTACGTACTTGAAATGGAGAGTGATGAACATGAAGTCCCTATTTTATTAGGGAGGCCATTTTTAAAAACCGCTAATTCAACAATTGATGTTTCTAGCGGACTTTTAACTATGGAATTTGATGGAAGGAAAATAGAATATAACATTTATAATTCTATTAAAAATCACTCTTCCTTTAAAGAATCAATTTTGATCATGGAGGAATCACTAGAAAAACCACCGACGGTTGAGGTGGTAGCAAGAAAGAAAGCTCGGCCTTACTGGAAAAGGCCGAAAAATAAAATTGACACAAGGCCGAACAGGGCCTTAAAAAAGGATAAAAGGGATGTTTATGATCCCACTTAATTCAGAAAATAAAATAAAAATAACGTCGTGCCACGACATTAACTAAGGCGCTTCTTGGGAGGCAACCCAAGTTTGTATTTTGATTATTTGCATTCAATTGAGTGTCTGTGTAAAAAAAAAAAAAAAAAAAAAAAAAAAAAAAAACGCTCCAGGGGAAGGTACCCGATCGGGTTACACCCTTCACCCGGTCGGGTATATTTAATTGAGTTTTGGGAATTCCTACGGCGTGATTTTCCCGATCGAGTACTACCCCAACTCGATCGGGCCCGACCCCGGAACAAGCCAACCCACGTATACCCGATCGGGTATGTCAGGTCACCCGACCGGGTACCCGAGTTTTTAGCCCAAAAGCCTAGCCCAAAACCCACATTTTCGAACCCCCTCTCCAAAATCCTCCATCTCTAAACCTTCTTTCTTCACTATCTCCATCAATATTCACCCAAACTTCCTCATACCACCACCAAAACACTCCCCTTTACAAACCAAAAAAAAAAATCCCCATATTTTCTCCTCTCCATAAAACCCAAAACCCCAGCCCCCCGAAATTCAAGCTCCAAAAAGGCAATCAATGGCACCAAAGCAGGACAGGGCCGCAAGTTCACAGGCTAGAGTACCGATTCAGGGCTACGAGGATGTACATTCCAACAAGGTTATTACGGAGACGAGCACTAGGGACAGTGCTTCGAACTAAGTGAGGGGGAGTCACTCATTGATACGTACTTAAGTTTGATACCTTGTAACTGGCATTATTTTCTTCACACAAAAAACAAAAACAAAACAAAAGAAAGAAAAAAGAGAAAAAAAAGAAAAAAAAAAGAAAAAAAGAAATGCTAGTTAGGTTGAAAACCCAGAACGGGCAATCTAAGCAAAAATGGCTTATAAAAAAATTGAGTGAGTGGAAAGGATGGAAAAATAAAAAGAGATGCTAGGATGAAAACCTGAAAAGGCTCCTAGGCAAAATGAGAGATATGAGAGATATATTTGTTTTTACAGGACATCATTTAATCTCTTGAACATGAAAAGGAGAGAAGAAAAGAGATGAGCAGAGAAGACCATGAAACCCAAGAAGATGTTTTATCCTTGGTGGTCTTTTGCTTTTTCGTTGACTGTTGAACTCTTGAGGACTTGGAACTGTTAAACATTTGACTTTACTCGAGGACGAGTAAAGAAGCTAAGTGTGGGGGAGTTGATATTCGTGTAATTTCCGAGTGTATGTTTGTATTTTTAACTAGTTTTTATTAGTTCTAGTTGTGGAAATTACACACTTTTGGTGTAATACTTTATTTTCATTTTTATTTGTAATTTAGTTAGATTAGGATTTTTCTGAGCTAAACAGGTCAAAGATCATCTAAGGGATCAAGATTGGACCTTAAATGATCAAGGAAAGTGCAAGGAGACAAGAAAGATTTCGATTTGGAAAAAATACTCATGTACCCGGTCGGGTATTGCCTATACCCGATCGGGTAATTGCTTGATTCGACTGTCCAAATCAAATCCGAAGACAAATGATCGTGGAAGCAAATTTTCATAAAGATTTGTCACATACCCGATCGGGTATATACCCTTACCCGATCGGGTATGCCCAGAAAAATGACTTTCTGGGCAATTTCCTGAGATACCCGGTCGGGTATCCTATATACCCGGTCGGGTATCAGACCCTGCAGCTCCCAAAAGCCTATAAATACACCCCTTTCCTTCACAATAAAATCACCAATTCACATATACTCTTTAGCTCAGTTTAGATTAGTGTTTTCTTTATATTTTCTATCATGTTTAGTCTCCAAATGAGGAGCTAAACTCTTCCATCTTGGTTTTGCTACTTTGAAGCTTAATGAATTTGTAAGTTGTGAGTTATTCTCTTTAATCTTCTTCCTTGAATATTAATTCTTCCTTTAAATACTATTTCTATATCAATGTTGGGGAGTGTTACTAAGATGACAATTAGTTAACATCTTGACATTAGTTATAGTAATAGCTATTTCTTCCTCTATGTTAATATTGGGGAGTGTTACTAAGATGACAATTAGTTAACATCTTGATATTAACTATAGTAGGATTCATCTTCTTTAATATTCTTTCTTGAGTATTAATTAATTCCTATTCATATTTCATATTAATATTTTGAACATTACTTAAAGGATCAACTAGTTTTGTTTCTTATATTAATTATTACTAGAATCAATCGGTTAATACGCTTGTTATTAATTCGGTTCTTTCAATGGTAGTAAACTTGGATTGTTAATGCATGCTTCTCATGGTTAATAAACCAAGGGGAATTAATTATATCGATTAAACCAATAAACCGCTTGTGTTGAGGTTATCAATCTCAATCGTTTTCATCTTAAGTTTATTGCTACTATCAAGTTAATATACGACGCTTGTTCTATATTGCCTCGATAGTAAGTTTTATTAATGAACGCATCTCGTTATTAATAACTACCCTCGATGAACTGGATATACTCCTCGATTGAGTATTCGAGAGGAAGATAGTTAAAGATATAACCGGGATCGACGAACATTTCATTAAGTGGATAAAAGCAAAACCAATTCTCCTTCTCATTAATTAAACCACATAACTCGTTCATCTTCGTATTTAATTAATTAAAATCAAACACATCGAAAACCCCCCTTT
Source organism: Cuscuta epithymum (assembly GCA_945859915.1). Classification (NCBI taxonomy): domain Eukaryota; kingdom Viridiplantae; phylum Streptophyta; class Magnoliopsida; order Solanales; family Convolvulaceae; genus Cuscuta; species Cuscuta epithymum. Next base: position 779,174 of record CAMAPF010000955.1, on the reverse strand, counting down.
TATTTACTAGTTTTATAAAAAGAGAATTATTCCTTTCCCTGTGGATACGAACCTTACTTCATTATACTACGTATAACTGTTGTATTGAATATTATTTTGAGTGCACACCACGACAAAGTGCACGTCAATCCCAAACCCTCTACTCACTCATAAAATGATCACGATAAAAAGCAATATCATAGAACATACTACCTCCGCCCCCCTAAGTTTGGGACAAAGGAGTGTGTTGTGGTTTTTAAGAAAAAGTAGAATTGAATGGTTAGTATTGAAATGATAAAGTGTGAATAAAACTACTCTGGTGCCTTTGATGTGTGCTTCTTTAATTTGTACCTCACTTCACCTTTGCATTCTTTAATTTGAGACTCCTTAAAAAATCATTTCCGTCCATGCATGGCATGCTCTATATCAGTCCATGGTTTCTACCCATAATTATGTAAGTGAGGATTATCTTGACACATGCTCATACTTGAAACCCACCTATCCAAAGGACACCTTCGTGCCACGGATTCATACTTCATTTTAAAATAGGGGCAACATTCATTCACACTCTCACCGTCATTTAAGCTTTCCATGTAGCTCCAAACTTGTGTTCATCACTTCACACAAATCCTCAATGAAGTTTCTTGTAACTTGACATAGTCAGTTTATCATGATTTAGAAGAGATCACTACAAGAAAACATGGCTATAATGAGAGGATATATTGTGGTTAAAAGCTGAAATACTGTCATAAAAGACATTTAGTGACAGGAAATATACCGTCACGAGCCGTCACTATAGCTTCCGCGGTTAAAAGAAATAATGAGGGGAAACGAGTCCCGTCACAAATGAGTGTATTATGAGAGTATGTGTACCCTCATTAAAAACGTTGTTAATGTTGAAGCATCTAATCTAATTAGATCACAATATTTGACTCCTATCAATTAAATTCTATTAAAGACTAATACTTTGAACATGTACAATGCTCAGAAATTAGAATTCAAGCTTTATTAGATATGGATAAAGAAAGAAAATTACAACTGTCATTACAAGAACAGAAAGAAAATTACAACTGTCATTACAAGAACAGAATTGAAACTGAAGATTACAAACAACATTCTTATTGATAAAGTAAACACTCGTGTACATTCAAGGATTCACCCCTATTCTGAAATGGGTTACATGGGCCTTCATATGATTAATACGAATCCAGGCAAAAAAAATCGTCCTTGCAGCTATCCATACTTTGACTTCTTGTTGAAAGCAAACTGCAACAAAAAAAGAGTAAATTTTAAACACATTAAAATATTTAACTAGCAATCTAGAAAATAAACAACAAATTGTGTCTTCACTCAAATACAATCTAGAGAAACTTCCTTGAATTAAAAGGACGAGTTATTTGTTTACCAGAATGTGGTCAATATTGTACTGCTGCAAATGTAGTGTAAACTTTAACAAAAAACACAAATAAATAACAAATCTGTGAATGTGTAAGCGACGAGCAGAAAAAATTTATATCCATAAAAAAGAATGATTTGAACTCTGTAGAAGCTTTAAATCAACAAACAGAGTAAATAAAAACCAACAAAATGATCTTCCAAACTAAATAAAAACCAAGAGCGTGAACCTGGCAAGCATCGGAAGAATGATGAAGTATTTGTTTCAAGTTCTTTACGAACTGATACACTTCAATTGAGTACTAAACCTGCACAATATCAACAAGTTAAATCAAACTAAGCTAAAACTAGTTTTCCTATTGAGAAGATTTAAAAACCAAGGAAATGAATGGTTGGTTTTCCAACTAGAATAGACTACTCAAGAATAATGAAAATCAGAGTAACAAATGAGAGTCCAAACCTCCAATCAGGATTCAGGATCCATCAACTTCAGAATCTAAGACAAACCATCATTCACAACCAAAACTCAAACATTCTGATATTATTACTCTTCTCCTTTGAACAACCAAAAAAATATACAAATCTACAAATAAAAAAAGATGCATCTGTTCTCTGACTTCTGGTTTGAAGTAGCCTGCAAATAAATAAATGAATAAATAAATAAATGAAAAGAAAAGAGAACAAAACTTAATAACTTATATACATTTAAGAATGAACCAAGGCGCAAAAAAGTCTTCACCTAAATTAATAAATACCAAAGGTAAACACTGTCATTTAACCAAGGTACAAAAAAAAACCAAGAAGGCATTTTCTTTAGTTCTTTTCTTCAATACCGTATTTTGAGTTTTAATATTGCCAAAATAACCATCAAATAAACTTATGTGTCTAGAAACTAGGATATCCTTGCTACGTAGTCTGAAAAAGTAGAACTAACAAGACAAAGTAAAAAATATTTAGGATCCCTTATATACAGACATATCATTAATTCATTAATTTTTCTAAACCATAATTTCAATATAACGAAGAGAAGCATTATACTAGATTATCACATCAGATTTATAGTAAAACATTGTGTGAATTAACACTTTCTTGACCTATGTTTCAAGTTTCAGCTAACATCCACTAAGTCAAGGAGTTTTTCCTGCTAAGGAAATAGAAAGTGAAAAATTCATTTTATTATAGATGTGATTTTTGCAGTTCAGGTCCGTGAGGGAATACAAGGAGATATAACTCTGTTTAAACAAAGACAGATTGTTACCAGTGCCTTCTTATTCGTCATTCTCGTATCCTTTCATAAGCAGGGCCCGCTTGAGGATTGTAGAGGCCCTAGACAGAAAAAACACTAAACGTTGAATCAATTAAAATTTATTTTTAAGTACCGATTATGATAGTACATGGAAAATAAAATTCTTATATAGGACTATTATTTTATTTCAGAAATAAAATTCTTAGTGCATTTTGTCTAAGTTTTACTCTTATTTACAACAATTTCTAAAATAAATTTTCGTGAATCAGTCGGAACATGACCTACATATTTATTAAAAAGTTCACAAATAAATCAATTACGAAAGGCTGAATTTTAAAAAATCACAAATAAAAAAAATGGTTGTTGTAAGCTCGAATTAAATAAATGCTCACTCATAATTTATAAACTAAATTATTCTTTTTTATCTTACAAACTAAACTATTTTAAAGCACTATTTTTGAAAAATAAAGACAATTTTTTGCATTTAATAATACATTGTTGCAAATTTTAAAGTAACAACAAAGTGTTTCGGTTGGGGAGCAGCAAAGTTATATAGTGTAGTCAGGGGCGGACCGTAGTACAGACCCAGGGGGGTTACCGCCCCTCCAACAAAATTTATTTTTAGTGTATATATATAAGAAAAATATTTTTTGCCCCCTGAAAAAATAATTTTCGCCCTCAAAAAATATTTTGAACCCCCTAACATAAATTTCCTGGGTCCGCCCCTGAGTGTAGTTATAAAAACAGGGACAATCATAAATCAATAATAACAAAAAAAGATTGGAAGAAACTACAAGTCTAAAGTCTAAACCGACTCCATTAAAAATTAATACGAGTAGAATTGTACCGTAGTTCCTAAGTCTATCCTCTTCCAATTTTGCTCTTTTCGGGTATTGGGTAGTGGAGTAAATGACCACCGTGCTACGCTCTATGCTCATTACAAACTTACGACTTAGGACATCTACCGCTTTAACTCTTCTAACTCAAAATATAATTACTGATAATTTTTTCAAAGATGAGGCCCTTTAGAAATAGGAGGCCCTAGGCAGCTGCCTAGGCTAACTCTCCTTGGAGCCGGCTCTGAGAATAAGTTTGAGTTTCGAATCCCGGCAACTACGATGAGAAATCACTATGTAAAATGCATAAAACTTCTACAAGTATTTGAGCCGGAGTCTCACTCAGTATTTGTCGTTTGTGATTAAGATCCAATTTACATTATCTCAAATTAACTATCCGTTCGGTATTAAGCCCTAAGAGATGAGGTGTCCTTTTTTAAAAAAAATACTACCTCCGTCCCGAAAAGGTTGTCCAAAGTTGACTTTCACGTGGATTAATAAGGTAAAAACTGTGTGGTTGAAATTTGTGCAGAGGAGAGAGAATTAATTTTAGCCACATATCATTTACTTTAAATGGAAATGACAAATCTTTTTGGGACATCCAAAAAAAGAAATTTGACCAATCTTTTTGGGAAGGAGAGAAAAGGTCAAAGAATTATGCCCACCTATGGGCTGTGGCCTACCGACGTGTACATAAATGCGTAGAAATGTCATTAGGAATGAATGAATGAATTTATGAATGAATAAGAGACTATTCTCCAAACAAAAATTCGTTACCCCAAAATGTACCCCATTTTGTATCCACCCCTGAATTGCCTATGTGCACAGGCAATTCGTGAAAGAGGGCAGGACTTTTTGTCCAAATATCTGTGTACACAGACGGTGTACAAATTGGGGTATAAATTGGGGTATCCCAAGGACCAAGGAGGACTCTTCTCCAAAAGTGCTCAGGACGTACTCTTCTTATCTAAAAGCCTGTATTTTGTTGCTGTGTAACTTCTATCGTTCCTCTTTAATTAATTAAAAAATAAAGTTAAAGGATCAAATAGGCCCTTGAACTAACTTAAAGTGTTCAATTAGCCCCTTATATAGGAGGTTCAGCCCGGCCATCGTCAATTGGGGAGGTTCCCGGTGTATTTTTTTGAGCATCTTCTTCATTAAGTCTAGTTTACCCATATCAAATTTCAGGCTAAGAATTAAATCGGGAAGACAGTCAAATGATTTACCGAAATGTACTGCGCTCTTTAACTGCACAGTTATCTTCAAAAAATCATTTGACTGCCTTCCCTGTTGAATTTTTAGCTGAAATTTGGTATGCGTAAAGTAGACTTAATGAGCAAGATGCTCAAAACTTTTCATTAAAAAATTCCACCGGGAACCGCCCCAATTGGCGACGGTCGGGCAGAACCTCCTATATAAGGGGCTAATTGAACACTTTTAAGTTAGTTCAAGACTATTTGACCAAACCAAAAATAAATTCAACGGAGTAAGAAGCTGTTCTCTTCACTTGATCTGAATGTTTCTGATCTGAATTTTTTAAGTTCTGATCTGATCTGAATTTTTCTGATCTGATCTGAATGTTCCTGATCTGATCTGAATGTTCCTGATCTGATCTGAATGTTTCTAATCTGATCTGAATCCTCCTGATCTGATCTGAATCCTTCTGATCTGATCTGATTTGAATATTTCTAAAATTATAATTATAATTTTAATTTTACTTATTATAATTAGAAATGTAATTACACATATATAATTTAAATATAATTATAATTATAATCATAATTATAAAAAAAATTATAATTATAATAGGTATAATTATTATTATAGGTATTACACTAGTTATAAATATAGCTATAATTAGAGGAAGCGGTCCAGCTCAGCTGGTCGCCGACTCACTCTCCCTTATGAAAGGTCTCGGGTTCGAAACGCAATGAGGTGAGTTTCAACCTAGTTTACTTCACCCCAGACCCCAGACGCCTCCTGGAGTAAACAAAAAAAAGTTATAATTATAATTGTAATTATATTTTTAGTTATAATTATTTCTATAATTATAATTATAATTATAATTATAATATTTAATTCTTTAATTTTAATTGTAATTACTCCGTATAATATAATAATAACAAAAAAAACTAATAACAATAACAACAACAACAACCATAATAGTAATAAGAATAATAATAATCATGATAATAATAAATATCATAATAATAGTAATAATAATAATAATAATAATAATAATAATAATAATAGCAATCATAGCAATCATAGTAATCATAGTAATAATAATAATAATAATAATGTCATTAATATCAATAATAATAATAATAATAATTATAATAACAACAAGAATAATAATAAATTAATAATAATAATAATAATAATAATTATTAATATTATTATAATTATAATAAAAGGGATAAATGATGTCTGAACTTTTCTGATCTGATCTGATTGTTACTGATCTGATCTGAATGTTCCTGATCTGATCTGAATGTTTCTGATCTGATCTGAATGTTTCTGATTTGATCTGAATGTTTCTGATCTGATTTGAATGTTTCTGATCTAATCTGAATTATTCTGATCTAATCTGATTTGAATCTTTCTGATCTGATCTGATCTGATTTGAATATTTCTGATCTGATCCGAATAAAATAAGAATAAGACGAACACAGGAGTAGAGGAGTTTCTAATTGAAACTAAACCAACGTTCAAGTGATTCAACCATCTTCCCCCTTTCCATCCTGCCATGATCTTCTCTAGGTTCTCCCGTTCATCGTCTCGATTTTCTCGTTGCAGAGTAAGTTCTCTCTTTAATGGAGTAATTTACTCTACGTTCATGTATTTATGACTGCAAACGAGTATGTAGGTTTATCGGGCTTTCCCACTGATTATAGTTCTGTTATTTCTCTGGATTTCAGAATGCGATAAGTGGGGTTTATAGTGGGAAGCTAGCTAATCGAAACAAGGAAATCTTCGAAGCTCCTGATATAAATTGTGGTGCAAGTAATAGTTTGCTTGCGGGACAATTAGGGTTTTTGAGGGGTTATTTAGCTGCAATCAGAACGAACAAGGGGGTTATAAGGAAGCAGTGTTTATCTGATCTCGATTATGCTTACCCAAATCTAAGACTGCGCAGGTTTTTCTCAAGTGAAGACCCTAAGAAAAAGAGTGAGACTTGTCTCAGTTGTCTACCAATTTTTCGAGTTTCCCCCCTCCATATGTACCATTATGCTTTAATGACTTGTAGTTTCTTATAATTTTCTCTTCTTCTGGCAGAATATGATAACTTTGTTCCTAAAGAAAATAAGGAAATTCCGAAGCAGGATAAGCAGAAATCTCAGTCAAAAGGTTGTGTTTTATGGGTGATTTGCTTTTTAAACCTTTCTGTTCATGTGTGCCCTTCAATGAACTGTAATCTTTTTCAGCTGGTTTGCGACTCTAAATTGTTTATATGTTTGCTTTTACTGCCAGAGGACCCAAATTCAGGGGATTACAGTGGCTTTCAGGAAATACTCAAGAAGCTCTCCCAGAATATGGTCGTCCCCCTATTGGCACTTGGAATAGCTCTCTTGACATTTACTCCTAGAGAAGAGAAGGAAGTGAGCATCTACTAGAACATGTACTTAATGCCTATTCTATATGCAGAATAAATCACAGAAACTTGGCTGTATCTCTTTTTACTATGTCTTATGCCTTATTGCTGATTCAGTAATTCATGAAATGCCTTCATTTTCTGCCCTTTTAGCATATTTCGATTCACATTGCTTATTTGCTTGATTGGTGTCTGCAAGATTATTGCAGAAGGTTTAGTTGTCGTATGCTACCAAATACGAAATCCCATAAGGGCAGATAACTAACTTTTGGATATCCTTTCCTGTAGTGTATGAATAACTTGCCGAACCTCCAAATGTTATTTTTAAAGGGCTGCATATGCAATGCGAATATAATCTTCCATTTCTATTGGACTTGCATATTTTAACTTATTGTCATTTATTGTCTTCTACTTGTATGCAAATATGAAACTCTGCACCTTTCTTTTCATGCTCTCTTTCCAAAAATCAATACGGGCCTTTGAGCACTGGATGTTTTAACTTGCAGATTAGTTTCCAAGAGTTCAAAACCAAGCTACTTGAAGCTGGTCTTGTGGACCACATAGTTGTCTCTAACAAAAGAATTGCAAAGGTTTACATTAAAAGCTCACCACAGAATCACATGGGTGATGGTTCTTTTGAGGGACTAGATGTCAAAAGCACATCCGCTGATGAAAAAAATAAATCTAAATACCAATTCTTTTTTAATATTGCAAGTGTCCAATCTTTTGAAGAAAAGCTGGAGGATGCTCAAAAGGCAATTGGGGTTGATCCTCATGATTTTGTTCCAGTTTTGTATACATATGAAATAAGTTGGTTCCAAGAATTGATGAGATATTGGGCAACTTTTTTACTTTTGGGTGTGGCACTGTTTATTCGTTCAAAAATGCAAGGTGGCGGCATGGGTCTTGGAGGTATGGGTGGTAAAGCTAGTGGTGGACTATTCAACATGGGAAAGGCACCAATCACTAAAGTGGATAAAAATGCAAAAAACAAGGCTAGTATTTATGTATATTTATAAGTTTTACTTACAGTGAAACATAGTTGTGTATTTTTGTTAACAATCGCACCTTTTTTCCCAGATATTTTTCAAAGATGTTGCTGGATGCGAAGAAGCAAAACAGGAAATAATGGAATTCGTACACTTTTTAAAGAACCCAAAGAAGTATGAGGATTTGGGGGCAACAATTCCAAAAGGTGCTCTATTAGTGGGCCCACCAGGAACGGGCAAAACACTGTTAGCTAAAGCAACTGCTGGTGAATCTGGTGTGCCTTTCCTATCCATTTCCGGTTCTGACTTTCTGGAAATGTTTGTTGGGGTTGGACCGGCAAGAGTTAGAAGCCTGTTTCAAGAAGCTAGGCAGTGTGCACCTAGCATCATATTTATTGATGAAATTGATGCAATTGGGCGAGCAAGGGGGCGTGGTGGTTTCTCAGGTGGCAATGACGAGCGAGAAAGCACCTTAAACCAGCTTCTTGTTGAGATGGATGGATTTGGAACAACATCTGGTGTGGTTGTTCTGGCAGGAACAAATAGAGCGGATATTTTAGACAATGCCTTGCTAAGGCCTGGCCGTTTTGACCGACAGATCAGCATAGATGCACCTGATATTAAAGGCCGGGATGAGATCTTTAAAATCTACTTGCAAAAGATTAAGCTTGATCATGAACCATCATATTTTTCTCAAAGGCTAGCAGCCCTCACTCCTGGATTTGCTGGGGCAGATATTGCAAATGTTTGCAATGAAGCTGCTTTAATTGCAGCGAGACATGAACAAAAACTTGTAAAGATGGAACACTTTGATGCGGCTATAGATAGGATAATTGGTGGTCTGGAGAAGAAGAACAAGGTAACTCACTCTTCAATGACATATGAGTATTTCAGATTTTTATTATCATTTCAGAAAATTGGCCTGGTTCTCACTTCCAAAAGAAAAAGTATAACTACCCCACTTATTAAAATAGTTAACATTCTCTTCGCTACCATCTCAATGGTTTCATGATGTGCATTAAGTTCAAACAACCAAGACATGCTGTTGTTTTATCATGTGTACAAAGGCATTTACTCTTCATAAATTCCTTCTCTCACTTGGTCATCTACTCTGGATATGTATGTGTGATAGACACAAGAAGCTGCCAGCTCATTATTTTGACAGAGTATACACAAGAAGAAATAGGAAATTGGGTAGTTAATAATCTGTTAAGTCAGTTCTATTATCCCTGCATGGATAAATGACTATAAATAGGAGTTAGCTATTTTTAGACAGGCTGTTAGACTTGTTGGCTGAATTGTTGGAGACTGGGCATCTCGAACTGTCCCCCCTTTGTCTATATTCAATTCTTGTTCATTTCATATCATCAATAAACCCTAATTCTCTCAATTCTTGATACTTGTGGATCAAATTTACTACTATAATTGTTCTGAACTATCCAGTGTCATATCAATGTGTTCCATTACTAAAGCATTTATGATACTGATCACCATCATCATTACCTCAGTGCCGCAAAGGCTCCCACCTGCGTTGGGGTAAGGGGGTACGCAGTCTTACCCCTGTACTAAAGCACAAAGAGACTATTTCCGGATGACCCATAGTGAAAATCGCGTCCAAAATGCATGGACTGACTGCAACTTCATAACAAAGAAGCGCAGACAGTTTAGTGAGTCATTTTGCTTTATTCCATCATATTTTCAAGCCAAAAAATAGTGAGTCTTTGGCTCCATTGCAAATGATGGAAAGATTTATGAGACTGATATTTAGAGTCTCTCTCATTTATGAGACTGATATTTAGAGAAATTTATGCTCCCTCAGTTCCAAGAAAAGTGTTGTTTCAATCACTTTTTAATAAAAAATGAGTCTTGTTTTATCATACATAGCTAATTTTTCATGCAATTGTTAACAAAATAGTCATAGATAAGTTGCGTATCATAAATTTAGTTACATGAATAAATAAAATAAAAAATATAAGCAGGATTCATGTTTTATGGCACTTGGTCAAATGTGAGTATTTTGAGGGCGATGTAGTAATAGTTTTGAATTGATATGCTAAACAGTATGACAATTTTTCTTTGTTATAAGTTATAACCTTCTCACTGTGAGGCACTCTCAAGGGAGGCCAGGTCGTATTATATTGATATAATATAGGTTTATGCACACTAATTCTGCCTTTCTAAATATAATAATATTAATAATGATTCAATGAAAACCAATGTCTCAACAGGTAATAAGCAAACTTGAACGGCAAACTGTTGCATACCATGAATCTGGTCATGCTGTTGCTGGGTGGTTTCTAGAACATGCAGAGCCTTTGTTAAAGGTTACTATCGTTCCCCGTGGTACTGCGGCACTTGGCTTTGCCCAATATGTTCCTAATGAGAACCTCCTCATGACCAAAGAGCAGCTTTTTGACATGACATGCATGACACTAGGTGGTCGGGCTGCAGAGCAGGTAAATATTCCATGTAATTCAATTTAAGTAATCGTTTTGCGTATTTTAGCATGGCTACTAATCTACTATGATACTGTTCGGGATAGCGCTTCTTGTGTGATATTTGTTATCTATTTAAGCACGTAAAATGTTTATGTGAAAAGCTTCAATCTGTTGATTTATTAAGGTAGAGTGTTTGTGCTTTCCGATGCTTGTTAGAAGTGATAATATAAAAAGTGATTTATTTTAGTGATTATATAAAAGGTGCTTACTGTTAAAAGTACTCGTATTTATTTTTGTAAAATATTATATCATCATCATCATCATTACCACTATGCCACAAAGGCTCCCACCTATGGTGGGGTAGGGGGGATTGGATGTATGCAGTCTTACCCATGCATTAAAGCACAGAGAGATTGTTGTTTCTGGATGACCCATAGTGAAAATTGTATGGACTGACTACTGCTTCATAACAAAGAAGCGCAGGCAGTTTAGTGAACCTTTTGCTTTATTCCATCATATTCCCACGCCAAAAAATAGTGAGTCTTTGGCTTCATTGCAAATGATGGAAAATTCGTAAAATATTATATAAAACGCGAAAAACTTACAAACTTACTGCATTAAGCTGTTAAGTTCTTTAAGCGAAGCAGAAAACCCAACTTAAGAACACTACTTTTAGCTTTTTAAAGCAAAGTGATTTTTAGAAGCTATCGCAAACACTCATTAAACAGGCATCAAAAGTACTTTTTACTGTTAAAAGCACTTATTGCATTCTCCTACCAAAGGCTTCTTTTTGGAGTGTACCTATCTTTGTCAAAAAACACTTATTCCTTGACAAACACTTCCTGTCAAACTTTCTAAATATCTAATTCTTCTCAACTTGCTAATTATCCGTACCTTGTAGTCTCCAACTGTTTCCCTGAACTTTTTCAAATACCATCTCATACCATCAATTGGACAATAAGTCAATAGTCCATATTCTTTATCATCTTAACTTTTAACTTGTGCACTTTTCTTTGGCTCAAGGTTTTATTGGGGAAAATTTCAACTGGAGCGCAAAATGACTTGGAAAAAGTAACGAAAATGACATATGCTCAAGTATCTGTATATGGATTCAGCGATAAGGTCGGACTGCTCTCTTTTCCTCAGGGTGAGGGTATGGGGAAGCCTTACAGTAACAAAATGGCTTCAATCATCGATAGTGAGGTTCGAGAATGGGTTGGAATAGCGTATAAAAAGACAGTCCAATTGATAGAGGAACACAAAGAACAAGTGGCTCAAATCGCTGAGCTATTGCTAGAGAAGGAGGTTCTCCACCAAGACGACTTGGTCCAGGTACTTGGTGACCGTCCTTTCAAGTCAACCGAGTCAACCCATTATGACATATTTAAGCATGGTTTTCAGACGGAATCTGAGAGTGAAACCATAGGTGCTGATGAGCAGAACGAGTCCTCATCTCCTATAGAACCAGATGTCATTCCTGCTTGACAGTTTTTCCCATTGTTATACGTGTGTATATTTCTTGGAAAAAACTGTTCTAACTGCACTGATTTACTGTTAGTTGCTGCCAACCTCAACACCTTTTCTCAAGTAGTTTTGATAAGGTTGTTGCTTGCAGCTTAGGGAATATGAATTTAAATTACGTTTCCCCTTTCAATAAATGTGGATAATCCCAATGATGGTAGTAAGGTGGATAGACATGGGGATATTGTGAATTGTAATATAACTCTGACTCTTGTGTACATTATACTTATTTTGTTGAATACATCCTTGATACCTCCAGATTCGTTTGCCGTGTTTTTTTCACTAGTAGGTGTGTATCTTGTATCGTTCCCTTGGGTAGTTGGGTGCTTTACTTAATGACATGCATGCTATTCGTTTTGTTAAAGACTGGCACTCTCGCCACAACAACAAGTACATTATGCCATGCCGCAAAAGCTCTCATCTACGGTACAAAGAGATTGTTTTCTAGACGATTCATGATAAACATCGCGTCGAAAATTGCATGGACGGACTATACACTCGCAATGTTTTTTAAAATAGTTTTTTAAAATAGATTTGCTCAATCTTTAGTCTCCTTGTCATTTGCTTTCTTTCAAGTTTTAAATCATTATGCTGTAGTTGTAACAACCTTTGAAAAGCTTTAATGAATTAATGCTCTAGGAGTGTCATTTCTCTCAACATTCCATCCACTGAATGATTGTCATTTAAACAACTCTGGGTAACTTGTAGCTTACTCCTTGATCTTGAATAACCTGCACTAAAAAAAATACTTTGGGAGTCCGGGCATTTGTCAATGAGGTTAAGAGCCCGTTTGGTAACACTAAAATTGACTGTATTGCTGATTCTGTTGAAATTTATGAAGTTCTGGCTAAAGTGGCTGTATTGGCTGATTCTACTGATTTATGAAAAAAAAATATTTAAAATATTTTTTATTAATAAATAAAATAAAAAATTATATGAAAAAATAGCTAAAATGATTCTCTACAGTAACTTCAACCAATACAACCAGAAAAGTAACTTCATCCTTACTTTTTTTGCTTATTATACAATTCAGCATGCGAAATAAAAAATAACGTGTTTGGTGAAAAAGCTGGCTGATAAACCGAAAAAAGAGGTCACCAAACGGGCTCTAAATATCATTAGTAGTTTGAAATACGAAGTTTGGTGAGATAGTGGTTTATGGTAAACCGAACAAATATAACAGGACCAACAAGGACAATACAAGTAATATATAAGTTCATATTGATATTCCTATCTTTTGAAAAATTTAAAATACTGTTTTTAAAGTTAAAGTTACAATGTTTAGTTCATATTTATATATACCTATGTTTCGAAAAATTTAAAATACTATGTTTGAGAGTTATATATAGTTACTATGCTGGTAAATGAAGTAAAACTTCAAATGTTTTTCTTCTAACAAGCTAAATATGATCCTCTTCAAAATAGGGCGAGGCAGAAGCAAAAAAATGACATATTTCAAAAGCTGCATTGAGAGAACACGAAACATGAGTGAATTTGAAAACAACGCAATACGTCGATGACCATATGTACATTACACACTAGCAGCACGTATACCGTGGTACCGGTGCATGGTGAGCAACATGCTCCTATGGCTATATGAAATGTAACTCGTGTGAATTCATATGTAACTTCAAGTGAATCAAAATTTAAATTACACTCATTCACATGTAACTCGTTCAAATGTAAATTGCTTTAATTGAAATGTAACCTGGAAAGAAATTAGATGTAACTTGGGATATGTAACTTTAGACTATTGAAATGTAAAACGCTTTTGCGCGCAGAGATGTAACTTCACGTATTAATTAATATATATACACACACTCCATATCTATATATATAAATGAAGATTTCTAATCAACTCCAACATTCTCATGCTTGGGCAGAAACCAGAGATCACCCCGTTGCTTTCTAATCACACAACGATGAGGAGAAGTTGGCTTCAGGATAGGACAACACCAGGGAGTGTGATCTCCTTCTTCCAGCGATCACCGTTGCTTTCTAATCAGTTAACAATGAGGAGCAATGTTGACTCCAGGAGATCCCGTCTTCTTCTTCCGGCACCTTTTTAATTGCTCTCCTACGCTGTTAAGTAACTAGGTCGGCGGTCTGTTTTTAATTAAAAAACAATGTGTATTTGGACCTGCATACCATGCGCATGCTATGCCGGTTATACGGTATAATTTGCGACACACTAGCTACAAATACTCCAACTTAACAAGCATAGTTTTGTTGAACTAGTTAGTTATAGTCGATCATAGTTTGATATACTTATGATACCCTCCTGGTTAGTGACATGAGGTGAGGAGTTATCAAATATACAATGTATACTACTATGTATGAGTTGTCATGAGAAATATCATTGAAATACTCAAACTTTGAATGATTGTAAAGTAATTATCCCAAACTCGTCTATCTAAAATATATACTCGAAACTTTATGCAAAAATTATCTTTTTATTCAAATATATGGTGTAATTAAATGTAATATTATGGAGTTAAGTACATATTTTTTTTTTTAGAATTCGTGAGGATAAAATTAGCATTCTAACATTTTATTGTGAAATAAATAATCTTCCTATTTCTAAATCTTCCCGTCATTCCCTCAATAACCCTCAATAATTTTAAAAATAATACACTATTACACCTATTTTTTTCGTATCTATTCTACATTCTATCATATTATTTTATTATCTTGTCATTATACCTGAGTGATTTATATTCGTTTCCGCTATTCATAATTAGGGGTGGACTCGGGCCGGTTCGGGCCTGGGCCCGGCCGGGCCTTGGTTCATGAAAGGGGAGGCCCGGAACCGGCCCGGGTAACCCCCGGGTCTGGTTCGAGCCGGGCCGGGCCTCGGTTCAACTTAATTTTTTTTTTGGCTTTTCCTAATTAACCCCCAACCCTCCCCCTCACCCCCAAACCACCCCAAACCACCCCAAATGGCCCAAAATACCCAGCCCAACCCAAAAACTTAAAAAAAATTCAAAAGAAAAAGAAAAAAATAAATAAATAGGCCCGGACCAGGCCCGAACCGGCCGGGCCGGTTCACCTTTTCAAGGGCCCGAGCCCGGCCCGGAACCCCAGCGGGTCGGGCCTACCCGGACCGGTCCCTGGCCGGGCCGGCGGTTCGAGCCGGTTCAAACAGTGACTGGGCCGGGCCGGTTCCGGGCTGGGCCGCCCGGCCCGAGTCCACCGCTATTTATAATCTCACTCAGTCAGAGACTCAGAAAGTGGAAAGATTTAGGCCTATGACATCATGACATGTAGTCGTCATGTACTTGTGTAGGCCACCATCACACCCACTCCTCGAGCTCAAAATTGATTTCAATCTTATTTCTCAGTCTTCTCTCCCAGCCAGGTACGCGGTTCTTGATTCTCCATTTTCAATGCCGTTTTAGTTTGTTTATCTGCGTGTGGCTGTGGGGGTGCATGAATAATTCTTAATGCTTTCAGAGGTTAAATGATGTTTATTTTCTGGGTCAATCTGTTTCGCGCCCGGCACTTCAGGAATGTGCGATTGTAAGCTTAGATCAGGAGGGGTGAAGAAATTTATAATGAAACTGGGAAACTGGGTTATGGATAAAAAGCTTGACTTTTTTAGTTACTGAAATGGAGTAATCCATTTCTCAGCTACAGTATTTCATCTCACTCAGACCTTTTCAGATTCCAATATGTTTGGGGAATAGTTTCATTTATATGATCTAAATTAGGATAGATCGGTAGCTAAAGGTGGCTCATTCTGCATATAAGCACAATAACTATAAGAAGAATAATTAGCTTTATCACTAGAATAAGTATCTCTTAACTGGTACTCGTACGTAGTACTATAATAGGAAAAAGTATCTTTTAACCTACTACAATTATATGCTTAAATGAGTGTCACTATAATATTTTATTTTCCGTAAAATCCAGTCGTTTGGTAACACTAAAATTGACTAAATTACCTGAATTGCATGAATCGGCTAAAATTGATGAAATTTTGGTTTAAGCAGCAAAATCCCACAATTGTGGAAAAATTATATTTAAAATATATTTTATAATAAAATGAAGGAAAAATTATATGAAAAATAGCTAAAATAGTCTTCAATAGTAACTTCAGCCAATTCAGTGAGAAAAGTCACTCCAACTATATCTATTTTGTATATTACACAATTTAGCGCGCGAAATTAAAGGTTACGTTTTGGTAAAAAAGTTGTTTCATAAGTCTAATAAGTTGAAAGTAGAGATTGCCAAACGAGCTCAAAGTCTTACCAAGGGGGCTCTTAAGAGTTTGGACTTGTTTTGCTTAGAGATTTTGGACGAGGAGGGAATATTTGATATTTGGTTTACTGATTTTTTTTTGTTAGTCATACACTAAAAATAACTATACCGATTAGTCATACATCCGACCCCCCTTACCCCACCGAAGGTGGGAGCCTTTGCGGCGTTGGGGTAATGATGATGATGAATTAGTTAAAATATGTAATTCTATATCAAGTTTTATCTTGTTTTTCTTCAACCGTCCTATTATCAGATTTGTTTAAAAAGTAAATATCACGCTCCCTTCCATTCCCTGTGAAATCCCCTATCCAAACCAGCCATCATATAATAATATATTTCTACCATACTATTTTATCTTCTTAGGGGAGAATGGAGCATCATGAGGGTTGCTATCAGCACGTTTCAGAGCCAAAATATGAATGCCTTCTTTTTGGTGATCAAACTTGTACACATTTTTCTTCTACCCCAATAAAAGAGACTGTAATTTCAACTGACTCATACCAATGTTTGTTCTCAAATTTTTAGATGTTGATGATACCCTTTACCCTTTTAGTTCCGGTATATCAGCCCAATGCACCTTGAACATAAATGGTAATTATCATTTATCAACTTGTTCTGTTTTAGAATTTTGCTAACAAGAAATGCACCCAGCTAATTATCAACACTTGATCTGTATTGTAGAATATATGATTCAAAAGCTTGGCATTGAGGCTACAAAAGTTCCAGAAATGTGTGTCAAACTTTATAAGGAGTATGGAACAACAATGGCTGGTCTGAGGGTATGATATGTTCTTATAATTGTTACTGTAGTGTATAGTATCACCATATCTTAACAAGGCGACTTCATATCTATTTAATCCCCCGCTTTTCAAGTTTTACAACTATGTAATCAACCATAGTTGTACTCCTTAGGGTCTGCTTGGATGGAGGGGTTTGTTTGGGAAGGATTTAGAGGGTTTAGTCGATGTATTGATCAATAGAAGAATGTAACAATGAAATAAAGGGTATTAAAAATGCTGTAGGATAACATATTGTGTGAATATTTCAATTATTTTAAAATCTCAAACACACATTAGTTTTTGTTTTTGCAAATAGTCAACAACGTTATAAGATGGATAAAGTTGCAAAATTGTGGTACTGAAAACACAATTAACTCTAACAAGAGTTTTATTAGCTGAAAACTAACTAGTTTAAGTTATACTTCCTCTCTCCAGGCTATTGGCTATGACTTCGATTATGATGAATACCATAGGTATCGGTTCATTGCCCATCTGCGCATATATGTTGTCCGGTTAAGTGATGAGACGATGAGTACCTGATTTCACTTCTTTTGTCCTCAGCTTTGTGCATGGACGGTTGCCTTACGAGCTCTTGAAGCCAGATCCTATCTTGAAGAATCTTTTACATAGTTTGCCTGTTCGAAAAGTTGTAAGCATCTATATCGAAAGCCTAGAAGCTGCAATTTTATCATAAATTAAGACGTCTTGTGAATGTGTAACAGATATTCTCAAATGCAAATGAAGCCCATGTGGCTAAAGTTCTAAGTAGATTGGGTCTAGAGGGCTGCTTTGATCGTATTATCTGCTTTGAGACTCTAAATCCTGCTCGCACTAGTAGTGCAGAGGACCTGAGTGATGGTATGAGAAATTAAATAAAGCGCCATATCAAAATAATCTATCTGTTCTCAAATGACTATCCATTTAGCATCGAAAAAATGAACCATAATAAAACCACTAATAGTTTCCCATATTTATTTCACTTTTCCTTGGATATCAAGTAATCAGCAAGGGTATGCTTTTCAATTTTAGACAAAATCAGTCATCGCCTTAAAAATATTTTTTCCTCAAAAGGACAGTTGTTTGAGAACTAATGGAGTATTAAAATCTTCTATAAAGGCCCTACTTGTTGTTATTGATTGTTGTAAGTTTCAGGCTTCCCCAAGTCTGCAATTGTATGCAAACCATTTGAAGAAGCCTTTGAAAAGGCTTTCAAGATTGCTGAAATTAACCCCAAGAGAACGGTAGGAATCATCATGTTCTTTGCTTGATGGTTAACTAGAAGCATCATGTATTCAGTCATTTGCTAGTTCAAGTGTTCAACTATATTTCACCATCTAATAATGTGTCTTTTGTTATGCCACTAGCTGTTTTTCGATGACTCCATCAGAAACTTGCAGACTGCCAAACGCATTGGTCTCAACACTGTCTGGGTAAGTTGACTCGTACACATTTTAGTTGCCAATGCGCTTGATGGGCTCAACCCAACCGCTCTGACCAGCCTACTTTTCCGTGAGCTGAGGCTAAGCCCAACACTCCTCGCACATGACAACTACAGTTTGAGGTTGAGCTCAGCTTTCAGACCTCATAAATGACCATTTCAGCATTCAATTTGTAACACTTTGGACATTCACTTCTGCAAATATTATTGGTGTAGTTTTAAAATTCATGCACATCGGATCGAATAAATATAACATACTAACCAACATATGAAGTATAACTACTGTATAAGATTATGAACTGCTCCCTTAAGATTAAAATTGAGAATAGAATGGATTAATATGAAAAGCTACTGATGTAAATGTGGGCTCAATTCAGTTTCGGGTCATATAATAATGCGAACCAGAACCATATTCGGATAGATTAGTTCTTTAGCTTATTTACATATAAAAAAAAAAAATTAAACTCGGATCGGCACTAGTTTTGTCTTGTCCTATTTTGGAGTAACTAAAACTGGAATCAGTTTGGACCAAAACTACTCGTAAGCATCACAAACAAATTCACAAAATCTAAGATTTTGACTTCTAACAAGCTACCAACTATGGGTCTCCAAGGTTGGTAGTGTACACACATACAAAATAATTACTATTACAAGCAGTGTTGGAGCCTGAAGTCATTTATTTCTTTTGATCCTTACTCATCTTATGTCATGTGGGGACTTGCGAAACATAATTCGATAAACTTGTTTAATTTCATGATTTTGTGAATAGGTTGGCGCCTCGCATCTGACAGAGGGAGTGGATTATGCTCTAGAGAGTATTCACAATGTGAAGGAGGCACTACCGGAGATATGGGAAGCCTCTCAAAAGTCCGAAGTTTGCTATTCCGAGAAAACTCCTATTGAAGTCCAAGCATAGCTCGGTTCGCTCAAAAAACAATCATCGAGTTACTACGAAATAAGAAGGATTCTTTCTTGCATATCATTGTGCTAATTTTGGGTTGTAGATGTGAACCTGATATTTTCAGGTGTTAAAGTTGGCTGGAATTTAAAGCAAATGAGCTCATTATGAGTTTTTTATGATTTCACGTTGTTGTACTATAATAACAATATGTCAATATGTGACTATTGAATATTTGAATACCTCGACTTAGATGTGGAGCTATTACTATTATGGTGAATGAATAAGTTGAATCATTAGAGCATTTCAATTCATGGAAGTATTTGGAAAGGGGGGAAGGTATAAAAAGTAAAAACCAGATTTTGATCGCATGCATGTAACTATGTAAGTGGTGTAATGCAAGAACGACGCTGGGACGTAGATAGAAATAGGCACTTTAGTTTTTCAGCCTTGGAGAATTCCATTTTTATGTCAGTGTTGCTTTGAAAATGTTAAATTGAATACAGTGCTTTAATAATATGTAAATTAATATTAATAATAATTTATGGAATTAAAAAATACACTAAACATTCAATTGCAACTTAAGCAAATTTGAATATGATAAAAAGTGTTCTACAAAATCAATGAATAAATTCAAATTTCATTAACAATAATGTCAGAAATAAATAAAAAATCTTTTATTCTACAATAAGACTATTTGTAGTGTAAAGAGTGTAAGGGGTGGGTGAACATACCCAAATTTTAGATATCTACCCCTAGGAAAAAGACCTTGTCCATCCGGATGGACAAGAGGCGCCATCCAGCCGGCACCGTTTTGGGCGGTTTCCGGCGGAGTTTTTTTATGAAATTTTTTATGCATGTTCCTCATCAACTCTAGTTTATCCACAAAAAATTTCAGCTAAAAATTTTGATCGGTAAGGCAGTCAAATGATTTTTGGAAGATAACTGCGTTTTATATGTACATAAAGGGCGCAGTTATCTTCCAAATTTCGATTGAGTGCCTTCCCGGTCGAATTTTTAGCTGAATTTTTTTGTGGATAAACTAGACTTGATGAGGAACATTCCCAAAAAAACTCATCAAAAAATTTCACCGGGAACCACCCCAAACGGCGGCGGCCGGACGGCGGATCCTGTTCCTCCGGCTGGACAGGATCATTCCTCTCTACCCCTATGTGTGGGTACACTAGGATACATTGGGGGTGGGGTACTAAGGAGGGGTGGGAAAATTCATCCCTATTCACTATTTCGGTGAAAAGAAATGAAGGAAACGTAAGGATAGCCGAATAGCCGATCAGCAAGATCAAATGCGCAAGAGCACAAACCGAGATGAGAATGCTTGTGTGAGTTATGTCAACATGACATCACATATTATCAAATAAGTTATAAAATTATTTTAAATATATAATTGCATGCAAGGGTATTTTAAACAAATAATTTTCTTTTTCATGTTTACCAAAAAAGAAATAAAAGACCATAAAAATGGGACTAAAACATAGATAAAAAGCCGAAGTAGGACATAACATTTTTTTTTCCGCATTACAGGAGTCTTCCGCTCATAGTTTAAGTTTCAGCCGTTTCTTCAATGTCCAAATTGCCCTTGCTTTTCTCATCGCTCTGTCCTGCTCGTAGACATCGCTTCCAACATTATCGATCCTGCACTGTCAGTTCTTCTCTTCTCCTGCACTATCCATTCTTCTTTGGTACATAGTATCCAAGTTCAATCTTCTTCTCCTGCTATGTCTCGAAGTACTCCAAGTTTGATCTTGTTCTGCTTTTTCCATCTCCATTCAATTTGCTTATTGGAAACTCCACCAATTTGAGAAATTTGGTTGTTCCTCCTCTGATTTCTTCTTCTCCTTCTCTTTGTCTCCTCCATGAATTTTCTTCTTCTTCCTCTGTTTTTTTTTAAATGTTGTGTTTGCTCTCAAAATGCAATGAATGTCAAGAAGAGGAGGAGGTCAAGAGGAGGAGGAGGAGGAGGAGGAGGAGTAGGAGGAGGAGGAGGAGGATCAAGGCAATTTCGACATTCCACTGTTTTTTTAGTCTTACGTTACTTCAGATGAAACTAGTTGTCCTATAATGAAAATTTTCATATGTTTTATTCCTATATAGTTAAATCTTTCTTCCGTTATATCAGAATTTGTTGTTTTAAAAATAAAAATGTTCCTACCATATTTCAAAAAAAGAAAATTGTTTTAATCAACGAAGTGCCTTTTTTCTATAAAAAATGTGACTAGATTTTGTATGTAGACTAGTGTTAGGATGATATCCCAGGGCCAGTGCCATCGGCCCGTTATCCCCGAGCTTTGGCCCAACTAGGCCCAAGACGCAGTCTCACGAGCGGGAATCGCCCCTTGCTCATTTATTTATTTATCGGGCCGGTTCGCCCATTAGCTTCGACATGTATTATGTATTTGGGCCAAGCCCACGTAGGTTAGCTTTGGACTTGTGATGGATGCCTATAAATAGGCCATCACCCCCCATGTATTCTCTACGCTATTTTTTTATACTGAAATGCTGCTAATTTCTCTACCTGGGATATTTTTTACCAACATTGGTGCTTTCATTGAGAGTTAATTTCTCATATTATCCGTAGAAACTTGGAGAGAATGCAGCAATTTCATAAAAAAATACAAAAGTTTCGTCAAATTACACCAAAATATGAGGGAAAGACCAAAAGAATCTGGCCAGGGGAGAGCACCTCCGCCGCGACACCACCACTCACAGCTTGCCCTCCGACCGCAACTCATTCCTCCACCTCAGAGGTAAAATCGCCCCTCAATCACCGGACACGCCTCAGGGATGCCACCTCACAAGCCAGCAGGTTGCTTCAGTGCTACTCCATTACAGCTCGCTCTGCCTTGCTACCTCCGATCTGGCCGCCCCCAGCTCAGGTAATGGGTCACCGACCTAGGAGTTTCATAGACAAAACGTCGCATGACCTTCAAGAGGACGGTTGAGACACCCTGCGGCCTCCGACCCGTAGGCCAGGATTATGGTCACGATTCTCTCTTCCCAGCCTGTAGATCCGCAGAGCAACAAAGTCGGGTGCAGGGGATGACGACTTACAGAAGGCTGCTGGACTTCTCTTTCCTCTACTAGCAATGTAGCAGATGTATCTATGCGCCTCACTCTTTCAACGCGGAAGTTGTAGACCAGATCTGGACGCTTCCTCTCTCTCCAGATAAGAAGGGCGGATGAGGATGATCTGCTCACCAAAGGACAACCATCAAACATTATAATATAAATTTGAAATTTCTATTAAAGTTTCTAAAAATGCAATTTTATTATCCGTGCCAACTGGTCAGGGTTGTGGAGCACCATCGCGAGATCGTGCACGCTCGGAGCTATCAACCCAGATTCATGTATGCTCGGTGCCCATACACCACGCTCGTACGCTTAGAGCATGATGGACCCCGAAGGGAGTACGTGTCCCGGCAGGTTGAGTGGTCAGGAAGGAGGCCCTCCTGGAAACACTCGTACCGGGAAGGAGGAGACGATTCGCCTCATCACTCCCGTTGACTAGGTAGGCGGGCTGGCTCCCCGGAAGACGTATCATCAAAGACGGATTTCGAATGGAGTACGTGTCCCGGCAAGTTGAGCAGCCAAGAAGGAGGCCCTCCTGGTAATGCTCATTCCGGGAAGGAGGGAATGATTTGTCTCATCACTCCCGTCAACCGGGTAGACGGCTGGCTCCCCAGGAGGCGTACCAGCAAAGATGTTCCAGCACAGATGGATCTCGAAGGGAGTATGTGTCCCGCCAAGTTTGGCAGCCATGATAGCCAGGAAGGACGACTCGTCATATCACTCCAGTCGACCGGGCAGGCGGACAGCCTTCCCGGACGGAAGCCATGCTAAATCTCGACCTCACGCACGGAAGAGGGTTGCAGAGTCTTCTGCGCAAGTTGAGCTCCGCACTGGATGCGCATGAGCAGAACCGTCCCCTGATGCGGTGGAAGATCTGAGGCTAAGGCTACACGAGTTGAGGAGAAGGGTCATCGGGGGAGAGCTATGTGTGGTCGACCTCTACGTCCCAGAACCGTCCACTGGTACTATGATGAAACACTGTTGTCAAAGGGGCACCGACCTTGCAACGTAGAGCTGTTACGCGAAAGCCGGGAAGCACCGTTTCTAAAGGGATACAGACCGTGCAACGCGAAGCTATTCATGAAGGTCCGGAAGTACCGTTGCTAATGGGTTACGAACCTTGCAATGCGAAGCCATTCCACAAGGGCGTGCAGACCGCCAGACAGAGGCAGAAGAAGCCTAGCAGAGGAAAAAGTGAAGAGTTTGGGCTAAGATTCGAACCCCAGACATAGGATGAAAATAAGGAACCTCAACCAATGGGCTGAACAGTCAAAGTTTTCGTCTGATGACCGGCCTTTTAGTGTTGTCGTTGCCGCCGCCATCATGTGCCACCGCCGCCGCGCGCCGCCGCCAGCGTGTGTCACCGCCATCATGTGCCGCCGCCGCCGTGTGCCGCCGCCATCGTGTGCCGCCGCCACCGTGTGCCGCCGCCATCGTGTGCCGCCGCCGCCGTGTGCCACCGCCGCTTGATTATTTATCTCAAGCCCGACTCCTAGCGCTGACGTTGTTACCTCACGATCGGGCTCCCTGTTCCCTTCTGGGATGGCGACCGTCGTATTCATGTTCGGGTCTGACCGTTCAGCGCCGACGTCCGATGCCACGGCCGGGTCATCTTTGCCTTGTCAACATTTCTTTGGATCGGCTCATTAGTGTCGCAGCCTTAGTGTCAAGATCGGTCTCAGCCATTCCCTTCTTGGATGGCACGACACGCTTATAGATCAAGTACGGAACGCAGATCAACGCTCTCACATTCTATGAGCTGGTCATCAAAAACTATAGATCAACTGTAGAACCCGGAGCACCTCCTCAAGTTCTCAAACTCTTACGTGACTTAAAAAAAAATATCTCTTTTTCAATCTTGAATTTGATGAGGTCCGACCTCACTTGGATTAAACGGGTGGCGGCTATAAAAAAATAAAAATAAAAATAAAAACAGAGTGAGAGAAAAGAAAAGAAAAAAGTACTACCTCCATTCTCTTTTAATTGCAACATTAGACTTTTTGTACTATTCACGTATTCGACATTGATGATATTACATTTGTTAATGTATTAAATTTTTTAAAAAAATGTTGTTAAATTCTTCCCATTCTAAATTTTCAATATATGAATTTTTTAAATTTTTTACTAATAATGAATTAAAGATATTAATGGTCAAACTTTTGCGTTGACAAACGTGAAATGTTGACCATTGGAAAAGGGAACGGAGGAAGTATGTATATATATATATATATATATATATATATATATCACGCCCCACTCTCGGTGTTTAGTCGGCCACGGCTCAGCTCTTGGGCAAGGAAATGATCATACTACTTTCTAAGTCCGGGGCTAGCTGCTCGGTCAGGGCAATTGTAAGGCCGGCTTCCGGGTCGAAAAGGTATGCGGGAGGTCGCGCTCCGAGCCCCTCTCGTACATCCGTTGTCTGACGTTGCTGTCTAAACAGCTCGCATACACGTATGATCTAGTCAACAATGCGATAACTATATTACCGGTCTCCGGACCGAAGGAATGCGAATGGTCGCGCTCCGAACCCCTTTCGTACATCCGTTGTCGGACGTTGGTAGGCTTAGCAGCCCGCATACACGCTTGACAGGATCAACGGTGCGGGTCCGTTCTGGTCTGATCATGCAGGGCCTCGCCCTTACGTTTGGCCGACTTCAGTTCGACTTTCAGAAAAGGAATAACCAAAATATTTCCTAAGTATGAAACTAGCTGTACAAGCCAAGGTGGTGTAAGACCGACCTCCGGGTCGAAGGTATGCGAGAGGTCGCGCCCCGAGCCCCTCTCGTACATCCGTTGTCCAATCGCTGGCCAAACAGCTTGCACAACTCGTCGGTCCTAGACCGATAGTGTGCGGGTCAGCCCCGCCTTACCTAGAAGGGCGTGGTCAAGGTCGACCCTGTCGACTTTCCACCCCCTCAAGGTCTAGGTGGGGAGCCAGATCCCCGATAAGTTGTCCAAGTATTCTTGAATGAAAAGCGACCAAGTAAATTGAAAGATGAACGAAGCACGCATACCGGCTCAAGCAATGAAGCAAATCATGACAAATAGTTCCAAGATCATGATCTTCTATGTGACAACTTGGAAAATAGTCCCAAATCATGCTCGTGAGTGACTCCATCCAGATCATCAAGAACCTTCGGGAAGTGTCTAGGAGACCAAGTATCGAGGTCGTCGTCGTGACCCACCTTTTGCAACTCTTTAGGGTCAAACATGATCCCGGACGAACCAAACTTTTCAGGGTAAAATCCAGGAAGATGATATGTCAACCTATCATACTAAGCTTGGGCATGCTCCGATCATCGGCATGAATGAACGGATCTGCAAAAGAACCCTCTCACCGACTCAACGAACGACAAGGAATGATTCGCCCAAGCATCACTCTCTTTCCATGCATCGCTCCCTTGACTTGCATCAGGGAGTCCTCCAAGCACTGTTCTCAGTCCGGAGTCTTACATCCATCCTGAGGAAGCTTAAAGGTCAAATGACACCATGAATTTAATCCTAGTGACTCTGCTATACATATCACTGTGTAGGCGTGCGTGAAAATTCAAGATTGACCCACAACGCAATCATTTTCATTTCAAGACCAGTCACATCCTTCCTCACTTGGATGATGACTGTTGCTCCGGATTCATCATGAAAGGACTAAACTTCGTCATCCTGATTCTATGATCGGGCTAACCCGTTGTCCTCATGGATGATGACTATTTCTTCATCGCAAACCCGATCTCGACCACTCCTTTAAAAAATGGCAAATCTGTGCAGATATCTTACATGATTCGGATGGGATGTGGGGCAAGCCAGGCTTCTGTTGGTCTGGTCATGTCTACTCATTTTCAGCTTCATGCCCTTAATCTTCTCGACAAAATTATTCTTCATGGAGCAGGGAAGGTGAGTGCTTCTCCCCAGTATCAGACAAAGCAGGCAAAGAAGTTATTATCATTTACCCGACATTAAGCAGGGAAGATGCATGCTTCTCCCCAACATCAGTCAGAGAAGCTAGGCATCTCCCCGACATCAGACAGGGAAGGTGCATGCCTCTCCCCAGCATCAGGAAAGGAATGTGTGTGCCTCTCCCCAGCATCAGGCAGGGAAGGTGCGTGCCTCTCCCCAGCATCAGGCAGGGAAGGTGTGTGCCTCTCCCCAACGTCAGGGAAGGTGCGTGCTTCTCCCCAGCATCAGGCAGAGAAGCTCTAAGCATCTCCCTGACATTATGCAGGGAAGCTGCGTGCTTCCCCTCGGCATCATGCGGAGAAGTTGTGTGCTCCCCGACATTGGATGGACTTGCATCGGATGTCAAAGGTCGAAACTTGCATCCAAGGTAGCAAATGTGCTTCTCCGGCCATCCATACCTACGAGGAAATGAAGGTCAGGGCAGGGGCAGCAAGTGCACTTCTCCGACCTACCATACCTATGAGAAAACGAAGGTCAGGGCAGGGCAGCAAGTGCGCTTCTCCAACCAGCCATACCTGTGAAAAAATGAACAGAGTAAGAGAGGATTCTGCCGTTTGGGTTATCTCCCCTTACCCGGCCTAAGGAGCAGATTATACATTTGCTCTTCTTAGAAAGTCGCTCTTCGCAAAGCAGGGAAGCTTCTCTATTTTCTCCGGCACCAGGCGAAGAAGCTCTGGGCTTTTTCCCTGCATGAGACAGACCTTCATTAGACGTTGAGGGCCAAAATTTAGCATCTTGCACTGCAGCTAAAGCAGCGAGGGCACCTCTCCTACCTACCATGTCTGTAGCAAGTAATAATAGCAATCAACAGGGACTACTTGTCATGGTGGACTACTCACCGCATGCTCCCGAGAACGTCAGACGAGCACTGCTCACAAGTGAAGACCCGTTTTT
Source organism: Cuscuta epithymum (assembly GCA_945859915.1). Classification (NCBI taxonomy): domain Eukaryota; kingdom Viridiplantae; phylum Streptophyta; class Magnoliopsida; order Solanales; family Convolvulaceae; genus Cuscuta; species Cuscuta epithymum. Next base: position 751,862 of record CAMAPF010000955.1, on the reverse strand, counting down.
GCCATCCCCCCAGTGGATGGCGACCATTCTAGCTACACGCAGTGGCCAGAGAGCTCACCCTTTAGCTCCATTTTGGGCGCATTCAAAGAAGAGATCTCTCCACCAGAACAAGACCCCGGGCTTCTAATCAGACAAATGAGACCCCGGGTTGCTAATCGGAAAAACAAGACCCTGGGCTGCTAATCGGACAAACAAGACCCCATGCTGCTGATCAGAAGAACAAGACATCGGGAGGCTAATCGGATAAACAAGACCTAAAACTGCTACCCAGGCGAGGGAAACCATATCCTCTCACAAACAGCGGGGATCAATGTGCATAGTTATGCGACTACCCTCTCCCGAGCATACCCCGGCTCGACATCATCAACGGGCAGCTTTGCGACCGGCCACTCATGGGCATACCTTGGCTCGACATCATCGCCAAACAGTTATGCGGGTGGTCTCTCCCAAGCATACATTGGCTCGACCGCCACCACTGGAAAACAGACGAGCGACTGGCCTTCCTGGAACATATCTCGGCTTACCAGTAAAGCAGACGCTCAATCAAGAACCGACGAGACTGGCCTTCCTCTGTTTTATTTTGAGGTGCCGGTGTACTCTTTTTCCTTCACTAGGATATTTTCCCATCGGGTTTTTTCCTAGTAAGGTTTTAACGAGGCATCCCCTCATCAGGAACAAAGGAAGAGGTCTTCCCGGTTGGAGCAAAGAAGACCCCGGGCAGCTGACCAGATAACCAGGACCCCAGGATGCTACCCAGACCAGGAGGGTCTCGTCCTTGCGCAACACTATGGGATCACAACAGACGGTTACATGACTAACCTTTACAGGCACACCGCAGACCGTCATCATCAACAATCATCTGTGTAACTAGCTAGCTAGCATGGGCGCATGGCAACCAGGTCGATTTCAAAGCAGCTCAACTACTCCCTTTTAGCCGAGTCTACTACTCGACTAAGGGAGTGGGGGACTCGTGTTGGGATAATATCCCAGGCCTAGTGCCATCGGCCCATTATCCCCGAGCTTTGGCCCAACTAGGCCCAAGACGCAGTCTCACGAGCGGCAATCACCCCTTGCTCATTTATTTATTTATCAGGCCGGTTCGCCCATTAGCTTGGACATGTATTATGTATTTGTGCCAAGCCCACGTAGGTTAGACTTTGGACTTGTCATGGATGCCTATAAATAGGCCATCACCCCCCATGTATTCTCTACGCTATTTTTTTTTATACTGAAATGCTGCTAATTTCTCTACCCAAGATATTTTCTACCAACAACTAGGTTTTGAACTTATGACACTAAGAGCCTATTTTTCGGCTTATCATTCTATCAGTCAACTTTTTCACCAAACACATAATTTTTTATTTCGCACGCTGAAATGTGTAATAATAAAAAAGTAAGGTTGAAGTTACTTTTCTGACTGTATTGATTGAAGTTACTGTAGATGATATATAACTTGATTGATTGTATTTTAAAAGTAGATGATATGGACGTACTTATTTGAAAAGAGTAAAAGAGCTTATTTCACTCTTTTTCCAAATTCTAATTAGAGTTTGGACTTCAAGGGGTACGGAGGTCATTATATTGGAAACGGAACTTCGCTCTGAAACCCCTTCTCTCGACCTGGGAGATTTTTTACGGTCTGTTCTCTCACGAGTCACGACGCGCCGGTCGGTCATCGCTGAACTCCAACCTCTCGAATAGAATCCATAGACCGGAAAAGTAGCAAGTGTCCTGCCAGTTAAGTTCATTTGTATGCCTACAGAGTCGCCGGAGATCAGAATGGCGAAGCGCGAGCTATCCAGTACATTAAAAAACTTGAAGGTAATTTTTATTTGACCGATAAATATTGATGTCTGGGAGATGTTTTCATGTAATGGTATACTTGAATGATTTGAAGTGGGTTTACTAAAACCAATCCAGTAATTACTCATTATTTGGGTTCCTGTTCTTATCTGTTCTACTGCATTTTAAAGATTATTGTGGTAGACAATGTACTCCAAGACAGTCTTTTTATTCGAATTTGAGCTTAGTAAAAAACAAAAGGAATGGAAATAGGATTTCAGTGGATGCACACGCTGGAATTTGTATTGGTTACTCTAGCTAACCCCATCGATTTTGTATTAAGGCTTGGTAGTTGTTGTGTAGTCTAAAATGCCTCTTGATAGGTTGTGATTTGTGAGATTAACTATTAGACTCTTTGCCTCCAATATAGTTCTAATAAGTTGCTTGCTTATTCCAAAAAAATGGCTGTCCTTTATTGCAGTTTATGCAAAGAGCATCAAACAACGGAGAGGGAAAAGCTAAGCAAGCTGAAGACAGCATGCCTGGTGGTAACTTACCATCTTCAAGTGCTCCCAAAAGATGGTAATTCTTTCTTCTGCAATCTGCATCTACATACAGATCGATATATGATCTTATTTTGAAGTGTAAACAATACTGTGTTGAAGAACTTGAAGTTTTGAAGTATCATAGTGTTTTACAATCTATCCACTCTTCCCCTTAGGGATTGTATTGGCATCAAACTCTAACTCTATTCTTAGTCTTTACCATTTAATTTTCTGTTAAGGGAGTAGTACATTGGGGGATTTCATGGGGTCATTGAGGTGGTTGGTGGGGTTGGGGTTGTTTGAGACAAACATTCTATTCTTGGGGCTCTAGTTGATGAGTACTTATTACCTCAACTTAGTAATTTTTATATGAATGTGTTGTCTGGGAACTGGTAGATTAGACAATATGTTTACGTGTACTGCACTATGCAATACAACAACACTCAAGTCTTAATCCCAAAAGACTTTGGGGTCAGCTAAAATGAATTGATATATGATATCGGAGTTAAAAACAATACATAGAGAGAAAATGAGACAAACAAAATCATAATAATCCCCACACATATACTCTCTACTTCGCTCTTTTCAAAAGCATACTTTCATTTAATCCAAGAGGTACCCTATCATTCTTGACCGCTCTATCCACATTTGTCTTGGTCGTCCCCTCCCTCCTCTCCCTGCATCCTCTCCACACCTCCCAATTTGTTGAATAGGTGCATCACTCTCGTATCTTATCTTGAATAGGTGTTGCTCACTTGCTCCCATTCCTCAAATGGTCTTTTCTCGTATGTCCAAATATCCAACGCAACATGCACATCTCAGCCACCCTCACCTATTGAATGTGACATTGTTTTACTGCCCAACACTAATAATGCAGGCCTAATTGCTATTTAATAAAAATTAACCCATCGAATATGCATTATGCAATGTCATAAAGAATTGAAGTCGTTTCATGAAGGCTATTATCCGAACACTATCACACTATGAGGAAGTAGTGTTCCTCTTTTGGATGCCGATGCAGTACATGGTATTGTGATATCCGTGGGGCATATAGATTTAAAAATCTATCTCCCTTCTTAAGTAATGCACGTTCTCAGATTTTTCGTTTTTGGTTCCCATTACTTCAATTCCCTTTATTTTTTGTGTTAGATGAAATTTTCATGTCTTTCCAATTTCAGTGTCATTATTATGGAAGGAGATCCCCATCCTGGGGCAAGAAAGGGCCGGATGTCATTCCAGAATTTTAACCCTGCTATTGATGTGAGTATAAGGTTTAAATGACTTGAAATATTTTGACAAGTTTCTCTAAGTTCACTCTTCTGGCTTTCTGTCTGCTTACATGCAATATTTTTTTATAGAAATTAAATGAAGATGGTGTAAAGCCTAGCAAATCAGAAGCCTCTGAAACAACTTCTGGAACAAGTGAAATAATTTCTAATAGGTAACTTCAGTCTTTAGGTTAACTGCAAATATTTTTTATATAAAATATTAAACTAAATCAAACCATTTATTTAGCTTGAAGTCTAAATATATGGGGTTTCATATAAAGATACTTAAAGATACTCAAAAATTTCAAAGTTCGTGCTTGATCTATACTTAAATGTTGAGGTTTCATTTGGCCAAGGTCCCAAGTAGTATCTTCTTCTAGTTCTGAGCTTCATTTACATAATACGTGATTACTTTTACTTTCTTATAAAGATATAAATGTGAAATTTATCTAGCTCTTATATAACCTAATTGCTCCAGAGAAAATGGTTTGAGTCAAGATGGTCCTGAGAACTCATCAAATCTGAAGAACTCAAGCACAGATGCAACAGGGGATCACAAGAGGAAGCAAGAAGACACAGTTTCTGATGTCCATATGCCGAACAAAACACATAAAAATGTGCATGGCTATGAAGGTCCATCTTCGAGTGGCAAGAAGAAGTCCCAGAAGCAACCGAAGTGTGAAAAGTTGGATTGGAGTGTTCTTAGGCCACCGAAGTTTCAAAATAAAAAATGTACTTAAAGTTTAATTCTTTTTTTTCTTCGGATGTTTTCCCATGGCATGCTTCTTTATTAATCAATTATCACTGCTATGTGTTGTAGTGCTATAAGGTTTGTTGTACTGTTGACAGACCTCTTTTTGCTTTTTTTTTTGAAAGTCAGTTTCTCTGGCTGCAACTTTTTCTAACCATCATCACTTATGGTGGCACAATGGAATGATGGATGTATCACTTTACATCAAGGATCATGCTCATAATATTATTTGTCCATGTTTATGAATTATGTTCTACTATAGACTATAGTAGCTTCTGATCTGTTATTATTGTGGCCATAAACCCTTCAGCCTATCCTTAACCTGGAGTCCTGGATGAGTTGAGCTAATCAGACAACCCTTTGTAAATTGTAATTACTACAGACTACAGGCTTTGACCCGCTTGGTTATCTTCAAGCCATCTCTTTTTTCTTATAGTATGACTAAATTAGGATACGTTCTCCTTCATCTTAGCTAGGAATCCTAGGATCAATCTGCTCTGAACTTTCAGCAGTCTCAGAAAACAAAATCATCTTTGCTATATTAATATGCATTTTCAGAACTACCCACACACATGAGTGATTGAGCGAATTGCGTCAGGCCTAAGAATCTTTTATGTTCTCTATGGTAATGCAAAAGACAAAGTTATCAACTTGCATACGGTCTACCTAATTATTTGACCACCTAATGAATAATGATAAGTTAATTATACTGGAATAATGATAATTTTTACTTGAATGCATGATAAAGATAATCGTAAGAATAATAGACATTGTTATTCCGGACTAAACATACAATTCCACTAGTTGTTATTAGGCTTCTAATAGGAGACAGCGTGGTGTACCCTTTCCATCCTTGCAATAGCCAGTTCCCGTCTTCTTCCATGTAAAAATTCTTATTGTACTCTGATTTTACTTTCTCCCTTACACAATTGAAGATCTCTTGATCGAGTGGCAATTGTCGGAGTCCAGCTATTTGGCTTCGATCCCTTGGACATGCCATTGCTTGTATGTCTCTGGCCTCTCGAGTCTCGGCTCTCTCCATTCCTTCACAAGCGATCACATTCAACACATCTCTTCCAAGTTCCACACAACATTTCCTTAAACGGTCGCCTGTCCTTATCTTCACTTGGCACAGTTGCATCAAACATGTCAAACACTGAGGAGAAATGATAGAGTGCCTCATGGAATCTTGTGGCAAAGAATGTGGCACTGTGGGCCCCATTCACAACCACGTGGATAAAAATATCTGGATTAATGTTCTTAATCAGATTGAACACAATATCCTTGGGTTGTTATGTGGCACCATTGTCTCGTCCGGCACCATTCCTAGCATGTCCAAACAGTTGACAACTAGGACGTCGCCATCCCAATCAATATCGAGGTCTTCAAGTGTTATGCTCTCCCATTTCTTTGCTACGACTTTGAACTCAAATGGTACGTTGTATCGTTTGCAGTATTAGGCCACGACCTGGACCAGCTCTTCAGGATGGAAACCAGGCTGCATAAAGTCTATCCCAGCTTTGTGAAGCGTTGGAGGCCCACCAGGCCTAGCTTGTCAAGTGACCTTGGATGAGACTTGGCCATAAAAACCGTACAGAATTCCGAAATCAATAATGTGCACCCCGGTTGCTCCTGGTGCAAGCTTTATGATACATTTGTTTGTCATGGACATTACGTTGAAGGAGATTGCATTGATATACATCTGATAAACTTTCAAGATATTTGCTCCATCCATAATCCATTTGACATCTTTCTTTTTTGGATTGTCCAAAAACTTTGTTATTTTTCCTTTTAGGATGTTTTTATTTGGATTGAAATTTGCTGGTCTGGTCTGATCTGTCTGAACTGGTCTAGTGTGGTAAATGTCAAGTCACTGTATATTTTACAATTGTCCATGTTTAGTCTGGTCTGGTGTGGTCTGGTCTGGTATAGGATTGAAAACAGTCCAAGTAAAAACATCCTTTATCCTTACTACGTATATTTTACCTCTTTCTTCTACACAAACTTCAATCACACAAATTTTGTTATTCCCCATATCAATCAAACTGGACAAAGTTATAAGGAGCGACTATTTATTTTAGTTACATAATGATTTGTACTGCATCATACAAATTTCCCATGTAATGCAGATTCATCTAATTTTATCATATTGTTAATTTGAATGTCATATATTTTTGTTGAATTGAACGGGTGAATATTTCCTACTCATGAAATAGTGAAATGCATGAGGTAATTAATGCCATTCACATATAATGACCACAGTCACCGCTTGGCAATGTCAAATTGTCAAGTTAGCTCATTGCAAAAAAAAAATGTCAAGTTGAAGTAGAAGCGTTTGGGACGGTATAGTGAATATCTTATGATCACTTTTGTTGTATCGGAATCTTCCGTATATAAAAGTTCATGCCATTATTTTACCTAAATTTGAGTATACCGGAATCGTTTCAATTTTGTAAAGTTTTGTAAAGGTACGGTATCAGTAAATTACCATGCATATCTCTCAACACTACAATTTATTACAAACTAATGAAATGCATGTGCAAGACCGGTGTTACTCGTGATATACTAAAATCATTATTAAAAAATTACAAAATAAAATAAAATATTGTTGTCATATTCAATATTATATTGAACAATAATTATTATAACTATATTTAAGTAGTTCAACATACCACATACTAAAAACAACACATTTTCAGAAAATAACTTAAACATAGAATAAATAAATCAATAATGATCTCTATAAAAATGTAAAATTGTTCAAACGACATGTATATAAAATTATTTATCCCTAAGATGATGTGTTTCTAGTCATTTAAATAATTTTTAAGAAATCATTCGGTATAATGATATACTTATATACGTTCTATTTTCAAAATATATATTGATACTATATCAAAGCAATTCGGTACGATACCATATCGTACCGAAAATGTCGGTAACTCGGTATACCTGAACTTTGAGTAATTAAATATTTTCTCATATGAGAAGTGCGGTACATCAAAGTTTCGGTATATTGCCCCACTCTAGCTAGAACCCACCGTCTGAAAAGTCACTAGGAAAAACAACCCATTGGCAAATTTTCCTGTTTTCAATTCTTTTTTAAAATAATTACGAAAAATTCTTTTGGTACACCTTGGGTTACACCTTGGTGTACACCCTGTATAACCCCCCCCCCATTTCTTATTTCTCCCCTCCCAACTTTTTTCTCTCCACTCTCTTCTCTCCACTCCTCTCCCATTTGAATCATACGGATCCCCCTCCCTCCTCTCTTTCTTCTTTTCTTTTCTTCTTCTTCAACATCTTGCTCTTTCTTCTTTCTTTCTTCCTTTCTCCTTCATCTTCTTCTTATTCTTCTTCTTTCCTTCTCTTTTTTAGGTTTTATTCACGCTAATCATCTTCATTATGTTCATCACCATCTTCTTCTTTTTCTTTCCTTCTCACTTTTTACGTTTTATCTACACCGACACTGGTTTGCTATAGTGTCTGTGTACACAGACGAAAATTGTATATATACAAACACTTTTTTTATACAAGACAATTAACGTCTGTGTACACCGACGCTTGTTTTCCAACTAATTTTTTCACACCGACACTTTTTTGTCTACACAGACAACTAACGTCTGTGTACACCAACACTTGTTTTCCAACTAATTTTTTCACACCGACACTTTTTTGTCTACACAGACAACTAACGTCTGTGTACACCGACACTTGTTTTCCAACTAATTTTTTCACACCGGCACTTTTTTGTCTACACAGACAACTAACGTGTGTGTACACCGACACTTGTTTTCCAACTAATTTTTTCACACCGACACTTTTTTGTCTACACAGACAACTAATGTCTGTGTACACCGACACTTGTTTTCCAATTAATTTTTCACACCGACACTTTTTTGTTTACACAGACAACTAATGTCTATGTACACCGACATTGGTTTCTGTACAACCAGCTTGACAGATCTAGAAACTAATTTTACTCACACCGACACTTTCAATGAAAGTGTCTGTATTTGTGTGTTTTTTGTCTGTGAAAAGGGCAAATAAATAGGTGTACCCCATGGTGTAACCCAGGGTGTACACCAAGAACTATTGAATAATTACTGGAAAAGCCATTAAGCACACTTTCGACGGCTACAATGACACTGATAGTTATTGACAATGACATATTAAACAAAATGACTTAATAAATTGATGGTGAAATTCATAAGTTTTCAATTTTATTACACTTTTAAGTGTGTAATAATAGTCACTTTTTTAAATCGGACTTCAATATACTCCGTAATATTCCTCCATCCTAATGCGATTGTCACGTTTATCCTTTTAGGTTCGCCAATTAATCCAGGAGGATTGACACTTGAAACTAATTATTATCAATATAACAATAACAATATTTAGACACCAATAATTAGACGCGCAAGTTCCAAGAAGATGGACAATGGGAGCATCGGATTGCCCTTTAGTAAGTTCCTCATTCTTTATCTAAAGGAAAAATTCTATTAATATTACTCTTGAGAAGGTTGTGCACAAAAAAATGAGACTTTGTAACTTTTAGTGACAATAATTGATTCCAAAGTTACTAGACGAGTCATTTCTAATCCGAATTATGTCTTTCTTTCAGAATGTTTAAGATCATTTAATGGTTTTAGAACTAGACTATAATCCATAGATGTGTGTCGCTTGACATTGTGAACGAACTAAATAGAATAGATCACTTAAACACCCAACCCGACCCATCTATGGGCACTCCCCATCTATGCGGCAGTGCCCTCGCTTGACAAAACTTCTGGGTCCTTCACTGACTCCGTATGAGTTTTCTAAGTTGTTATGATACTTATATGATAATGTGAACAATTATATTGAAAAAAACTTTTCCCAAAAAAGTCTCGAGGTTAAGACTAGTGACGGTTAGGTTATTACATGATTGATTTTCTTTTTCGAAATAGGGTAAGCATCATTTGTTTATTAGAATATATTAATATAATAATTCCCATCCAATCATTTAAATCTCACTTTTCATAAAAATGGTTATAGTAATCACTTTTAACGACTACAAGCATATTTAACAATGTAAAATATACGGAGTATACAGCAGTGATTGTAATAGCTAGTACGTAATTTTTAAGGGAAAGTTCTCGAAATAGGAGTAATTACTGTCATGTTTGGAAAATACTGTTGGGTGTGTTTCGAAAAACAAAGAAAATTAATTAAAATAAATTAATTAATAAAATGACAAAAGAAAACAGAAATGAGATGGAGCAGAAATTTGTCAAAGCTCGTGCTACGCACGATGTCCTTAAAACGTATTTGTTGCCTCCCACGGTGCTAGGAGCGTTGCAACAATAGTTTCCCAGGATACGATGACAACGAACTAATGTTTGAGCACACAAACAAGAGTTCCAACGAACGAGAACAAAAGCTGAACACAAAGGGAATTTTCGGAATGCTGGAGGTGTATTTGAGCTAGAAAACACGTGAAGTTCGTATTGTGTGTTTTTTTTTTTTTTTTTTATTGTTGCAAACCACCTGCAGCCATTTATAGGGAAGATTTGTTGTGTGTTTAATGGAGGTTTAATGGATATGAACGTTGGTAATCAATGTCCAGCACGTTGGCATTGATTCTAGTCCAAAAAACCGTCCATTTATTGCAAAGGAACGTTGTGCATTTATGGAGTTGTAACGTCCAAGCAGTGGGCTGCGGCAGACGTCTCAGCAGCAGGCTGCTGCGGACTGTCCTGCCGGCAGCAGGCTGCTGCCGACTATCCTGCCGGCAGTGGGCTGCTAGAGCAGCCGGCTGCTACCCCATTTCAACGGGCAAACTTTGAAAATCGATATTTCATTCACCCGTTATCCGTTTTGAGTGTACCACGTATCGAATTGTAGCCCTTAACAAGGACAATCCGAAACCACTTTGACCCGACCCGAATCGGAAGTGGACCCCACTCAAAAAATTGCCCCAAAATGACCATTTAATGCAATTTACTAACACATTTTCCAACAATCCCCCACATGAATGAAAATTGATTTTCGAGACTTAAAAATGACACGAATATAGGAGGACACGTTGTGTTCACCGGATGATCCTTGCATGCGGAGAGGTAGGTTTAATCCTTTGAACCTTCCGCTGTAAAGACACGTTTATTTACTGGCTGTCTAGTAGACTCGATGTCTTTGAACTATACTGCCGTCGTGTAAACATTGACTTATCTTTACACAAGAACCTTCCAACTTTGTTCCGTTCTCATGGGTGTGCCCGTTTTGGCCATGGGTCACCGTCCTGGTTCTGCAAGAGTTTCTAAAGAACTGAGCCATTACAGTTCTCCTTTGAAGCGGCCCTCTTCTCTCTCACATAGGTGATTCTTTCACGAGTATCCCGCATACTCTTCCAATGTTATCGAGTAGATCAACATCTTAGAATCATTAAAGCAAACATTTTTGCTAACCTCGTGCGGGAGTCACTGTTTCAACGAGGAGTGGGTAGGAGTCCGGGACCCCCACAGTGACCATCCTTCGCTCTATAATTTAGTTGTCCCATTTGAACCTAGGACCAACTAGGTTGGGTATCCACTATAGAACTTTTCAATTCACGGTCTTTAATCCCATTCCTCGTATCAACTTCTCCAACAATTCTCTATCCAATGCCTTGGTTAGCGGATCCGCTATGTTATCCTTTGACTTCACGTAGTCAACAGTGATAACACCCGTTGTGAGAAGTTGTTTAATGGTATTATGTCTACGACGGACGTGTCTAGACTTACCATTATAGAGATTGCTCTGTGCCCTTCCAATTGCCGCTTGACAATCGCAATGTATGCATATTGGAGGGACAGGTTTCTCCCAACTTGGAATATCCTCGAGAAAATGGCGTAGCCATTCAGCCACTTCAGTGCACTTATCCAAGGCTATTAGCTCAGATTCCATCGTGGATCTAGCTATTAACGTTTGTTTCGAGGATTTCCACGACACGGCTGCACCTCCCAAAGTGAAAACATATCCACTCGTGGACTTTGAGTCCTTAATGTCAGATATCCAACTAGCGTCGCTATACCCTTCAAGTACAGCTGGATATCTTCCGTAGTGCAGTCCAAGGTTTTGGGTTTTTCGTAAATACCTCAAAACCCTTACTATTGCCTTCCAGTGTTCGTCACCGGGGTTGCTAGTATATCTACTTAGCTTACTAACCACAAAGGCAATATCAGGCCTGGTACAACTCATTAGATACATTAAACTGCCAATAATCCTAGCGTATTCTACTTGAGAAATACACTCTCCACGATTTTTGGTCAGGTGTACGTTTTTATCTAACGGCGTCCTTGCCTCTTGATAATCATCCTTATTAAATTTGGTAAGGATTTTATCAACGTAATGAGATTGGCTTAGCGTAAGACCGTCAGGTCCTCTAATTATTTTAATCCCGAGGATTAAATCGGCCAGCCCCATATCCTTCATGTCAAATTTAGAATTTAACATGTTTTTGGTAGAATTAATCATCAGATTATTACTACCCACGATGAGTATATCATCCACGTATAAACATAAAATGACATAGCCGTCTACCGTGCTTTTCACATAGACGCATTTGTCACTTTCGTTTATTTTAAACCCATTAATTAACATTGCATGATCGAACTTTTCGTGCCACTGTTTAGGGGCTTGTTTCAATCCGTACGATGATTTAATTAATTTACAAACTTTCCTTTCTTGGCCAGGAACACGAAAACCCTCAGGTTGTTCCATATAGATTTCTTCGTCTATATCGCCGTTTAGAAAAGCGGTTTTTACGTCCATTTGATGAACTTCCAAATTCCGCAAAGCGGCAATTGCTAGTATCATCCTAATGGAATTTATTCTCGTCACAGGAGAATACGTGTCAAAGTAATCATGGCCCTCACGTTGCTTGTATCCCTTGATTACAAGTCTGGCCTTATACTTATCAATGGAACCGTCCGGTTTCATTTTACGTTTAAAAATCCACTTGGATCCCAAAGGTTTACTTCCCGGAGGAAGATCAACCAATTCCCACGTGTGATTTTTTAGGATAGAATCCACCTCACTTTTGATGGCTTCTTTCCACATAGGTCCTTCGGTAGACGTTACGGCTTCCGTATAAGTCCGTGGCTCATTTTCTACCAAACATGTTAGAAAATCCGGTTCATTTTCTACCATACACGTTAGAATATTCGAATCGAATTCTACCAAGTATGTGAGAAAATCCGGTCCGAAGGATTTTTCAACTCTAGCACGTTTGCTACGTCGGGGTTCGGGTTCTTCACCGGATCCCTCGCTAGTATTTTCCATAGCTACGTCAAATGTTCGTTTTGACGTGCTAGGTCCATCGTTGGACTTGCATGGAAATACGTCTTCAAAGAATGATGCATTCCTTGACTCAATTATTGTGTTTTTATGTACATCTGGATTATTCGAATCGTACACTAAAAACCGATAAGCACTACTATTTTGTGCATATCCAATAAAAATACAATCCACCGTTTTTGGACCTATTTTTATTTTCTTTGGTGTTGGTACAAGCACCTTAGCAAGACACCCCCACACTTTCAAATATTGATAGGAAGGTCGTCTACCTTTCCACAACTCGTACGGAGTTTTATCATATTTTTTCCGGGGAACCTTATTTAAAAGGTAATTGCTTGTTAAGATCGCTTCGCCCCACATATTTTGTGGCAGGCCCGAACTTACTAGCATCGCATTCATCATATCTTTCAATGTGCGATTCTTTCGTTCGGCAACACCGTTTGATTGAGGTGAATAGGGGGCGGTACGTTCATGTACTATACCCACACGTACTAGCGCAAAAGTCACCAATTGGTGCTTCATACAAGACAATTAACGTCTATGTACACCGACGTTTGTTTTCCAACTAATTTTTTCACACCGACACTTTTTTGTCTACACAGACAACTAACGTCTGTGTACACCAACACTTGTTTTCCAACTAATTTTTTCACACCGACACTTTTTTGTCTACACAGACAACTAACGTCTGTGTACACCGACACTTGTTTTCCAACTAATTTTTTCACACCGGCACTTTTTTGTCTACACAGACAACTAACGTGTGTGTACACCGACACTTGTTTTCCAACTAATTTTTTCACACCGACACTTTTTTGTCTACACAGACAACTAATGTCTGTGTACACCGACACTTGTTTTCCAATTAATTTTTCACACCGACACTTTTTTGTTTACACAGACAACTAATGTCTATGTACACCGACATTGGTTTCTGTACAACCAGCTTGACAGATCTAGAAACTAATTTTACTCACACCGACACTTTCAATGAAAGTGTCTGTATTTGTGTGTTTTTTGTCTGTGAAAAGGGCAAATAAATAGGTGTACCCCATGGTGTAACCCAGGGTGTACACCAAGAACTATTGAATAATTACTGGAAAAGCCATTAAGCACACTTTCGACGGCTACAATGACACTGATAGTTATTGACAATGACATATTAAACAAAATGACTTAATAAATTGATGGTGAAATTCATAAGTTTTCAATTTTATTACACTTTTAAGTGTGTAATAATAGTCACTTTTTTAAATCGGACTTCAATATACTCCGTAATATTCCTCCATCCTAATGCGATTGTCACGTTTATCCTTTTAGGTTCGCCAATTAATCCAGGAGGATTGACACTTGAAACTAATTATTATCAATATAACAATAACAATATTTAGACACCAATAATTAGACGCGCAAGTTCCAAGAAGATGGACAATGGGAGCATCGGATTGCCCTTTAGTAAGTTCCTCATTCTTTATCTAAAGGAAAAATTCTATTAATATTACTCTTGAGAAGGTTGTGCACAAAAAATGAGACTTTGTAACTTTTAGTGACAATAATTGATTCCAAAGTTACTAGACGAGTCATTTCTAATCCGAATTATGTCTTTCTTTCAGAATGTTTAAGATCATTTAATGGTTTTAGAACTAGACTATAATCCATAGATGTGTGTCGCTTGACATTGTGAACGAACTAAATAGAATAGATCACTTAAACACCCAACCCGACCCATCTATGGGCACTCCCCATCTATGCGGCAGTGCCCTCGCTTGACAAAACTTCTGGGTCCTTCACTGACTCCGTATGAGTTTTCTAAGTTGTTATGATACTTATATGATAATGTGAACAATTATATTGAAAAAAACTTTTCCCAAAAAAGTCTCGAGGTTAAGACTAGTGACGGTTAGGTTATTACATGATTGATTTTCTTTTTCGAAATAGGGTAAGCATCATTTGTTTATTAGAATATATTAATATAATAATTCCCATCCAATCATTTAAATCTCACTTTTCATAAAAATGGTTATAGTAATCACTTTTAACGACTACAAGCATATTTAACAATGTAAAATATACGGAGTATACAGCAGTGATTGTAATAGCTAGTACGTAATTTTTAAGGGAAAGTTCTCGAAATAGGAGTAATTACTGTCATGTTTGGAAAATACTGTTGGGTGTGTTTCGAAAAACAAAGAAAATTAATTAAAATAAATTAATTAATAAAATGACAAAAGAAAACAGAAATGAGATGGAGCAGAAATTTGTCAAAGCTCGTGCTACGCACGATGTCCTTAAAACGTATTTGTTGCCTCCCACGGTGCTAGGAGCGTTGCAACAATAGTTTCCCAGGATACGATGACAACGAACTAATGTTTGAGCACACAAACAAGAGTTCCAACGAACGAGAACAAAAGCTGAACACAAAGGGAATTTTCGGAATGCTGGAGGTGTATTTGAGCTAGAAAACACGTGAAGTTCGTATTGTGTGTTGTTTTTTTTTTTTTTTTTATTGTTGCAAACCACCTGCAGCCATTTATAGGGAAGATTTGTTGTGTGTTTAATGGAGGTTTAATGGATATGAACGTTGGTAATCAATGTCCAGCACGTTGGCATTGATTCTAGTCCAAAAAACCGTCCATTTATTGCAAAGGAACGTTGGGCATTTATGGAGTTGTAACGTCCCAGCAGTGGGCTGCGGCAGACGTCTCAGCAGCAGGCTGCTGCGGACTGTCCTGCCGGCAGCAGGCTGCTGCCGACTATCCTGCCGGCAGTGGGCTGCTAGAGCAGCCGGCTGCTACCCCATTTCAATGGGCAAACTTTGAAAATCGATATTTCATTCACCCGTTATCCGTTTTGAGTGTACCACGTATCGAATTGTAGCCCTTAACAAGGAAAATCCGAAACCACTTTGACCTGACCCGAATCGGAAGTGGACCCCACTCAAAAAATTGCCCCAAAATGACCATTTAATGCAATTTACTAACACATTTTCCAACAAATACTGCCATGTTTGAAGTCTGGTACTGCCAAAACATGACAGTAATGAGTCCTATTTTGAGAATAAAAACATGGCAGTCCTATTTTGGAATTTTCAAATCACTTTAGTCCTATTTCGGGTAATATTCTCAATTTTTAACTACTCATATTTTTATTCTCAAATTTATTTCAATAGTTTTTAGAAAAAATTTTCTAATATTTATATCATGAATGCTATATCCAGCTCACCGTCTCACCACAGTTGGGACATAATTAAGATTTATTTTCATTTTTTTCATTTTCATGTGTGTCCATTTCATATGTACTCTATATATTGACATTTTCACATTTGGTGCTTCTGTTATTTTAATTTCACGTTATTCTCATATATATCAATGCATATTATTTCTTTTAAACAACATAAAATTCATTTCAACAATTTATTACTTATAGGCTTAAATATGTTTTTAGTCCCGACACATTTTGTTTTAGGTCCCTACAAACTATTTTTATTTTTGTTTTTCATCCCTGTAATATGCATTATTTTGGTTTTACTCCATCTCTAATTCCAAAACTACTCTACCTAGGAAAAAAGTAATTGCCGGTTGCATAAATCTACTAGATACGTTTAAAGTTATTGTTTTTATAATTTTTTTGAGGCTAATATGCGAGTTAAAACAATTTAAACTTAATTATTCATGTTTTTAAAATATGTATTAAAAACATCCTAAGAAATAAAATTAACTACTTTTTGAATAACATGTGTGAAAGAATTAAAGGAAACCTATTAACCGAGGTTGTTTAATTGTGAAATGGATGTTGTTATCATCGGTGAAGTATATTCCAAAGATGAAAAACAAAAAAATAATTTTGCAGGGATGTAAAAAAAAATGTACCATATTTACATGGACTAAAAACATATTTAAACCTTACTTATAATGTTTTTGTTACAAATAAATTAATATAATTAGGGTTTTTACTCAATTATTAGTAATTTTAACAATGAGATATTAAGAATGTCATAAATTTAAGAAAAAATATATACATTTTCTCATTATAAATAATTCAACACTATTGTGCATTTTATAATGTTACCCACTTACTCCTATGTAAATTTATTTTACACTATTCATGCATAATTATCGTTTACTCATCCGAAATCTTTATTGTTTTCATTTTACAATGTCATTTAAACTCTATGCTGAGTACAATTATTCTCAGTCAATAATAAACATATGATAATTTAAATTAATAAGATTAGCTATGTTGATTGATTTACTATAGAAAAAAGTTTAGAAAAGCATATGTCTATTTGCCAATCATTTTATAAGTTCTTTGAACATCATAAAACTCAAAGAATAAAAAACATCTAAATTTAATAAAAAGTATATATCTAAAACATAAATTTTTCTGTAAAATAAATCCTAGATCGATGTATACAAATATTTTATTCAATTGAAGCAAATAAATATCAGGCAATAAAGTTTTAATATACGTAGTATTAGATTGCTTTTGGTTGATTGATCAAATTAGACTAAACTGCATGCCCAGACAAGATGATATTAAGCAGAAAAGTAAATTTCAATACAATCAACGAGAAAATCCCTGCTTCCACACTGATAGGTATCGTTTTTTTAAATGAAAGGTGGTTTATATATTGATATCAAAGCATACAAATATGGGCTAAAAAGACAAAAAGATCGTTGGCAACTGCCGACCCTCGAACCAAACCCAGAGTTAATCATCTCATCAGAATCAATATAACTCGCTGATCATTAATGAGTGCAACTCTAGCGTTTCCTGCACTCTGTGGCGACGGTTCAGGAGGAGGTCGGGCCAACAGTACTTGCATCTTCTTCCTCATCCTGCTCCTTGTTGATCAACTCCCTATCATACCTTCACGTTGCCAAACGTCAATCCCAATCTCATTGAGTCGTGAAGCGATGGACAAGCAAGCCATGACTGACCACAACCTGCAAATTAAAGAAAGCACAAAAACCTGCACCTAGACCTTCGTACTTTGGTCTCCTTGCGTTAAGTTGGTAGTAATCAAACAACCAGCGCCCAATTGTGCCGAGCCAACAAACCAATCCAAAATCCAATCGAGACAGCTTCTTAAAAAATTCGGCTGTAGTCACGGATTTAGTCACGGACCACATTGTAAAAAATCCGTGACTAACTCATTTAGTCACGGATTCTGTCCGTGACTAATTCCGTGACTGTTTGGGCGTGACTAAATTTAGTCACGTCAAATTGTCCGTGACTAAATGTAGTCACGGATTAGTCACGGACCAGATCCGTGACTAATCTGTCACCGGAATATCTGCTCCGGCACTTTAGTCACGGCTAAGATCCGTGACTACATTTTTTTAAATTTTTTTTATATTAGTCACGGACACGTCCGTGACTAAGTATTTTTTTTAAAAAAAAATCGGCCATATTAGTCACGGAAATATCCGTGACTAAGTTTTCAAATTTTTGAAATTTTCAAAAACCCGCGTTTCCTTTTTTCAATGTTTTGAAATTTCGTATTAGTCACGGTCATGAATCCGTGACTAATTTTTTTTAAAAAAAAAAATAAATTTTAAATTTAACAAATAATTCCGGACTAAAAAATTAGTCACGGCTCAGATCCGTGACTAAATGTTTTGTTTTTTTTAAAAAAAAAATCTATTTTTTAAAAACCAAAATTAAAACTTATTTTAATTTTTCTTAAAAAAAATTGTTGTTAAAAATATTTCAATTGAACTGTTCGTAGAAAAACTATTTTAAAACTGTTTAAACTTTTTTAAAACTGTTTAATAAAAACAGTTTTTAATAAAACACAGTTTAAACATTTTTAAAACTTTTTTAAACTGTTTAAACACTTTCTAATAAAAAAACAGTTTAAAATTTTTAAAAACTGTTTTTTAATGTCTTTAATAAACACTTTTTTAAACTGTTTAATAAAAAACTGTTTATTACACTCTTTTTAATAAAAAACAGTTTATTAAACACTTTTTAATAAAAACCCGTTTTTTATTAAGCAGTTTAACAAAAACTTTTTTTTATTAAAGTGTTTTTTTATAATCTATATTTTATATTTTATTTCAGAAAACTGTTTTTAATGTCTAAATTAATATTTTATAATT
The DNA here is from genome assembly GCA_945859915.1 of Cuscuta epithymum. Taxonomy (NCBI): domain Eukaryota; kingdom Viridiplantae; phylum Streptophyta; class Magnoliopsida; order Solanales; family Convolvulaceae; genus Cuscuta; species Cuscuta epithymum. The sequence continues at coordinate 733,096 of CAMAPF010000955.1, read as the reverse complement.
AACATGTTAAACTTTTTTGGAAGTTTGACATGAGGGGGTATTTTTTTAAATAATTCGGGAATAATAATTTTGATAGATGATAAAAAACAATAATCCTAACAATGTCCAAATATTTCTATTTAGCATGCTTCATTCTAAGTCTAAAAATTAGTCCAAACTAACCTAACATAATTCAAGAATAAAAGAAACACATAAGGCCGAAATTAAAAAAAAATAAAAAAGGTTTGAATAATCATGCATGTTGTTTAACCTAAAATTAAATCATATTTTGGCATACATATTAAAATTATTGAACATATAAAACATGTAATAAACTAAATTATATTAAACATGTATACCAACTAAAGAAAAGTATAAACTAAATCGTATTTCGAAATTTAATATTAAACATGTATTTCAAAAATTATATTTCGAATATTAAAGAAAAATATAAACTAAAACATATTTAATCATATTACTACACAAAAATGTATACAAAACTAAAGAATCATTCATAAATCAAATTGAGCATATAAACTAAATCATGTATATAATCATGCATTTGAGTGTATTTCAACAAAAGAGCATGCACTTTAATAATAACATGCATTTTTGGAATGAAAATCAAATACTAAAAATAAGAATGAAAAGTAATTGAAATTTAGAACACATAACCTTGATGAAGAGGATGGCGAAGAGTCTTCGACGGAGGTAGCTAACGGAGACCGGCGACGGACGGTGGCGACGGACGGTGAAAGCGGCGGTGGAGGTCAAAGGGTTCGGCGGACAGAGAGAAGAAGTAGAGATAGAGGGAGAGTTTTAGGGTTGAGAGAGTGTTTGGAATGAGAAATTCGCCAAGGGTTTATTTTATATAAGGGATTAGTCACGGATTTAGTCACGGATATTTCCGTGACTAAACCCTTCGTAATCCCCGAATCCAGCCACGCGGTGTCAGGGCCGCCATTGACCGGGTTAGTCACGGATAAATCCGTGACTACTGCCGTGACTAAATTCAAATTTTGAATTTAGTCACGGATTTAGTCACGGATTTATCCGTGACTAACCCGGTCAATTTTTTTTTCGAATTTTTTTATGGATATAATATGGAGTAATTTTAAATTTTGAATTATGGAAATTTTAATTTTGAATTTCTAACTTTGAATTATTAAAAGTATATTTTGAATTTATAATATGGATATAAAAAACTTGTTGTTGTTGAATTAATATGGAGTAATTTTTATTTCACAAATAATAATGATGAAGAAAAAAAATCAAATATTGTTGGAGTAATATACGTAGTAATGATGAAGAAAAGAGCACAAATATTTGGAGTCAAAAAAATTGAAATTACAACAACACAATTACTCGCTGTCAGAATCGTTATTTTCTACATATACAACGTCTTCTTCTGTATCAGAACCGTCTATCCATTCTCCTTCTTCCTGATATTGAGCAGATCGTTATCGTTGTTCTTCATGTATTTGAACAATTTCGTGCTCAGATGGAGGTGTTAGGTCCAGAAGGTGCGTTTCTGGCATGAATTCAAACAGTAATTCTAGTAAAACGGTAAGATTTCGGTGTGTCGCAGCTCCTTTAACTCTACCTGGGTAATTGAAAATGGAAACTACATTTTCGTATAAATCCTCGCCAATGTCATCGTTCCGGGCAGGTCTCTTTCTTCTAGTGATGACTTCACGCTCAAAATAAAAAGATGAGAACGTGGAGATTTCTTGTTGAAGAAACCTTTCAAATCTGTAAGGTAAAATCAAGCTACATTTCACAGTAAAAAAGTATTTCATACCAGTTGGAAACTTCTATTATTATAAAATACGTAGTACTTATGCAGCATTAATTTTAATTTCACATGGACATGGACTTCACTCATTAATTTTTTATCCCAAATGATCGTCGCCTAATATAATAGGCATCACAACTATTATTCCATCAGTCACTACATACTATTTTAATCAATGTTATAAGTATTTTAATCACTACAATTTAAAAAAAATGTCTACAACAATTCACCTCTGTCCCATTTTATAAGATATATTTACTATTCACTTGGTCAACACAAATCACACTTAATCTCTTACTTTATACATCAAAACTTGAGTTAGTTTGAATTGATTTTGTAGCGGGTTTAATAACGTTTCAGAATATGTAATTTTTTTTTCTAAAAATAATTTGAGTGCGGACAGGGATCCGTTTGCTTTATCATCGGTCAAACATCGTAAAAACATAAGGAGGAACATTTACGACAGTTTTGCGTCAGTTTTACGTGCGTCGCCACAACAGCCATGGTAAAAACATTGGCCACTGTTAAAAACTGTCGTCTCTGACCTTTTACCACAGTATGCATCATATACCATTATTTGGTCCCACCTCATTTGAAACAGATGCGCAGACAGTGGTCCACGCGTTGCAGAATGACCGGGGAAGTTCTTATCTATCTTTGATTATTGATGATATTGGTTCTTTGCTTAAGTTAAAAAGAGATTTTCACTAATTCATACGTAGGAGCATTAATATATTCAATTTTACTAAAGTTCAATGCACTACAATTACATAACGTTCAATTAATATTATTAAATAACTATATCTTCTAATTATTTGATATGTTTACGAACATTTATTTATTAAATTTCACTTAATGAACTTCAAATAATTCACAATAACAATTCACAAAAACTAAGTAATGTTTTCATCAATTGTTCTTAATTGTTTAAATTATATGAAATCTTTATGTGTTCGATCGATATTAGTTCTTAATTGTTGTGCATTAGATACTATTTTTGTGATCGAGATACTTGCTCTTGTGCTTTATATACAAACCATTTGTGAGATACTCATTTTCGTGTGCATTAGATACTGGTTTTTGTGCATGAGATACATATTCTTGTGTGTGTGATAGTTGAAGATGCTTGTTGTGGTTTATTGTATACATATATTATTTATTTTTTAAAAAAAAAAATTATTCATACAATATTGATGTCATTTGAAAGATAAAAAAAAGTTATTTAAATTGATATAATTTTTGATAAAGTTGGATTATAATTTAAAAAGTTAAATCACTTTTAAACTAAAAATATTATATTTGATTTAAGATTTTATCTTTACCTACTTTTTTGGAAAGTGAAAGCCTACAACGGTTGCAACAATAAATGGATTTTACAGGATTACTCTAATACCCTTTATTAGTTGCACGTTACTATTTTCATTTATATTAGAAAGATTGCATGTGATGAAGTGCATCTTTATATTGTGAGTCAATTGATTAATGGTCATTCATTTAATGAGATGATGGGTTAGGATGTGTTCTCATTTCTCACAATAAGGTGTGTTCTCATTAGAACCACTCCCTACATATACATATATATATATATATATATATATATATATATATATATATATATATACATATATGTATATATATACATATATATATATATATATATATATATACATATATGTATATATATATATATATATATATATATATATATATATAGAATAGAGATCAAATACAAACCATGTTTAATTTACAAAGTACAAACTTATCTTGGCCATCCGATGTGTTGATGATCTAAAGGATATAAAGGCAAGGTGGCATTTTTGTAATACAACCTAACTTTTCTAGGGTGCAACTCATTGAACGTTAATGTGCAATTGCTATTTTATGACTATATAATATGCAACACTTTGAACCTTAATATGCAATGCAAATAACGTCAAAGTGCATCGTACAAACATTTCCACAATAAGCAGAATTTGTACTTGATCTTTCCCATATATATATATATATATATATATATATATATATATATATATATATATATATATAACATCAAGGTGCATCGTACAAACATTTGCACAATAAGCAGAATTCGTACTTTTTATTCTGCACATTTCAGCTTCACCTAGTGCACATTTCAGGTTCACGTAATGCATAGTTCAACTGCACATAATGTCACTCTATCGTACCCTTTGTGATGCACATTTCAATTTCACCTAATGCACAAATTATTTTCATCTAATGCACATTGAATTTCACTTGAAGCAAATCTAACGGTTCAGATTCGTTCTCATTTCTCTCATAAGATCATGTTCTTATTTGAACCAAAACATATATATATATATATATATATATATATATATATATAGAGAGAGAGAGAGAGAGAGAGAGAGAATAGAGATATATAATATTATCAAAAGCTACACTAACTTAACTAATTAATTTAACTTAATTATTTAAAACCTACGTTTAGCTAACTAATTTTACTTAATTTAACTTAATGCATCACTACGTTTAAAACTACGCTTAGCTAACCAATTTTAAATTGAATCAACTAATTCTAAATAAAAAGAATTCAAATAACATACCTTATTATCTGCATACACTAGTGGAAAAACTCAAATATGCGGCGGTTTTAAAGAGGCATTCGCGGCGGTTCTAACCGCCACAAACGGATATGCCGCAAAAAATAAACGCGCGGCGGTTTTTATTTATATAAACCGCCGCATATTTTTATTATTAAAATAATTATAAAATAAATTAATTCGCGGCGGTTTTTAAGGTAAAAACCGCCGCATATTCCTTGAGGTGATAACATATACGCGGCAGTTATTAAGGAGAAAACCGCCGCTAATACACAAAAAATAACCATTTGTTTCTTAAAGCGAGGCTGTTTTTAGCATAAGAACTGCCGCATATCTTCAGAAATTTTTAAAATATTTTTTTATTTATTTTAATGTCCTTGATTAATACATGTATAAACCGATACATCACCATAAACAAAAAATGTAAGCTTGAATCCATACAAATACTACGAAGTCATTTTGTTCAAGTTTAACATATAAATCTATAGTAACTAAACCTCATCACAATAAACTTTACAACTAAACCTCCCTTATTACATCAACAAATAAGTACAACCACATTAATAAATAATCCTCAGCTCCCTACATCATCAATCGGTGACATCGATATATCCTTTAGAAGATAAAAGAAAGTCTTAAGAAATACTATCTACGTAGTAATATGGAGTATATATATGTATCGTAGATCTGGTTTTAAAGCATTGCAGATCTGTTATGAGACAACATCTCCCAAGCTGTTTGTGTAACTTACAACACCACAGCATCATCACTCTTCACGATGTGGACGACGATGAAGAGCTCATCCTCTTCGTCGATGGGGGGAAGCTAGCTGTCAAACACAGCTTGGGTAACTTGCCACCGTCGAAACTTTCGCCATCCGCCGTCCGCAGCTGCCGCAAAACGCCGTCCGCAGCTGCCGCCAAACGCCGTCCGAAGCTGCCGCCAAACGCCGTCTGCAGCTGGCGCCAACCTTCGTCCGAAGCTGCCGCCAAACGCCGTCTGCAGCTGGCGCCAACCTCCGTCCGCAGCTGCCGCCTGCTATTCGCCTCACTCATAGCCGCTATTGTTCGATTCTCTGGACTCTGGTTTACCGATGAGTAAAGTTTAGGGTTTCTGGGTTTGTTTCATTGGGGCATGACGATGGATATATACTCCGAGCTGAAGTGCTTTAAAAATAGTACTGGGTAAAACGTTTGTGGCGGTTCTTTATTACAACCGACGCGCGTATTCTTTTTTCCTGAATAATTGATGGGATATTCGGCGGTTTTTATTTTCACAACCGCCACGCATTTGTTTCGATTAAATTTCAGTGAGTGTGCGTCGGTTCTTACGGTTACAACCGCCGCAAAATTGTAAAAAATTAATATAAATTAAAATAAATGCGGCGGTTATTAGTTAAAAACCGCCGCGCGTGTATTTGTTATTATTTTTTACTATATTTGTGGCGGTTATTTCAAAACCGTCACTTATCCAATGCCGCAAATTGATGTTTTTACACTAGTGATAAACAGGGAAAATGATATAAGATGGACTACATCCTTCGATCTTTCAAACAGATACTGTATTATATATACATGGAATGAATTGGTGTGAACTGTATTATATATACATGGAATGAATTGGTGTGGTTCAGTTATATAAAAAACCTAGTCACGGACCTAGTCACGGAATTTTCCGTGACTAAATTTTGAGAAATTAATTTTGAGCGCTGGAAATTTAATTTTTTTTAGTCACGGACGTAGTCACGGATAAATCCGTGACTAAGTCGCCGGAATAAAAACGGGCTTCCCGGCGACGGAGTTGGGGCAACCGGAGGACTTTAGTCACGGTTCGTAGTCACGGATTTATGTAGTCACGGACTTAGTCACGGCCAAATCCGTGACTAATGTTTTTTTCAAAAATCCGTGACTAGTCCGTGACTAGCCCGTGACTAGGCTAGTCACGGACGAAATCCGTGACTAACGTCCGTGACTAAAGGCGTGTTTTTTTGTAGTGGCTTCCGCCGTAGAAGCTAGGAGCACAGAGCAGCAACAAGACAAGGGAAGCACTCTTCGCCGGCCGTAATGCGTGAAGCACCGCCGGAATACTCCTAGGTAAAACCCTGGACAACGACCGCTTTGTAGATTAACATATGAGTTGTATAATTGTTTTCACCGGCCACCACCGATTTAGGATAGGAGCAACAAATTCCGGTTTACGAACAATGAACCAATCCTCACATTGATAACGAAGACGAATCTGCTCCTTCCTGTTAAGAATTTAACTCACGCACGCGAATAACAATAATGAATAACACACAAAAATTGGTAAACCGGCCAGTTTGCCACGAATGACTATGTCTGGGGGTGCTACCAAGCCAGAAATATTATTAATATTTTCGGATCAAGGGATTACAAGGGAGAGAGGTTGTATTTATAGAGAGTAAAACATAACCCCTAATTAAATTAGGACGCGCATGGCCCACATCCGTACGGCCCAATCTGTACGGAAACTGTACGGAAAATTTGATTGTCAAAAACGAACCAAAAATTTCGGATAGGGCTTAGTTATACAGTCTCTAACACCTTACACTTCCTTTGTAAAGCAAACCCTAATTGTGGTCTAACAAAAGCTCAATTCTTAGATGTCACATGCTTCTTTTTGTCAACCATCTTCATATAGAATTCCATTTGAATCTCATGGAATCTATAGAATTCTATTAAAATCCATGGAATCTACAATCCTTTAAAATCCTTTAAAATCCATGTTGGGGACACTCCCTACGTATTACATTGTGTCACTTTGTCGAGTGGTTTTCTTGCCAATATTTTTTAAATAATTAATAATACTCTGTATAAGTTTAAATAATAATACCCCAATGTGTGGGAGAACTGGAGAAGTGTATTGATTTTTATGATATGTCCCATATTACAAATATTGATTTAGAGCCTATTTGGTAATAGTCATATCGGCTGTATTGGCTGATTTTGTTGAAATTTATGAAATTCTGGCTGATGTAGCTGTATTGACTGATTCTGCTGACTTGTGAAAAATAATAATTTAAAATACATCTTGTTAATAAAATAAAGAAAAAATTATATGGAAATATAGCTAAAATGACTCTCTACAGTAATTTCAACTAATACAGTCAGAAAAGTAACTTCAACCTAACTTATTATTATTATTATTACACGATTCAGCACGCGAAACAAAAAGTTACGTGTTTGATGAAAAAATTGGTTTATAATCCTGAAAAGCCAAAAATCGTGTTTACCAAACGGGCACTTAATATTTTATATCCTAAATCAGGGTGATCGACTTGAGTAGAGAAATGACACCAAAAGGGTATAAAATGTTACATTAAATTACGAGTTTCTAATATACGATTAAATCACAATAATACAAGATTAAATTTAGAAGTTCCATTAATTTTCTAAAGAGTTAAATTGATCAAAATGTCTGATATTTTATCTATTTAATTTAGTATTTCATACTTGGCATATATGTGGGTGGTGGACAAATATTGAACAAGAACACGAGATAGACTACTGATCTATATGAAAATTTGTTCTACGAGTATGTTTTTATTTATTATAAAAATGTGAACCGCTTTATTAAAACAGAACCTTTTTCCTAAAGATGTTGAGGTGCAGACTAGTGACGGTTCGGTTGTTAATCTTTTGTATGTATGATATAATCAAGTCCCAATCATTTAAACGATCACGAAAAGAGACTATTGGGAGCATAAGATCTAAAAATTCTGACTCAGAACAGAACATAAGACAAGAAGACATCAAAGGGGGTTTTTTCGTTACTCCTTTGGTCTTAAATCTTACTCCCTCCCTAACATTCATATCTTCTCATTTCTAAATCTTCCCATCATATCCTCAATAATTTTAAAAATAATACACTATTACACTTATTTTTTTTGGATTTATCCTTCATTCCATCACATTATTTCACTATCTTCCCATCATACCCTCAATAATTTATATCCTCTTTCACTATTCTTAATCTACCTACTTCTCAAATGAGAACATATACTCCCTCCGTCCCAGGGAGAAGTTCCCACTTTCCTTTTTTGGTAGTCCCAACAAAAAGTTCCCATTTCCTTAAATGGAAAGTTATTCTACATCAAAACAGTGTCAAACAGTGCCAAACAGTGTCGAAACAGTGCCAAACAGTGTCGAAACAGTGCCAAACAGTAAAACTTACCCCTCAGTAACTTTATTTCCTAAATATGTGTGAAAGTCAACCCGGGAACTTCTCCCTGGGACGGAGGGAGTATATGTTACGGAGGGAGTACGTAGTAATATTATCTTCATTTTTTTCTTTTCTCGTTCGTCTCAATATAAATTTTTCTTTCTTTTTTGCTAAAGAATTTGGAATTTGTAGTTCACGATATGTGTTCCCACTTTCTCTCTCTTCTGCACAATTTTAGGCCACATATTTTCAACTTTGCATAATATTCGGAGGAACACGTAGTACTCACTCCGTTCTTTATTATCTGTCCCGCTAGCCTTGGGCACGGGTTTTAATAGAAAAATAGTAGGGTAAATGTAGAGTGTGTATGGTAAATGATAAAGTAAGAAAGAGAGAATATTAAAAAGAGTAAAGTGGTGATAAAGTGATGATAAAGTAGGAAAGAGGGTATATTAAGTAGAGTACATTTATGATAAAGTAGGAAAGAGAAAGTAGTTTGTAAAAAGTAAGAGGGGTAAAAGTAAAAAAAGTGGGGGTATTATATCAAAAACTTTCCTAAAATAGAAAGAGAGACAAATAATAAAAACGTCCCAAAATGGAATGCAAGACAAATAATAAAGAAATGAGGAAGTATTATTTTTCATTCCGACCAATTCCATTCTTTAGTCGATATTGGCTACAAAAGGTTTCTCATATATAGATAGTTTGAGTCTTATTATACGTTGACAAATGCCTTGCAATTTGCAAATACAAAGTGCAAATTAAACACTAAGCGACTGGAGCCTTCGTCGAACATCGCATTAGCTTAGCGTGGTAAACTGGCAACCCATTAATTAAGCTCCTGTGATCAACTGATCATGTCAAACGGAGACTTGTGAAGCTAGCCGGCAGCATGTTCTCACTACGGATTACTCCTTTCTTCTCCCATCTTTGTCCAGTATCATATTTGATAATATTTGGATAATTATAATTCACTCTTAGTTCATTCATACTCTATTGATTTAATTAATAACACATTTTCACTTTTCTGAATAAGTGCATTACTCACATTTATCCCATTGTCAAAAGGGTTATATAAAATAAGAGAAAAATGCTCTTAGTAGGACTAAAAATACTACCCCCATCCTCTTTTATGTGTCTTGTTTTGATTTGACACAATATTACTAAAATGGTTGAATATAGTAAAAGGTGTGCTTGAGATTTGAGTATAATAAAGTGAAATGCTACGGACCACATATTTTATTCCAAAAAAAGAAAATGTCACACTAATTTTGCAACAACCCAAAAAGGAAAGTAAAATAAGTAAAATAAGATGAGGAGAGTAGCATTCTTCCAAAAATAGGGTCATATGTTTGGTTTTCTTAAATACTAATAATTCCATTTCTATCCCTAATTTAGTTAGTTAATTACATAATTAACCTAATTAATTACCCCTAGTTCCTTTGCATAATCAAAGTTAGCCTGTTGGTCGCAGAGCAGTCCATGATGGTGGTAGTAACTCTGGCGTGGCAGATTTCGGCGGACGGAGGAACTCTCTTGAAAAATATTTACGACGACCGGTGGTCCTACGGCAAGCGACAGTCTGGCGACTTGGGCAATTTGGGAGCTATAGCTCCAACCTTATCAAAGTATTTATGTCCAATCACAAAAAAAAACGTACTACTTCCGTCCCATTTTATGTGTCTCCTTTGCTTTTGACACAATTTTTAATAAAGTGATTGAAAAGGTAAAAGTTATGGTTGAGATTTGAGTATAATAAAGTGAAATTTTTTGAACCACATATTTCTTTCAAAACCGGAAAGGAGAAACTTATTTTGGGACAACCCAAAAATGAAAGTAAGACATGTAAAATGGGACGGAGGGAGTATTCATGGAAGTTTAAACTACGTGATTCTATTTTTAGAAAACGGAGCAGTTTTAGTCCTATTAAAGACATTCTCTCGTAAAGTAAAGCTTAATGCTATCTTGACCAGTTGTTCCAAAGTCATCCATGTGTTTTCGAGATTGTTTGATAATACTGAATCTCATGAAATTCTAATTTGGCTCAATCTGCTGATTATAAAAAAAAAGAACAATTTATAAATTAAATTAAGAAAAATATATATATATGAAAACATATGCAACTAAGTACTCCTCTATAGTAGCTTTAGTCAGAAGAGTAACTCTAACCTGACTAATTTTTATTATTACACTCCATCTATCTCTTAAAATTTTGTCAACTTTTTTTGTTGTAGCACTAACTTTGTCACTTTTTCTTTTTAATAAAGAATTTGTGATTCCAGTTAATTCTCTCTCCTCGTGCATTAATCCTCGTGTCAGTCAAACTTGACAAAGTTTTAAGGGATAGAGGAAGTACAACTCAACGCATAAAATCAAAAATTATATATTTGACAAAATATAACTCATAAACTAAGAGCCCGTTTGGTAGCACGAAAATCGGCTGTTTTGGCTGTTTCTGCTGAAATTTATGAAGTTCTGGCTGAAGTGGCTGTTTTGGCTGATTCTGCTGATTCTAGAAAAAAATATTTCAAAAATATATTTTATTAATAAAATAAAGAAAAAATTACATGTAAAAATAGCTAAAATGGTCATCTACAGTAACTTCAGCCAATACAGCCAGAAAAGTAACTCCAACCTTACTTTTTCTGCTTATTACACAATTCAGCACGCGAAAGTAAAAATTACGTGTTTGGTGAAAAAGCTGGCTGATAAGCCTGATAAGCCGAAAAAAGGGGTCTCCAAACGGGCTCTAAAAATAAGGGTTATCAATACGGAACTTTAACATTTGTGTCAATTGAATCATACTCTATACTTTACCGTAACTTATTTTGCTTTGCTAACTTTGGATGCATTATACTAATAGTTCGTACACTCGCCTGTCTCACACACACAAAGTTGTTTGTACACAGACAATACTGTAGGGCCTACAGAGTTCTCTTACACAGACAACTTTGTGTGCGTGAGACAGACGGGTGTACGAAAAATGTACACAAAAAAGTGTACACCAAGCATGTTTCTAATAACAATGAGATCTGAAGTTTTCGTGTGCCCGCGAATTGAAGCCTGCCCGCATTTAGGAGCATGTCACTACGTCAGAAACTTAGCTTTATCATATTCGGAGTATATCCGGGACATGATTAATTGTATAGACAGATCCGGTATAAACTGTCTTTATTGTATAAATCTTTATACAATACATCTTTACGCTATTTGTATTGTATATTGATGTTCAAAATGATGCATATTATTCTGCAATGAAATATACAGTTGAATATTAGCGTTCAAAGTATTGGATAACAAAAAGTTTGTTGTTTGTTTTTATTACTGAAATGCAAAGGTATATGTCTCAAGCCCTTAGATCTATACAATGGATGATGGAAATGATTTATCCCAAACCATGTCGAGTTTATCAGGTGTTTCACCGTACCCAACCTCCTACTCAACATACCCTTCCCTCATTCTGTTTTTTTTTTTTAATTTGAAAGAAAAACAACTACTAGTATTTATTAATAATAAAAATGATCAGTACAAAAGTAATGATGATAGCCTAAGCTACAATGGGATAAGATATAGAACTGAATAGTTTCAAAGGAACATAACAATTCGCTAACCCCACAAAGATGTAGACTCCTCTATCAACATAGAAGCTGCTACTTAACCAATAATCGATACTAGACATAGTACTTATCTGCGATAGAAAAAACATATAAATTGGTTTCACCATCCACCGACTAGGAAAAAATTAATAGATAATCTGGTTTGTCCAACCGCAAGAAAGAAACAACTAGAATCCTCAGTTTGACCAGTTACTAGTAAGAAATTGTAAATATCACCGGTTTGACCAGCCACCGAAAAGAAGATACAATCAAACATTATCTCTTTGTCATAGCATGGTGGTGGTTCAGGAGGAGGGCGAATAATTGAAGTCTTGGAGTCGGTGATGTCTGAAGTTAATCTCCCAAACAAATTAAGCAGGATCAGCATTGTCATCCACTTACATTAAAATTTCAACGCCCGATCGGCCAGTTTTATCAACGAGAAATACACAAACCCTAGACATTGTTAGGAAGAAACCATATAAAATAACTTGAAAATATTTGTGAAGGAGATACATTTTCGATCAGTCACCGATCAGTCTCCTCAAGTCGTGAGTCGTCCATTAGGTTTCCCTTTACCCAGTAAATGTTAATTACCCTTCCCTCATTCTAGTTCTTTAAAGGGAGAATTTGACTTTGCACCTAATGTTTTAGGCCATATTAGACTTTGCACCCCATATTCAAAATCATTAATATTTGCACCCCATATCATTAGCTCAAAAATTGTGAAAGAGTGGGATGCAAAGTCAAATGATTATATAGTGAAATAGGGTGCAAATATTAATGATTTTGAAAATGTGGTGTTAAGTCCAATATTAACCAAAACATGAGCTGCAAAGTCAAATTCTCCCTTCTTTAAAGATCAACGATTTCTTCATCAGTCACCGATCAGCCTCCTCACAATAAAAATGAGCATGCTCATTAATATGTAATAATTTTAGTATTAATGTAAAACATTACTTATTGCTCCACGTTTTTTTTGGAAGAATTCGGCTTACATTGATAACAGATAATTCAGAGTATGAGTCAAATGACAAAAATAAATCTGACAACCGTTATCCCGCGAACCAGACTCAGAATTAATCACCTCCAGAGAAGCAATATAATTCGCTGATCCATAAGTGGGAAACCAAAAGCAAAAAACGGTCATCATATTCCTCTCATCCCCCACATCCAAAAACAACGTCTTACAAACAGGAATAAAGCAAAAACAAAAAAACAAAACTGAACCAAACAACAAGCAATTCGACAGAAAAACACAAACTGAATAAAACGAAATTAAAAATGAATTCATCCATCTTCTTCCAAACCCTAGATTTACTTGCACTCCATGGCGGCGGCTCAGGAGGGCGACGCGCCCACCGTTCATCCACCACAACTTCAACATCAGCTTTATTCAGATCCAGTTCTTCTTCCTCTGCGCTAATCTCCATCGTCTTGTACTTGTCCACAAAGCTTTCCAGGCCGAAAAGAGAAAACTCAAACGAATATCCGAAACTCAATTCCACCTCCATGTTCGCCGACGAAACGGGGCTGCAACAAGAGAATTCTTATCCGCACACGTATTATGATTTTAGGCCTAAAAACGTTTTAAGTTCTGTGACCATGCAAAAGAAAGTGACTAACCTGCATACAGTCTTGTTTGAGTTTCTTGGCGTTTGGAGGTTCCAGTTCCAAGAGAAGTGTATGGTAAGCAATTCCCAGCTACCTTAGCTTACTACATGACCATCTTATTCTAACCTAATTATTTTATACACGAATAGATGTTAAGTATGATAATATTCATTGGCGGAGCCACAAATCTATTATTAGAGAGGCTGGACCCTGAAAATATTTTCTACAAAATTAAACATCAACATATATTTTCTATAAATTAAAACTATTTATACATAGAGAACAATTCAAGGCCAGACGGGAACCGCTGAACCGCCGTTAGGCTGAGGCCATTTGGGGCCCTTCCCAGTGGGAATTGTTTTTGAGCATATTCTTCATCAAGTGTTGATTATCTCCACAAAATTTCTTCTTAAAATTCAATTGGGAAGTCAGTTTAATAAAATATTGAATCATACTGCGCTTTATGTATATTAATAACACGCAATATGTTTCAATAATTTATTCAAGTGACTTCTCGACTGAATTTTAATCTGAATTTTTGTAGAGATAATCTACACTTGATGATGGTTCTCGTCATGCCAGCCTGATGAGAATGCTACTCTTTATACATAATATATACTTAATTTTTTTTCTTAGGAGGACCGGTGTTCCCTCCAGTCCCTCCCTGTCTCCACGCTGACAATATGGAACTGAATGAACTTAATTAACGATAAAGATAATTGAAAGAAAAAGAGACATGGCTATTCAGCATTAAAACAAACTATTTCACTAGTTGCTATTAGGCTTCCACCAGGAGACAGCATGGTGAACCCTTCCTTTCCATCCTTGCAACAACCAATTCCCGTCTTCCTCCACGTAGAAATCCTTATTGTAATCCGATTTTACTTTCTCCCGTACACAATCGACTATGTGACACCGCACCCGAATATATTCGGATTCGGAATTTGATATGTATTTAAATTTCCTAGCGAATAAAATTCGTGTAATTGACTGGTATATTTAATTATTGTGCGATTAATTAAATTATTTATCAGGTCCATTATGTGAGAATGGGCTACCAAATATTTAGTTGGGTTATCATAATAATTCTAGGAGTCCAATGATGTGCCAACTAAAGTTGATAAAAATATTTGGACAACCCGAGTGCTATGTTGGCCCAACCTGCCCAAAATAGCAGGAATAATTGGGAGGGACTTCCTACACCCACTTGGGGTATCCTACACACTAATTAGACTCAAATAATAAGGGAGGGGGACCACACATTTTGGGTTTGTGCGGATGATTGAAGGGAGAAGTCTCCTTTGAGACAAAAGCCCATGCCTATGTCTCTCACACAATCATTTTGTGTTGATTGAGAAGGCATCTTCCCTCATCTCCCTTGCACTCTCTCGGCCAAACAAAGGGTAAGAAGCTCAGGGAAAAAGCTCTCACAAACTCCATTGTTGGAGGAAGAAAACCCAAGAGGAAAGGAGGTGTGTTGGAGGTAAGAACTCAACAAACACTTTTAACTAGTATTATTGTTGTATGATTTTTAGTAAATCATATGGTGGATAAAACATGAAGTTCTACACGTTTAAAAGTGTAGAATATTGTTATAAAGTAGTGGTATTTAACTTAGAAGAGTCGTGGAATCGATAGGAGTTGAAACCACCGGAAACCGCCACTTCAAGGAAGCTGTTCGTAGTTGCAGACCACGAAAGCCGCCCGGCTTTTGTGAAAGCCGCCCGGCTTTTGGCTGCTGTCCAGAAATTTCACTTTCAATCGGCCTAGAACGGGGATTGATCGAGGGGCTTAGCAAAGGCAACTATTGTAGCACATCACAAGGTGAGGATGGCTGACTATATTGCTTATAATCTTTGGGTTAATTTCATAAGATTACCTAAAGTAATTAAATGTGATTTTCATGGATTATTAATGCTTAATAATGCCTAAATGAAAATATCATTGTTTGTGAATAGAAGATGCATAACATACAAATTTATGAGAGATTGTGTATGATGATGCATAATAAATGTGGAGGTATAATGATTGTATAAACCATGAATTTTTGTGATAAAATATACTTTTACTTCATGTATAGAAATCATGAATGGATAAAAGTGATATTTTTGATATTGAGATTAAATCGTATACGGATTAGAAAATCCATAGGAATGAGCCTTATAACTATGAGTTAAGGAGCTTGACTGTTTAAAGATTTATGGATTAGTATTTAATTTACTAATCGGGCATGTTGTATAAAAAGTGATAGAACAAATCCTAAGGACTTGGATTGTGAAGGATGCACCTTAAGTAGTCTTATGAGATGCCTTAAGGTAGGAATGGGTAACCACTAAGTTACATTAGGAGTAGGCCTCATTGGCTACTCAAGATTGAGGAACTCTAGGCATAGAATTTGCTAGTGAGTTAGTATCGTGACTAGAGGAAGCCTCTAGCACGATGAAGAATGACTGGAGGAAGCCTCCAGCATTCGTGTAGGACGAACTAGTATCGTGACTAGAGGAAGCCTCTAGCACGATGAAGAATGACTGGAGGAAGCCTCCAGCATTCGTGTAGGATGACTAGAGGAAGCCTCTAGCATAATGTAATGTGACTGGAGGAAGCCTCCAGCACAAAGTATGTAAGGTGATTAGAGGAAGCCTCTAACACCGAATTTAGTGACTAGAGTAAGCCTCTAGCACGGTAAAACATGACTAGAGGAAGCCTCTAGCATGGTGAATTAATATAGATGGGCGTGGCTTGAAGTCACGGGGAAAGGGTTGAACGTTTTTAAAGTAAAACATGGGTCTTCGGGCCGACTACTTGACTTTATATATAAAGTAAGTATATTTTCAAAGAGGGTAACCACGGGTTATGACCTATATTATATTATCACCCTATGTGAGGGTCTTGGAAATTGAAACTTTGATTATACTTAGTATAGTTGTCATTGTACTTGTCAAATGCTTCCAAGTACTGACCTCCCCTTCACGGGGGAGGCCACCTCACAGTTTCAGGTAGGACTTGAAGGTTGCTACCGCCGCCGTTGCTTCGGGGAGATTCAAGGGAGGAGACGTGGTTCGTGCTTCTTCCGTTCCTGTTTTGAAAACATTTTAAATATTGCTCATGGATACTATTTGAATATTTATTGGGGCTTGTACGCCCGTGTTTGCCACGTGTGGCATGGATACTTGTATTAACGTTTCCGCTGCTTGATTAAATATTTTGCATTATGATTGTTTATGGATGTACTATTGTGAATGATATTCATGACGCCTAGTATAGTATGGATGAGTTGGACTGCGGTTGACTATTCGTACTGTACGGCGGGTTGTTGACGTGTCCGGTAGGTCCGGGGCGTGACAATTTAAATTGGTATCAGAGCCTTAGTCCATAAACTTCATAATGAAGCTTCAAAATCCTTTTGAAAATGATTTTGAAAACCATGAGCATAAAGTTTTGTACTTATAGAACTTTTGGTACTTGAGTTGCAAGGTCTCTAATTGTTAAGATGGTACCCTTAACAATTGGCATGGCGGCGATTTGAGCCAAGGGATGTCTTTAAGTGCCTATCCGTCATTTGACATGTGATACGGGTCTAATGACTCAATCTCTATCTCTTTCAGAAATGGAACGTACCGGTAAAGTCACTCGAAGAAACCCGACTGGCCAGGCACGGGGAGGATCCCAACATGGCAGTCGAGGGGCATCGAGGGCGTCTCGTGGGCAGGACCGTGCGGGTCACTCGTTAACGGTGAGTGACGGTCATGTGGAGACAATCGATGAACAATACGATTCCGAGGAGGATTCGACGTATCAACCGGGAACCGAGCCGGTTGAGACCCCATATGATGGGGAATATGATGATGATGATGAGAGCGACGATGATGACGCTCTAGAAAGGATGGAGGAGCTGCTCCGTCAATACCAACAGGATCGCCAAAGGCGCCGGGCAAGGCGTGCTTTGGGAGGGGCTTCCAGGGGAGGAAGCCGTGTGGGTTCTAGGGGACATGTAGAGTCCCGGAATGATCGAGGTACCGAGGTCCCGATAATAAGGATCTCAAAGTACCTCAAGGAGGCAAGAGACTTGGGGTGTAAACCGTTTGATGGAACGGGAGACATCTCCATTGCGGCCGAGTGGATCAAGAGATTCAACGAAGCGGCTCTTGACATGGAGCTGCCGCCGATCATGAAGTTGAGAGTGGCAACGAGGTTGCTAGAGGGAATGGCGTCCACGTGGTGGGACGGTGTCAAGGGGAAGTATGGTGAGGCAGTCACTTGGGAGAACTTCCGTCAAGAATTCTTTAACCAATACTACTCCGACTTCGAGGTGAACTTGAAGAGGAGGGAATACACCAACTTGACCCAAGGAGGCAAGTATACCGTGAGGCAACTCGAGCATAAGTTCAGGGAGCTTGCCGAGTTCATTCCGGAGTACATATGTGATGAGAACCGGATGGTGAACCACTTCTGGGATGCCTTGGACCTTGACATACGCGAGAGGGCAACACAATTGCCTAATATGACGTTTAGTCAAGTTGTTGAGCAAGGCTTGAAGGGGGAGAAAGAATGGGAAGAAAGAAAGCGGAGGAATGCCGAGGAGGCAAAGAAAAGAAAATGGGAGAACCAAGGCTCCCAAGGTTCCAATAAGAAGGGGAACCACGGGGGAGGGAGCTCATTTAGGACTCCTGCACCGCCATCTAGAGGAAACCCGGGAATGAGTGGACAACACTCGGAATCACAAGTCTCAAAAGCGCCAAAATGCAAGAATTGCAAGAGGAACCACGTGGGCAAGTGTCGTGATCCCCCGAGGTGCTATCAATGTGGTGATACGGAGCACATGAGGTCGAGTTGCCCACAACTTGGGCGAGCCGTGAGTGCGGGGCCGAGTGGTGGGACCACGATGAGCAGGAACCGGACAGCGGCACCTCACGCAAACACGGGGCACGGTGGAGCTAGCACAAGTAATGCACCGTCCGTGAATCAAGGGAGGACCCAAGCGAGGGTCTATGCGATTACGGAAGCCGATGCACGTGCTAACCCGGACTCCGTCGCGGGTAAATTCTTGAACTTTTGATGTTATTTCCTTGTAAACAATATAAATGTTGGAATGTATAAGTTATATGGCCAACCCAGCCTGTTTAAAGTTCAAAGAAGTGGACAGATATCTGCCTGGGGCGAAAGCCGCCCGGCTTTGACGAACGTCGCCCGTTGTTTGTCTATGATTTATTACATAAATCCTACGGCGACCATAAGCCGCCCGACGTTGACGAAAGCCGCCCGGCTTTCGTAAAGGATTTTTGTTAAAATCATTCGGCGGAGGAAAACCGGCCGAGTTTCGTAAAAACCGGCCGGCTTGTGTTCAGGCATCTCCGGTGTGAGGCGCTGTTAACGAAAACCGGCCGGCATTCGTAAGAACCGGCCGGCTTTTAGGAATTAAAATTGGGAATTCTTTCGGCGACAGAAAACCGGCCGGCTTTGGCGAAAACCGGCCGGCTTACGTAACCAGCCATTCCGAACCGAAGGCCAAGGTACGAAAACCGGCCGGCTTTCACGAAAAGCGGCCGGCTTTCACCTATTGGTGCACGGTGTTGGTTTTTTGGGTGGGAACCGGGATGGAATCGGGATGGGGCGTTAGGTGACGATCATCCAAACCATAGCCGGGGTACTCTTTTACCTAAGAGATGAGTCTAATAAGTGGGGAGTGTGTCTTACATTGCTTATGAATGTAGGAACACTAAAGATTAACGGGAGAGACGCAAGAATCCTCATTGACACCGGGGCGCAACGATCATTCGTGAGTGAGGCGTTTGCCGGGGGATTCAAAGAACCACTTGTACCGATGGCTCAAGCCCTATTGGTATCCACACCTCTAGGGGAAGACATCGAGAGAGATAGCCACTATCCATCGTGTGAGGTGGAAGTGGAGGGCCAAAACTTGACGTGTGATTTCGTACCGCTGAGTATGATTGAATTCGATGCAATCCTGGGGATGGATTGGCTTGAGAAACATCATGCTAGGGTCGATTGCTACACAAAGATACTTGAACTCGAAGGCGATGAAGGGGTAACCTTACGCTTCGAGGGGGATCGGGCCAAATCCAATAGTTGTATCATATCCGCCGTAAGAGCTAGGAGTATGATGAAAAAGGGTTGCCACGCATATCTAGCATACGTGGTAGACAAAACAAAAGAAGAAACGAGCATTGATGATGTGAGGGTGGTATGCAAGTATCCGGATGTCTTTCCAAAGGACTTACCGGGACTTCCACCCGATAGGGAGATTGAATTTGTGATCGAGGTCGAGCCCGGCACCAAACCAATCTCCATACCGCCATACCGAATGGCACCCGCAGAACTTAACGAGTTGAAAACCCAAATTGCAAGAGCTTTTGGATAACGGTTTCATTAGACCAAGCCACTCCCCGTGGGGAGCACCGGTTCTTTTCGTGAAAAAGAAAGATGGGACACTTCGAATGTGCATTGACTATCGTCAACTGAACAAGGTCACAATCAAGAATAGGTATCCTTTGCCTAGGATTGATGACTTGTTTGACCAACTACGAGGAGCAACTGTGTTCTCGAAGATTGACTTGAGGTCGGGGTACCATCAATTGAAGATCAAAGAGGACGACATACCGAAGAGTGCCTTCCGCACTAGGTATGGACATTTTGAGTTCCTTGTTATGTCGTTTGGGTTAACAAACGCCCCGGCGGCATTCATGGACTTGATGAACCGAGTATTCCACAAATACTTGGACCGATTCGTGATAGTGTTCATAGATGACATCTTGATCTACTCAAAAAGCGAGGAAGAGCATGAGGAGCACTTGATACTCGTTCTTGAGACGCTACGGGAGAAGCAACTCTATGCCAAGTTTTCTAAATGTGAATTTTGGCTTAAGGAGATTGGCTTTCTCGGGCATGTGGTTTCGGGATCGGGAATTGCTGTGGATAACAAGAAGATAGAAGCCATTACCGAATGGGAGAGGCCAAAGAATGTCAAGGAAATTCGTAGTTTCCTTGGATTGGCAGGCTACTACAGGAAGTTCGTGGAGAAGTTCTCTGTTTTGGCATCGCCATTGACAAAGCTCACTCGAAAGGGAGCTAAGTTTGTATGGGATGACAAATGTGAGAAGGGATTCACGGAATTAAAGAAGAGATTGACCGAGGCACCGGTACTTGCCTTACCCAAACAGGGTATGGGGTACGATGTCTATAGTGATGCTAGCATCCAAGGGTTTGGATGTGTGTTGATGCAAATGGGGAGGGTAATTGCCTATGCTTCACGACAATTGAAGAAACATGAGGTAAATTATCCTACTCATGATTTAGAGCTGGGGGCAGTGGTATTTGCACTGAAGATTTGGAGACATTATCTCTACGGGGAGACGTGTCATATATACACTGACCATAAGAGTTTGAAATACGTGTTCACTCAGAAAGAGCTGAACATGAGACAGAGGCGATGGATGGAGTTGATAAAAGACTACCATCTTATCATTGAGTACCACCCAGGCAAGGCCAATGTGGTGGCAGATGCCTTGAGCCGGAAGAGCTCATCTGGGGCATTGATAGCTAATTTGAGGGCTTTAAGAGCCCAACTGGAGGTATCCAGCAATGGAGCCTTATTGGCACGGTTTGAGGTGAGACCTACTTTAATTGATGAGATCAAGAAGGGTCAGGAAACTGACGAGGAAATCATGAGGATCCGGGAGCGCATGCAAGCGGGACCAGTGGAGGACTTCAGGGAAAGAGATGATGGTCTCTTACTATTTCGTGAGCGAGTGTGTGTGCCGGCAGATGATGAGCTCCGAAAGTCCATCTTAGAGGAAGCTCATTCATCGGCTTACGCCATGCACCCGGGGGGCACGAAGATGTACCGTGACTTGAAAGAGAGTTACTGGTGGTCTGGTATGAAGAGAGAAATAGCCGAGTACATCAGTAGATGCCTTACTTGTCAGCAAGTTAAGGCAGAACATCAGCATCCAGCTGGGTTATTGCAGCCGCTTTCCATTCCAGAATGGAAATGGGAGCACGTGACCATGGATTTTGTGGTAGGACTGCCACGGACCGTGAGGAATTATGATGCGGTATGGGTTGTGGTTGATAGGCTCACGAAGAGTGCACATTTTCTACCTATCAACACTACCTATGCACTTGAGAGGTTAGCCAAGTTGTATGTGGATGAGATCGTGAGGCTACATGGGGTTCCTATAACCATTGTGTCCGACAGGGATCCACGATTCACATCACGATTTTGGCCGAAGTTCCAAGAGTCCATGGGAACGAAGTTGAAGTTCAGTACTGCTTTTCATCCTCAGACAGATGGGCAATCCGAGAGGGTTATACAGATCTTGGAGGATATGTTGAGGGCTTGTGCTTTGGAGTTCCAAGGAAGTTGGGACAACCATTTAGCACTTGTTGAGTTTGCCTATAACAACAGTTATCAGGCAAGCATCGGCATGCCTCCATACGAAGCATTGTATGGGAGGAAATGTCGTACACCGTTGTGTTGGGACGAGGTTGGCATGGCCAAGCTCGAGAGCACGGAATTGGTGGAGATCACCAAGTCAAAGGTAAAGATAGTTCGAGAGAGGCTTAAGGCGGCCCAGGATAGACAGAAGAGTTATGCCGATAAACGCCGGAGAGCCTTGGAATTCAAGGTGGGAGATGAGGTATTCTTGAAAGTTTCGCCTTGGAAAGGAATCATCCGATTTCAAAGTCGAGGGAAACTTAACCCACGCTACATAGGGCCATTTGTGATTCTTGAAAGAATTGGGGCCGTAGCATACCGATTGCAGTTGACTCCAGAATTGGAGAAAATACATAACGTGTTCCACGTGTCTATGCTAAAGAAATATGTACCGGATCCGTCTCACGTGTTAGAGAAACCACCTGTGGAGATACGTGAGGACTTGAACTATGCCGTTCGACCGGTAAGGATACTTGATAGGCAAGTAAAGAAGTTGAGGAGCAAGAAGGTTCCAATGGTTAAAATCCTTTGGAAAAGTGACCGAGTTGAAGAAGAAACTTGGGAAACGGAAGCCTTAATGAAGGAGCAACATGCATTTCTGTTTGAATAAGAATTTGTGAATTTCGGGGACGAAATTCCCGTTAAGGGGGGGTGAACTTGTGACACCGCACCCGAATATATTCGGATTCGGAATTTGATATGTATTTAAATTTCCTAGCGAATAAAATTCGTGTAATTGACTGGTATATTTAATTATTGTGCGATTAATTAAATTATTTATCAGGTCCATTATGTGAGAATGGGCTACCAAATATTTAGTTGGGTTATCATAATAATTCTAGGAGTCCAATGATGTGCCAACTAAAGTTGATAAAAATATTTGGACAACCCGAGTGCTATGTTGGCCCAACCTGCCCAAAATAGCAGGAATAATTGGGAGGGACTTCCTACACCCACTTGGGGTATCCTACACACTAATTAGACTCAAATAATAAGGGAGGGGGACCACACATTTTGGGTTTGTGCGGATGATTGAAGGGAGAAGTCTCCTTTGAGACAAAAGCCCATGCCTATGTCTCTCACACAATCATTTTGTGTTGATTGAGAAGGCATCTTCCCTCATCTCCCTTGCACTCTCTCGGCCAAACAAAGGGTAAGAAGCTCAGGGAAAAAGCTCTCACAAACTCCATTGTTGGAGGAAGAAAACCCAAGAGGAAAGGAGGTGTGTTGGAGGTAAGAACTCAACAAACACTTTTAACTAGTATTATTGTTGTATGATTTTTAGTAAATCATATGGTGGATAAAACATGAAGTTCTACACGTTTAAAAGTGTAGAATATTGTTATAAAGTAGTGGTATTTAACTTAGAAGAGTCGTGGAATCGATAGGAGTTGAAACCACCGGAAACCGCCACTTCAAGGAAGCTGTTCGTAGTTGCAGACCACGAAAGCCGCCCGGCTTTTGTGAAAGCCGCCCGGCTTTTGGCTGCTGTCCAGAAATTTCACTTTCAATCGGCCTAGAACGGGGATTGATCGAGGGGCTTAGCAAAGGCAACTATTGTAGCACATCACAAGGTGAGGATGGCTGACTATATTGCTTATAATCTTTGGGTTAATTTCATAAGATTACCTAAAGTAATTAAATGTGATTTTCATGGATTATTAATGCTTAATAATGCCTAAATGAAAATATCATTGTTTGTGAATAGAAGATGCATAACATACAAATTTATGAGAGATTGTGTATGATGATGCATAATAAATGTGGAGGTATAATGATTGTATAAACCATGAATTTTTGTGATAAAATATACTTTTACTTCATGTATAGAAATCATGAATGGATAAAAGTGATATTTTTGATATTGAGATTAAATCGTATACGGATTAGAAAATCCATAGGAATGAGCCTTATAACTATGAGTTAAGGAGCTTGACTGTTTAAAGATTTATGGATTAGTATTTAATTTACTAATCGGGCATGTTGTATAAAAAGTGATAGAACAAATCCTAAGGACTTGGATTGTGAAGGATGCACCTTAAGTAGTCTTATGAGATGCCTTAAGGTAGGAATGGGTAACCACTAAGTTACATTAGGAGTAGGCCTCATTGGCTACTCAAGATTGAGGAACTCTAGGCATAGAATTTGCTAGTGAGTTAGTATCGTGACTAGAGGAAGCCTCTAGCACGATGAAGAATGACTGGAGGAAGCCTCCAGCATTCGTGTAGGACGAACTAGTATCGTGACTAGAGGAAGCCTCTAGCACGATGAAGAATGACTGGAGGAAGCCTCCAGCATTCGTGTAGGATGACTAGAGGAAGCCTCTAGCATAATGTAATGTGACTGGAGGAAGCCTCCAGCACAAAGTATGTAAGGTGATTAGAGGAAGCCTCTAACACCGAATTTAGTGACTAGAGTAAGCCTCTAGCACGGTAAAACATGACTAGAGGAAGCCTCTAGCATGGTGAATTAATATAGATGGGCGTGGCTTGAAGTCACGGGGAAAGGGTTGAACGTTTTTAAAGTAAAACATGGGTCTTCGGGCCGACTACTTGACTTTATATATAAAGTAAGTATATTTTCAAAGAGGGTAACCACGGGTTATGACCTATATTATATTATCACCCTATGTGAGGGTCTTGGAAATTGAAACTTTGATTATACTTAGTATAGTTGTCATTGTACTTGTCAAATGCTTCCAAGTACTGACCTCCCCTTCACGGGGGAGGCCACCTCACAGTTTCAGGTAGGACTTGAAGGTTGCTACCGCCGCCGTTGCTTCGGGGAGATTCAAGGGAGGAGACGTGGTTCGTGCTTCTTCCGTTCCTGTTTTGAAAACATTTTAAATATTGCTCATGGATACTATTTGAATATTTATTGGGGCTTGTACGCCCGTGTTTGCCACGTGTGGCATGGATACTTGTATTAACGTTTCCGCTGCTTGATTAAATATTTTGCATTATGATTGTTTATGGATGTACTATTGTGAATGATATTCATGACGCCTAGTATAGTATGGATGAGTTGGACTGCGGTTGACTATTCGTACTGTACGGCGGGTTGTTGACGTGTCCGGTAGGTCCGGGGCGTGACAGACTATATCTTGATCGAGTGGCAGTTGCTGGAATCCGGCCCCAAGGCTTCGAACTTGCCATTGCTTGTATGTCTCAGGCCTCTCGATTCTCTCCGTTCCTTCACAAGCGATCACATTCAGCACATCTCTTCCAAAAATCATTTTTTCATATAGCTGTCTGTCATTTTCTTCCCTTGGCACAGTTGCATCAAACATGTCAAACAGTGAGGAGAAGTGAAAGAGGGCCTCACGGAATCGTGTGGCAAAGAACGTGGCGTTGAACGTCCCGTTCAACACCCCGTGGGTGAACATATCTGGATTGATGTCCTTGATGAGGTTGAGCACAATATCCCTTGGGCTATTATTTGGCACCAACGTCTCGTCCGACACGATTCCTAGCATGTCCAAACAGTTGACAACCAGGACGTCGCCATCATCTCGCCTTTCAATATCGAGGTCTTCGAGTGTTATACTCTCCCATTCCTTTGCCACCGATTTGAACTCAAATGGGACGCCATATCCCTTGCAGTACTTTTCGAGTCGCAAGCCCGTGGCCTTGACCAGCTCTTCGGGATGGAAACCAGGCAGCAGAAAGTCTATCCCTGTAATGCGAAGCGTTGGAGGCCCACCGCGCCTCATCGAGAGACCTTGAATGAGACTTGGCCATTGAAAACCATACAGAATTCCAAAATCAATGATGTGCAGCCTGCTTGCTCGTGCTGCAAGCTTCATAATGCGTTTGTTTGCCATCATAGTTGATACTACATTGAAGGGGCATGCATTGATAAACATCTTATAAGCTTTCAAGGTGTCTGCTGCTGATATTTTGTTGAAATGGTGAGATAATTGGTATAGTGATGTTGCAGTTCCATTTAAGCGTGCCTCGAGCGCATTGGCAATATAGAACGCCATCCTTTCGGTTCCGGTCCCGTAAGGAGAAGAGTGTAATCTAATCTTCTTTAGGGTCTCATTAGCCGTCCCGCTGTCATAAATCGCCACAGACTGTGCACATAGGGTGAGTAAGCCGCTGAGATCTATGATTTCCTTCCTGATTTGTGGTTTCTTCTTGCCACGTCGGGGTTTTCCTCCCGCTTTGGGTTCCTTATTGTCCATTTTCTTGTACAAACAGGCAGCAATGTTTCTTCTGCGACCGGGATCAAGCAAGACATCATAGCACATATATTCCAATGGCTCAGATTCTTCCAAATCATTTGACGCCAAGTACTTGTTCCTTTGGTGGGTTTCTGGAGACTCATTGTCAGACGATGAGTACTCGTGCTCCCGCTTTCCCTTTGAAGGTGATCGGTCGCTCCACGAGAGTGCATCGCGTGGGCTATCGGTTCCGTTGAGCACGTCAGAGAAGTGTTTTTCGGTGGCTTGGAGGGCCATGCATTCACTAAGCATGAAAGGCTGGTTCTCCAAGTCTTCTTCCTCCATTAGCATCTGGCTTATGTACTTCAGAGTCGCATTTGGGTAGTCTCCTTCATCTTGATCTTCTTCTGTTGTAGCAGATTTGTTGTGGGGGAGACTATCATCAATGACTGAGAAACCACTACTAGGATTGAAGGATCTTTGTCCACTTACAAACCTTGAATCCTGTGGGGTAGAGAGGTGACAATAGACTAATTCACTAGATGGGGTAAAGAATTCTTGGAACATAGCCTCCATTAGTTTGTCACAGAATTGAGACTTTGGGGCAACAAAGAGGTAAGAAATGATACTGTGAATTGAAGAATGGAGGAAGAGCTGCTGGTATAGTAGTAATGGTTTAATGATGATGATAATGAAAATTTAGGAGAAGTTGGCCCCTCTTTTATTTTAAGCAAAAGTAAAAAAGGTTAGTGGACTTGTTTTTCTTACACGCTAAGATTATTATTAATTAAAAAGAATAATGCAGAGTATATCTTATGGTATTTAAAGCAAATGAAATGGTCATTACCTGCTCAAAATTGTCAACAGCTATTCTACCAGTAAGGTTTGAAATTTCTAACCATCATAATTAATTATTCAAAATTGTTAGGAATGTGACGTATTATTTACAGGTTCAAAAGTAAAAGTACGCGCTCGCTTTTGATTAATGTTACGGAGTATGTATCAAGTTTTATCATAATATTGACATTGTGGATTAAAAGTAACTCTAATATAGGCCCTATATTAAACAGCTTTATTAAAAATTAACTTTTTCTCAAGTGAGGACTAGTGACGGTTAGGTTGTTACCTTACTGTTTCTTGTGAGGAAATGTTATTATTTAAAATTTATAGAACATCTAAGTACTTAATTAACTGTCCAAACAATGTAGGGGGCCTTCATAGATAGCTAGGGTGTCATCCTTTTATAATAGGGTACGTAATCATCATTTGTTTGCTAGAATATGATATACTCCCTCGAATTTTAAGGCACTTTACGGTTTACGATGTTTGGCCGACGATAAAACAAATTGATCCCTGTCAACACTCAAATTAGTTTTAGAAAATAAAATTTACATATTCAAAAACTACATTAAAATCGCTACAAAACCTGCAAAAAATAATTCAAATTTCATAAAATTTTGATATATAAAGTAAGAGATTAAGAGTGATTTGTGTTGACTAAGTGAATAAGAAAGGTATCTCATAAAATGGGGCTGAGGGAGCTGAGTATGATTTAAATGCCAATCATTTGAATGATTGTTTTTCATCAAAAAACACCTTATTAGTTTATCAGTCCTATCGGCCAACACTTTTATGAAACAAATAAGTTTTTTATTTTCTATGCCCAATTGTTTAATAATCATAATAACAAAGTGTTTGCAAATGATTTTGCTTTTAAAAACATTTTTTGAAGTGATTTTGGAAAACGTGATTGATAAAAAAAGTTGATAGTGTTTGAGAAAAAAAGTGATTTTGAAAAGTAAAAGTTGGTAGTGTTTGGTAAAATATGTACTTTTTGTGTAATAGAAAAAGTAAAAAATATTTTTCAGCCAAAAACCGAGAAACGCTTTTAAGTAGAAGTTGTCACTTGAAAACACAAATTTTAGCTTTTTAAACCAAAAGCCGAGAAACGCTTTTTTAAGCGTTTGCAAACAGACCCTAAGTAAGGTTGAAGTTACTTTTATGACTGAATTGGTTGGACTTACTGTGTAACACAATTTTAGCTATGAAAATTGCCCTAAATAGGGGTCAATAAGTTTTGAAATTCTAACATAGGACAACTACGTTTTTCTTTCCGAAATAGGAGTCACTACTGTCATGATTGAAAAATACTGCCATAAAATATACGAGTTATAAATATTGTTATGTTGAATGCCTAGTATTGCAACTATTTGTCAGTAATGACAACAAAAATGCCAGTAAATACTGTCATGTTACTTCTATTTCAAGAAAAACATAGCAGACCCGTTTTGGAATTCCAAAACTTATTTAGTCCTATTTTGGGAAATCTCCCTTTTAGCTATTTTTCATGGGATATGTAATTTTACTTAATTTTAATAATAAACTATATTTAAAACATAATTTTCATAATTCAGTAGAATCAGCCAATTGAGCCATTTCAATCAGAAATTCATAAATTTCGGTATATTCATCTGATTCAGCCAATACCATTGTTACAAAATGGGTCAGACCCTAAGACTCATTTGGTAGCACAAAAGTTAGTTGGATCAATTAAATTTGTTGAAATTGGTGAAATTTTGTTGGAGTGCGGCTAAACTAGTTAATTTTGTTGAATTTTGAAAAAACTTATATTTTAAAATATATTTTATTAAAATGTAAAGAAAAATTATTACAAATAGCTTTAATAGTTCTTTTCATCAAAATTAGCCAATTTTAGCAAATATTTATGTTTGCTATCTATGTACAGCTGAGATGGATATTTATTTATTTTGTCAATATAAAAATTTTAAGTTACATAAAAAAGTTATTAATTAATACTCCGTAATAAGCACAAATTACAAAATACATACATAACAAAATTAATAGATCAATATAGCTAAGCTATATTATTGTAGGGAATGAAAGTGTAACAAATTTTGTAACCAAAGTAAAATCGTATACATAGTAACTTAATATCTTATAAGAAATTTGTAAATGCATAACATAAAACATTATTTTTCTAGCACTAGAAAACCAAATACTAACAATGATATTATAATTAATGCTTAACGGTTAACAAATAAAATTCATATTTTAGTTAATTAGCTCAATTTGTTTGGTTTGGTTTTGAAAAGCTGATGAAACCGAAATCGAATCAAACAACACGGTTCAATTCGATCATTTTTTTGCATATATTCATATTTCCTTTTTACGTTCGGTTTAGTTTGGTTGCGGTCTAGTTTGTTTTAATTCGATTTTAAGTTTTTCGAACCCAACCCTAATGTAATGGGCATGCATTTTTCTATTGGGTACCTTTGTTATGCTCACTTTATAATTAATGTCATATCAATGCACATTCTTTTAACAATATATGCAATAGTTGTTAATGTGTAACATAAAATACATCTCAATAATCTAGACGTGAATTTTATTATATCACAACTCAACTAATCATGCTTGAATTGTGGGGTATTACAACTCAAGGTTCAAATACAATGGCTCAAAATGGCTCAAATACACAGAGGTCTTGTCATGCAAAGTGAGAATAAATATTGTGCATTCATTTCTATATCTAATGGGTCAAAATGAGTCAACAATGCACTAGAATTGATCAAAAACGTGGTGTCAATTTCATAAATAAACTTCGCCACCGCATAAAAGTGCAATAGAAACATGGAATAGTGCAACACGTTTAGGAAGAAGTGCAACCGTTCGCACTTTGCATGGTAGGACTACTTTTTATTTGAACTCTCCCCCATGTATATACTCCCTCCGTCCCTTAAAATTTTTCAATTTTCCTTTTTGATTGTTTCACTAACTTTGTCACTTTCTCTTTTAAGTAAAGAACTTGTAATTATTCCGGTTAATTCTCTCTCCTCTACATAAATTTCAACCACAAAAGTTTTGTTTTATTAAACTTCAACCACTTGATTATATATGTAAACACATTATATTTATTTATTTACTTATACATATTTCAAAATTTAAATGATAGTCAATGGTAAGAATGTCAATGAAGGAGAGAAGAACTAAAAAATGAGAATGATAAAGTACAATATTAGATATTATTTATTTATTTATTTATTTTTATGTATAAATAAAATATTAATAATTTTTAAAAATAGAAATTTAATTTTAGCGCAAATTTTATTCAAACATCTTATTTGAGCTCAATCTTAATTATAAAAATTAATTGGCCAAACTCGACCCGACATTTTTACATTCCCACACCTACCACAAAGTTGACAATGACCAATGAGACGGACATAATATATACTTTAACAAAAACCCTAGTCATAGAGATTAGTCTATATAAAAGTTTGAAGTTGCTTGAATAATAATGTGAACACCCTTAATTATTAATTAAAAACAACTTGTTTTGTAAAGAACTCGAGGTGACAACTAGTGACGGTTAGATTGTTACTTTAGTGATTTTTTTCCACAATATGGTAGCTAGTCACTAGTCATCATGAGTTTATCGAATATAATTCGAATGACAATCATTTGAATGTCTATCTTTACATGATAAATCATTGGCTAAAGTGTCAAATAGGCTCTTGAACTAACTTAGAGTGTCCAATAACCCCTTATATAGGAGGTTATGCCCGGCCGTCGCTAATTGGGGCGGTTCCCGGTGAAATTTTTTGATAAATTTTTTTGAGCATCTTCTTCATTAAGACTAGTTTACCATACCAAATTTCAGCTAAAAATTCAACCGGGAAGACAGTCAAATGATTTTCTGAAATGTACTGTGCTGTTTAACTTCACAGTTATCTTCAAAAAATCATTTGACTGCCTTCCCGGTTGAATTTTTAGCTGAAATTTGGTATGAGTAAACTAGACTTAATGAAAAAAATGCTAAAAAAAATCATCAAAAAATTCCACCGGGAACTGCCCCAATTGGCAACGGCCGGGCAGAACCTCCTATATAAGGGGCTAATTGAACACTTTAAGTCAGTTCAATGGCCTATTTGACCCTCATAATTATAATAGGTATAATTATTATTATACGTATTACACTAGTTATAAATATAGTTATAATTATAATTGTAATTATATTTATAGTTATATTTATTTCTATAATTATAATTTTAAATATAATTATAATATTTATTTCTATAATTTTAATTGTAATTACTCCGTATAATATGATAATAATGAAAACACAACTAATAACAATAACAACAACAACCATAATAGTAGTAAGAATAATAATAATCATGATAATAATAAATATCATAATAATAATAATCATAGTAATCATAGTAATCATAATAATAATAATAATAATAATAATAATAATAATAATACTCCGTAATAATAATAATAATAATAATAATAATAATAATAATAATAATAATAACAATAATAAGAATAAGAATAATAATACTAGTAATAATAATATGAATAATAGTAATTATAATAATTACAATAACAACAACAACAACAACAATTATTATTATTATTATTATTAATATTATTATAATTATTATTATAATAAAAGGGATAAATTATGTCTGAACTTTTCTAATCTGATCTGAATGTTCCTGATCTGATGTGATTGTTTCTAATCTGATCTGAATCTTTCTGATCTGATCTGAATGATTCTGATCTGATCTGAATGATTCTGATCTGATCTGAATCTTTCTGATCTGATCTGATCTGAATTTTTCTGATCTGATCTGATCTGAATAAAATAAGAATAAGCAATAAGTAATAAGATTAAGACGAACAGAGCAGCTTCTTACTCACCTGCATGCTCCATATATCCCTTTAGAAGTGGGATTTGCGTAGTAAATTGCAGGGCCGGTCATGTTTATTTTCGGGCCTATGGGCGAGATAATATTTTGGGCTTATATTCAGGACAAATAATAAACTGTATTTATTTAAAATAATAATTATAATAAAATTATCTAAAGGTCATTAAATAAAAACAAAACTCATTTTATTTATTATTATGATTTAAATTACATATTTGATGAAAAGTAACAACACAATTCAAGTATCACATAAAAATAAAAACATTACTTAATAATGTTTCTCAAGGAATTAGATTCAACTTCTTAACAAAAACAAAATTATCCTTCTAACTTAACCCTGTCTTTTCTATTCTTTGTCTTTTTCTCTCTTTATCCTAACTTGATTCACCAATTTTATCAAGAATGATTTATTGATCACGGATGGAATGTTTGAAGGCTTGAAAGAACTTTTCTTTTCATCGACCGCCTTTGGGCGCCTCGATTGATTAGCTTCAATTCTCAACAAACCGCTGAGGCACTCACCGCTTTGCATCGTTCTTTACTCTTGTTGATATTGGAATTTGGAAATAACAAATCAATTTGGATTGGCTTTACGAATTGGGAGTTTTGGACTTGGGAGGCCTAACATAACTTGGTAATTTTGTAATTAAAAGGATTATGAAACTTAGAAATCCTATGACAATTAAGAGAGGTGTGCATGTCACTTTACATTTATTTTAAAAATTAAACATTGAGCTAATTAATTGAGCTTAAACATTAAAAAAAGAAGTCTACTCACATTACATACAAAAAAATTAAATATTTTTGGGCCTATTTATCCCCCTATTTTCTTGGGCCTAGGGCGGTCGCCCCTGTTGCACCCCTAGGGCCGCCCCTGGTAAATTAATACACAAACTCAGTATTCCAATTTTGTCTTTGGTTCAAGATTGACAATCTCTACCAATGTATAACTAATATGAAGATATCGGCCGGTAAAATTGTGATTATAATAGATTAATAGTTGTACTAGTGTTACCGGCGCTGATTAATGATTACATTTCGACTATGAGCCCGTTTGGTAACACTAAAATTGGCTGAATTGGCTGATTCTACTAAAATTTATGAAGTTCTGGCTGAAGTGGCTGGATTGGCTGATTATGCTGATTTATGAAAAAAAAAATATTTAAAATATTTTTTATTAATAAATAAAGAAAAAATTGTATGAAAATGTAGCTAAAATGATCCTTGATCGTAACTTCAGCCAATACAACCAGAAAGTAACTTCAACCTTACTTTTTCTTAGTATTACAGAATTCAGCGCTTGAAATAAAAAATTACATGTTTGGTTAAAAAGTTGGATGACAAGCCTGATAAGCCAAAAAACAAGATCACCAAACGGGCTCTATATGTAATAGCAATGCGCAAGTGGACAGTAAAGTACATCCACAACAATTTTAGTCATATATATTAGCAATTCTTTAATTTAGGAAAATCATCTTTAATTTTTATAATGATTGATGGGAGTAAATTATGACATATTAAGGATGCTTTAGGATGTTTTTACTTGGACTGTCATTTGCTAATCTGGTCTGGTTTGAACTAGTCTGGTCTGGTATGGTTTCTTTGTATTTTTATAACTATCCAAGTCTGGTCTGGTCTGGTCTGGTACAGATTACAGTCCAAGTAAAACATCCTTATATTAGACTGGTTTCAGATCGAAACTAGACAAGATCAGATCAGATCATATCATATAAGTGTGGTTAGTGCTAGGAAAGTATACATAACATACATGGAACTGTCAATGTGAAAAAATAAGTGGAGAAAAACTAAAGCTAAGTGGCTAGGATTTACACATGTTGCCGCTTGTAGCTCTCGACCAAGTAAAGAGTTACTTTAGAGAAAAAAGTGTCACTATTGGGAAGTAAAATTTTTATGTTAAAATCGGTGACACTTGTGTGTATTAGTGATATTTTATCAGAAATGGTCACTATAAAAGTGTCACTGTAAGCCTATTTTTTACTAGTGAAACTAATTCTTGATGAAGTTCTTTTTCTCCCTAAACATTCACCAACACGCTGCATGCATTGCAGTGGTTGTTCATCTTTTTATTACTATTTCACTTCAATCACTTGTATCCCTTAAAAATGCAATGCTTTCACATATATAGAGATAATGAGTACTGAATCAGCAAACCATGACATTGTTCATTCTCCATCCAATAAGACAATATAGAGCCCGTTTGGTAGCACCAAAATCGGCTGTTTTGGCTGATTCTGCTGAAATTTATGATATTCTGGCTGGAGTGGCTGTTTTGGCTGATTCTGCTGATTTAAGAAAAAAATATTTTAAAAATATATTTTATTAATAAATTAAAGAAAAAATTATATGTAAAAATAGCTAAAATGGTCCTCTACAGTAACTTCAGCCAATACAGCCAGAAAAGTAACTCCAACCTTACTTTTTCGGCTTATTACACAATTCAGCGCGCGAAAGTAAAAGTTACGTGTTTGGTGAAAAAGCTGGCTGAGAAGCCTGATAAGCCGAAAACAGAGTTCTCCAAACGGGCTCATAACATTAACGGAACTTTTAATGTTTAAGTAAGGTGTTAGCATATAAAACATCTTTTAATGTTTAAGTTCACTTTCTGATTAATAAAGTCAAGCTTATTTAATCAATACTCCCTCCGTCCCTTTTTATTTAGTCAAACACTATTTTTCAAGTCAAACTTGTTCAACTTTGACCGATTATATATTTATACACGGTAATATTGATAATATGAAAATTATATGAAAATGTTCTTTGTTGAAAATATTATCATAAAAGTATAAATTTATTAACTTTAACATAAATATATTAGTTAAAATAATGGATCAAAGTTTATCATCTTTGATTGAAAAAGTCAAAAAGTTGGCTAAATAAAAAGGGACAGGGGTAGTATTATATTTTTTACAAGTTATCTCATTTTAGCTCACCTGAACTCCTCTTGTTCCTTCTATGACCATAGGTTCACCACTATTGCAAAGGATGTCATCAATGTTTGAACCAGATGCCTTAATCACGACACCAACATATTAGAGGCTTGTGATCCTTGTGACCAATTGACCATTGATTGTTGGGGCGTCATGATTAGTGTGTCTTATTGTTTTTGTCATTCTATTCTTTTTCATATGTGTAAGGCCACATCTGGTTAGTGAAAAAAATAATTATGAGAATGGTTGGGATTTATTGGACTAAGAGTTACCAAATACTTGAAT
Organism: Cuscuta epithymum; assembly: GCA_945859915.1. Lineage (NCBI taxonomy): Eukaryota > Viridiplantae > Streptophyta > Magnoliopsida > Solanales > Convolvulaceae > Cuscuta > Cuscuta epithymum. The sequence goes on along the minus strand of CAMAPF010000955.1, from coordinate 697,757 downwards.
TGCTATAAGTTATGAATGAGGCTTTATTAGTGAGCTTGTGAATTATATTGTTTTACTTGATTGTGGATATGGATAACCTTCAGGTATTAAATATAGGTTTTCATGTTATTTGAAGTTGTCGGACTAGAAGTGGTGGTTATCCTTTTCAAAGTAAAAAAATTAAAATTATAGAATTAGTCTAAGAATTCAAGTATAACTAACTTGAACTGAGAGTGATGAACTTGATCGATAAACATTTGATTGTTATTTGGTCGTTACTCTAAAGTAATATTACATTTCATTATTTTGATAGATTGAAACTACGGTTTTATTTGAAGCAGTTAATTTACCAGTTATGATTTACCTTTTAAAAGTTATTATTTTGGTTCTATTAGCGTCAAATATGTTTTTATTTTTTATAACACTCAATTTGACTAGTGTATTTACTAATCTCTATTGCTAAATACTAATGTTTGTTTTACTCTCTAGTCAGAGCCGTCCATGGGGTAGGCACCTAGGCAGTGGCCTAGGGCACCACCCCCAAGAGGGGCACCAATTTTTAATTAAAAAGCAATTACATATATATATATAATATATATATATATATACACACACATATATATTAATATACGAATATACTCCGTAGTAAAACGGGCTACATGATTAGCGGCCAGGCGGCCAGCCATGGAGTTGGGAAATGGGAATTACTCCGTAGAATAGTCAAACTGTCAAAGTTTATAAAAAATCAAATCACTAATAATAGGCTATGTTGTAAGACCCGAACCGGACCGGGCGGGTCGACCCAGAACCCGGTCACCCGGAGCCCAATCCGGTCCGGTATCTCATCAACCCGCTAATGTCTCCAAACCCGGACTTACCCGACAAACCCGCTGGACCCATACCGTAACCGGGACGGGCCTGAGACCCAAACCCGGAAAGTCAGTAGAACCCGGAGTCATATGTAAAAATGCTCGCGAAAGGGATTCGAACACGGATCTTCAACTTGAGTAGCCTGCTTGCAAACCATCGAACTACCCTATCTTGTTTGCTATTGTCGATTTTTAGACGTATTTATTATACTCTGAAGTATTATTGAAAGCTAAGTCTTACTTGATAAATAATAATACTAAATAATAATCATTATTACTAAATGCTCTCAGTCAATACATTAAAAGTTAAGTATGAACTGATAAATAAACTATAACAACACTAATGAACACTGTACTACAGACTTACAGAGTATTATTATAGTAATAATAAGTGAAATTCTTTATGTAATATTTAATTTTTTAATAAGCATATTTATTGTCAATTTAATTTAAAATACATTTAATATTTTGTAAAAACTTGTATATTTTAGAATAATAACTTAATTTCTATGTTGACCGGGTTTTCCGGCGTTGACCGGGTTGACCCGTGACCCAATCGTCTGGCCGGGTGGCTGACCGGTCCGGTTTTTACAACATAGATAATATGGAGTAATATTAGGAAAATTTTACGGAGCCCTATATGACTCCACTATGGAGTCATATAGCATATGTGGCACCATCACAATCATTCACTCATGAAGTAGGGTCCTCCACTATAAATCTACTATAGAATTGAATGATTGTGATAATGTTGTCACGCCCCGGACCTCCCCGGACACGTCAACAACCCGCCGTACAATACGAATAGTCAACCGCAGTCCAACACATTCATATTATACAAGGCGTTATGAATATCATTCACACATATAACATCCATAAACAAACATAATAAGTAATTCATTACGCAGCGGAAAACATAGTTTGAAATCAGATGCCACACAGGGCAAACATGAGCACACAGGCTCTAAAGTAAAATATCCATGAGCATGTTTATTAATGTTCTAAAACAGAATGGAGGAAGCACAAACCAAGTCTTCTCCCCGGGAAATCACTCGAGCAACGAGCACAGGAAGCAAGCTCTAGCCTCAACCTGAAATGGTGGTGGGACGCCCCCGAAGGGGTCAGTACTCTATACGGCTATAAAGTACTGGTGTGGCAGGCATCTAATAGATATACAACAAGTATTTCAAACACAAGACCCTCAAATAGGGTGATAGTACAATATGGTTGTAACCCTAAGTTACCCCGTTTGAAAATATACTTACTTTATATAAAAGTAAAGTAGTCGGCCCGTGGGCCCAAGTTTATTTAGAAATCACCATTCCCATTTCCCGTGACTATAAGCCACGACAACTCATAGAGTCCAACCCTAAACATGACATTGTATTCTAGAGCTCCGCTCTATCACATCACCATACAATTCATGTCACTCGGGTCAACTTCCTTATCTTGCATTCTAGAGCACAGCTCTATCACATCACCATGCAATCCTTAGATCTCCAACCCCAATACATGACATTGTATTCTAGAGCTCCGCTCTATCACATCACCATACAATTCATGTCACTTGGGTCAATTTCCTCACCTTGCACGAAGGTCCAATTCCTAAGCAAACCTATGCCTAGAATTGACATATCGACAAACTACCTTGGGTCATCCTTAAAGAGTGCCCATAACATAACCTTAGCTTCATACTAAGTCATTATATACACTTGAGGTGTATTCAAGTGCATTGCATACAATCCAATTCCTAGGATCAATTCTATCAACAATTTCCAATAATCACTAACTAGTATTTCAATACTATTAAGTTTATTGTTATCATACAAATATTCTCATTTTGTAATTCTCTACATATTTACAATTATGTAGCAGCAACTTAAGTATTCAACCTCAATACATAAATATTCATTTATGTATCCACATGATTCATACATGAGTAAAATGCCTAGCTATTTCACAAAATAGTTCATTTATAACTCATTTAATCTCATATTATTCATATATCCTCAAATCATTTCCAATTTCATTCTTTGGAAACTATATCAATATTTAATCAATATTTAATCATCATAATTCATGAAAAATTATGCTTTAGGCATTTAGGTAATCTCATGCTTAACCTACAAGTTGTAAGCAATTAGATGTCAATCCTCACCTCGATTAAGCTCCAAACTGCCCGCTATCAATCCAACAACCAAACCTTTGTCCAAGAGTGATTGAGTATTGGTTCCTTGCCTAAAATTTGGTTCTATAAAGCCTCTTCCAAGTGTAGGTTCGTTCCCTACCAAAAGTTATGAAAACAGCCCCCTATAAAGGGTGTTTTTGGGTGAGTACAATCCATAACCTTTCAAGGTTTGTTCTAAGTTAGAATCTAACATATACATCTATAAAGTAACATTATAAAGAACATATTATACACTTGAAATAGTGTATAATGGTTCTACAAGTCGTTCTTATCATAGAGATAATGAAAATGAGGGTTTTGGGTTCAAACTCACTTTGAAGAGGTAAAATCGTTTCTGCGAGGTTGGGTTTTCTTTCGCTGATTTAAAAGCCTTCCACTACTCCGTTTGATGCAAACCAGACCTTCACGGATTCCTCGTCTTGAGAGCTATCCGCAGGTACCTCACACGCCTGATTTGGATTAGTATAACTTGAGATATGAACCAAACAAACAACTCTACCCACTGGAAAATGAACCTTCGAGCAGTCTTCTCCTTTCTCTCTTTCTTGGGGTTGTGTGGCTCTCTCCCTCCCTATTATCCTTTTGGATCCGAATGGGGGTTTGTGGGAGTGTCTAAGACCTCTCAAAAGAGTTGGATAGGCTGTGTGGAATGAAAATGAATGGGTATGGGGCTTGCTTGGCATCATGTAGATCAATAACACGTAGGGAGGGCCCTTGGTTTGTCTCAAAGTCAGGTGCAGCCCCCTTTTCTCCCTTATGTCCGCCCCATACCTCCCCAACTAACATATTCCTTTGTTTTGCAGGTGCTCAAGTCATGTGGGATGGTTCCCAATTGATCCCAATCCATTTGGGATCCAAAATATCTACCAATACTTCCAACAAAAAGTGGAAAGATGGGTCCTATTGTTTTATCTTTGTCATGGGATGTCTTTTTGTACTCATTATTATTTATGTGGACCAAGTCAAGTCCCTACATCATATTATTTATCTCCAATATGTGTAGGATCATCCCCATAATTTACGTGATGAATATTATAGGAGGAAAACACACTCCCATCATTTAGCTCAATAATGTCAAGGATGGGACCATAGGCATTTGTATCCCTCTCTAATCATCCTATCACTCATTTATGACATTTGTATTGATATTATTGGGCTACAAGCCGTGCGGGTCACCCTCGAGTGGGCCTAGGACGCCATGCTTGAATACTTACTATTTTTAGCAGTTTGGCCCCAAAATAACGTTTGGGCTGCCCAACCTTTCTCAACTTGACTTGAAAGGTTATGTGTCACTATTACTGTTCAGGAGCCCAAGACATTATCCAGTACGGAGCCCGAGCAGCTAGGTCCATTTCGGCCCATTCTGGCCCACTTTGGCCATTAGGCCCGACATCGGCCCGTTTGGCCCATTAGGGTGGAGTACTTCCCCCACCCCTTTCCCTATTTATAGGAGGTTTTCCCTCCATGTAAAGGATCTTTTTCCTTCTTCCTTTAGCTCTCTAGATTAGATGATACTCCATGAATGAGAGCTCAAATTGTACTGTGTAATGGTGAGGAGAGATTAATGAGAAAGAGAGGGCTTGGACATTAGCCTAAAAAGTCCCGTGGTTTTCTGCTTTTCGGGTTTCGACGTAAAAACTGAGTGTTCATACATATATTTACTATATCGTGTTGGATTAAACTCAACAAGTGTGTTACGTGTAAATTTGGTCCACTTAAAACTAAGTGTTCAACCTGAGCTTCGTAAATAACCAGTGTCAATTCCAAGCCTTATCCCATTCTAAAATCAAAGAAAAACAAAAAGAAGAGTTCAAAGAGGTTGGGAAACGCAGGGACAAATTGCGACTCCTACTTTCGAACAGCACCTAAACTTCAGGGATTAAAGCGCTTGAAACGGCTGTTTTCCTTGGATATAAAAACCCCAGCAGCAAGGGTTTTACGGGGGGCGATTTTTGAAGCAAAGGGAGGAGAGCTAATAGCCGAAAGAGTTGAGAATTGGGCTTGCGTTTGGAAGAGAGGTGAGCTCCTGATTTCAGTCTCAACAGCAGCTTTAAGGAGGACGCATAATTCTCCGAACTTGTCTGTTAGAAGCAAAGGACAGCACCAGGCTTTCTTCCTTGTGAAAGTTAGCAATTTAGTTCAGAAAATTTATCTCTAGAAAACAACTCTGGTTTGACAACTTCTTTCTGTTCTGAAATTCCAGTTTACTTCATTTTATCATATATGCCTTACTTTAATAAATTGAGTATTCACGGTTATCATTTGCTGATCATTAAGTTGATCAAGATGAACTCTTTAGTTATTGTTGTTTCACTCTCAGCCAGTTTTAATATGAATAGCTAAATTTCTAAGTCCTGGAGTATGATGAAGTTGCTATGATTTAGTATGAATTGTGATTCTAGTTAAGCCAATTGATTGAGTTTTATCCATTATTCTTATTCGCTTAATTGATTATGTTAATTTCTGGCCAACTTTAGTATAATTAATTAAGTTGTTTGAGTGGATTAATAGAGTATATGCCATGCCTATTAGTTCGAGCTTTTTGGATAAAAGAATAGATAGTTTAGCTGTCTTGTTCAGTTATCTATTTGGTTCTTAAATCGGGTTTCCGTATTTCTTGTGTGGTTAATGGATTTTAATTATTTAATTAATATTTTTTTATTGATTAATAGTTAAGGTACATGACTTATTCTTGACGCCATATGGAATAGTCATATTTTTGTCTAGAACGAACCCTCAATTTTAATTGACTAACTAAATCGCAAATACTACAGATTAGTGACAAATTCATAATCCTGGACTATGTTTTTCTCTTGCTAAGTTCTCAATCAAATTCCCGTTAGTTGCCCAATCAATTTATTTTTAATCCTTTAAATTCCTTGCATCCATTTTAATTCAAGCCTTACCTTTCAGTTTTAAATCAAACAAACCCAAAACTCATTTTTTTTAGTTAGTTTAATTTCACTTTTATTTTTATTAATAGTTTTCCAATTATTTAGTTACATTTTCCCCGTGGATTCGACCCTTACTTGTGCACTATATTACCGCGACTCGTGCACTTGCGAGGACTTATAAATTGTCTATCACTTCCCATTGTCTATTAACACACCTTTTGTGTCAAATTTTATAAATCAATTGTGGAATATATTTATGTTAATAAATGAATTTCTCATTGACACAATAAGTTTTTTTTTAGAGTTTGACATTTTATAAGCTACAGCTCTCAATTTATTAAATTGATTATTTTTGGGAACTGAAGTATAAATTTATGTTAATAAATGAATTTCTCATATTTACTCCAGCTCCCAAAAATAAAATTTTTCAATTTCTCATGTAAAATAATCAATTTATTACTTCATGTTATACATGTTCTCAGCTCTTTCCTTTACGGTTCCCATTATTTCAGTTCCCTTTCTTTTTGGCGATTCCATGAAACTTCAATGATGTTCCAATTTCAGTATTGTTATTATGCAAGTAGATCCTCATGGAGTCATGGTGGGGCAAGAAATGGCTGTATGTCATCTTAATTTTTTATTTATGCGAGCACATATAATGTTTAAATGACTTGAAATATTTTCACTAGGTATTATTTAAGTTCAGTCTCCGCTTTCTAGTGTGGTTTTAGCCTTTTAGGGTGGGTTTGGTATGCATAAAGTATGAGAATGGGAAAGAGTGTGCTTGTGGAGGTTAATCGTTAATGGGAATGAGAAATCTATCACATTTCATTACCATTATCATTCTCCTAAAATTTCCAACCAAGCATGCCCTTACATAAATTTGGCAATTATTTAATTACTTCAAAGTTTGTGCTTGAGCTATTGTTGAGATATTGAGGTGCATTTTGGCTTTTATCTGGCCTAGTAGTAGCTCATTCTTCTGCTGAGATTCATTTACATAATACGGAGTATGAGTTTACTTTAGCTTCCTTAGAAAGCCTTAAACTTATCTAGCTCTTATATAATCCGGATTGCTCAAAAGGAATTGGGTTAAGTCTTGGTGGACCTGAGAACTCATCAAAACTGAACAGGTAATGCCCAGATGCAAATGGAGATCACAAGACAAAGCTAAAAGACAGTTTCTGATACCCATTTTCCAAAGAAAGGACATACAATGTGCATGGGTATGAATGGCCTTCTTCAATTGACTGCAAGAAGTGTCAGAAACAAGTCAAGCAACCCAACTACCCAAGTGTGAAAAAACTGGATTTAAGTGTTCTTAGGCACCAAATCATCAAGTAAAAAACTGTAGGTAAAGGCTAATTCTTGTGGCTCTTGAAATTTTTTCGCTTGGCAGCTTCTTTAATAAACTTCCGAGTTGTATTGATAGTCCCTGTTTGGGATTTTTCTTCACTTCATTTAATTCTTTTAGGTTTATTGCTTTGCCTTCAACCTCTTCCAACCATCATCACTGATCTGATAGGAACATATTTGTTATAGTACTCCCCGGAGGGAGTACTCCCTCCGGGGAATACTATAACAAAGGAGTAATGAAATGGTAGAAAAGTAGCAGTAATGAATAATTCAAAAAGTAGGAGAGATGATAGAAAAGTATGAAAGATAAGATAAAACAAAGTAAGGGTAATTGAGTATTTTTATAGCCAAACCTTACGAAAAAGGAAAGTGGACGAAAAAATTAATACATCCCAACTGTTCATGAATAATGTTATACTCCGTACTGTGGACTGTGGTAGCTTCTCATCTACTATTATAGAGGCCATAACCCCTATCGTTATCCAAGATGAATTGAGCTAATCAGGCTACCATTCGGAATTTGTGAACCTAAGAATGTTTTTACTTGGACTAGTTCAAATAGACCCTCGTAGTATATCAAAAAATCAATTAAACCCTCGAACTAAAGACATACCCAATAAAGACCATGAACTTTAAAAAAGCAGTCAAATTTATAATCTAGTAGTTTAGTTCTATGTTAGCTGGTCACTTGCTTACGTGACAATCCAGGTGGCTTATTTTAATCTTTTTCCTTTTCTTTTTGTTTTTCCTTTCTCCCTCTTGTTTCTTTTACTGCCCACCCTTCTCCCCTACATTCTTCTTCCAGTTTTTTCCCTTCTCTTCTTATTTTTTTTACCAACTAAACACACAAAAATGGGTTGCTACTGTCGATTTCACGAGCTCATGTTGGTCACCACTGTCTATTTAACATGCGTCAAGAAGACACCACCAGAAATTTTCCAAGTTCATTTACGTCGCCGGCGTTTTTTTCTAAGTCAATGAACACAAAATGCAGAATTGCAGATCCTTTTTAGTGTCTCTGTACTTCTCTACAACTTATCTAAGAAGGTGAATGATCTCGGTTGTTGAGCGTCCAGGCGTAAAATCGAATTAATTCTCCGAAATTTTCACACTTCTTTGGAGTCTTTGATCAATCACTTGCTCCCAAAGTTTCATGGCACATTCTTGAAGACCGTAAAGCAGTATTGTGAACGTAATTTAATGACAGATGGAGTAGTATTATCTACACATAACTGTTTTTAGCTATATAACCAAAGATGATAATAATCTGCATGTCAAATTTAGACATTACTCACATATTAGTACATAAGCAAATGTAAGTTGCAATACATTTTAACAACACATTACTCTGTTGCTATGAAGAAATCCCATAAAGAAACATCAAGAATCCCATAAAAGACATATGTAGTACTATTCTCCGATTAAATGACATTAAAAAGAGAAGGTTAAAAGAAAGACCCAACTGGCCAAAATCCCTGAATCCCTAATTTCATTAGGTAAATGGGTTTCCGTATTTTCCAAATCATGTAAATGGAAAGGGTATGAGAATTTGAAATTGCTGAGTTTCCCATACATTTCTGAGTTTCTGAAACGGGTTAACGTGCGCTAACCGAGTTTCTGTGCTCCTTTGATAAGTACTAGAGGATTCAACTTGCTTCGTTTTCTTCACTCCGCCTTTTTAAAGTTTATAGTGATGACTTGATTAGGATTAGCTTTCCTTCATCTCATCTAGGAGAAATCTCTGTGAATTCCTCATTTCATTGCTTGATTAATATGCATTATGGAAACCCTATCATGATTATATGAGCGAATGAAAAGCCAAGTTATCAATTTTCATACATCCTAGCTCAAGTTTCTTGGGTGCTTGGGCGTTCTAAGTGTTAGCAATCCCTCCCTACCTTTGATTATATGACCATATTAACACGATAAATCTATTAAGCAGGGAGGTTCATATTACTGAACTTGAGTGAATGATAAAGGAGATTAATTATACGAAGAAACGGACATTGCTAAACCGGATTAAAACTAATATGCAACTAGTTGTTTTTAGTTTTCCAACAGGAGACAGCTTGAACTACCCTTCCTTTCCATCCTTGCAACATCCAGTTCCCGTCTGATTCCACGGAGAAGTTCTTGTCGTAATCCGATATCACTTTCTCCCGCAAAGACTTGACAATCTCTTGATCGAGCGGGAGCTGCTGGAGTCCAGCCCTAAGGCTTCTAACTTGCCATTGCTTGTACGTCTCCGGCCTCTCCACTCTCTCCGTTCCTTCACAAGCGATCACATTTAACACTTCTCTTCCAAACACCATTTCCTCAAACAGCAGCCTCTGCTTGTCGTCACCTGGAACAGTTACCTCCAACATGTCAAACAGTGAGGAGAAGTGAAAGAGTGCCTCCCGAAATCGCGTGTAAAAGAATGGAACATTGAAGGCCCCATTCAGAACCCCATGGATGAACATATCTGGATTGATGAGCTTGATCAGATTGAGCACACTGTCCCTTGGGCAGTTTGGCACCAGCGTGTCATCTGGCACATTACCTAGCCTATCCAAACAATTGACAACCAGCACCTCACCGTCCCTGTCAATCTCGAGGTCTTCGAGTGATATACTCTCCCATTTCCTTGCTATGCCTTTGTACTCGAACGGGACATTGTATAATTTGCAGTATTTTTCCAGCCGAAGGCCTGTGGCCTTGACCTGCTCATCGGGACGGAACCCGGGCTGGGGGAAGTCTATCCCAGTGATGCGAAGCGTTGGAGGCCCACCTGGCCTCTTCAAGAGAGCTTGGATGAGACATGGCCATTGAAACCCGTACTGAATTCCAAAATCTATGATGTGCAGCCTGGTTGCTCCTCCACTTGCAAGCTTTGTGATGCATTTGTTTGCCATCATAGCTGATACTCTCTTGAAGGGGCTTGCATTGATATACATCCAATGAACTTTGAAGATATCCGCAGCTGAGATATTGTTGGGATGCTTTGATGCGTAGAGTGATGTGGCTGTTCCATTTGAGCGTGCCTCGAGCGCATTGGCGAAATAGAACGCCATCCTTTCTGTTCCATTGCCGTGAGGGGAAGCGTGCATTCTTATATTCTTCAGAGCCTCGGTAACCGCTCTGATGTCATTAACCGCCATGGACTGCGCACATTGGGAGAGTAAGCCACAGATATCCACAAATTCCTTTTTTGTTTCTCCTTTCTTTTTCCCACGCCGGTTTCTACCTCCCGCCTTGGATCCAGAGTTTTCTAGTTTGGTGGTGTTTCTGCCTATGGGGCCGAGCAATGCATCGTAGCACATATCGGATAAGGGCTCGGATTCTTCTGAATGACTTGCCGCTAGGTGTTTGCTGTTCCTCTGGTTGGTTTCTGCAAAATCATTGTGGTTCCGTTTTGCATTGTAAGGACATAGCTTCATCTCAGTATCCACCTCTCCTCCATTTGGCAGATATACCAAACCACGCTGGCCGTCAAATGGACTTGACATGGAGTTACTTGGATGGCTGTACCATGAGAATCTATGGGGTGGGCGGGGGTTGCCAGTGAGCAAATCTGATAAATATTTCTCTGTGGCTTGGAGAGCCATATATGGTAAATGAACAATCTGTGTTCACCTATGAACCTTGGTTCCACTGGTGCAGAGCTTTGACTTTACACCAAATGTTTTTTTATCAGACCCTCTATTACCATACAGCCCCCACTCAGCTTATTTTAGAATTGAGATTCAGGTGAACAAATCGGCAAGAAATGCGATTGTGGAGAATGAAAGAGGTGCTGCCATGGAAGGATGTTTAAGTAAAGTATTTGGTAAATGATGTTATTAATGACGATGAGAAGCTGGTCCATCTCTTTTTATACCAAGGAAAAACTTAAAGTTTAGTGGGCAGGTGGGCCCTACACGTAAAGTTTGTCAAGTAATTATAGTAAAGGTCAAATTATTCTACCCCTATAAAATTTAAGTTGAAATTATATCTCTGTGTGGGGCCGGAGAACCCCCGGAGATACTACTCCATTTAAAAATGCATATGATTATGTTTGCTTAAATACGTAGTAATAAACAGATTTATTGAGGAATATTTTATCCTAATTAAAGAATGATGATTCAACCAGGGCCATCTTTTAGGAAGTGCAATAGGTGTTTTGCACTAGGGCCCACTCTTTTAGGGGCCTTCAAAAAATTAGTTATAACTTTTAGATTCATGTATTAATTAATTATAAATTAATTTTTCTAGATGTCATGTATTATAAAAAACTTTTATATTTTAAACATCACAAAACTTATGTTTCATTGAATTATCTAATCTATTTGTATTCCATTGTTAAAATTTGTATTTTGTTTTTGTTTTAGAGGCCTCAATTTGTCATTTGGAACTGCGGCCTCCAAATTCATTAGACAATTCAACCCAACTTAAACCGATCAAATCAGAATAAATTACATAGTTTAATTAAATCAGGCCATTAAATTTCAGTACTGAACTTGTCCTACATATGTTTGCTTCATAAATGGGTAATGCTACAGAAAACATAAATTCACATGTAATAAGCGGTCAAACTCCACCATGTGACAAAACAAAACTAGCATTCCAGATGATTATTAATTAACCTAAAAGTGAAATCTATTTTTTGGTCAATATGGGGAGAGTAAATAACCGATTTAGTTAGATTAAATTGATTAATGCACAATGTAGTTGTATAATAATAATAATAAATTATTATACAGTTCATAGTTTATACGCAACATAATTGAGTAATGAATAATTTGAATGAAAAAAAATTGCTTTCCAATTTCTTTTTAATTTTTTATTTATTTTATGAATAATCTGAATGAAAGATGAACGACAGAAGATTCTATTCCAATTTGGTAGTTTTTTTCTGATCCGTAAGAATTCGAATTGAATAAATATAAATATTTCCAAACCACTACATAACGTCATACATGACCTGGGAGCATGGTAATTGGTAACTGTGAGCTCCTGGCAAACGTAGACTTGTAGAATATGCATCATTATTATAATCATTAGTCCGTATGCGGTATTATTACTACTCCGTATTATTATTATTATTATTATTATTATTATTATTATTATTATTATTATTATTATTATTATTATTATTATTATTATTATTATTATTATTATTATTACTACATCCGTCTCATTTTATGTGTCTTCTTTGGTTTTGACACAATTTTTAATAAAGTGGTTGAAAAAGTAAAAGTTGTGGTTGAGATTTGGTTATAGTAAAGTGAAATGTTGTGAACCACATATTTCTTTCCAAAGAGGGAAAGTGGACACTTAATTTGGGACAACCCAGAAAGGAAAGTAAGACAGGTAAAATGGGACGGAGGGAGTACTATTTTTATTTTTATAATTTTTAATAATATTATTATTTGCCTAATACTATCTCCGTCCCTGAAAATAATTCCAACTTTCCCTTTTCGTCCGTCCCAAAAAGAACTTCACTTTCCCTTTTTAGTAAAGAATTTGTGGCTCAAAGCAATTGTTACACATTTCTCTCTCCTCTGCATAACGCTCCACCACACAATTCTCACTTTCTTAATCCGTGTGTCATTTATACTACGGAAGTAAATTCAAGGACGGAGGGAGTAGTAATTATTATTACTATTGTTATTATAATTAATATTATTATTACGAGTATTTTATTGGTATTATTCTTATTATTAATAGAAAAATGACATAAATATTACATTTACACTTTTGATGGACACAAATGTGATTAGTTTTATTTTTTCTAAAAATATGATAACCTTTTTTTATTAATTTATTTTTTCTCTCTTTCTAGGGAGATGACACCCCATCCCTGAGGGCCCCCCAACACCGACCGGACAGCACGATGGGAGGATGTAAGTTGGACTATAATCACAACCTGACAGATAGAGAGTGGGGCTCCGTCCCCGGTACTTGCAGAGGCCCTATGCATTTTTCAGCATAGTAACCCCTTATCGCAGTTGCCGGGATTCGAACCCGAGACCTAACCCTTGTGGCACTCTCTCGCTATCAGTTGAGCTACGCCCACCGGTATTTTTTTCTCTCTCTTTCTAACTCCTACAGTCCTACCCATTTGCCCCTGCCCACACCTCTCGCATTGTTGGGCTCCGGCATCCATTGTAGGTGGTTTGTGCCGAAAATGATGCTATCGCTAGAAAAGGCATCGGAAAAAGTTGTAAGTTTTTTTTTAGATTTCTTCAGTTTAAAGGTTCCTGTTTCTATTTCAGTAAATAATTAATTCTCTTAAATTACAATTTTTACTATCATATGCGGAGCATTGAAATTAATACAACGATGACATCCCTTTTTAATGTTAAATGTCAACATCCATGAGTAGTTGAGTGGGATGAATTTTGAACTTGTTATCTCCTACTTGGAAGTGTCACGGTAAGAGCATCTCTAATGTTACAATGCGCACGGTGCAAATGTGATATGAGAGAGATAGACACACAAATATTAGTGAGTACTCCCTCCGTCCCAAAATGGTTGCCCAAAATTCCTTTTTTGGCCGTCCCAAAAAGGTTGGTCATTTCCATTTAAAGTAAACAATATGTGGCTAAAGTTAATTCACTCTCCTCTGCTCAAATTTCAACCACACAGTTTTTACTTTATTAATCCACGTACAAATCAACATTGGCAAACCATTTTGGGACGGAGGGAGTAAAATATTTCTCTCCTTATTTGAACGATCTTATATGTTTTTGGTAAATTTTTCTGCACAATGTCATGAAGAATGTCGATATGTAAACATTGTTGTTGACTTTATTACCAAAATTATATAAAACCGTGGAAAAAAGGAGAGCGAAATGTCAATGATTTATTTTTATGTCTCTATCTCTATTATGCGGTCATGTCACATATGTATCGTACATATTATAATACTGGACTATTGGAGATGCTCTAATGTCATTGAAACACAGCGTACTTGACAAATTACCTTATTTAGTTATTATTACCTAAAAATGTGTCAGTTTTTAATGGGAATCTTAAAACTGGTTTAATATAGTAGGTAGTAATATTTAATGATAAATTCCTTATTATTATTATTATTATTATTATTATGATGGTGGTTGTTATCAATTTATCATCATTATGCTTTCTCCTAGCATGTGGATTAATTAATACGAAGTATGTTAATTTGGTCCGCAGAGGTGCCGAGGTGGTATATGTCATTGCGTACGCAAGCATTTCTAGCATGCAGGCAGTGTGAAAAGAACTCAACTACTAAAGTTAAAGCTGTGGTCGGTCCAACCCCTTATATTTTTATAATAATAATAATAAAAGCATGACACCCCATTCCTGAGGGTCCCCCAACACCGACCGGATGGCACGATGGGAGGATCCCATTCCTGAGGGTCCCCCAACACCGACCGGATGGCACGATGGGAGGATGTAAATTGAACTATAATTACAATCTGACAGATAGAGAGTGAGACTCTGTCTCCGGTACTTGCAGAGGCTCTATGCATTTTTCAGCATAGTAACCCCTTATCGCAGTTGCCGGGATTCGAACCCGAGACCTAACTCTTGTGGCACTCCCTGACTACTAGTTGAGCTACGCCCACTAGTAAAACTAAGGTATGGGTAAACTTTTTATAGTGACTAGCTCCACCGCTTTCACGGCCCCTTAACCTAGAAACCCAACTTTGGCTTCGCCCTACGGGTTAGTATACACCGCTTGGCCCTACCCCTTGAAGGGTTTTTTGAATTGGGAGAGCATAGTCTACTGATGCTAGTGAGACTCGAACACGAGACCTCTCCTATGTAGGGGTAACCTCACAACCAGCTAGGCTGGAAGTGATGGTTCCCTTATATTTTTATAAACGTTGTGAAACTATCCATCTGTTTTAATTTGCATTTCTAGCTACTCTGCACATAGGGACAGATCTAGGATTTTGAGTCAAGGGGGGCGAAAATTTTCATTAATGTAGAGAGTGAAATTTTTTTCGCTAGTGTTGTGGGGCGAATTTTTTTAGTAGTGTAGCGGGGTGAATTTTTTTGATAGTGTAGAGCTTTGCGGCTATTTTTATTCAAAAAAATCATTGATACATGCACGATGGCATTTCAATCTACTAAATTTTGAGTTTAGATAATGACAAAATAACTTCAATTTTATAATTGAAGTGCTCTAGAAGCAAGTATTTATACGTTGTAACATATGAAACAACAAATCAAAGGAAAATAATTTGAAAATAAAAAAGGATATATAACATTTTATCCAATTATTTAAAGATAAAGAGTTTAAAAGGCACACATCCATCAATACTTTTTATCTATCAAAGAGGGTGTTTGTGAGTCATGATGAGTTTTCTTAATATTACAATAGTATGTATGAGATTATTATATTTATAATGATATTATATTTCTAATTCATGTGGATATGGTGCATATTATAGTTGTATTAATGCTAAAATAAGTTAAAGTTTACAGAGTATTATATATGCAATAAATTGTTTTTAGAAAGTAAGAAGTGAATAAACTGTGTAATTTAATGTCAATAAACATTTACGGAGTATATTTTGGTTTCACTTCACATTTTCAAAAAACTATATATCAGAGTATATTAAATATTCTGATATTTAATATTGTTCGATATATATTTTACAAAATCGAGTACTAGTTATGAGCATTGTTCTAAAACTCGCTAGGCGCTAGTCGGGCGGTTGAGGCGTAGCGCCTAGGCGGCCGACTAGGCCGATTTTTTGGCCGACTAGGCCGATTTTTTGGCCGATTCGGCCTCTACGGTTAGGGCCGACTAGGCCGCCTAGGCCGATTAATCGGTCCGCCTAGGCCTATTTTTAGAACAATGGTTATGAGTTATCTAATAAAGACTATTAAATATTACAAAGGCTAAAGAGTCAAATAGGCCCTTGAACTGACTTAAAGTATTCAATTAACCCCTTATATAGGAGGTTTTTCCCGGCCGTCGCCAATGGGAGCGGTTCCCGGTGGAAGTTTTTGATGAAATTTTGCGAGCATTTTCTTCATGAAGTCTAGTTTACCCATATCAAATTTCAGCTAAAAATTCAACCGGGAAGGCAGTCAAATGATTTTTTGAAGATAACTGCAAAGTTAAACAGCGCAATACATTTCGGAAAATCATTTTACTGCCTTCCTGGTTGATTTTTTAGCTGAAATTTGGTAAGGATAAACTAGACTTAATGAAGAAGATGCTCAAAAAATTTCATCAAAAAAGTCCAACGGGAACCGCCGCAATAGCGACGGCCGGACAGAACCTCCTATATAAGCGGCTAATTGAACACTTTAAGGGTCTGTTTGCAACAGCTTCTGCTTTTTAAAAAGTGCTTTTTTTAATGAAATGGGGAGAAATGATTAAATAAAAGTTGATAGTGTTTGAGAAAAAAGTGATTTTGAAAAGTAAAAGTGGGTAGTGTTTGGTAAAATAAGTGCTTTTTGTGTAATAGAAAAAGTGAAAGCACTTTTGACACCGAAGCCGAGAAAAATAAAAGTTGTAGTGTTTGGGAAAATAAGTGCTTTTTTAAAGCCAAAAGCTGAGAAATGTTTTTTTAAAAGCAGTTGCAAACAGATCCTAAGTCAGTTCAAGGGTCTATTTGACCCTTTAGCCTATTACTCCCTCCGTCCCCAAAACAACTTCCCAGTTGGACTTTCACACACTTTTAGAAAATAAATTTGACTTTACTGTAGAGTGCATTGTTTTGCACTGTTTAAACACTGTTTGGCACTGTTTAAACACTGTTTGACACTGTTTAGACACTATTTGGCACTGTTTATCACTTTTTTGATGTAGATAATTTGCCAAATAAGGAAAGTATTGAAGTGTGAAGTTAAGTTTGAGACATCCATTTAAGGAAAGTGGGAAGTTGTTTTTGGGACGGAGGGAGTACAAAACTAGAAACTTTTATATAATAAGTACCCTAAGTCTTAAACAATGAGTTGTTCTATTGTTTATTTGTTTAAGTTATCTAAATTATTTTAGATGTTCCTTCTTTTAAATTTTCAAGTAGGTATTACTTTATGTAAGACTATATATTAATTTTGAAACTAAAAGTTAAGGGGGGTGAATCTAGTTAGAGTATGAAAATTTTATTAAAATATTACATATATAGTACGGAGTAGAAAATTTTGATAGTCCACGGGGAGCGGTCGCCCTGCGCGCCCCCCCTTAAATCCATCCCCCTGTCTGCACAGTCCTTTTTTTTTCTCATCGTTTATGTTAACAATATGTTACGAAGTGTTTACTTATTTTGGTCTGGAAATTATATATGAGTAAAGGATCGGATTGGTCCTCAAAGTTGCATAAAAGGGGTCAAATAAGTCCTTATATAGGAGGTTCTATCCGGCCGTCGTCATTTGGAGCGGTTCCCGGTGGAATTGTTTAATGAATTTTTTTGAGCATCGTATTCATTAAGTCTAGTTTACTCATATCAAATTTCAGCCAAAACTTCAATCGAGAAGGCATTAAAATGAATTCTTGAAGATAACTGTGTGGTTATCTTCAAGAATTCATTTGAATGCCTTCCCGATTCAATTGTTAGCTGAAATTTGGTATGGGTAAACTAGACTTATTGAATAAGATGCTCAGAAAATTTCATCAAAAAATTCCACCGGGAACCGCCCCAAATGGCGATGACCGACAGAACCTCCTATATAAGGACTTATTTGACCCTTTTTATGCAATTTCGATGACCAATCTGACCCTTTTCTCAATTATATAAGAATATGAATGCATCATGACCATATATAGAAAAAGAGGATCCTGGATCAATGTAGGAATATTGCAAATTTTTACTAATGATCACAATATATATATATATATATATATATATATATATATATATATGTTGCTCATGAGTCATGATAATATATAGCACTCTCTCCTTCCCATACAGAGGTTCTCGCTACGGTTTACGATGCTTGACTAACGATAAAGCAACTTAATCTCTATTCACACTCTGATTATTTTTAGTAAATAAAATTTACATATTCAGAAACTACATTAAAACCGCTACAAAGCCTGATTAAAAAATTGTAAATTTGATAAAAAAAAAAATTGATATATAAAGCAAAAGAATAAGAATGATTTAAGTTGATTATGTTAATATGATGGATGTAGTACTACGTAATATAGCAGGAGACATATTATACATAACACACTAGAAGCCAATGGGTCAGGGTGGTCAGCCAACCACTCTTAAAGTTTGAGAATATATAGCACCAAAATATCTTCAATTTGATATATTTTGGCTCTCGTAACTCATTATGAGCAAAACTTATGACTCCTAGAAAATCAGCATTGTTTAAACTTGATTTGAGTAACATTTGATTCGTAATCTTGATATATTCCCAAATTTTTTACTAGCATCTAATTCATTCATTATTTACATAAAGTTTATAATATATATGACATATATATCAAATCTATAACTCTATTAGTCTCATTTAAATTACTATATTAGTCTCATTTAAATTACTACGTAGTATATACGAAGTATTTATCTAAGTTACATATGAAACACTGAGGTATTGTTTAAAAGTTATCCACCCTTTTTATTTTGTATATAGTTAAGGTTTGACTCCTAAGTCATTTTTCTGGCTCTGCCACTGAACACACTCATATACTCCCTCCATCTCTCGAAACTTTGTCATCTTTCTTTTTTTTTGTCCAAAAAACTGAT
The DNA here is from genome assembly GCA_945859915.1 of Cuscuta epithymum. Lineage (NCBI taxonomy): Eukaryota > Viridiplantae > Streptophyta > Magnoliopsida > Solanales > Convolvulaceae > Cuscuta > Cuscuta epithymum. The sequence goes on along the minus strand of CAMAPF010000955.1, from coordinate 678,805 downwards.
CCTCCGAGCGAGCGTTCATCAATCCTAATGAGGGCCTATCAGATTTCCCAAGATGTCTCGTTGTCATCAAATTCTATTCAAAAGACCACGATATCCCTCCCGAATCACCCAATTGATATCTCCCATGTGGTAGAACTGGACTAAGAATTTGGTGTTGTTGATGTCCTCAATACTAACCCCCTTAACCGGCCGCCAAACAATCACCATTGTCTTCCAAAATGCAACCGAGCGAATAGGCTTGTCTCTCACAATCCGAGCCACTGCCGAGAACCTTGACACATCAACGACTTCCTCACTGCCCTCACCGTGTGTCTATATTTGACTCAAAGTTCAAGAGGTTACATTTGCTACCTCGGATAAAAGTTGTAGTAACATGAGTTGCATTTCCGTGCACGAGATTTACATTGTCTTTACTTTTTATTTAACACGAAATCTAGTCCTCATATTAAATAAAAAACATACTCGCTGTTTATGTGAAGTAATTGGGCAATTTTACAACTTACATTTTGACTTACATCAAGGTACATTTCCCGTTAACACGAGTTATATTGTTTGTACCCTTTATTTACATTATTTCCTTATTAAAGATGCTTGGCAATTAAAGATTGTCTCTACGATGATCATATGTTCAACTACCAGTCTCGTCCAATGAACACCAAAAATCAAGCAAGCCCTTTTCAAGAAGAAGAAGACTATTACCTATATCAAGAAGATCATCAATTTGAATCGCGCATCGCCACAAAACTGATAAAATGGCCTGCGAGATATATAGATCCAACAACCCAGAAACAAAGATTTTCCACCCTACCTCCAGCGTGCCAATAAATTCCACGAGTACAACAAAGCAGGATTTATCTACTCATGCATGAGTCTCGACAAAATTTCAAATTTAATGCATAAACTACTTTAATGTATTCTTACGTTCACTTAGGTACCCAGTAGCTTTTATTTTAATGACGGCGATCACTACCTTAAACTTTACGAGGTAATGTCTACTGTCTGTCTAGTCCCCCCTCCCTCTATGTATTTTGTTTTGATTCTCAATAAAAGCGGAAAGAGTTCCCCTGTGCTTTCCACACCGAGAGGCCGTTTGGCAACACTGTTTTTCGGCTTATCAGACTTATCTGTCAACTTTTTCACCAAACACGTAACTTTTGCTTTCGCGCGCTGAATTGTGTAATAAGCAGAAAAAGTAAGGTTGGAGTTAGTTTTTCTGGCTGTATTGGCTAAAGTTACTATAGATGACTATATTTTAAAAATGTAAATCTCGTGCCAGAACTTTTATTTTAATAATGTGAGTTATATTTCCGTGCCGACCGTGCACGAGATTTACATTGTCTGTATTTTTCATTTTGACTAGAAATATAGTCACGATATTAAAACAGAAAGGTCAAAAACACATTCACTATTCCCGTGCACGTTTTTCCATTAAAATTTGAATTTGAATAACGCCATTTTAGATGTGTGAGTACGATGCTCACCAGTCACCATAGGCCGCTCTCATTTTTTTTTTTTTTCGATAATATGTAAGTATATTAGAAACCGAAAAAATAGCATTTTACAATGCATCAAATCCAAATCAAAATGACTATCTAAGCTAGAAAAATCTAACCTAGATATAATGCATCAAATAGTGCATATCCCAAATACATAGGATACCACAAAATCCAGATTACCCCTCACAAGTCAAAATATTGAACATAAAGATCAATAATAGCTTAAGTAAGCTACACCACCAAAAACACTAAGATCCCCTATTTAAACCCAAAAAACAATCTGAAAGGAGTAGTGAACTTTGAGTCAAAGCAAACTTCCCCTTTTTTCCTCGTAACTCCTGGCAAACCTTCAAGACATTTGGCCGTGAATGTTAAGCCCTTTTTATCCAAATCATCCGTAAGTCGGAGAGAAGTATCCACTCTAATTACACTATCATGCACGGATCTAAACGGTTTGACACTTAGCTTAAGCGTCTTACCGTTTATCACCTCACATTTAGTGACAACATCATTTTGCCTTACTTCACTTTCATCAATCACAACCCTCACGGCATCTTCCAACACGGCTTCGGAGGTTTTACCAGCTTGTTTTGTAGGCTGTCCAGCAGGCGTAGTAGCAAGAACCGCGGCAGTGGCAGTCCCCTGGGCAGGTTGTTGAAGTGTGGCAGCAGGTCGCACAACCGCGGCAGATTTGGCAGGTAACTCAAGCGTGGCAGCAGGTCGCACAACCACGGCAGATTTGGCAGGTTGCTCAACTCCCTTAGCAGGTCTCTTAGGAGCTCCCTTGGCAGGTTCCTCAGCTCCCTTAGTTGCGGCAGATCCTTGGGCACCGGAGGCAGCTGTTGCATCAGTCAGGGCATGAATTACTGCAGTTTTTTCATGAGCAGTAGCCGGCCCAGTTTGCTCATTCCCTAATTTTTCATTTTTCCCCATGCTCTGTTCTTTCTCTCTTTCTCCATCATCCCGTTTGGCAAGCTTCTTACAAATAAATGGGTGGTGCCCAAATTCCTTGCACTGAAAGCAAAAGTTAGGAAAAGTTTCATAAAGCACACTTTGTTTGATTACCTTTTGGGAAGGTAGCCGTATATGAAAAGAAAGTGGCGGTGGCTTTGAAACATCAACTTCAATGAGCACTCTAGCATATTCATTATTTGACCTCTCTTGAGTGATCTTGTCCGTAGTAAATGGGACCCCAACCATAGATGCCACTTCACTCATAGCTTCGTCGTTCCATAGCTTCATAGGTAGTTTGGGGAACTTCACCCAAATTGGTACTTTAAGAAATTCCTCATCTTCAAACGAGAAGTCTTCCGAAAGTACTTTGAGCATAAGAAGTTTCCCAAAAACATTGTAAGGTCCGTCATGTAGTACCTTCAGTCTATCCTCCTCATTTCCAAATTTAAAGATTACCCATCCCTTGTTATGGGACCTCACAAGACATCTTACACCCCACGTAGCTTTAAGATCATGCACCGCTTTTAGTCCGGGAAATTTGCCGGTGAAGTGCCCAACTAGGCAATAGCCCCACATTTCAACCATGGAAGGTAATACCCGATCCCCAAAGTCCAAAGTTTCTCCTTTAGGAGGAACATATCTCAATTTGATGCCATGTGCCGGATCTCGGTTATCCTTAAACAGGTTTGACCATGGAGCTTTGTTTTCTGCCAGAGTTCTAACCTGACCAGCAGCCTTGTTCTGTCCTGCATTCTTGATTGCATCAGTCCCTATATTCCCAGGAATTGGGATATCAATTGTATCACAGGTCCCAGCATTCTTTTTTCCTCCAGAAGTATGGTCTAATGCTTTAGAGACAGCCCCCATCACAGCCAAGGTCGGTTGTTTTTCACTCTCAGTCTGGCTAGTTTTGTTTGGAACAACCACTGCCTTTTTAACATTGTTTCCAGAGTTAAGAGATGGGAAGTCTTCTTCCAAATCCTGTAAAGCTGCATATTTGGACCTGATAAATCTCGTATTGGAGGAGTCCCCAATGGCCTGCTTCGATTTTCCCATCACAAGTACCTGCAGCAGCACTGACAAAAAACGCAGCAAACCTGGTTACTGCCAAGGCCAGTAAACTGGCGCAGCAGGTGTGTTCGTCACAAGTGTTAGGCAGCCTTCGTCCCAGCTGAAATTGCGAGCTGAGCAGACTCAGTTCACAGGTCTTAGACGCCCAAACCAAACACAACAAAACCCCAAAGGACGGAGAATAATCGAAGCAAACCGACTCCAAAATCGCTAATACAGTTCTATCGCAGACCCTCAGTCGCAGGTAACAGTTCAGCTGCGGTCAGGCTCAGATGAACAGTTCTATCGGCGACACTCAGTGGAAGGTCTGAGAACAGGGCGTCGGATTTCAGGCTCAGGTAGCCATGAACAGTAATTTCGCAACTTGGGTATTGTTTTGTCGAACGCAAATCTGTCTTCCAAACAGAAATCCAAGGACAGATTTAGGTTTAAGAAGTGTTAAACTACTGTGAATCAGAAAAAAGACATCATCTATCGATCCTAAGGATTCATCGATGCTCTAAACGTGGAAGGAGAACTGGGTCGCAGATCGTTCCCAGGAGAGTTCAGCTCTCAACTCCTTGACCGCTCTCATTGTATAGTGAGAGTGTTGTTAGTGTTGTGGCCATCAGCCTGGTGGTCATTTTTCATAGATAGGTTTCAAAAAATAAAATTTTCAACTGTGGACATTTACCTATATATATTTAAGGGAAAAGGGTCAAAAATGACACTAAGGTTTTTAATGAAGTTCGAATTAGACACTAAGATTTAAAGTAGACCAAATAAACACAAATTTCAACCTTTAGGTTCTTTTAGGCCACCCTTTTGACGACTCTGTTAGTTCCTTCCCTGTTATCAAGTCTCTCCTTCCTTTTGATTACGAACTCCCGGTATATGCCATCCCAATACTGAACAACCATTATTGAAGTGTGCCGGCATAGGAAGAGGAAACAATAGTAATCCGTGATAATCCATCGATCTCATCTTAGGTACACATAAATCTGAGAGGGTCTAGAGCCCCAACTTCCAGTCTTCCTATTTTCAAAGAAATTCCTAAAGAATGACGGAAAGCAGATGAAGTATAGTCTATTACAGCTTTAATTAAGATTTCTTTTCAAGCTCACAAGTTCACCTCTCGTACATCTAAATCGACAACTTCTCTATATGAACCGGCCGTTTTCTTTTAAAAATACGGGACATATGAAGTATAATATGTCCCCTGCTGCCCGGCCACAATTATTTGATTTAGAGCTAAATAAATAGCTGCACTTGATACGGGAGATGGTGGTTGCTTATGCACACAACACACCTTCTATGGAAGCAGGGGTTGAGACAGGTCGAGATGGGTTGGGGGGCCTCGGCCCCTGCAAGAGAAAAAATTCTTAAGTATATAGTATGTATAAATACTTTTAATCTATAGAAAATATGTCGATATTTTAAACTTTGGCCCATGCAATGTAAATTTTTTAAGGACCAGCCCCTTTAACAATATATTTCTGGCTCCGCCGCTGTATGGAAGCTTTAGTAAACTATATTATATGTCCCCTGCTGCCCATAATTATTAGATTTAGGATGTTAGGTTTATAATTCTGAATTTCTCTTCGATGGGGATGGCGAGAGCACATGGAGCATGGACGCGGTTCAAAATACGAAATTGAAATTTATTTCCAAAATCACCTGGTAGAAATTTTTTCTGCCTAAATTCTCTAAAATGAATATTGTTATTTAGTTTTTGCAGTGCAAGCACAACTACACAACTTCTATGGTAGTAGTAAGGTCCCTCTATAGCCAAGGCTGGAAAGGGTTGTGTTGTTTAATCTTTTCGTTCTCTACCCGTAGGAACTTAGTTTTCATACATTGAGGGGTTGTGTTGTTTAATCAGATGGAAAGGGTGTGGGTGTTGACGAGCTTTAACGACTCGAAGGGTCTTTTAATAGAGTTCTTAAAGAGTTGCTCAAAAGGAACCAAAAGGTTAAAATTTGTGTTTATTTGATTCACTTTAAACCTTAATGTCTAATTGGAACTTCATTAAAAAGAATTTGGGCCAACGGACTATGATGGGTGGTGGACTGATAGCAGGTGGGACTGTGGGAGTGGGAATGGTAGAAATAGTAGGGGGGAATAATACTTCATACAAGTATATAAAAGCAATGAAGTTGGAAAATCATCTACATGCTAGGGTAGTGAAGCGCATGGTTTCAAATTGTGGACTGCAACCGCTATTGCGGCCGCAATATTGCGGTTGCTGAGGGCACCGCAACCGCATCAGCCCGCAACACCCTTATGATTTGGAATCACGGCCAAAACCGCAACGTAACCGCGACGAAACCGCAACATCCCGCAACAGGCCGCAATCGACCGCGACGTGCCGCAACAAACCGCAACGCCTCCGCCTGTCCATCATTCTTTCTGGTGCGAATTTGAAAATAATTCACGCCGCAGCGGCCACAATACGCATCGCAACGGCCGCATTAGCTGCAAAGACCGCAATCGCAACCGCAACTGCGACCGCAACCGCGACCGCAACCGCGACCGCAACCGCAATTTAAAACCTTGGTGAAGTGGTGATGACGTGACAATGAATCAGCAATGACATGGCAATGAACTTGGGATAAGCTGTGAACATATGACCTTGTAATCTAATTTAATGTAATCAACGGAATATAAAAAGTAATTTCCATCAACGGTATTCACTTTTTTTTATACATCGGACTTATTCACTATACTATCATGAATATAATACTAATTTCTTTTTTGAAGGAATATAATATTAATTTCTACTATCGTATTACATAAGAAGAGATGATAGACAATTATTTTTTACCTATTTCTACTAATTTAGCCAGATACAAACTATTGCAAAAACATACATAGCTCTTAACAGTTTAAGAGTAAATGCATAAAGTCTCCTTAAAATATCATCATCATATTATACGGAGTATTGTCTTTCTCCCAAAATTAATAAATGTATCACTTTAATTACTTTTTTATTTATTTCGTATCAATACAGTTCTTTTATTTTTAACTGTTAAATTGACGAAAAGTTCAAAATTTAGCCATCTAAATATCATGTGTGTAACACTTTTTTTACATTGACCAACAACAACAACATTCAAGCCTTAGTCCCAAAAGATATTGGGGTCGACTAACATGAATCGATACATGATAACACCACCAAAAGGAAAAGAAAGAAAATAAAGATAAAAAAAGCTATTATAAAAAAGATAATATAAAACGGGATGAATATACTTATAAATGATAAAATAAAAAGGATAAAAATAATGTTTATATATAAGGATAAAAGAATAAAAAACAAGAAGAAAAAAGATGAGGGGAAATAATAATAATACGAGATCACTCCTTCACACGAATATCCGTCCTCCACTTTGCTCTCTCCAAAGTCATACCCTCATCCAATCCAAGAAGAAGTATATCACTTCGGACTGCCCTAACTCACGTCTGTTTGGGTCTTCCTCGATCTCCCTCTCTTCTCTGCCTCTTTTCCACACATCTCAACACGTCTGACACGTGCATCACTCGGTCTCTACGCACATGACCAAACCACTGTAGGCGAGACTCCCGCATCTTGTCTTCAATAGGTGCTACTCCCACCTTTTGATTTTTAGACATGCAGACGTGCAGACAAAACTAAACAAGAATAATGGGATTATTATTACTATTATTTTGATTGTTATTCTTATTGTTATTAAGTGAAGCTGTTGCTATTGTGAAAATTCGTTGGTCTTTTTTCTTAAGAAATTAAAGGCATGATACATATATACATTAATTAGTTTTAGTATATAAGTAGAAATTTTGAACATTAGTTACAATTAAAAAAATTGGGCCTTCCTTATCGATATAGGTAGAAATAGAACATAAATAAGGATGATTATAGTGATAAATTATTCATAATTTATTTTAAAATACAAGTTATTTAATACTTTCCACTGATCATGTAAAATTAAGGAATACCGATTTGTTAAAGAATTTAAATTAATAGACTAGTAAGTAATAACATATTATACCAACTTGCTAAATACAAGTATAATTAAAAAAAATAGTCAATTACTTGGTCAATTGGCTAGAGAAAATCTGAAATAACAACCTACACTCTGAAATTTCATCAAAAATTAGTTTACGTAATGGAGTAATGGCCCTAATAATTACTCCGTATAAATAATTAGAGGCAACAATAAAATCAAAATATATCACATAATATGATAATAATCAAGAAAATTAATAAACAATAGTCCTAACAAGTTATGAAAATCAATCTTTTATAATTGACGAACTGTGGCATGGAGAGCGACTAAGGTGAGGAGCAGACTGAAGGCACCGAGGTGTGGTGCAGTCGTAGCCCTAGGCGGTGGTCGGCGCGGCGCTCCTCGTCGGTCGTCCATCTCTGTTTCTTCGCTTGCAGATAGCCGAGAGAGTGAGAGGCCAGGGCAATTGAAGGATGGTGCGTGACTGCTTTTAGCTTGAACGTGTGCGTTGTAAGTAAGAGGGCTTCTATTTTTCTTGGGCTTAGATTACCTAATACTACTATTAACTTTTAAATTTTTTTGGGCCTTCAATATTTATGGGCCCTGTGCCATTGCACACCCAGCACTTGTCCTGGGTCGGCCCTGTTGATTGTACGTGAAACATATTACTCTTTGGACAGCCATGTCAATATAGCACCGTAGATTTAAATACTGAATCATGTGTAAAAAATAATATATGTATCACGTCTTTATGTTCTTAAATAAGAAAATAAAGATTATTACCTATGTAGCACCGATACCAGTACGCGGAAACGCGGAAACGGGTACGGGGATACGTCAAAACAAAAAAAAAGTAGGATACGGATACAGGGCCATATTTATAAATATTAAAAGTTATGGGGTTGTATTTAAAAATATTAAAAGTTATAGAGGTCTATTTATAAATATTAGAAATAGATTTTTTTTTGAATATATATATACATATATATAATATCCTATGATGTCTATCCATTCATTGCATTGAAACATTTTCCTTTTTCAAGATACTTAGTAATAAATTCATAATATTTCTCATATACACTAGCGTATCTCGAAATATAAATGTAGTCAATAATAAGTCATTAATTTAAAATGAGAAATAAGTCAAACAACTACAATCTTGAAATTAAAAGTGAAAGTACCCAATTCGGAGTATGAGTTAATGATTTAATTCGGATATAGCCATATAGGCCCATTATTTGATCACCAAGTAAAATGTAGTTTTAGATTTTCATTTTTTTTAAAATTTTATTAAGTAAATTTTGGGATTTTTTTTTAAAAAGTTGATACGGGTATTCGTCAGGATACGAGTATCGGAAACTTTCAAAAAATTACAAAAAAAAAATGGAAACTTTTAAAAATTGCAGATACGGCCCGGGAACGTACGGTACGGGTATCCTAGAGTATCGGATACGGGAACGTATCGGATACGCCGATACGCTAGCCTATGGAAGTATCCGTGCTTCATAGATTATTACTATTAATATTGGTATTTTTATTTTTATTGTTGTCGCTGCTATGATTATTAAAATTATTATGATTATTGTTATTATTATTAATTTTATCATCATCATCATCACCATCTCTATTATTACTATTACTACTACTATTATTATTAGTATTATTTTTTTTATTATTACTATTACTATTTTTACTAATACTACTACTGCTGCTGCTACCATCATCATTATTATTACTATTACTATAGTTGTTGTTGTTGTTTTTATTGTTATTGTTATTGTTATTGTTATTGTTATTGTTATTGTTATTGTTATTGTTATTGTTATTGTTATTGTTATTGTTATTGTTATTGTTATTGTTATTGTTATTGTTATTGTTATTGTTATTGTTATTGTTATTGTTATTGTTATTGTTATTGTTATTGTTATTGTTATTGTTATTGTTATTGTTATTGTTATTGTTATTGTTATTGTTATTGTTATTGTTATTGTTATTGTTATTGTTATTGTTATTGTTATTGTTATTGTTATTGTTATTGTTATTGTTATTGTTATTGTTATTGTTATTGTTATTGTTATTGTTATTGTTATTGTTATTGTTATTGTTATTGTTATTGTTATTGTTATTGTTATTGTTATTGTTATTGTTATTGTTATTGTTATTGTTATTGTTATTGTTATTATTATTATTATTATTATTATTATTATTATTATTATTATTATTATTATTATTATTATTATTATTATTATTATTATTATTATTATTATTATTATTATTATTATTATTATTATTATTATTATTATTATTTTTATTATTATTTTTATTATACAAATGGTTTATAATAAAGTGAAGTTGTTTCCACTATAAAAATTATTTGATCTTTTTCTTAAGGTGGATTTCTTTTCCAGTGGCTGGTCAGCGTGTTAAATATAAATTGCTATACACAGAACACAATACACACATGGTCGGGTGTGGTATCAATAAAATAGTGCTTTTTGTGAAACGTGCAAACGGGTGCACTTTGTGATCAAAGATGATAAAGTTTTAAGGGACATATGTAGTATAATATACGCATTCCGTTCAGGAAAGAGAAAAATAGAAAAAACAAACAAACAAAGTGAAAGCAATTAAAACGAGAAATTTATGTATCATATTTTGGGAAAATATATTTAATTGGATTAATTCCTTGCCTTACATGTACATGGGAGGAGATAGATATACATAACTCTAAGCCTAAAAAGGAGCCCTCGGCCCAACTATATTCGTATAAACTAAGTAATCTAATTAATTAAATGTACAAGCCCATAATGTATTCTAATACCCCTCCTCAAGTTGGAGCATGGGGACTAAAAATGTCCAACTTGCCAAGAAGAAAATGGAACTGTCTTTGAACAAGGGCCTTTGTGAAAATATCGGCTAGCTGATCGCTGGTAGACATGTGATGAGCAATGAGAGTGCCGTCCTGAATGGCATCACGAACATAGTGACAGTCAACCTCAATATGTTTGGTACATTTGTGGAAGACGGGATTATGAGCAATATGAAGGGCAGAACGGCTATCACATCGTAAAGCTATAGGTCGTGAGTGAGTCACTCCCAAAGATATATAGTAAAAGACCTTTGAGCCACTTTAGCTCCGAGGTGATTGTGGCCATAGAGCGATACTCAGCTTCCGTAGATGAATGAGGCACCATGTGTTGTTTCTTGGTTTTCCAAGAGACCGGGGAACCCCTAAGAAATATCACCCAAGAGAGCGTCTAGTGAGAGGACAACTCGCCCAGTCAGAGTCACACCAGCCAGTGAGCTGCAAGTCAGACACAGTGGGAAGAAGAATCCCCTGGCCCGGGGATCCCTTCAGGTAGCGAATGACACAAACAGCGACTTGCCAATGCTCCTTTCGGGGTGCCTGCATAAACTGAGATAAAACGTGAACAGCATAAACCAGGTCTGGCAGTGTGAAAGAGAGATAAATGAGTCGTCCCACCAACCGACGATATGACTCGAGATGAGACAATAGCTCGCCCGTAGCCAAAGATAGCGAATGATTTTGTTCCATGGGAAAAGCCGCTAGTTTGGCACACAGAAGACCAACTTCAGAAATAATGTCCAGAGTATATTTGCGTTGGCACATAAACAAACCCTCCGGACTACGTGCCACCTGAATGCCTAGAAAATATTTGAGAGGACCCAAGTCATTCATGTGAAAACACGTGTGAAGGTAGCTCTTAAAACGAGATAATGTCGTAGAGTTATTGCCAGCGACAATTAAGTCATCGGCATAGATGAGCACATGCAAAGAGATATCTCACTTATGATAAGTGAATAAGGAGTAGTCAGAATAAAATTGACTGAAATCATAGGTCCGCAAAGAACTAGTCAGCTTGGCGAACCAACAACGTGGTGCTTGACGCAGACCATATAGGGACTTGTTGAGGCGGCACATGTTGGGCTGCGGGTATGCGGGGTCAGAAACAGCCAGCCTGCCGGTGCAATCGAACCGCGTGGCGCTTTGCATGTGTTATAAATGGGAGGAGTGTGCTATACTATCAGCGATTGCTTTTAGTGTAGCGATAAGCGCAACGATCCACAAGTGGTATCAGAGCCAAGGTCACTAGTTCGACCCCCGGCAACAGCATGCTGCGCAGTTGTAGGCTGGCAGGTGCTGGGGGAGATTGTTGGGTCGCGGGTATGCGGTGTCAGCAACAGCCAGCCTACCGGTGCAATCGAACCTCGTGGCGCTTCACATGTGCTATAAATGGGGAGGAGTGTGCTACACTATCAGCGATTGCTTTTAGTGTAGCAGTAAGCGCAACGATCCACAGCACACTAGATCAGGCCGAGAAGGATAAAAACCCGGCGGAGGCTTCATATAAACTTCTTTAGCCAAATCACCATGAAGAAAAACGTTATGGACGCCCATTTGATGCAAGTCCCAATGTTTAGCTGCAACAACTGCAAGAAAGACACGAACCGTAACCATCTTTGCAACCGGAGCAAAGGTGTCGGTATAATCAATACCCGCTTTCTGGTGATTGCCAAGTACCACCAGTCGCGCCTTGAGGCGTTCCACCGTGCCATTGGAATGATATTTAACTTTGTAAACTCATTTGCAACCAAGAGCCTTTTTACCAGGCGGAAACGGGGCCATATCCTAGGTGTGATTAGTTTCAAGGGCACAAATTTCGCTCTCCATAGCCACCTTCCATCCAGGATCAGTCATAGCCTCTCGGAAGGAACTAGGTTCATGACCTGCAAAAATTGCTCCGAGAAACATACGATGATGTGCAGAAAATTTGTCACACTTCACATAATGAGCTATAAAGTAAGGCATACCTGAGGAACCGAGAGGAGAAGATGACGACGGAGATGGGCTCAGTTTTCGAACATGATGAGTAACGAAGTCCTTCAACAAAACCGAGGTACGTTTGGAACGCATCCCTCGGCCAAGAGTGAGGTCCGCATTAGATGTTTCGGCGGCAGTAGTAGAGGCGTCCGCATGAGATGACTCGGCGGCAATAATGGAGATATCCGCATGAGATGACTCAGCGGCAGTAGTGGAAGTAGCAGACTGGGTAATTGGCTCGTCGTGAAGCACACTAGTTGTGTCCGTAGAGTCACATAATGCGGGAGGAGCTGACTGAGCAAAAGGAAATATTTGTTCATGGAATTAAACGTCCCGAGAAACAAAGATATCGCCGATGTCCAAGTCATATACTTTCCATCCCTTTTTCTGGGATGGATATCCAACAAACACTCACTTCCGGCTCCGAGAAGCAAATTTATCCCCCTAAGCTTTCAAGTTATGACCAAAACTTAAACATCCAAAAACTCGCAAATGACCGAAGTCAGGTACACGCCCAAATAGAATTTCGTAGGGAGTCTTACCCCCTAACAAACCTGATGGAGTGCGATTGATAGTATAAACCACGGTCAGAACACATTCGCCCCACAAAAATAAAGATACATTAGCTTGGAACATCAAAGCATGAGCTACATTTAAAATATGTCGATGCTTACACTCCACTCTCCCATTTTGCTGAGGTGTGTCGACACAAGATGTTTGAAATAAAATTCCACGATCCTCAAAATAAGGCAGCATACACCTAAACTCAGTGCCATTATCACTACGGACAATTTAGACAGTCACGTCAAACTGTTTTTCAACCATGCTAATAAATGACAGAAAAAATCGATATACTTCTTTCTTATCCCGAAGCAAGTATACCTAAACGGCCCGAGAGTAATCATCAACCAAGGTTAAAAAATAAATAGCATCACATGTGAAAGGGGTTTTATACGCCCCCCACAACAGATCACAATGAATTAACTCCAAAATACGACTAGCTTTGTTTTGACTAACAGGAAAAGAATCACGAGCATACTTGGCCTGCGGACATACCTCGCATGCTTTATTCAAATGTTTCTTAAAAAAAGTAGTACTAATAAATGGCAATAATTTAAGAACACGTTCAGACGGATGCCCAAGCTGACGATGCCACAACTCAAAATATGATATTTCGGACTGTCGAACAGCATGAAGAGCAGAAATTCCTCGGAAATAAAAGAGCCCATCTCGCCTCTCACATGCTCCAATCAGGCTCCTCGATTGTAGGTCCTGTATAGCACAAAAAGAATTAGTGAAAGTGACAATACATTTAGACTGATCAATTAATTGGGATACAGATATCAAATGACAGTTCAGGCCAGGAACATAAAGAACGTGATCCAAAGTGAACACTTTAGGGAGGAAACTTGTCCCTCTAAAATAGCTCCAGCAGTCCTCCCATCCGGTAGTCCAACCGGACATGTATTAATCCGGGTATGCTGCTTAAGACAAGACAAGTCACCCGTGACGTGGTGAGACGCTCCAGTGTCAATAATTCACGATAAAGAAGTACTCGTACACAACATGCAATCACACGAACTAGGCTCAACGTTAATGATGGTCCCGGATAGAGGTAAAAGTCTAGAGGGGGGGGTGAATAGACTTTTAAATCTTTTTCAACTTTGTGAAGTTTTTCCCTCTAGATGAGTTGATCTATAATCTTTTAAGAGATTAATAGATGCACAGCGGAAGTCTTTAACCTCTTTATACTTGGTGTGAGACAACTTTCTAGTTTAGATGATATTTAGACTGGTGACAAGAGGAAGTAGGCTTGGCAGTAGACTGGTGAGCAGATAACTGCTTAGTCTACTGCTGCACAGGCAGTTTGCTGACTGGCAGGCAACTGCTGAGTTAGCAGTCGACTGGTGGGCAGGTTGCTGCTGAGGCAACTGTTAAGAACAGGATGACTCTTGGATGGCTTTTTGTTCTGGCTTGTTATGGCGTTCGGAAAGACACATATAAATGGGCAGTGGGCTCAGCAGGAGGGTGAAGTCCAGGGTACTGCTGAGGCACCTTCTGAGTGAAAGATAGCTTCTAGTGGAAAACACTCTCAAGGAGAGTGAGTTATTAAGCAGTAGGCTAAGCAGTACAGTCGATGAAGACTACTGCTTAGGATGCTGCTGGCAAACTACAATCCTTTAGTGAGATGTGTTTGGTGTGTGCTTCTGTATGTATGAAAGTAAATCAACACACGATATATCCTGGTTCAGAGGTGGTGTAATCCTCCTACATCCAGTCCCACCCTATTTCAGATGGATTTCCACTAAAGTATTCAGCCCAATACAATTAGTGCCAATCTAGCCTTGACAACTCTGGCCTAGATTGAAGGTTTTTCACGATGAGTATAACACCACTCAAAGTTACTCAGTCCTTAGACTTTTCTCAATTGATCCAGTGGGGATCAAAAGGTACTCTATCTATCTAACCACACTTTAGGATCCGAACAACTGTTCTCCTAAGTGTTTACAACAACTTGTTTTGATTCACGAAGTGTCTAACCGCCAACTAAAACCTAAGCTCTATAAATGTTACACTGAATGATCTAGTCTAAGAGCTTAGTGAAGCATGAGTCAAAGCAGAGTGTTCAAGCACTTTTTCTTTTGCTGGATATGCGTAGTGTAATGACTGAACCACTTGCTTTGAACTCAATGACTTACCTTTGATCTCATGCTTCTGCCTATTTTTATAGGCATCTCCAGTAGATTAATCTCCTCCGTTGGTTAAGAGGATTTAATCCTAGACGTCCAAAGTATTGTACTTGCGTCTTCTTGTGTTGGAGCAGGATAAGGATTTGTCTTTTGAAGACCACTTGCTTTGTACGAAGATAACACCCATACCTTAGGCCTTCTTATCGCTGCATGCCTATTCTGAAACTCTTCACTATTCACTTAATCAGATGTCTTCTCTCCTCTTGCGTTCTGAGTGTTTTGGCCTTGTCTTGCAACTACACTTGTAAAGCTGAGTGCGTGAACCTGCTCAATTTTGTGTAGTGAAGTAGTAAAATGTGTGACTTAGAATATTTTGTATCAAATAAGTTTTGTACTGGTAGGATCTTTGAAATATCCTATTAAGGTAATAAGATTACCTTATTGCATTTTGTTCTTTCCAGTACAATTTATTTGTTACAAATTTCACAGTAAAATTTGTCACTTATTTTACTAATCACTTTCTTTCTTTAAGTGACATGATTAAACTCATGTACCAAATTAAAGCTATACTGGTTGGATCTAAATATCCACGTAAGGTAAATAATTTTTACCTTATTGCATTTTATAGTTCCAGTATGTTTAATCTGATACATAGTTTGTACATTGGAATTCTTGTCACTTTTAAGTACTTGTGTAGTTTAGCAGGTATTGTGTACAACTTAACTGGTAGGATAACAAATCCTATTAAGGTAAAAGTTATTACCTTATTGCATTTTGTGTTCCAGTTAGTTGTTCACTATTCTTGTTTATTTTTAAGCAATAATGCACGAATTAACTTAGACACAAGATACTAGTGCAAAGTATAGTGGCATCATCAAAATCATCATAGTTGGGTCCTAACAATTTCCCCCTTTTTGATGATGCCAAAACTATACAACACAAGAGAAAGAATATTTGTACTTTATGAGAATGTTGTACATTGGTCTATAGTCTAAAGTACAGTAGTTTTTAGTCACTTTCGGACTTGTCTAGAAGTCTATTCTTGTTGGCTTCCTCCAACCTTTTCTTGGCTTCTGCTTCTTTTGCTTTTCTTTGTCTGATCTCTGCTTCTTCTTGGAGGAGCTTGTTCTTTCTTCTGGTTTCTGCCGCCTTCTTTGCTGCTAATGTCCTTGTAGAGGAGGGGCCTGCTTGTGTTGATCTTTCCCCCTTTTTGGCAGCATGATCAGTGGATTGGCTTTCTTGGAATAGAGCTTCTATCTCTGGATCAGAGTCAACCTCCACTTGTCGTCTTTTTGGGCGTAGATCACTGACTTCAACTGCCACTGCATTTATAACGTTTCGTAGATCCATCACATCTATTTTGACATCTTCTTTGACTACTCGGTCTAATTTCTCAAGATTTTGATCAAGTTTCTTGAGTTCATTTCCTTGTTTGATGAAGGCCTCTTGAGTAGCTTTGTGAAGATTGGTGAGATGTTTTTCAACATCTGCTTTTGTTTGACCAATTGCTTCTGAGTGCTCTACCTGTTTTGTAACTATTTTCTGGGAGAGTTGAAGAATGGCAGGTAGTTCCTTGGTCTTGAGATATTGTATGAACTCTTCATGTTGTTGAATTGTTTGAAGCGCCTGATCAAGATTAGTGGGTAAAGTAGTAAAAGAAGTTACCTGAGCAGAGGAGCTTGTGGCTTGTGATGTGAGCAGTTGACTGGCCAGCTCATCATTTCTTGTTTTGAGTGCCTCAAGTTCTTGTTTGATTTCTGCAGCCACAGCTTCGTGTTGTGAGGTTTTGACTTTGAGGAGAGCCCTCTGCTCTGTATTGAAGACCTGCTGGATCATGAGATTATTTCTGATATGCCTGTGGACTTCCTCAAACCTGATATCAAGTCTTTCTTTCATTTGCTTCTGCATTTTGATGAGCCTTTTATGTAGTCTGACTTCTGCTCTGCTAATGAATTTGATAGAAGCTCCCCTCTCTTGTGCGAAGAGATTGGCTAGGGATATAGGATCTTCTTCTTTATCAGCTTCTTCTTCGAGACTTGCAGTGAATTGATCAGTAGCCTGAGCAGTATTTTGAGCAGTAGCCTGAGCAGTGTTCTGACCCAAGGGTGGATGCGTGATCAGGATGGCAGTTGGTTGCTTGCTTGTTGCTTTAGATGACTCTCCACCTCCTCTTGTTTCATATTTGGATTTCTCAAGAACCTCTTGTAATACTTTGTCACTAGAGGATGTAGAGGAGGAGATGATTTTCTTACCTTTGTATTGAGGTGAAGGTTGAGGTTGATCTCCTAGATTACTATCATCAAGATCATCATCATCATCATCCATATTATCTGAGTTAACATCTTTAATAGATAACTTCCCTAGCAGGTGGCTCCTTTTGGTGTTGTAGACCAGGTTTACATAATGGAGTTTTGTGGCATTTGCAAGATCTTCAGTCTGAAGCCAATTTAGAGCAAAGATTTCTTCATCAATGAAGTCAGGAAGAGTCTCGGCTTGTTGAAGAATAGGAGATAACTTCCATTTTCTCCACTCTTTTACTCTGGCCCATTCTGCCTCCAATTTTTCTAATGGAGAGGGTGAGTGGACTGCTGGTGAGGAAGGTGCCTGCTGGTCCTCTGCTGCTGATGCTGACTGGTCTGTTTGGTGAGTGATCCGTGCTGGTGATTGAGGGATGTTAATTGAGAGAGGAGTGGCTGGGATGGCAATACCTGCTCCAGAGGTAGTCTTGTATGTAGAAGAAGATGTCTGCTTCTCCTCTGGATGTTGAGATCCCTCACTTTCTTCATGGATAGTTGGAAGTGAGGATTCTGCTGAGGCGAATGTATTTAGTGGGGAGGCTACTGCCTCCATCTCTGCTTGAAGATTTCGATTGGCAGCCATCTTCTTTGAGGATTTTCTTGACTGGACTTCTTCATTGTCTGGTTGAGCTCTCTTTAGAGATCTGGACTTGATTTTGGTGAGAGTGTTTTTGAGAAGATCATTTGAGACTATGGAGTCTCCTTCTTGTGGTATTTGTGGGGTTCCTTGACTTGACTTTTGGGAAAGGAACTTTCTCCAATCAGTTGCCACTTTAATTGAGCAGTTGACTCCCTTCTTCCTTAAGATTTCTCCAATGAGAAATCCATATCCTAGATGAGGGATTGCTGTAGCAATCTTCCTGTCATGAAATTTATTGACATAGGCCACCATGTTCTCAAATACATATCTGCTCCAGTTATGCGGTGATCCTGAAATGATTGCAGCTAGAGGAATGGCTCTTGTTCTGTTGAGCTCATCGAGTGCAGTGTTTTTTGAATCAATGCATTTGTAGAGTATGCTGAGTAGAAGAGCATACTCATAAACCATTTTGTTGGTCTTCAGTTTGAGTGATTGAGCATTTTGTGCAGATGGAATCAGGGCAATTTCTTTGAATGAATACTCATCAAGCTCGTACTCTGCAACTGATGGGAAATCATGGCTAGGAAGAGTCAGTAGATCTCTGATGTCGTCTTCTTTAATTTCCACCGATCTGCCTTTGACGTTTGATTTAAGGCTATCTTTGGTGGAGTTGAGATAGAACTCTGCTGCGATCTCTGGATAATAGTTTGGATAGACATGTGTGGCCATTTTGAGTAGCCCTGTGGAATCCAATTTTCTTAGAAGATCCCTCATCAGATCTTTGTTTTTGGCTTTCCTCATGATGATGGCTGTGTCAAGGATTGATCCAGTGAAGATCATGTCTTTGATGTTTTTCATGGTTGCCATTTGATCGTGAGGAAGAAGAGTAGTAAGAAGTTCTGGTTGAGAGCTTTTAGAATGCTTAGAGTAGGAATAGAGAAGAAATACTTGTAAAAAGTGAAGGGGGAATGTACGGAGGAGGTATATATAGCTTCTATCGGAAACTAGCCGTTTTATTATAACCGTTGGAGAAGTCGGCTATTAACGCATGGCCTTGATTGCATTTACACCCGGAAAAGCAGAAAACTGCTTTGAGTATATTCAGTTTATACATACCAAGTGCGAGCCTGCTGCTGATTTTTAAGCCTTCTTCTGCTATAAGTGTTTCGGCAGAGACCTCTGCGGAGACCTCTGCTGAACCTTCTTCTTTCGGATCTTATAGCTTTATTCCTTCGTTACTTTAGAAAGCATTCCCCCTTAGATAATGCTTCTGATGATCAAGATATTTTGAATTAGGTTCCCCCTAAGTTGATGCACCATTAATTTTTGGGATCTTTAGGTATTCTAAGTTTGTTCCCTCCAGAGTATCTCAGCAGCTGCCTTTCTTCCTCTTTCTCATTACTTTCCTCAGATAGACTTGGAAGATTTGGAGCTTCAATTTAGGTGATGATCCTGCTTGATCTGATCCTACTGCTGGCAGTTGTCTCAGTGTGAGTCTTTTGCTAGCAGTAGTCTGGCATCTGAGTCACCTTCTTGAGATGGTCTCAGCTATTCTTCTTCCATCACCTAGGTGGACCTTCCTTCATCTTCTTTAAGCACAGTTACATCTCTTGAGGAAGATGTAACAGTTGATCTGGAGTTGGCTTGTGCATTTGATTGAACTTTAAAACCTCAACACAAGGTGTGTATAGGTTTGTAAGTTCTTCATTTGATTGAATCTCCAGCTCCTTTGATATCTTCTTCTCTTTTCCTCATTTGCAAGTGTTTCTTCGGGTTCTTCCTTTGAACAGTTTGTCAGTGGCCTTCTGCTCCTTGTCATGTGCTTGAAGCAACTAGAATGTATGTACTATTCTGTTGAGTTAGTTGCTCCAGCACCCTCCTGTATTTATCATTGTTGAGTGGTGGTAGCCCACATTGAAGTGGGCAACTTCCTTTGAACAGATTTGGGCATCCATACCCATTTAGAACTATTTCCCCCTAAGCAGTGTGATCTACAGCCTTTTGAAGTGTTGCATTCAGATGGGGTGGCTGTGTATGTGTTTATCATCTCTCTCCTGTGTGTAGGATAAGAGTGATTTTTTCTAGGTTGATTTAGCTGCTTCTTAGGTGGGTAGTTGGTCTTATTGGTGTTTTGCCAACAGGTTCTTTGGTTTTCTTGTTTGAAAGGAAGTTTCTGTTTGTACAGGGATTTTGATTTTGGTTTAGGAGCAGACATGTTCCTTCTTGTGGGAACTATATGGATGTGGGAGTGTTGGTGGCTAAGAGACTTTGTGTCTTCTTTGAAGGTATGTTTTGTGGTAGAAGAGTATTTGGGAGAGTTTTTCAATGAGTGGGAACATGATGTGTATCCTGTGTCTTTTTCAGTGTGTTGAACTTCCTTAGTGAGTGGGGGAGTGAGGGAGCTTAGCTTTTCTTTCAAACTGATGTTTTCACATTCAAGAAAATCTATCTTTTTGATTGCTTCACCCAATTGTGCATGAGCTACTAAAAGATTTTCTTGAAGTCTACAGTTTTCATTCATTAAGCTAAGGTGCTCTTTTTGGAAGTTTTCAAATTGATGGAGCAATGCCTCCATATCAACACCGGTTGAGTTGGAATAATATGAATTGCTCGAGGAACAGGATAATACCTCATCATTGTCACCTTCATAGGATCTGGCCATATCATAGTTGTGAGAGGAGCTATTTTCTGGAGTCATTCCAAAGAAGCAAGTAATAGCCTCCTTCTGCCTTTCTGATGAGCAGCTTTCATCATTTGAGCTGCTTTGATCATCTTCTGATTTACTCTCCGTGAGTTCATCCCATACATCCTTTGTTTTCCAGTCATTGGATTTGTTGCTGTTGATCAACAGATTCTTTGCTTGTTGTTCATCCATCATTTAGAAAGTTTTGGGATAAAAGTGGATATGGATCTTTAGTTCAAAAATAGTCAGAAACTGACTCTAGGAACACACCGCTCTGATACCACTTGATGGTCCCGGATAGAGGTAAAAGTCTAGAGGGGGGGGTGAATAGACTTTTAAATCTTTTTCAACTTTGTGAAGTTTTTCCCTCTAGATGAGTTGATCTATAATCTTTTAAGAGATTAATAGATGCACAGCGGAAGTCTTTAACCTCTTTATACTTGGTGTGAGACAACTTTCTAGTTTAGATGATATTTAGACTGGTGACAAGAGGAAGTAGGCTTGGCAGTAGACTGGTGAGCAGATAACTGCTTAGTCTACTGCTGCACAGGCAGTTTGCTGACTGGCAGGCAACTGCTGAGTTAGCAGTCGACTGGTGGGCAGGTTGCTGCTGAGGCAACTGTTAAGAACAGGATGACTCTTGGATGGCTTTTTGTTCTGGCTTGTTATGGCGTTCGGAAAGACACATATAAATGGGCAGTGGGCTCAGCAGGAGGGTGAAGTCCAGGGTACTGCTGAGGCACCTTCTGAGTGAAAGATAGCTTCTAGTGGAAAACACTCTCAAGGAGAGTGAGTTATTAAGCAGTAGGCTAAGCAGTACAGTCGATGAAGACTACTGCTTAGGATGCTGCTGGCAAACTACAATCCTTTAGTGAGATGTGTTTGGTGTGTGCTTCTGTATGTATGAAAGTAAATCAACACACGATATATCCTGGTTCAGAGGTGGTGTAATCCTCCTACATCCAGTCCCACCCTATTTCAGATGGATTTCCACTAAAGTATTCAGCCCAATACAATTAGTGCCAATCTAGCCTTGACAACTCTGGCCTAGATTGAAGGTTTTTCACGATGAGTATAACACCACTCAAAGTTACTCAGTCCTTAGACTTTTCTCAATTGATCCAGTGGGGATCAAAAGGTACTCTATCTATCTAACCACACTTTAGGATCCGAACAACTGTTCTCCTAAGTGTTTACAACAACTTGTTTTGATTCACGAAGTGTCTAACCGCCAACTAAAACCTAAGCTCTATAAATGTTACACTGAATGATCTAGTCTAAGAGCTTAGTGAAGCATGAGTCAAAGCAGAGTGTTCAAGCACTTTTTCTTTTGCTGGATATGCGTAGTGTAATGACTGAACCACTTGCTTTGAACTCAATGACTTACCTTTGATCTCATGCTTCTGCCTATTTTTATAGGCATCTCCAGTAGATTAATCTCCTCCGTTGGTTAAGAGGATTTAATCCTAGACGTCCAAAGTATTGTACTTGCGTCTTCTTGTGTTGGAGCAGGATAAGGATTTGTCTTTTGAAGACCACTTGCTTTGTACGAAGATAACACCCATACCTTAGGCCTTCTTATCGCTGCATGCCTATTCTGAAACTCTTCACTATTCACTTAATCAGATGTCTTCTCTCCTCTTGCGTTCTGAGTGTTTTGGCCTTGTCTTGCAACTACACTTGTAAAGCTGAGTGCGTGAACCTGCTCAATTTTGTGTAGTGAAGTAGTAAAATGTGTGACTTAGAATATTTTGTATCAAATAAGTTTTGTACTGGTAGGATCTTTGAAATATCCTATTAAGGTAATAAGATTACCTTATTGCATTTTGTTCTTTCCAGTACAATTTATTTGTTACAAATTTCACAGTAAAATTTGTCACTTATTTTACTAATCACTTTCTTTCTTTAAGTGACATGATTAAACTCATGTACCAAATTAAAGCTATACTGGTTGGATCTAAATATCCACGTAAGGTAAATAATTTTTACCTTATTGCATTTTATAGTTCCAGTATGTTTAATCTGATACATAGTTTGTACATTGGAATTCTTGTCACTTTTAAGTACTTGTGTAGTTTAGCAGGTATTGTGTACAACTTAACTGGTAGGATAACAAATCCTATTAAGGTAAAAGTTATTACCTTATTGCATTTTGTGTTCCAGTTAGTTGTTCACTATTCTTGTTTATTTTTAAGCAATAATGCACGAATTAACTTAGACACAAGATACTAGTGCAAAGTATAGTGGCATCATCAAAATCATCATAGTTGGGTCCTAACAGTTAATCAAATTCAAAAGAGCTTGAACCTGTTCTTTGGTTAAATCGTTCAGACTGGACACATCACCTTTCCCGGAAGAGCTGCCCGCAGCCGGAGCACCAAGAGCCGAGGAGATGGCATTCGTGCGCACCCCCCCTCCACGGCCGACAGTGGCGCCCTTACCCTTGTTCTTTTCTTCCCACCAATCCGGGTATCCATGTAATTTAAAGCAATTCCCGATTTCATGACCCTTCTTCTTGCAATGAGAGCAAACAGTCTTGGTACGGTCATCTCGTTCCTGCCTTCCCTGAGTCGCACGGTCACGCCCAATGTTGACTGCAAAAGCCTGGACGTCCTCCACTGCAGGCTGCTTCCCGCGTGCTATCGCGCGAAAGTTCTTTTCCTGGATAAACGCCTGGTGCGCGACATTGAGATCGGGCAAAGGGTCTCAGGACAGTAGGTTTGACCTTACTGTTCCGTATAAATCATCATCAATTCCAATTAGGAATTGATGAAGACGTTCTTCTTCACGATCATTGGCAAATTTTTCAACAACCTTACACGTGCATAAACCGCACATACAAGTGTGCAGCGGCTTAAGTCTCTCTAGCTCATCGAACAGGCCCATCAAGGTGGTGTAATACATGTCCACCGTCATGGATTTGGTCTGCCGGCAACTTGTAATTATAGCTCAGAGTTGCTGGATCCTCGGTCCGTTTGCCACACCGAAACGATTCTCCAAGTATACCCATAGTGACCGCGCTTCATCATGGAATGGTATAGAAGCCGCTACTGCCAGGTCCATACTCCGCAATAGCCATGACACGATCATGGGATTGGCCGTGTCCCATTCAAGCAATTCCTTTTCCTCAGTCGGTTTCTTCATCGTGCCATCTACGAACACGAACTTCCGTCGTGCCTTCAAGGACAGAGTTATTGCCCGGGACCAACCCACATAGTTGTCACCTTTAAAGACCACATGGGTGATGACATTACTAGGTTGATTGCCGGCGCCAAGGTAGTAGGGTGAGGAGGGATCAACCATCGTGGACGAAGCTTCAGACGCGCTGGCGCTTGCTTCGCCCCTCGATTGCCGATCGAGACTTTCTTCCGCGATGAGGGAGTCTGCGCTACCCTATCGGCTGCTCTAATACCATATCATATTTTGGGAAAATATATTTAATTGGATTAATTCCTTGCCTTACATGTACATGGGAGGAGATATATATAAATAACTCTAAGCCTAAAAAGGAGCCCTCGGCCCAACTATATTCATATACACTAAGTAATCTAATTAATTAAATGTACAAGCTCATAATGTATTCTAATAGTATGCCCTATAAATACATGTTCAGCACTTCTTCAAGGGAGTTGCTATTATCACATCGTCGCCGAAATATTGTAGCAAAGTGGAGCATAGTGTATCAGTTGTTTCCATTCTACAAATAGTTCCAGGAAGCTAGGTTTCCCCCTGATAAACGTGGTGAAAATATTGACGTGAACGGTGAAGATAAAGAAATAAAGTTAAAAAATAATCTTTTTACCCACTCTTATATTCATTTTTGTACCCACTCATGTTTGTGAAGCTTTTTTTCGTCTGTGAACTCTGGTTCACAAACAATATTTTGCACAGACAAACGAATAAGGGTATAAGGTTATAAGAGTGGGTACATCAAACATTGTTGAATAAAGTTAGCCGGCGAAGATAAACGAATAAGGAAGTGTTTGCGATTGCTAATACTTTAAAAAAGTGATTTTTTAAAAATTATTTTGGAGAAAATACTTAATAGTAAAAATTGGTAGTGTTTGAGAAAAAAATGATTCTGAAAAAGTAAAAGTTGGTAGTGTTTGGTAAAATAAGTGTTTTTTATGTAATAAAAAAAAGTGAAAAGCAGTTTAAAACACTCTTCCACCTGCTTCTAGCTTTTAGCTTTTAAGTGATTAATTTAAGCAGAAGCTGTCATTTGAAAACACTCTTTTCGGCTTTTTTAAGTCAAAAGCTGAAAAACGTTTTTTTTTAGTAAGTGCAAACACTCTGTTGAGGTTTAGTCCCGCAGATACGAAAGCCCAACACACGCTTTGGATATATGAGGATGTTGGCCTTGGTATAAAAGGTGTATAAAATATAAAGCAGTGAATATGGATTTAACTCAGAAG
This sequence comes from Cuscuta epithymum, assembly GCA_945859915.1. NCBI lineage: Eukaryota > Viridiplantae > Streptophyta > Magnoliopsida > Solanales > Convolvulaceae > Cuscuta > Cuscuta epithymum. Next base: position 653,814 of record CAMAPF010000955.1, on the reverse strand, counting down.
TTGATTGTATTGAGTAATTCGGTGATTACAATGAAACTGCCCGAACGGTAGGTCAGTACGAGTTTTTTTACTCTAGGGGGCTCTGGGGGAGGGGGGTTGGGGGAGCCTGGAGTAATCAGGGCTGAAACTCACTCTATTGAGTTTCCAACCCTTGTGTGCCTAGCGGGATTCGAACACGAGACCTCCCACTAGGCACGGTAGGTCGGTACGAGTTTGAATACAAGAACAGAGATATATAATTCTATTACTAAGCTCTGAGTATGAAAATGCTAACCCTTTACAATGTATTCAATGCAGGTATTTATACTAAGAGGGGGTAGGTGGGATGATGACATGGCTGGACCTGGTTGGTTGCTACCTATGCCGCCTTGCACCCATGCCTCCACTTGCTACTGCCATACTTCGGCATTACATGCTGCTTTCACATGCTGCTTTCACATGATGACTACCCGTCCGAGTAGTGCGTTCGGTGTGCGGGACCCCTTCGTTGGTGTTTATATGCCAGTTCTCTGTCTGATTGCTTCAAGTGGACAAATATACCCGAATGTTATTCGGGACGTCTTAGGCCTTTCCGATTGCATTGGGCTTCCTGCTTGTCCTGGGCTTATTTTATGCTTTGGGTCGGGCGTATTGGGCTTGAACCCAATACCCCAAGTCCCCAACACACTCCTTAAAGTAAGTTGGTGATGACTGATCAGGGGCGCACCCAAGAAATCCGTCTTAGGGGGGTTCAAAATATTTTTTGGGGGCAAAAATTATTTTTTGAGTGGCGGAAATTATTTTTTGTGTATACATACCCTAGAATTTTTTTTGTTGAGAGGACGGTTGCCCCTGGGTCTGTACTATGGTCCGCCCCCGTGACTGATGATGAAGGAAGAAGTTTACTCTAGTGGTTAGAAATGATAGTTGGGTGGGTTGATGGGATATGATAGAAAGTACCGATGGAGTAATTATTTATTAATGAGCTTGCTTATACACCTAATATTGATACACATGAGCAAATTGAAGAGAAATTCATGATGCTGCCAAAAGCCAAAACTAGATCTGCGGTAATACAAAATAAGTTGAGGTGGAACAGCTAAGGGAGTGTTTCCTACAATTTGTTTTTCGGTTTTTGGCTTAAAAAAAGTTGAAAAGAGTGTTTTCAACTGCTTTTAGTCGAAAGCTAAAAGTCGAAAGCAGGTGGAAGAGTGAAGCTGCTTTTCACTTTTTCTATTACACAAAAAACACTTATTTTACCAAACATTACCAACTTTTACTTTTTCCGGATCACATTTTTTCTCAAACACTATCAACTTTTACGATTAAGTATTTTCTCCAAAATCACCTTTTTGAAGTAGAAGCAATCGCAAACACACTCTAAGTTTCTTCCCTGATTGCAGCTAGTATTAGTAATATAAGTAATTTAATGTATTTTAAAATTAAACCTACTATAGTTTAACTTGCACAATACTAATTACTCCCTCCGTCACATTGGATTTTGCCAACTTTCCCTTTTTTGTTTTCCCAAAAAACTTTGTCACTTTCCTATTAAAGCAACTAATTTGTGGTTTTGCTCATTTCTCTACCTCTGCACAAATCTCAAGTACACAGTTTTTACTATTCTTATTTCTCACTTACTTTGCACTTGGCAAAGTCCACCGGGACGGATGTAGTACTAATTAATATTATGTACATAGTAAAACTTATTAAGGAGTGTTTGCTAATGCTTAATTTAAGCACTTCCCAACTTTTAGCTTAAAAAAAGCTAAAAGAAGTGTTTGTCAAACCCTGCTTCTAATTAGTAAAGCATTTTAAAACCAAAAGGTAGAAGCTGATATATACCAACTTCTAATTGTTTTTTAGGTATTCTTGTAATTAAAATGAATTTGAGGGAAGATTATTATGGCACACATTTTCGGCCAGACCCAAATGCCCTCCCCGTTTTCGTCGCCAACTTTAATTTCTCTGCTTCTTGCTCCGCCATTTTAGACCACAGCCACAAGTTCTATCAACCAACGTCTTCGTCGCCACGCAGGTGAAGGAGAACTATCGGAAGCCCAAAAAATTCCAGGGCGGTGATGATTAGAGCCCTCACGTGTATGGTTTAATTTACTTGATTTTTCGTTCTTATTTTGTTTGATTGATGAATTGGGTATTTTCTCTCTTTTGGAGATGGATTTGAGGTATCGGTCTTTGTTTGCTTTTTACTGGTGAAAGAATTGAAGGTCAGTCTCTTTAATTGTACTCTTGATTACTTCCATGAATCAAAAGCAAGGATAATTTTTTATTTAAAAAACAAAGAAATCATAGAAACACACATGGCTGATGAAACTAGAAAGAAAACCATATCCAATGGAAAGGGCATATTCGTACTTTTATAAAACATTACATCAAAAATCACTTTTTTATCAAACACTCAAATTTTTACCTTTTAATAAAAATCACTTCTATTTCCAAACACTATCTACTTTTACTTTAAATCATTTTTCCAATAATCTCTTAAAAAATCAATTTTAAAAAGCAGAAGCAATCGAAAACACTCCCTTAGTACACTCATAATACTACGTACTCCCTCCGTCCTCTTTTAAATGTCCCGTTTTACTATATCGGGATGTCCCTATTTAATTGTTTCATACCTTATTTGGTAAAATTTGTGTAGCTCAAAATCATTTTACTTTATTCTTAGTTTAGTCTTACTTTATTAATTAATATCAACCACACAAACTCACTTTTCTTAAAACTCGTGCCACCCTCTTCGGTTCCAATATGAAAGGGACGGAGGTAGTATAATTTATTAAACAGAAATTGTCCTAAATAGGACTAAAAAGTTCCTAAAAAGCACAAATAGGACTACTATTTTTAAAATTCCCTAAATAGGACAAAACATTGATTTTCTACCCTAAATACCCCTAAGAGTATTAATTCATAATGAAATGCTTTAATTCATAATAAAATCACAAAAAACGTAAAAAAAATATTTAAAAAACGTAAAAAAATTAAAAAAAATTATAGAACATTTATAAAATAAAAAAATTTATTTTTTATTTTTTTAATTTTTTTAAAAAAATAATAAAAAATAGTAAAAACCCATAAAAAATGAAAAAAATTATGGATACCTTTCTCACCGCCTCCCGCTGCCTCCCAGCACCACCACCTCCGATTGGTGAAATTTCTTCCACTTTTGGTAAAAAAATGCCATATTTTTCTGAAAATGCCAAAAAGATGGCATAATTACTCTTCAATATGCCAACATTTTCATTGATTATGCCATCATTATGGCATTATTTAAAATGTTGGCATATTTTTGTCCGGTGATGGGAGATGGTGGTGTTGGGGGTGGCAGGGGTGGTAATGTGTTTTTTTTTTAATTTTATGCTTTTTTTATTTATTTTTTATTTTTTTTTAAAAAATATTTTTTTTTATTTTTTTAAAAAAAATATTTTTATTAATTTTCTATTATTTTTTTTACGATTTTTAGTATTTTTTCGATTTTTATAAAATTTTTTATGATTATATTATTAATTAAAACATTTCACAAATTACAAGGGTATATTTGTCCAAACACACATAAATAGTCCTATTAAGGGAATTTAAAAATGTAGTCCTATTTGTGCAAATTTTTCCACTTTTTAGTCCTATTTAGAGGTAAACATGAACATATAGATCTAAGATATCTTCACACAACTCCGTACCAAAAGCTCAAACTATTTTTGCGGTACGTTAAATTTTAGAAAATTAATACCGAGTACATGAGTAAAGCTAATATGGTACCAAAAGCTCAAGCTAATATGCTAGATAGCTAGACTAGGCCTGAACAAAACATGTACCAAAACTAACTTCAGTGCAATCTAAGCCTAAATATGGACCCTAAGCAAAAATATACGGGTGTTTTACCAAAACACGGGAATCCTTAACTAAGCGAATGTCGGAATTGGCTCTTCCCACCAGAGTCACGTTTTTGAAAAAAGTGGATGGGCTGGTGTCGGATACACCAATTCCGACTAGGAGCATATTTTTATTTTAAAAATTCATTCTTTATTTAATGAAGTGTCTTAATAAAGTTTCGAATTTTTTAATGAAGTGGGTTGGCCAAAATACCCCAAAATTTAACTAGCTTTCACACTTCATTAATTAACGTATTTTGGGAGGTGCTTTGAACGATTTTTTTTATAATAAAGTAAGTTTTTTTAAGTTGAAGTAATACGTAGCGTTCAATTTTTTAAAATGAAAAATATGCATTTTGATTTTTTGAATAAAAATAATTGATTACTTTAATTTATTTTTTATTTCATTCCTATTGTTAATTAAATTCATAAAATGAAGTACAAATTTTCATTTGTTTAAAATGCAATCTTTGTCAATTTAATGGAAGTGAACAAAACAAATGTAGTCTTCAATGTAATTTATTAATGAATATATAGTACGTGTATACAATTCCAAATTTAATACGAGTATTACATCTAACGTTGCTTGCTCGGCCCTGACATGTCACCGCCGCCAGTGTTCCAAAACCCCGATGTGTCTTAAAAGTGGAAAAATATGCATCTGGCTGTGTAGAATGTTGATAAGAACCATCATACGAGGGACGGGAGTGGGTTCATCTTGTGCATTCGGGTAAAGGAATACGCCCTGGTGGAGCATAGCTTCATCATCACCTAACTCAATGGCCAACCACTCAAGTCGTTCTTTAACGTTCTCTTTAATGTTCTCATGATCCACCGTGTCCGAGTTGACCCGTGACCCGTCCATTTGGCCGAGTCGCTTCCCGGTTCGTTTTTTACAACATAGGTCACTAGTATTGAACGGGTCCTTATTTAATTGAATGAGTCCTTATTTTTTAAAAAAACATGTAGTGTACTACTACGTGCTACGTACTCCATATTATTTTAACTTGTGTAATGTACTATTCTTTAAACTAGGGTAATGTACTATTATCAAAACACCTAAAAATAAATTACATGATTAATATAGTGAACTAGTCTTATGTGATGAATTTTTATCTGTTTAATTTTTATTATAGATGGGTCAAATCTGTTGAAGTTTTTAGGGTATAAACTCGCATGCCATATTATTACGTATGAGGGAATATAAATACAGCAATGTACATGGGCCGAAAAACTGTTGCCCTACAACTATTACGTATGGTAATTACATGGGCTAACTAAAAATTCTGTACAAAATAATATTCCTAATACCCCCCCTCAAGTTGGAGCAGGTGGATTCCAAATGCCCAACTTGCCGAGTAAATACTGAAATTGTTGAACACCCAAAGCTTTGGTATAAATATCTGCGAGTTGTTCCGAAGTAGACACATGCATAGTGCGAATAGTCCCATCTTGAACCGCATCACGAACATAGTGACAATCCACCTCAATATGTTTTGTACGTTCATGAAAAACAGGATTCTGAGCAATATGAATGGCAGATTGGCTGTCGCAATGAAGTGGAATGGCGTGAGAATTGGTAACACCCAAACTAGTAAGAAGTGCTTTTAGCCATTTTAATTCAGAGGTAGCGGATGCCATGGAACGGTATTCGGCTTCAGCCGAAGATCGAGAGACAGTATGTTGTTTCTTGGTTTTCCACGAAATAGGAGAAGAGCCCAGGAAAATCATCCATCCAGTAACAGATCGACGAGTGAGTGGGCAACTAGCCCAATCAGAATCACACCAAGCCGAAAGAGACAAGTCATCATGGGAACTGAGAAGAATGCCCTGACCGGGAGTTCCCTTGAGATATCGAACCACTCGCAGAGCAGCATCCCAATGATCTTGGCGAGGAGCATGCATGAACTGTGCTAATACATGTACAGCATAAGCAAGATCAGGACGAGTGAAGGATAGATAAATAAGGCGGCCAACAAGGCGACGATAAGGTTCTGGGTCAGAAAGCATTTTTCCATCAGCAAGAGCAAGAGAATGATTTTGAGGAAGTGGTGTACTGGCCGGTTTAGCCCCCAGAAGATCAGTGTCAGCAATTATATCCAAAGAATATTTTCGTTGGCATAAAAACAAACCCTCAGTACTTCGGGCAACCTCCACTCCCAAAAAATATTTTAATACCCCCAGGTCCTTCATGTGAAAACAAGTACTCAAGTATGCTTTGAAAGCTCGCAATGCCGGAGGGTCATTTCCAGAAATTATTAGATCATCAACATAAACTAGGATAGAAAGCTGTACCGTGCCTTGCTGATATGTAAAGAGAGAGTAATCCGAGTAGCTTTGTCTAAAACCATAATCCTTTAGAGCACGTGCAAGCTTGGCAAACCAGCATCGGGGAGCTTGACGTAAGCCATACAATGACTTTTTAAGACGACAAACCAACCCTGGAGAACTAGGGGTGAAGCCCGGAGGAAGCTTCATGTAAACCTCTTCGTCAAGATCCCCGTGAAGAAAAGCATTATGAACATCCATTTGGTGAATCTCCCAATTTTTTGCAGCAGCAACCGCTAGAAAGACACGTACTGTAACCATCTTGGCTACAGGAGCAAAAGTCTCATTGTAGTCCAAGCCTGCAATCTGATGATTCCCCAGAATGACAAGTCGCGCCTTAAGCCGTTCCACTCTCCCGTCTGAATGGTATTTGATCTTATAGACCCATTTACATCCCAGAGCCTTCTTCCCGGAAGGCAACGGTGTCATAACCCACGTTCCATTATCTTCCAGAGCACGTATTTCAGTGGCCATGGCCTTACGCCATCCCTCATGCTGCATGGCCTCGCAAAATGAGCGAGGTTCAACCCCTTCGTGTACTGCAGCTATAAAACAACGATGCCGAGCAGAAAAATTGTTAAAACTAATAAAGTGTGCTAAAGAGTAAGACGTACCGGAGGAAGATGACGGAAGCGGCGAGGTCGGGGAGGGACTCATATGACTAGCCGCATGCGTGATGTAATCTCGGAGGAGAACAGAAGGTCGTCGCTCACGTTGACCTCGACCCAATTGTGGCCCAGCATGTTCCGAAGACGTCCCTGCACCCTCGGAAATGGTCACAAGATTCTCAGGTGGGTTAACCAAGGAATCCGAGGATTCATCACTTCCTGCCTCTATATCCGAAGTACCAGAAGTGCCTTCATCAACCGTAGCTAAGGGAGTGGGCTCCAGATCATCATCAAATCCAAGAGATGAAGGAAGAGTAATCGGCTCAGTGTTTGGAGTTGGCTCCGCGAATGGAAAAACTTGCTCATAAAAGACAACATCTCGAGAGACAAAAAATTCTTCAGTATCTAAATCAAACAGCTTCCACCCTTTTTTCCCGTTGGGATAACCGACAAAAATGCATTTACGCCCTCGTGGTGCAAATTTATTCCCTTTGGCACGTTGATTATGTGCAAAACACAAACATCCAAAGACGCGTAATTCATCATACTGAGGCGTTCTGCCACACACAATCTCGAAAGGAGTTTTATTTCCGAGAATTCCAGAAGGTGTACGGTTTATTAAATACACAGCTCCAAGAATACACTCCCCCCAAAACCGGATAGGCAGACTCGCTTGAAGCATGAGAACACGCGCAACGTTAAGAATATGTTGATGTTTGCGTTCCACCCGTCCGTTTTGCTGAGGAGTCCCAACACAAGATGATTGAAATAAAATTCCATGTGTATTAAAAAAATCAATCATGCATGTAAACTCCGTACCATTGTCTGTACGAATACACTTAACAGTTGTCTCAAATTGACGTTCGACCATAGCTAAAAAGGAAGAAAAAACTTTATGCACCTCACTTTTAGCACGCAACAAATAGACCCAGACAGCACGAGAAAAATCATCCACGATAGTCAAAAAATACACCGCATCACATGAAGAAGGAATGCGATTGGGTCCCCATAAATCCAAATGTAATAAGTCAAAAATACGAGTTGCTTTGTTGTCACTAATCGGAAAACTGTCACGTTTTTTCTTTGCCATAGGACACACCAAACATGGCTTATTCAAAGAATAGCGACCTAAATTATTACAACCAACAACTGGTACTAACTTGAGAATTCTATCGGAGGGATGACCCAAACGACGATGCCACATATCAAAAGTGTCGAGAATAGATCCAGTTGCAAGTTGAATGCTTGGAAGCTCCCGGAAGTAGTAGAGTCCGTCCCTTCTCTCACCGGCTCCAATCAGGTTCCCCGAGAGTCGGTCCTGAATAGCACACAAATTATTAGTAAATTTAACAATACATTTGAGGTCATCAGCAAGTTGTGCAACAGATATCAGGTTACACTGCAGGTGCGGGACACACAATACATTCCTCAGAACAAGGGATTTAGATAAAGAAATATCACCAACCCACTTGGCCACAACACGCTGCCCGTTAGGCAGCCCAACCGTCCAGTTATCAATGCTTGTAAGTTTTGAAAAAAATTCTACATTACCAGTAACATGATGTGTCGCCCCGCTATCAAGAATCCAAGGAAAAATACGAGCCTTACCGGTCATACGATCAACAGTTTTATCATCGGCATTATTAATCAAATTTAGAAGTGCCTGAACTTGTTCTGGTTTGAACTGTCCGACAGGGCCTTCGTCCACCATAACATGAGCTTGAGCCTGCTTTCGTCCAGCCTGGGCACCGCGACCAGATTGCTGCCCTTTACCCCCTCGATTGCGCTCCACCCACCATTCCGGATAACCGTGCAACTTGAAACAACTCCCGACCTCATGTCCTTTCTGTTTGCAGTGACTACATATCAGCTTGTGCTTGTCCAGTCGATCACCTCTGGGGTTCGGTGGTTCTGCCCGCAGCGCGAAGGCGTGAGGTTCTTCTTGAACAGCCTTCCCACGAGCTATGTCCCGCGATTTTTCCTCCTGCCGAACTGTTTGGTACGCTCTGTCCATTGTCAGAGGCAGAGATTGGGAAAGCAGGTTCGAACGAGTAATCGAGTAATACTCGTCATCTAACCCGACCAAAAATTGGTGTATTTTTTCTTCTTCACGATCGGCGGCGAACTTCTCCGCCACATCACATGTACAGGCCCCGCAATTACACGCATGCAGCGGTTTCAGCCTACTCAATTCATCGTACAAAGACATGAGACGATTAAAGTAATCGTCAACACTCATCCCTTTGTTTTGCCGGCAGCCAACGATGTCACCACGCAACTGTTGGAGTCTAGGACCGTTTGCCACGCAGTACCTTTTCTCCAAGTAATCCCATAAAGGCTTGGCCTCTACGTGATAGGGTATAGTTGCAGCAATTTTCCCTTCAATACTACGGAGAATCCATGACACTAGCATGGAATTCACCGTTTCCCAAGTGAGCATCTTCCTCGGTTCCGTCGGCTTTTTGATCGTACCATCTACGAACACAAATTTCCTTCTGGCTTTAAGCGAGAGCGTAATTGCCCTAGCCCAAGCCACATAGTTGTCTCCATCAAGTATCACGTGTGTGATGAGGTTGCCGGGCTGATCTCCGGCGCCCAAATAAAAGGGCGAGTTCACATCGATTTTTTCGTCGCCGGACATGGTGATGACGCAGCTACAACGCTGGTGCAGCGGTCTTCACTGTTCGGCAAATTTCTGCGGCAATACGGCAGTAGGCCGAGGCCTCAAACGCGAGCGGTACGAGCGAGCTGCTCTGATACCATGTTGAAGTTTTTAGGGTATAAACTCGCATGCCATATTATTACGTATGAGGGAATATAAATACAGCAATGTACATGGGCCGAAAAACTGTTGCCCTACAACTATTACGTATGGTAATTACATGGGCTAACTAAAAATTCTGTACAAAATAATATTCCTAATAAAATCCGCACGTAGATTTTTAGAAATTTTATGCAATTCGAACAATTTTTATGAATGGTCTCATTTGTCGGATTTTGTCTAATTATAAATTTATAATTACAATAGTATATAATGATATAATTTCTATGTACTTCATCCGTCCCTTAAAACTTTATCAAATTTGACCAACAGAGGGATTACAAAAAAAGTTGACAAAGTTTCAAGAAAAATTTGCTCCTCTATCACTTAATTTTAAACGTGTCGTTGAATCGGAGTATTTAACATGAACAATACATACCGGGAGATTCGAAGTTCTCAAACGTTTGGGGGTTATTCCTCCCGCCATATACTGATGATGGGTCCTCTCCGCTATTTTGAAGCAGAGCAGTATTGTTTGTAGTAGTTCCGTGGAACGTCAAATTTTGTGGCGGGGCCGGTATAGCTTCCACGTAAATGTGCAACTCATCGTACTCATTTATATTTCTAGCGATCCGGAAAAAATGAGTCCATGTATTCTCATCGTGAATGGGCCATAGCCTAGAAGCAACATATACGAAGATCTTATATTTTGGCAATTTTTCGTGAATTAATTTAATTTCGGAAAATCCCTCACTTCTAACATGGTTTACAACACTCTCGTGTATACTGGGAAAATCATCATCTTCACTGATGAATAGTACCGCCCTAGGAGGTATGGAGTACTCTATTTCATCATCTTTTTGAAATGTAGAACCATTCCAATGAACCATAATAACAATATTACTCTCACTAGACATTTGTATATATGGAGTGGTATATATAAAATATATTAAGAAAGGAAGAAGTTTTTTTTTCTGTATAAAAAATTTGAGAATGTGGGATGGGTTGTATAGGATAAATGAGCATGAATGTTAGGTAAAATTTGTGGTTTAAAAATGAACATGTTCAACGTTGGATTTTAGTCTGATTGGAAGTACCAATTCTGATAGGAGCATATGGTTTTTCCATTTTATTTCATTGCCGGATGCATATACAATTTTTAAAATAAAAAATAAAAAAAAGTACTCCTGGTCACATTTAGCAATTCCGAAAGGAAATAATATTATTTTTGGGATTCCCCTAGTCGGATTCTCCACATCCGACATGGTAAAATGTTTTTTTTTGGTTTTTAGTTACCGTAATAGGATATATAAAGGTTGGAAAAACAAATGGTTGAGTTTAATCGGAACAGTCAATTCCGACAGGAAGTATAAACCTAACCCTTCCCCTGGCACCCGTATTTTGGTAACTAATTACGAATCCCGTGTTTTGGCTTGTCAGACGAAAAAGTCACGCATTTTGGTAATTTCCTCAAAATATACACTAAAAGTGGGTTTCCATCTTAAAACACAAAAATGTACGTACCCTACCCCAAGCAATTCACTTCTAAATGTTGTGCAAGAATAGAAGATCTTTCTCTAAATTGCATTATCGGGGCCTTGAATGGTAGTTCTGTCGGTTTCGTTCTTTCATTCTCATTTCAAATGAATTTAATTTCTCTCAATTGCATGCAGCCCGCTTGGTCGTTAGGCATTTTTCTTCCATATAGCGTGTTCATTAAGGATCACAAATCTTGTATTCACGTCAGGATGTTCAGATATTGCCGGCTACAATATAGAAGAACCTTGTGATATGAGAGTTTCACTTTGTATACCCTCAGGGTGCACGAATAAAGAAACTTATAATATATAAACTGAATAGCTAAGAAATACTCATTGTAAACTCAATCTCTAAAAATGCTCCAAGCCTAATTACTTCGATTACATGTGTGAAAGATAGTGCAATTGATGAGATTCTTTGAATATGATTTGTACCCAATTTATTCTGTAGACACTACAAGAAATTCGTATTTTAGTGGCGGAATTTAGTGACAGAATTTGAATCCGTCATTATTTAGTGGCGGATTGTGTCCATCACTGATTAGCGACGGATGTTAGTGGCGGTTTCAGTCCGCTACAGTTTAGTGGCGGATTATTGTGGCGGATTTGTCGTCATTAATTGCCAGCGGATATTTTCCGCCAAAAAAATCTGTCACTAAACAAAAGAATGCAAAAGTATTTATATATCATGCTTCTTTTAGCTATTAATTAGTTAATCCAACTCTAAATATATGTGTGTATGCATATATATTAGGATGTTTTTACTTGATAGTTTTTATTCTCAGATCAGACCAAAGTTGGATAGTTATAAAATACATTGAGATCGGAGATATACTAGACTGGATCAGATTAGACCAAAGCAACAAATTTCAATCCAAGTAAAAACATCCTTAGAGATGAATCTATATAATAATATACATAGTGAGTGACAATAATATGACAATAACATATTGTTGAAGTTAAGTCCTAGCAATCTAAAAATTCAACTCGCTCCCTTGGACTTTCTATCTAATCTTCGTGCTTTTGATTTACGTAGTGGGTGATTAATTATTAAGGAAGGTAGAAGCAATGAAAGAAGGAAGAAGGTAAAGTGCACTAAGTTCTACTAATTGATTTAGAATAATTATAGCACACTCTTACCGACCCTGACCCCGACCGTCTAATTCTAACCTGAGAGTTACAGAATAATCTAAAGAGAGAAGCTAGACTATTGAATGCAAGTTTGTCAATTCTTTATCGGGAAATAAATGCAAGTATTTATACTACAAGGTGGTAGTATTGACGGCCCGCATCCCGATATTTCATTGGGATTACTAGATTTTTTAGCTTTGTGCGGCACATCTCACAGCGGATGATCCTCGCCATGTGTCCCTCATCGATTGGGTGCCCCATCAGCACGCCCTCTATAAGTACTCCAACAAGTATTTGGTTCATGGCCCTCTATTAATGTCCCGGGCAAGTCCATGACATTAAGAAGTAGAGAATGCGAGCCCATACGCTGCACGACTGGTTTAGTGGTTCATGTTCTGATGATGTCATCCCCTTATGCAACCGTGACAACTACCACAACTTTGCTCGAGGTCCTGTAAATACTCCCACATCTCACGACTGGACAAGCCCATGACATTAAGAAGTAGAGAATGCGTGCCCATACGCTGCACGACTGGTTTAGTGGTTCGTGTTCCGATGATGTCACCCCCTTCTGCAACCGTGACAACTACCACAACTTTGCTCGAGGTCCTGCAAATAGCTTTGTGCGGCACATCTCACAGCAGATGATCCTCGCCATGTGTCCCTCCTCGATTGGGTGCCCCATCAGCACGCCCTCTATAAGTACTCCAACAAGTATTTGGTTCATGGCCCTCTATTAATGTCCCGGGCAAGCCCATGACATTAAGAAGTAGAGAATGCGTGCCCATACGCTGCACGACTAGTTTAGTGGTTCGTGTTCCGATGATGTCACCCCCTTCTGCAACCGTGACAACTACCACAACTTTGCTCGAGGTCCTGTAAATACTCCCACAAGTACCTAGTTCGTGGCTTTTCCTTCTTCGCTCTCTCTAGCCCTAGCTCCTGCTTCTCTCTACATTGGAGTTCCTCCCATAAAATCCCCCGGTCTTGTTTAGGGTGACTCTTCCGTCGTTCTCTCCTTTTCCTCCGGTCCCATTTGGTCAACATACGTCACATGATGTGAACGATTCTTAAATCATTTATTATGAAATTACTTTCTCTCTCTAACTCTTAACTATCGCATCTCTCTACAATACCACTATCAGTTTACCGATTAGCTATCAAAAGTGTTTTAGTTAATTAATTTATTCAATGAACATGTAACACGTGACATCGTGTTATATGTCCGTATTTTAAATATGAACAACAATAGATCATACATTGCATCTATATGAAGGACTAATGAGGTGAGTTTAAGAAGTTCATTCAAACAACGGTAATATTTATTATACTATATTCATTTTAGTATAACAAAAAACTCATGTCAATCATTACCACACAATATTTAATAAACTAATAAATATTCACTTTAAAATTAAAAATACAAAAACAAAACATTAATACCTAAAATATTTTACAATGCACACATTAAAAAACTTAAGTTAGAAGGTTGATTGGAAAAAGGAATAAAACAAATTCAAACATTAAATAATATTTGTTATTAAACATTTTCATATTAATTGAATAAAATACTTGTTAATTAAAAAAGAAAAAAGAAGGATAACAACAGGTAAAAAATTATAATTAAAAAGTAATGATCAAACTTTAAGTCTTAATTTGTGAAACTTTCATTAAAAATTTCAAAAATAGTTTAAAAAAGCTGGTTTGCTATAATGCTCTGTACAAAGTTTCAAACCAAACTTTTCAGTTTTCCCTCCCTCCGTTTTCCTTCAAAAATTTCGAGCAAAAATTTCGCTCCCTCCATTTCATCCCTGTTTTCCGAATTCCCTCCCTCCAGCCAATTAAGCCCACTCACAAACACTTCCCTTCTCACAAACTCTAACCATACCCAATCAATTAGAAAAAACCCTAGCTATCCCCATCTTCTATCGGTAAGAAAGGCGGAAGCGGCAAACCGGATCTACCAAACCCTGGCTTTGCTCTTCAAGCTCCGCCCCTAGCGTGGCTCGTTTCCTTTCTGGTACAGGTGTGTGTGTGTGTCACAGTTATTTTTTTTGTTGTTGCCAATATCATTGTTCGCATCACTTCAATCGCAGTGATTCCATATCTTTATGGTTTCCATTCAAAAGAATTCTTTCAATTTTTAAATACAAACACATAGTTTTATCTATAAATCCAAATATATGTAGCTAGGCAAATTTCTGGAATTTTTAGCTGCCCCCCCCTGTGTCTGAAAAACCGGAGCTCAAACACTAGTCATATGGAATTCTCCCCTTTCCCAGAAAACCATATGGTATTCTGCTTCACGAAAGAGTCATATTTTTATGTTCTTCTAAATATTTGAGTCTCTCGATTCAAAATCAACCAATTGACGGTGATTTTTGGAAACTTTGCACCAAAAAGAATCGGACTCACCTATAGTTCCACTAGTGTTTACACCTAAAGGTTTTGGATAGATCTAGGGATCTATAGCATTATCAAATTGCTTTGTGGATATCGAACTTTAACAATAGCCTAGGCTTTGTCAATTAACTATGACATTCAATGCATCTGTAAATGTAAACTCTCTTCGTTTCAGGTTGTCTTCAAAGATCAAGTAATCTCAGGTTGAATGGTTGTTTCCTATTTATAAACTATTGTTCACTTCCTTTGAGTTTTGAATGTAGTGATAATGTTGTTAATTTCAGTTGTTTTCCTATTTTAAATATAAAATTCGGATTGAATTTTAAGATGAATTGTTTGATAAAATAGGTTGTTGTACTCTTGATGTCATTAATCCTACTTGCTTGGTTCATTGGAGATTTTGGGCTGACATCATTGTTGGGTCACTAAAATCAATAAATGAATGACGTGGCAAAAAGAAATATAAAGTATTGGGGCAAGGCTAATAGATAATGATACAAGGCATGATTAAGGAAAGGATATGCATGATCAGTTAAACTAGCGGCAAAATAGATGGGATAGTGGGAAGAATTCAACTGACAGATACAGGCTAGGAAGTAGGAGACAAATTTGTCGGGCAATTAAGCCACTTACGTAGAGTAGAGTTTTAATATAAATATAGCTGAATTCATAAGGAAAAGAGGAGGATCATTTTAGATCAATTCTTCTTTTTGCTATTGTACTCAAGCCCATAAACTTGCTAATTTCAATACATACTGCTCTCGTTTCATCATTAGAAAAACTTTCATTTGGCTTTATTTATTTTAGCTCCATTAATTCTTGCACGTTCCCTACTCAAATTAGATTGTATTTAGCTTGTCAATAAATTGCATAAACAACCATTTTGGCTGATTTTTATCCTTTTTTGTAGAACATGGATACTTTTGAAAGAAGAAATAAAAGGTGGTTCCATTTAGAGAACTCGGGTCTGCCAAGCTCAAGAATAAACTAGAGGTGGTGACCTTTATGTTTCATTGTTTTTCATTGCAAAAATTGGAAATAATGTTTGATTTTTTCGTGGGGAGACAAACTGAGAAAAAAACTGCAAAATCTAAGCTTCTCTGTATCGTTCCAATTTTATCGGATGTCCCCGAAGGGATGCAAAATCTAAGATTCTAAACAGCAAACTTGGCAAACTCAAATACCAAGTACACATTTTCTGCTACATGTTGTGTAATAAGATTGCCTAATTGAGTTGTTAGTATATTTGATTGTTTATTGTTTTTTAAGAATTAAGAATGCAATCTATAACTAGATTAGATTACATTTTATCAACTGGGTTGAAGTGATTAAGAATCTAGTACTCTGGATGTGTAGTGATATGTACCACTTGATTTTTATTTGTAGGAGGCTATTAACAGGTTAACCGATGCTTTCTATGAAGTTGAAATTGGGATATCTAATGAAACAAGAGCTGCACTGGAATGTCCAAGTTTCTTCCCACAAGTCATCTCCCTTAATCTCAGCGGCGGCCTCATCTTACCTCATTACTGCGGCTCCATCTCCCTAGTAAGACACTCAGCGGGTTGAACTTACCGCTATGGTTATCACCTTGTGCTTTTGGTGATGAATGTCTTCAATCGTCTCTTCTTTTGGTGAGTTTCCCGCCATTTGTATGTGATTTTATTTCAACTCACTGTTTTGAATGCTTTTGGCCCATCGCCAACTGATCCTCTCATCCCTAATGGGTTTTGCGTTTGTAAGATTCGATAATCGATGAAAATGATGAAATTTTTTGTGGGTTTTAAGTATTCGTTCATTACGACTATGTGCGACGAGCCTGGGATAGTTAAACTTTGAAATGTATTCGTATTTGCATTAGCATATGAATGAGTTATGTGTGTTCGTGTGTATGTTGGCACAAACTAGCGATTACTGAGAGCATAGAGACATATTGAAGGGAGAGTTAGGTCCTTGTTAGCTGTTACTCTAGCTGTTGATTATACATTCGTGATTGCACAGACTCCATGAGGCTCCCTGATTGTGTTAAGAACTTAAGCAGTGAAATCGAAGATGAAATTGTGCCCGATTCTGAAGATCAAGGAGTCCATGAAACCGAAGGCATTCATGCCTAAGCACAAATAACAGGGAGCTGTGTACGAAAGAGAAGATATGCTCCTTCCAATCATTCATGTGAAGGTGAGGATGAGTTGAAACTTTCTCTGGGTCAATAGACAAACGACTTTTAATGAGTATATTGATTCAATTACCCTTCTCATGTGTTCAGGATACCCAAAGAAGCAGAGGAGTCCTTTGTTGGCTATCAATGGGGACATATATGTTGATAAGGGCTTGCAAAATTGGGAGTGCGATGAAAGAGCTAATAATTTGGGTAACTACATTGAAGCTAGAAGTATTTGACTGGTAAGACAATGCCTTCCTATATACACACATTTTCCTGAATATGAATATAGTATTCTAGATGTATAATGACATGTACCAATTTATTTATTTGCAGGAGGCTATTAAGAGGTGAATCAATGCCTTCTATGTATATGAAAGTGTGATATCTAACAAAACAAAGGCTGCAATGTCCAAACTTCTTCCCACAATCCGATTCTTGCTTTCAAGGCTATCAAGACTGGCATGAACAATTCTTATCCCATTAGACATATAGTTTTAGCTTTCAAATATTTTGTACACATTTTAAACAATATTGATGTTGTGTACTGGTGTATGTATTTTTTTTGGAATATTTTTATGCTACACTACATTTTAATGTGGGTTATTATTGTATACTTGTTAATTGTTTGCTTGATTGTACTATTAACTTTCAAATTAAAAATATTATGCTTTGATTTTGAGAATATTTTGAACATGTATCTTCATATTCAATAATTCAATGAAGCAATATCTGGTAACAAAAGTAATAATGATGTTTAAAAAAAGAATTTATAAATATATTTGAAATCCATTTTTGTAAATATAAAAGAATTAGTGGCACAATTTAGTGACTGAAATTCCGTCACAAAACACAATGGCGGAAAAGTCCGCCACTAAATTCCTTCTTTATTTTGTGACGGAGATTATATTCCGCCACTAAACACAATAGTATCCAGATTTTAGTGACGGACGATCTGCCATAAATATCCGTCAGCAAGCCTTTTCGCGACGGATTTAGTGACGGAATTTCCGCCAGTAAATTCCGTGAATTCTTGTAGTGAGAACTACCTTTAGATGAACTACCTGAAGTTGTACTGGTTCCAGTTGCATGGTGTGAATGAGTTGTAGATGTTGCACTACCTAAATGACTAAATCAATTTTATCCTTGACGGACACTTTGTCACGGTGCGTCAAAATAAATTCAATACTAACACTTATACGTAATATAACGTAGTAGAGTTCGTATCCACGGATAAATGAATAATTCTCTTTTTATAAAACTAGTAAATAAAAGGGGGGTTTAGGATTGAATGATTTAATTTAATTAAACACAAAGATGAACAACTTATATGTGATTTAATTCAAACATAAAAAGGACTTGGCATTGCTACTTTCCACTTGTTGATATATTTTAGTCGATCATTGTTATATCTATAACTTATCCCCTCTCAAATACTCAATCGAGGAGTATATCCAATTCATCGAGGGTAGTTATTAACAACGACCGTTCATTAATAACCCTTACTATTAGTCAAGTATAGAACACCACCATATACCGACTTGATAGTAGCATTTAATCTCTTAACTCCTTGATGAAATCAATTGAGATTGATAACCTCAACACAACGGTTTTGGTTTAACCAACAAAATTAATCCCTCTTAAGTTTATTAACCACGACCGTGCATTAATAAACCGAAGTTACTTACTTGTGAAACCATCAACGATTAACAAGCGTATTCGTCGATCGATTCTAGTAATAATTAATAAATGAAACAAAACTAGTTGATCCTTTAAGTAATGTCAAAATAGTAATATGAAATATGAATAGGAATTAATTAATATTCAAGGAAGAATATTAAAGATGATAAATCCTACTATAACTAATGTCAAGATGTTAACTAATTGTCATCTTAGCAACACTCCCCAACATTAATATATAGAGAAAGAAAATAAATACTACTATAACTAATGTCGAGATGCTAACTAATTGTCATCTTAGCAACACTCTCCAACATTAATATATAGATAGATTAAAAGAAGAATTAATATTCAAGGGAAGAAGTTAAGAAAATAACTCACAACTTTAATAATCAACAAGCTTCAAGAGCAACACCAAGAAATGGAAGTTTAGCTCCTCATTTGGAGACTGATAAGTCCGTATTTTGACACGTATTTGATGCGTGTTGAGATCGGATTTTGATGATTTTCCTAGTTTTAAGGTGTTACAAGTCTCAATTTTAGCTCAAGTTATGTTTACCGGGCGTTGGTTCGAGTTTTGTGTTGTTTGTAGTCAAAATCAGGGAATTTGAGCCCGGCACCGGCACTTGAGGAACAATCGGGATGATTTGAGAAGCAATTGAGAATGATTTGATAGATTTGGAGGTCACCGGAAGATTCACGATGAAGATTTGAAGGAAAAAGAGCTCTAGGATTGGCTACGGGGTCAAAGGAAGATGAATGAAGCTTGAAAACGGCATTCAGGATGACCTTCTGTCAATCGTTCAAGCATATCTCTTTGTAGAAGCATTCAAAGAACACGATTCAAAGTCCACATTAAAGCCAACTTCAATAGCTACAAATCATATGAAGACATTATTCCGAGAATCTAAGAGGAAGAAGATGAAAACAGACAATGAAGTCAGATGATCCCTGCTGCGATTTCAGAATGAGATCTTCCACCATTTTATTCATATCTCTTGATTGGATGATTCAAATCCAATTCGGCAAGTTGTGGTGGTTAGAGGACTTCATTATCTACAACTTTCATGAAGGAAGTTTTGTCTAATTCGGAATTTTTGCACACGCCGTGCGTAGGGGAACGCACGACCGTGCGTCTGAGGCGAGAAAGCAAAGAACCTACTGCCAGAAACGCACGGCCGTGCGTGGGGGACGCACGCCGTTTGTTGCCAAATTTCGCGTTTCATTGCTTCGGACGCATTGAGGGACGCACGCCGTGCGTTGGCCCCGTGCGTTGTCCCTAGAATCCTAATTTCGCCCGAATTTGTTCCGTTTTTCCTATTTAAACAGCCTGTAAACCCTGTTTTCGAGGGGGGAGCTTAGAGAGGGTGCCTAGCACGAATTTAAGAGGACTTTTCAGTCTTGTTCATCAATCTTTTGGTATTCTTTGTAAGTTCCACCTTTTTAATTAATGACAATTAATTCTATTCTTCCCAATTCTATTGATTCTTCAATTATGAATTGTGAGTAGTTTAATTAGGGATTGTGATTGATGAAGGGGTTGATCATGATGTATGGCTAGTTTCTTGATGTATTAATTGTGAGAATAATGAGAAGGCTTACCAATGTGGTAGCCCTAGGTGTCATATATATAATAAAAATATGTCCTGAATACATTAGGAAACTACATAAAGATGGAAACCTAATTAATGGGTATTAATTACTCTATTACACCCCCTCAAGCTGTGCAGGGGAAACAATGCGCAGATTGTCCCTAAGAAAAATAAAACGCTGTGGTGACAGACATTTAGTAAAAATATCTGCTAACTGGAACTGAGTAGGGACATAACGAACAATCAGGTCTCCATGTGAAACTCGCTCTCGAACAAAGTGATAGTCAATACTGATGTGTTTGCTCCTAGCATGCTGAATGGGATTAGTGGACAAGTATGAAGCTGAGACATTGTCACATAATAACTGGACTGGTTCTCGGATGGAGATGCCTAATTCGAACAGGATGGATCGAATATGCAGTGTGTCCTGAACTGTGTATGCAATAGCTCTATATTCTGCCTCTGTAGATGATCTGGAGACAGTGGGCTGCTTCTTGGACTTCCACGAGATTAAATTTGGACCGAAGAAAACAGCAAATCCCGAAGTGGACCGACTGCTGTCAGGACATCCAGCCCAGTCAGCATCAGAATAAGCCTGCAAAGTCGGAGAAAAAGTGCTGGACTGAAGAAGCAGGCCGTGAGCAGCTGACCCCTGAAGATACCTGAAAATACGCTTGACAGCTAATAAATGAGTAGTACGGGGTGCATGCATAAACTGAGAGACCAGGTGAACAGCAAATGTAATATCAGGTCGAGTCATAGTCAAATACTGCAAAGCACCTACCATACTTCTGTACTCAGTAGGATCTGCAAGGAGGTCTCCATCAGTGAGAGATAACTTAGTCCGCGTAGGAAGTGGAGTACGAACAGGTTTAAGAGTGTGAAGATGGAACCTGGTTAATAGATCAGACACATATTTTTGCTGAGATAAAAACAAACCGGAATTTATCCGAATAGCCTGGACACCTAGGAAAAAATGTAGATCCCCCAAATCCTTCATGGCAAAACAACGACCAAGACAAGAAATAAAAGTGGAAATAAAGGAAGGGGAATTACCAGTGATAATAATGTCGTCCACACACAAGAGAAGATAGAGAATATGACACCCATGGCGGTAAATAAAGAGGGAATTATCAGACTTACTACAGACAAAACCATGGGTTAATAAAAAACTACTGAACCGATAAAACCAAGCTCGTGGAGCTTGTTTAAGACCATAGATAGCTTTCTGAAGCCTGCAAACATGATTAGGAAACTGAGGATGAACAAACCCAGGAGGCTGACGCATATACACTTCTTCAGTCAGATTACCATGAAGAAAAGCATTTTTGACATCTAACTAACGAATAGACCATTTATACGAGACAGCAAGAGATAAAACAATACGGACAGTAGTAGGTTTAACAACAGGACTAAAAGTTTCAGAAAAATCCACACCAGCTTGCTGAGTAAATCCCTGTGCAACCAGACGTGCCTTATAGCGCTCAACAGATCCATCAGCATTAAATTTTGTTTTATAAATCCATTTAGACCCGACCACATTTTTACTAGCATTAAATGGAACTAAATCCCAAGTATGATTATCAATAAGTGCATTAAACTCCTCAGCCATTGCGGTTCTCCATTTAGCATCTTTATTTGCCATCGAAAAACAAGAAGGATCACATGCCGAAATATCTGTTTTGAGAGTAAAAATATTTTTGGGTTTAAAAATACCTGCCTTGGCACGAGTTTGCATAGGATGACAATTTTTAGGAGAAGGTGCAGTTGGAGAAGGGCTCGGGCTCGGGCTCGGGCTGCTGTGGCTGTTGATGTGATCGGAGAGGGGCGACGGTAAGGAGGCTATAGGTTCGGAAGAAGGTGTGGGTTGCAGCTGGCTGCAGTCTGAGTTACTGCTGTTATCCGCAGGAGTGGGGGGGTTGCTGCGGTCTGGTGTGGTGCTGCTGTCCGCAGCAGTGGGCTGGTGAGGGGGGTTGCGGCTGCCGGTTACAGGTGGGCAGTGATTGGGGGGCTGCGGCTGGTGGTTGGGCGCTGTAGGTGGTGGTAGAGGTGGCCGGAAGTTATGGAGGTCGTGCATACTCACCGTGCTGTCAATGGGCATTGTGGAAGTGTCCTTGTTATGTTTTGAAATTAAATCGGAATAAGGAAAATAATTTTCAAAGAAACGCACATTCCGATTTATGTAAATCTTGTCAGTAATTGGATTAAAGCAACGATAACCTTTGTATTCAGGGGCATATCCTAAAAAGACACACAAGGTGGATCTAGGAGACAGTTTATTGGCAGAAGTGGCATTGGAGTTTGGAAAACAAGCACAACCAAAAACACGCATAAAAGAGAAGTCAGGAGATTGGTGGAATAATTTTTCAAACGGAGATATGCCATTTAAATTTGGAGTAGGTAGCCTATTAATGATAAAAATTGCGGTAAACACAGCATCTACCCAAAAATTAGCTGGCAACTTTGCATCAAAGAGCATAGTGCGAGTTAACTCAAGTATATGCCGGTGTTTGCGCTCAGCTACTCCATTTTGTTCAGGAGTGTCGGGGCATGATTTACGAAATAAAATACCATTTTTGGTAAAAATTTCGCGCATAGCATGATTATCAAATTCACCCCCTCCATCACTTTGAAAAATTTTAATTCTAGCATCAAGTAAATTTTCCACCATAGATTTAAAATGCTGAAAGTGTCTCACCACTTCACTTTTATTGCGCATGGGATAAAGCCAAGTAAAACGGGAAAAATCATCAATAAATAAAACATAATATTTGAAGCCACTTGAAGAAAGAACAGGAGACTGCCAAACATCAGAATGAATTAAAAACAAAGGAGTAGTAGATTTATGCCACACTTCTTGAAACGGTAATCGTTATGATTTTCCTAACCGACAAGAAATACAATTATGAGAAAAATTAGAAGTACTAAGAACACTGTCAGATTTTTTTAATCTATCTAAAATGCGACTTCCACAATGGCCCAAACGACGATGCCAAATAGGCCCGGGAGCAGCTTGAGAACTAAGAGCAACTGAGGATGGCTGAGTGATAGAAATAGGATAAACGCCACCATTACTGGAAGCTTGGAGGAGCACCTTCCCCGAAATTGTGTCCTTGACATAGACAGAATTTTTATCAAAAATCACAAAACAGTTATTATCAGCACACAATCGTTGGATGGATAGAAGATTATATTTAAGATTAGGTACATGAAAAACCGTTTTTAAATGGAGAGGCCGTGGTTTAGTAGCTAAATGCAAATTACCAGTAGTCATAACAGGAAGATTAGAGCCATTAGCAACTGTAATTTTGAGTGGTCCAGAATAGACAGATTTATTATGCAAAATACCTTCATTTGGGGTCATATGAGCGGAAGCACCTGAGTCAGGATACCAAACAGCTGGAGTGGATTCACCCGTGGAGACAGCAAGTGCAGGAGTCGGAGTTTGAACAAAGCGAGATGGACATGAAACAGCTGAGTGGCCTGGAGAGTGACAAATTTGACAAACGACAGGTGGAGGAACTGAACCAAAATTATTCTCAAAAGATGAAGATCCTGCAGAAGCATAATTAGTACAAAAAGTCGATAGAGCAGGAGTAGAAAACGATGACTCAATCGTATTACATAAAACTGTACCAGGACCCCAATGATTTGGCGGAGGAGGCGTTCGGCCGGATAATGACTGCTGTGGATGTGGCGGAGCCTGACCGTAGTAGGCCGGAGGCTGGCCGTACCCGGACTGCTGCTGCTGGTACCTGCCGCGGCCACGGCCACGACCACGGCCTCGGTTTCCGCGTCGACCGCCATGTCCTCCTCGAGCGGGCTGTTGCTGCTGTGGATCGCTGGAGGAAGAGCCGGCACGTCCACCCCCTGCCGAGGAAGGTGCAGCGAAAGCCGGAGTATTAGCCATCGGTTCCAGGGACTGTTGGTAGCGTAGACGTGCCTCTTGATGAACCAATTTGGTACCCAATTTGTCAAAAGTGAGCCCTTCAGGAAACAAGGTCAAGGGTCCAACCAGTGATTCATATCCTGGTCCCAATCCTAAAAGAGTGTATTGAATGAGATCGGCATTGGAGACCGGCGAGTTGATGGAGGCCAAATTATCAGCAAGAGTTTGAATTCCACGAACGTACTCCTCCATGGATTGATTCTCCTTCTTTTTGGTGTGAGACAACATCTGCTTCAACTCCATGGCGCGAGCAAGACTGGCAGCCATGAATCGAGACTCCAATCGTTCCCAAATAGCAAAAGAATTTTTCAAGGTATGAACCTCCATCAAAATTTCACGGGATAGGGTAGCAAATAACCAAGCACGCACAGTTTGGTCCAATTTCAACCAATGATGATATTCAGGATTAATAGATTGAGCCTGATATAAATCATAGATATACAGAGGCGGAGGTGGCAGAGACCCATCAAGAATGCCCAAAAGACCGTTGGCCACCAGAAAAGACTCAAATTGGGTTCGCCAGGGCAGATAATCTTCGACTTTTAGCAATTTGGAGGTCACAATTTGTGTAATTGAGGCTCCAAAAGTCATACCTTGAGCCAAAGTAGCATAAGAAACAGGAAGAGAATTATCTACCGGGCGATGCCCAATATGCCCAGTCGGTTGTGGCATGAACAACCCGGGACTGCCGGATAGTGTGGGACCGGCGAATCTGGCTCGAGCAGCACCGGCAGCACTTGACTCGGCGTGCGAGTCGGCTGGAAACAGCGGCGGCATAGGCGGCTGCATCGTTGGTGGCGTCGGAGTCCAAGTAAAAACAGGCGGTACCCACGAAGAAGAAAGCGGCGAGACCGGAACATCGTTTGTAATGATGGACGTCTGCGGCGGCGCTGAGATGGTGGGTCGCGTCTGTTGAGCCGCGCTCAAAACCGGCGTCTCATCCGCCGTGGTTAACCCGGCGGAGGCGGCTATTGTCTCGGTGGCGGCGGCGGTTGTAGGTGGAGAGGCCATCGAAAAAAAAATATTTAATGGCTAAAGACCTAGAGCTCTTGATACCATGTGAGAATAATGAGAAGGCTTACCAATGTGGTAGCCCTAGGTGTCATATATATAATAAAAATATGTCCTGAATACATTAGGAAACTACATAAAGATGGAAACCTAATTAATGGGTATTAATTACTCTATTATTAATTGCATGAATGCCGTTTAATTTGTGTTTGAATAATTTAATTGATATCTTTTGTAACCTAGAACGCGCGCTAGAATTACAATTGCTTGTAGAATAAATTAAGAGAGATCTAGTTTATTCTAGGACACATTCACACACACTTAATCGTTCGCTAAGAGATTAGTAGCGATTAAGGGACCGTAAGCTTGCTCGTCTTGGCAATAATTTAGGATCCTGTCACATGAGAGATCAGCCTGGTCCCCTAAATTATTGTACTCTACGCCGCGAGAGCGGTAAGAACTTAGTAATGATTAGCTAGGCTCAATTGAATTAATTTCATGTAATTAGGCCTGATCTGCCAGAAATCTGGTTACCTCGGAATCAATCCATGTTCCCTTCGTCATTAATTAGAAAGAACCCATTTATTTTAATCGTTTAGTTGCATTTTAATTTTTCATACCAATCATATCTCGCACGACGCATTTATTTTATTTATTTCTTTTAATCGCTGAATTTAATTAATTCTTGATTCCCTTTTGTCCGTCCCTGTGGAGACGATACTCGTACTTACACCACTATATTACGATCTATTTTAAGTGCGAGAAAACTCACATCAGAGACTAAACACCCATGCTATAAAAATATAAAAGAAATACTATTCTAAACTGAGTTTAAGAGTATGGAAGAAGGAAGGATTAAAAGTGAAGGAAAATGGGGCTATTTATAGGTGTTTTCAACACCTATGGCTGGATACCCGGCCGAGTTTTTTAGATACCCGACCGGGTATTTGTCAAAATCAAATATTTTGACCACGATTTTGTGTTTCCGGCACGCCTTTTTGTCCGGGTCACTTCATACCCGACCGGGTAAAGGCTATACCCGACCGGGTAAGTCACCAAATCACATTTCTTGCATGATTTCTTGTTCCCTTGCACTTTCCTTTGTTCCTTAAGATCCCTTCCATGATCCTTTGTTGATTCTTGATTGATTCTTGCTCATGATGATTCTAAATTTACTAAATTACAACAAACTAGAAAAATAAAATGATTGCATCGTAAATGTGCAATTACCACAACAACACACCGTAAAAAGTAATTAAAATGCAGATACATATTTAATACTCCGTATAAGAAAATATTGTGTTAATTTGCTCATGCTGGTTTACCTAGGCCACAAGGTTAAATGATAAAATTCATTATCAGTTTATTACCCATGCCACAGTTCTTGGCGATTCAAGACCATATGCTATGTTATTTTTCCAAGAATCTGGCAAGACACGAGCATCGTTCAAACCAAACGATAACAAATTTGCTTCAATTTATACAATAAATATTCCATGGAGCATTCTTTCTTTTTGCGCCATGGATGATTTTAATATCTTCTACAAGTCTGCAAATGCCTTTTATTGAAGCATTTAAAACTCTATAATTATAATAATAGATTAAAGATTATGTAAATATGTAATTAATAGTTACAACCTATAAATAACACATTAAAAATGCATTATATATAAATATAACAATTGGAAATCTAGAAACATAAAAAAATAAGAATTCATTTAGATACAAAAATAAAGATAGAATGACGAAACGTTCAGATTTTTGTTAAAAAAGTATAGAATATTACATTATATTCAAGCGTGATAAATCCGGTTACAAAAAATACTAAATATAATTGTTCATGTCATCGATTACTAATAATATAAAAAAGATTACTCACTTAATTAATTAATTATATCATACTCGTTATCTATCTATTATTACACCATCCCTTTCACAAAGCTTGGCCAAAATTGACTTTCACATGAAATAATAAAGTCAAGATTGTGTGGTTAAAATTATGCAGATTAGAGGAAGGTTGAATTAATTTAACCATATATTCATTACATTAAATAGAAATGACATAGTTTCTTGAAATGGCCAAGGGTGATTTTTTTGGATGATTTTTAGTCCCAAACCAGATCAGATTAGAGCATAGCAGATCAGATCAAATCAGACCAGACTTAAACACATTAAACCAGACCAGACCATCGTATGGCTAATGGTCATGTCTCTTGGACTGTTTTTAGTCCTAACCAAGAAGGGTGGAGCTAGGGGTATACACTTTTTGTACACAAAAAGTGTACACTCGTCTGTCCCCGACAGACAAGTTGTCTGTCGCGAGATGAGTTGTCTGTCCCACAGACAACTCATCTCGCGACAGACAACTTGTCTGTCGGGGACAGACGAGCGTACACTTTTTGTGTACAAAAAGTGTGTACCCCAATCCTTTTTCAACCAAGAAAGGAGTCCGGGAAAGTTCATTTGTGCCGGGAGATCAGAATGGCCAAGCGCGAGCTATCCAGTACTTTAAAAAACTTGAAGGTAAATTTAATTTTGGCCGAGAAGAATTCATATCTGGGAGGTTATTCATATAATGGTATAGTTGAATGATTTCGAGTGGTTTACTTAATTCAATCCAGTAATTACTAGGGATGGCAATGGGGCGGGGTTGGGGCGGGGGTTCACTCCCCCATCCCCCACCCCGTGTCTAAAAAATCGCCCCCACCCCCGCCCCATCCCCCACTACTATTCGACCCGCCCCATCCCCGCCCCGACCCGCTAGACCCACGGGTACCCAACGGGGAAGTACTCGTCAAAAATTAACATCATTTTAGACACTGACAATTTTTCAAAAATTTAACAACACTTCTAGTAGCCAATTTTTTTTTTACTTTTGAAGTGTCAATGTAATCTTACATCCCATTTCAAATCTAGAACACATTATACGCGTTCTAAATTAGTAATTTTTATCAAACTCTAAATTAGCATTGATTAGCTCTATAATATTTTCTTAAACCCTGCATTCAATCAATCATGGTCATTTGACGGCATCTAGGACGACATATGATCACCAAATTTTAAGAGCCCTAACTACAATCATAAAGATGACATTCAAAAGAAAAGAATTAATGCATTATAATAGTAAAGGAAAAAAACTTTCACACCGTGCCTGAGGCGTTTAAGCTAATATCACTTTATAACTTTCCCAAATTCATTTTATTTTATCTCTAAAAAAATCATTTTACTTTATGATTTTGATAAGCAATTTTACAAGATAGCTTAGTTATTAAACAAGAATTAGATAGATCCATTACGCACAATCCATTAGATAGGAAACCACTAAACCCACCGGACCACCATGCTATTTTAATTACTTCGTATTAGTATTACTATTACTATTATTATTGAGATTATTATTATTAATTATTACGGGGGACGGGGCGGGGACGGGGCGGGGGTGCATAACCCATCACCCGCCCCATATTTTTGCGGGGAGAAAATATCTCCCCCACCCCACCACCCACCCCACCCCACCACCCGCCCCAACTCCCCCCCACGGGGCGGTTCCCCACGGGCCCCCGCCCCCATTGCCATCCTTAGTAATTACTCATAATTTGGAGTCCTTTTTTACAGATTCTTATGGTAGACAACGTACTCCAAGATAGTCTTTTTATTGGAATTTGAGCTTAGTACAAAAACAAAAGGAATGGAAATAGGATTTCAGAAGATGCACTCGGTGGAATTTGTATTGGTTAGTATAGCTAACTCCATCGATTTGGTATTAAGGCCTGGTAGTTGTTGTATAGTCTTCATAAGTTGTGATTTGTGAGCTTAACTATTTGCCTCCAAGATAGTTTTTAATAAGTTGCTTGCTAAATCCAAAAAGTTGTCTCCTTTATTGCAGTTTATGCAAAGAGTATCAGACAACAGAGAGGAAAAAGCCAAGGAAGCTGAAGATGACATGCCTGCTATACCTTCTTTAAGTGCGCGCAAAAGATGGTAATTCTTTCTTCTGCATATATACATAGATAGATATTTGATCTTATTTTGAGGTATAATGGAATTTTATCTTTATCCATCCAGGACTGAAAGATAAAGTGTGTTTGTATAGGATCTAAATGATGGAAAACTATCAATCAAAGACCTAAAATATCGTTGATTTTGATTTATTTAATTTTTCATTAACTCCATACATAATTTTTGTTGTTTTTTATTCACAAAATTTTACGGAGTACTAGTTTAGCAAGATTAAATAATATTAAATTTTTTAAAATAAACAAGGAGTGCAGCAGTAGGGGTTCTCTTCATAGCCGCCTCAAAGTCGAACCAGCCACAATTGTTGTCTTCTTCTCTGGGTTGTTTCTTCTAGATTTCTTGTCCTCATCGTTGATGTAGGTGCAAGACATTCATAAGAAAACCCTAGGGTTTTCTAGGGTTTGTTTTTTCCGGTGTGGTTTAACGCCTGCAACCGACAGTTTGTTCGACTATTAGTTTTATCAGACGAAGACGCTGAAGTAGGGCAGTGAGTTCGTAGGCAGACTTTGGTGATTTCAATGGAGAAACTTGAGGAGCCGTACTACACGTTGACTATGGAGGATGAAGATGCGGCCGATGGTGCATGGAGAATAGGGTTTGAGATGAATTTTTCAGGGGTCAAAATTCTATTCACTGAAAAAGAAATTTGGAAAAGGCAGCTCGTCCTCCTCCGAAACCACCTCCATTTAGGAAACAATTTGGGAAACTTTTTTTTTTGTATTATTTTCCCTTTAGTAATACTTGTTTTTATTTCAGTTCGACCAAATATGATTGGAGTATTTTGATTTTTGAAGATCTTTTTATAGACAATGCTTCATTTTCGGTCGTTTTATGCTTAATCTTGCCCGTTTTGTGGCTAGCGAGTCAGGTTACTTTGTATGAGTGGTTGACTCTATGTCTATTCGCAGGGCTTACGATTGAATCTGTAATAGCTGTGTGGATATTGTCTTGCATGCTTTCTCTATATTAGTAAAAGTCGCTTTATCATAATTTTTTTATTTAAATTAAGAAATATTAAAATTCATGATATTTTAGGTTTTAAATTGATATTTTTCAATCATTCGGCCCTATACACTTTATCTTTCAGGTCCTGGATCGATAAAATTTCATAATGATAATGTCAAATAGTCCGTCTGGTGGCCTCTATTTTCATCTTAACAGCACCAACTTTTTATTTACAAACATTAAACATTTGATTTTGTGTACTGAATTATTTAATAATCAAAATAAGTAAGAAAGAAGTTACTTTTCTGACTGAATTGATTGCATAAGACTATTCTTCATATAATAATTTCTTATTTAATTAATAAAATATAGTTTAAATATAATTTTTTTATGATTCAGCAAATGTAGTCAATTCAATCAGAATTTCATCAAATTCAGCCGAATTATCTATTTCAGCATCATCACACTGGCTAAAAGTATCATAGCATTGTACTATCTATCTAGTCTTCCGCTCGGGATGCCTGATGGTAACATTACTTCTTCAATTGCGCCCAAAAGATGGCAATTCTTTCTTCTGCATATACATAGATCGATATTTGATCTTACTTTGAAGCGTAAACAATATAGTGTCAAAGTATCATAGTGTTTGATTGTGTCTATCTAGTCTTCCCCTTTGAGATTCTATTGGCATCAAACTCTTTTTCAGTTTTCACCATTTAAGTATTCTATTTCTCAGTTTAGGAGTAGTGGATTGGGGGTTTCAACTGGTCATTGGGATTGTTGGCAGATTGAGGGATTGCTTTAGACAGAAATTCTATTATTGGGGCTCTAATTAATGAGTATTTTTTAGCTTGGCTTCTTAGTTCTTATTTGAATGTGTTGTATAACATGGGAACTAGTAGATTGGACAATTTGTTTAATGTTTATGTGTACTGCAATATGCAATGCTATAAAGAATTAAAAACATTTCATGGAGTCTGTCCTGTGCACTCTATCCCACAATGAGGAAGTCGCGCTATTCTTTTGGAAGCAGTACATGGTATTTAGATCTTGATGGGCATATCAATATAAAAATTATATCCCTTAAGTAATACAGTTCCCAGGCTTTTTCTCTTGGTTCCGATTGTTTCAATTCCATTTTTTTTTGTTCATATGAAACTCTCATGTCTTTCCTATTCCAGTGTGGTTATTATGGAAGGTGATCCTCATCCTGGGGCAAGAAAGGGCCGGATGTCATTCCAAAATTTTAACCCTGTTATTGATGTGAGTTTGAGGTTTGAATGACTTGAAATATTTTGGCAAGTTTCTCTAAGTTCACTCTTCTGGCTTTCTGTCTGCTTACATGCAAGCCTCCGAAACAACTTCTGGAACAAGTGAAATACTTTCTAATAAGCAAGTCAATCTTTAGGTTAACTGTATACATAATGTTTTCATCATTATTACTTGATTATTAAACAATGATTTTTCGTATATAAAATAAAACTAAAAAATAAGAGTTTTTTTTTCAAAAATATTACTGAAATAATACTTATTTTGAAAAATATAACTAAAATTACTACTACCTCCGTCCCAAAATGAAGTTCGCACTTTCCTTTTATGGATGTTCCAAAAAAGTTCCCATTTTATAAAAGGAAACAACTTTTAACCAAAAAGCCACAACTACCCCGACTTTTTATCCACTTTTTGCTTGAATTGACATAAAACAAGGGTATATTTGGAAAGTCAAAACAAAACTCTATTTTACATAAATATGTGTGCAGGTCAAACCGGGAACTTCTTTTTGGGACGGAGGGAGTATGACTAGAATTGTGTCATGGTTATTTAAGTGTAAAAATTGAACAAAAGTTATTATGACTATCACTACATTTATAAGGAGTCACATTTTTTATAAGAATTCCACATTTTGTCCTACAAGTATCGCACCAATTCCACAATTGGTCCACGTCTTTGATTTTGATCACTTTTGGTACCTGACTATTGTGTTTTCGCCCATATATGGTCCTTCCGTCAATGTTTTCGGTGGTTAAAATTACCGGAAAAGGATCATCAATGGTAAAAAAACATTAGTCAAGTACCAAAAGTGGACAAAGTGAAAGGCGTGGACTAAATGTGGAATTGACATCAAACTCATAGGACCAAAAGTGGAATTAATTATTTTTATAAACAGCCTTTATTTTAGTCCTAAATTTGTAATTATTTCAAAAAATAATGGTTTCATCATTATTGCTTGATAATTACACAGTGATTTCCCTAACCATAATGCAAATATTTTATTTAGTATGAAGCCTAAATATGGGGTATGGTGTCATTACATCAATTTGGCAATCATTTAAAAACTTCAAAGATCAAGCTTGATCTATTCTTGAGTGTTGAGTTGTATGGCTTTTATTTGGCCAGGTGGCCAAGTAGTACCTGGATTTCCTTCTGAGCTTCATTTACATAATATGAGATTACTTTAACTTTCTAATAAAAATTTAATTTTGTTATAAGATTACATATTCTTGATTGCTCCAGAGAAATGGGTTTAAGTCGAGATGCTCCTGAGAATTCATCAAATTTTAACAACACAAGCACATACAGGAGATTACAAGAGGAAACAAGAAGCCACTGTTTCTGATGTCCATTTTCCGAACAAAACACATAAAAATGTGCATGTTTATGAGGGGCCATTTTCCAGTGGCAACAACAAGTACGAGAAGCAACGAAAGTGTGAAAACTTGGATTTGAGTGTTCTTAGGCCACCAAAGCATCAAAATAAAAAAGGCTAATTCTATTTGTTCTTGGGAAGTTTTCCCTTGACATGCTTCTTTATTAACCAATTATCAGTGCTAGACTGCTAGTGTGTTGGTAGTGCTATAACTCTAAAACATGTGGTGTCGTGTTGACTGTCCTCTTTTTGCTATTTTTCCTTCACTTCATTTGTCTTTTTCTTTTTTTGAAGCTTGATGCTCTGCATGCAACTTCTTCTAACCATCATCAGTTATGGGGTCATACCTTACATCAAGGATCATATTCATAATATGATTTCTTGACCGATTATGATTTATTTGGTACCATGGTTGCTTCTGATCTACTATTATTAGTGGTTTCGTAAACTGAGTACATACTAGAGGCTTTGATTTGCTTTCTTATCTTCACCTCATCTTTTTGTCTTATAGTGATGACTAAATTGGGACTAAGGGGGTGTTTGGATCTGATTCTCAAAACTGATTCTGCTCCTTCAGGGAGCAGAAGCAGAAGCTGGAGTGTTTGGGTGAAATTCCAGAAGTACTTCTGGAGATCTAATTACTCTCAGAATCAGTTTTTTTAGAAGCTGAGGGTACCAGCTTCTGAAAACTGATTCTGATTCTGCTTCTGCTTTTAAAAAAGAAGCAGAAGCAGAATCAGTTCCAAACACCCCCTAATTCTCTTCATCTAAGCTTCTCTAACTCTGCTCTGAACTTTCTGCAGTTTCAGAAAACAAAGCTATCTTTGGTTGATTATTATGCATTTTAAAGCTGTGTCAATCGTAATATATATGTCTGAATTATGTTAGGCCTAAGAATCTTTTCCGTTTTCTGGGCTTGTAGAAGACAAAGTTATCAACTTGCATATAGTGTGTAATTTGATCGAGTTCCTTGGCTTTTGGATGTTCCAAATGTTAGCAATTCCTACCTTATACGACCATCTTATGATAACTAATTATATAGGAATGTTAATAATGATAAAATTGACTGGAATGAATCATAAAGATAGTAGTAAGAAACTAAGAATAATAGACATTGCTATTCCAGATTAAGACAAACTATTCCACTAGTTGTTATTAGGCTTCCAAAAGGAGATAGCTTGCAGTACCCTTCCTTTCCATCCTTGCAACAACCAGTTCCCATCTTCTTCCATGTAAAAATTCTTATTGTAATCAGATTTCACTTTCTCCCTCACACAATTGACAATCTCTTGATCCAGTGGTAGTTGCTGGAGTCCAGCCCTAAGGCTTCGAGCTTGCCAGTTCTTGTATGTCTCTGGCCTATCGACTCTCTCCTCTCCTTCACAGGCGATCACATTCAGCATACTTCTTCCAAACACCATTTCCTCAAACAGCCACCTGTCCTTATCTTCACTTGGCACAGTCACATCAAACATGTCAAACAGTGAGGAGTAATGAAACAGTACCTCACGGAATCGTGAGTCAAAGAACGCGCTGTTGTAGGCCCCATTCATAATCCCGTGGGTGAACATATCTGGATTAATGTTCTTGATCAGATTGAGCACAATGTCCCGTGGGCTATCATGTGGCACCAGTATCTCATCTGGCACCGTTCCTAGCATTTTCAAACAGTTGACAACCAGGATGTCATCATCCCTATCAATATCAAGGTCTTCCAGTGTTATACTCTCCCATTTCCTTGCTACAGATTTGAACTCAAACGGGACGTTGTATCCTTTGCAGTAGTTTTGCAGTCGCAGGCCCGTGACATTGGCCAGCTCTTCCGGATGAAAACCAGGCTGCAGAAAGTCTATCGCAGTAATGCGAAGCACTGGAGGCCCACCGGGCCTCATCGAGAGACCTTGGATGAGACTTGGCCATTGAAAACCGTACATAATTCCAAAATCAATGATGTGCAGCCTTGTTGCTCTTGCTGCAAGCTTCATTATGCATTTGTTTAACATCATAATTGATACTACGTCGAAGGGGCTTGCTTTGATATACATCTGAAAAGCTTCCAAGATATCTGCAGCTGGGATATTGTTGAAATGTTTAGATACGTACAGTGATGTACCAGTTCCATTTAAGCGTGCCTCGAGCGCATTGGCAAGATAGAATGCCGTCCTTTCTATTCCGTTTCCATAAGGAGAAGAGTGTAGCCTTATTTCCTCAAGAGCCTCGATAGCCGCCTTGGTGTCATAAATTGCTAAGGACTTTGCACATTGGGTGAGTAAGCCGCTGAAATCTATGAATTCCTTTTCCATTTGTGGTCTCTTCTTGCCACATGGGGTTATTCCTCCCGCCCTGGGTTCTGTGTTTTCTAGTTTCTTGTAGGTACAGGCAGCAGTGTTTCTGCCAACTGGATCAAGCAAGACATCGTAGCACATATCATCCAGCGGCTCCAATTTTCTCAAATAACTTGCCGCCAAGTGCTTGTTCCTTTGGTTGGTTTCTGCAGAGTCATGATCAGATGACAGACATTCGTGGTTCTGTTTTCCTTTTGGAGGTGATCGGTCCCTATCGGTCTCCTCCACTCCTCCGTTTGCCAAAGATAATAAATCATGTTGGCCATCAAATGGACTCAACAAAGAGTTACTGAGATGACTGCACTGTGAGAATCCTTTGGGTGGGCTGTCGGTTCCGTTTAGCACATCAGATAAATGTTTCTCAGTAGCTTGGAGAGCCATGGAGTCCCAGAACATGAAAGGCTGCTTCTCCAGGTCTTCTTCCTCCATTAGCATCTCACTTATGTAATTTAAAGTTGCATTTGGGTAGTCTTCTTCCTCCATTAGTATCTCGCTTATGTAATTTAAAGTTGCATTTGGGTAGTCTTCTTCCTCCTGATCTTCTGTTGTAGCAGATTTGGGTACTGAAAAACTGCTACTAGGATTGGCGAATCTTTGTTCACTTACAAGTCTCGGATCCCGTGGGGCAGAGGAGTGACTGTAGACTAATTCATTTGATGAGGTAATGAATTCTTGGAACAAAGCCTCCATAACGTCAACCTCCCTGGCCTCCTTAGCTTGTCACGGAGCTGAGACCTGGGTAACAAAGAGGTAAGAACTGATACTGTGAAGAATGGAGGAAGAGCTGCGAGTATAATACGTAGTAGTAATAATAGTTTAATGTTGATGGTATTGACTATTGACAAAAAAGAGAACCATTCTAGAAGGCGTATGTCCCTTACACGTTATCAAGTAAAAATTGTCAATAGCTATTTTTTTTTTTTGATGATTGTCAATAGCTATTCTAGATGTAAGGTTTGTGCATATTTAACCGTCAAAATTAATTATTCAAAATTGTTAGAAGTGTTATGTTTTTTCCAAGTCCTAAAATAAAAATATCAGCTCAGTTTTCATCTCTAATTCTATGGGTCAAGTATTACCATATGGAAATATATTTTTTGTGGGTTAGGAGAACTTCAAGTATAATATCTAAATATGCAAATTCTGATTATTTGTTTTCATTGCAATATTGTAAGGGTCGGATTAATTTTATTATTATTAAAAAATTAAATTGACAATGGAACTTTCATTTTGAGATAGTGGAAGTAATTAATTTTAGAAACAATAGGTGTAGTGAAATTAATGTCATAAATTTATATAAATAAAACATATAGCCTATTAGATTATTTACTTATGCCTTGAATTACTAAAATTAGAGTACTTGATGTTGTTATTATGTCCGGCAAAAAACAAATTTTTAATCAACTGTTCATACGTTGTGTTTGTATTGACTGATGTAGTGATGTAGCAAAAACAGGTTTTAATAAATCAACAATAAAGATATTAAAAATAATAAAAAATATAATTCAAGTCCATAAAAAATAAATATAGACGACACACTCACAAGAATAATAGTGTGAAATACTAGGTAGTCAAGTACGAGTATTTTCTTTAGAAAGAAGTGAAAATATGTTGGAAGATAGTAATAAATGTTTAATTATTTGTCTTATCAATGACTAATAAACATTGATAAAACATAATACTATAATAGTATGGCGATTCATAGTTAAATATTACCTCCGTCCCCTTTTTTATTAGTATTTTTGACTTTTTTAGTCAAAGATGATAAACTTTAATCCATTATTTTAACTAATATATTTATGTGAAACTTAATAAATTTATACTTTTATGATAGTATTTTTAACAAAGAACATTTTCATATCATTTTCATATCATTAATATTACCGTGTAGAAATATATAATCGGTCAAAGTTTATCATCATTGACTTGGAAAATAATGTTTGACTAAATAAAAAGGGACGGAAGGAGTATGAAATGTTTTTAAATACTATAATGGCAACCCCTAACGTTAAAACTAATTAAACATGGTTACATTGATAAAAAAAAATATTTTACGTAAATAATTATACAACAACATTCAAGCCTTAATCCCAAAAGATTTCGAGGTCGACTAACATGAACCGATCCACGATATCGATGCCAAAAAGAGTTTACGTAAATAGTTATTTCAAATCTATCTAACGAGTCTCTATACTATAAACTAATGACCCCTTTACAGTTTGGGTTCTCATTTTCTTTTTTTGAACGTCCCACCTAAAGGTTCTATTTCTATTTTAAGAAATAATTAGCACTCTTAAATGATAATTTATTCATCAAATATTGAAAATAATACATCTATAACATCACGGTTATCATCAATGACTTCATTATATTATATACCCATCAAAAATATTTCTCAAAATATACTCAAATTACCTTATTAATTATTGTTTAAGTAACCGTGTCATTTTGTCATGGGAACCTTAGGCCGCCGAAACGGAGGTAGTATCATATAAGCATGCTTACTTTTAAAACACAATCAGTCTAGTCATCTTAACATGCTATGATGGGTTTTTTAGAAAAAAATTAGAAAATTATAGACTTTTAAATTTTATAAAACTTACATAAGTTTTATACGAAGTATAATATAAAAAAAGTTAAATTGAAAAAAAACTAAAATAAATTAAAATGTAAAAACTATAGGAAAAATGGACAAGAATAATCCCAACTATTGGTGATCCACTTAAAATAATCCCAAGTATCAAATATCTCAAAATAATTCCAACTTTTGAAAAACTTCTCAAAATGCTCCATTGGCTGTAAATATTATAAACAATTAAGGGGTTATTATAAGTCACTGGAGTATTTTGATATTTTTTTCAATAGTTGAGATTGTTTTGAGATAATTGACAATTTGGATTATTTTAAGCGGATCTCCAATAGTTGAGATTATTCATGTCCATTTTCCCAGTATAAAATTCAAATGTTAAAACTTTTAAATGCAAAAATATAGATTATTTTGATTGTTCATGAATTATGTTCTGCTCTAATAGCTTCTGATCTACTATTATAGTGGCTATAAACTTATTTAACCAGGATAAGTTGAGCTAATCAAACTACCCTATATAATTACTAGAGGCTTTGACCTGCTTCGTTTTCTTCACCTCATTTTAGTGATGACTAAATTAGGATTGGTTGAATTGGTTCTCCTTCATTTCAGATAAGATCTTTGCTGGACTCATATACATTATGGATATTGTGACATTGTACATATGAGCGAATCATGTTACGACTTATAACAAGTCATTTAAACAGCACTGAATGCTCATAATATTGTCTTGAATGAATGCTGAATTTGATTTTAAGAATAGCAGACCCTGCTAATTTGGATTCAAACAAAATATTCAACTAGTTGTTGTCAGGCTTCCAACATGAGACAGCTTTAAGTATCCTTCCTTTCCAACCTTGCAACATCCAGTTCTCATCCTCATCCACAGAAAAATTCTTGTCATATTCTGATCTCACTTTCTCCCTTAGACACTTGACAGCTTCTTGATCGAGTGGCAGTTGCTGGAACCCAGCCCTAAGGGTTCTAGCATGCCATTTTTTGTACGTCTCCGGCCTTTCGACTCTCTCAGTTCCTTCACAAGCTATCACATTTAGCACTTCTCTTTTGAACACCATTTCCTCCAACAGTTGTCTGTCCTTGTCTTCACTCTGCAATGTCACCTCCATTATGTCAAAAAGTGAGTAAAAGTGAAATAGTGATTCCCGGAATCGCATGTCAAAGAATGGGTTGTTGTAGGTCCCGTTCACAACTGCGTGGATGAACACGTCTGGATTTATGTTCTTGATCAGATTGAGTACCATGTCCCTTGGACTATTATTTGGCCCCGTCATCTCGTCTGGGACGTTTGCTAGCCTGTCCAAACAGTTGACAACAAGCACATCATCGTCCCTGTCGAGCTCGAGATCTTCAAGTGTTATACTCTCCCACTTGCTTGCTATGGCTTTGAACTCAAACGGGACATTTAATTTCTTGCAGTGTTTTTCCAGACGCAGGCCCGTGGCCCTGACCCGCTCTTCAGGATAGAAACCAGGATGTGGAAATTCTATCCCAGTAATACGTAGCCTTGGTGGCCCACCGGGCATCACTGAGAGACCATGAATGAAACATGCCCAATGAAAGCCATACAGAATTCCAAAATCAATGATGTGTAGCCTGGTTGCTCCTGCGGCTACAAGCTTCATGATGCATTTGTTTCCCATCATAGTCGACACTACTTCAAAAGGTATTACACTGATATACGTCTGATAAGCTCTCAAGATATCCGCAGCTGAGATAGAAGGGTTAGATGTGTACAGCGATGGCCCTGCTCCATTTGAGCGTGCCTCTAGCGCATTAGCTAGATAAAACGCCAACCTTTCTGTTCCGTTTCCGTGAGGAGAAGAGTGTAGCCTTATCTTTTTAAGAGCCTCATTCGCCGTCTTGCTGTCATAAACCGCCACTGACTGTGCACAATGGGTGAGTAAGCCTCTGAGGTCCACAAATTTCTTTTTTGTTTCTTGTTTCTTCTTGCCTCGTCGGTTTTTCCTTCCCGCCTTCTGTTCAGAATTGTCTGTCTTCTTGGGGAGACAGGCGGTGATGTTTTTTCCCATAGGACAGACAAAGGCATCGTAGTACGTATCATCTAACGTCTCGAATTCTTCCATATAACCCGCAGCCAAGTACTTGTTGTTCCTCTCGTTTTCAGCAGAATCAGGAGGAGACGATGAATACTGGTGGTTTCGTTTTCCCTTTGAAGACGAATGGTCTGTCTCGTTCTCCTCCTCCTCCTCTCTTCCTCTGCTTGCAGGATATACGAAATCGTGTTGGCCTTCAAATGGAATGGACAAGGAGTTACTGAGATGAGTATTTGAAAAATTATCACTTAGGCCGTCACTTCCGTGAAGAACATCTGAGAGGTTTTTCTCTGTGGCTTGGAGAGCCATGGAGTCAATGGACATGAAGGGCTGGTTCTCCAAGTCTTCTTCCTCCATTAGCATCTGGCTTATATACTTCAGAGTCGCATCTGGGTAGTCCTCCTCCTCCACCGCCGTATCAAATTCCTTCTCGACATGATTGTTAATGCCCGAGAAACGACTAGGATTGGAGAATCTTTGTTCACTCATGAAACTTGGATCCACTGGTGCAGAGTGGTGATTGTATACCAATTCATTCGATCTGCTAAAGAATTCTTGGATCAAAGCCTCCATTTATTTACCCCCACCTTGTTACAGAATTGAGCCTGGTGAACAAAGCAAGAAATGGTACTGCGAAGAAAGGAGGATCTGAAAGAATAATGGTCAAATGGTGAAAGCGCGCTGATCACTCTACTTTATTAATCATAATTTAAGGGAGAGTAAAAGCTTCTTAGCCATGTGGGCCTACTACACGTTAAGTAATCATACTTCATACTCCGTAATACGTTAGAGGTACCACGTAATACTTGGCCAGGCAACTTCCACGAAGTAGAGAGATGACAACTGTGACATAACTAGCAACCGATAGATCAAACTTTGCTTAATTTTGAAATCAGACAAATACCAAGCATATGACTTCAATTATAATAATGATAAATAATGTGATTTTTAATTTACATTGACTAAGTTAGGGAGCAAAAGCAGAAGTTAAAGTGTTTAAGTGAAAGTGCAGAAGTACTTCTGATACTCTAATTTACTCTTAGAATAAGTTTTTTAGAAGCTGGGGGAGACCAGCTTCTGAAAACTTATTCTGATTTCGCTTCTGATTTTGCTTCTGCTTTAAAAAAGAAGCAGAATCAGTTCTAAACACCACTAGTAAGTATACATCTTTCAAAAAAGAGTTGGTAACTCTACAATGACTATGATGATGTTTAAATTTTATAATCCAACGATAACTTTAATATTACATCTTGCGCCTCTCATTTTGGTGGGGCTCATATATTTTTTTAGTCCTATTACTAATATATATATATATATATATATATATATATATATAATTGATATTTATTAGTATTAACATTTTATTTATAACTCGGTGGTATGTTTTGGAGTTTACAGATACCAAGTAGTCATCAAACTATTGTAGTCAGCTCATTTGTAATGGTAGGCCAAAGCTTTCCTCACGGCAGCTGTATTTGCATAGAAATTCACCATCTGTAAAAGTTAGAGTTAATAAAAAATCAGTTTCTATTGACTACAACATCCAAAAATAGCTTTTATTGACTATGCCAAAAAAATATATTAAGTGAGTTAATTATGTACGGAGTATTTAATTGTAGTGATGTTCTTTAGGAGTGTTGCATTAATTGACTCTACATTTTAGAAGTTATTCATTTAGAGATGATATGAAATGTGATTAATATTAATAAAAGGTGAGTTTATTTGAAAAATAAAATGATTTTGAATAAGTAAAAGCCAGATTATTGTAAAGCACCCTCTTCCCCTACTTTAATATTTTAGCCAAAGTGTTCAATTTAAGCGAAACAACTCCGAAGTTTTTTTTTTTGAAAGAAAGACACATTTATTAATGATAATGAAAGTAAACGAGGAAATGGTCAATTGAGTACATCAACTTGTACGAAGTGAAGTAAAGAGTACACTATATTGCATTTGACATTTAGAGCATCTCCAATGCTAAAACATTAACGGTGCATACGTGGCATGAAAAATAATCAATTAAAAAACAATAAATACAATATCTCTCTCCTTATTTGAAGGATCTTACATCACTTTGGTAAGTTTTTCTTCACAATGTCAAGCACAATGTCTAGATGTAGACATTGTGATTGACATTGCAGACAAAAACTTACCATAAACACATAAGACCGTGGAAAGAAGGGAAAAGATATTGTATGTATTGTTTTTTAATTGGTTATTTCTCATGCCACGTATGCACCGTTAACGTTTTAGCATTGGAGATGCTCTTATAAGTACATAAACTCGGTTATTTAGTATTAATTGAGTACATTGGTTAGATTAACATGTCAATATGCCCGAGTTAACTAACAGAATCCTGAGAATTGGATCAAGTTTATGACACCGACCTTCACGAATTTGACCAAAAAGGAAAAATCTATCTTCTGAAGTTGACCTGCGTGGGGCGTCGGCCAGCAGGGATGCATCGACCAAGGGAAAGTCGACCTGTGGGGGATTGACGTCGATCAAGGGGTTGGGGTTGGCGTCAATTTTCAGGAGTCGACTTATTAGCATTCTGTTAGCAAACTCATCCATATTAACATGTTAATCAAATGGGTGTACTCAATTAACACTAAAAAGCCGAGTTTGTGTACTTAAAAAGATCAAATGCAATATAGTGTACTCTTTACTCCAATTCATACAAGTTTATGTACTAAATTGACCCTTACCTCGAAAGTAAATATAGACAAAGCAGCAATAATTTAGAGCAACCCTGAAGTGAGACATAGAACTGACTATTTGAAAATATTAATAGTAACTTTTTTTGCAAAGACTTTTTTATGAAAATTTAATGAAAATGAGGCAAGTGCTTAATTTAAACAAAATCTTCAGGGGATATACTAGTCCACCCATTATATTTTATTAATATGTTTTTTTTCTTGTAAAACATTTTAATAGTATGTTAGAAATGCATATTCTTTATTTGGGATTACTAAAGCTCTTTGTAAACGTATGTTCACTTTGTCGCATCAAATTCTTCTCACTTACCTTCTTGGATTGTCCCAACTTTTTTTCTCATTTTCCTTGTTGAAAAGTAATGTGTTGCTAACATTCATTTAT
Organism: Cuscuta epithymum; assembly: GCA_945859915.1. Taxonomy (NCBI): domain Eukaryota; kingdom Viridiplantae; phylum Streptophyta; class Magnoliopsida; order Solanales; family Convolvulaceae; genus Cuscuta; species Cuscuta epithymum. The sequence continues at coordinate 611,074 of CAMAPF010000955.1, read as the reverse complement.
CTTTTTCTTACTCAACCACAATCATATATTTTACTTTATTCTCACTTTTTAAATTTCAATACAAGTCACATCAAGAATAATTTTATGGGATGGAGGAAATATCCTTTTAGAAGTGCTACATATGTAGGAACTGTGAGGACGAACAACGAATTAACATACGTTAGTGCGTACGTACTTTAAAACAATGTGTCTGTTCAAAGGAAATGTGTTAGGCTTTACTCTTTTTTGTGTGATACTCCCTCCGTCCCCTAATTTTGTCCCGTTTTACCTTTTTCGTCCGTCCAATTAAGTTTGTTCCATACCATATTTGGTATTTTTTGAATGATTATAATTCATTGTTACTTTATTCACACTTTATCAATTCAATACCAACCATACAATTCTATTTTTTCTTAAAAACTACACCACACCCCTTTGTCCCAAATTTAGGGGGACGGAGGTAGTATGTTTTACTCATATTTAGGGTATATTTTACTACCCCATATGATGTATCAAATTGATTCTTATACTTCGTATATAGATGTATTTCATAAAAGCATACACAAACGGTCCCCAAAAGAAGTATGGTCACTTATAAAAAAGTGTGGTAGCAGCTTAAATTATGGTCCAATTACGGCAAATTTATTGACTTTCATCGGAACAAACTAAAGATCTGGGGTTTTAGAGTTTTACCAACTTTTTTGTGGTGGATTTGCAACATTAGTTCAACGTCGAATTTATTTTGAAACAAAGGAAATCTATGGGTGCTAAAGAATGATGTGGGAGATTTGCAATTCTAGTGTGGTAGTTTATGATTGTTCCCGTTATTATATATTCTTGTAATTTTACTCACAAATTTAATCCTTTAACTAACGAATCTAACAATTTTAGAACTTTCTCACGCGAATAAATATAGGAAAAGGAGTTGCCAGCGTCAACTTTTCTGTTGTAAATTGCACTTTTTGGAGGGAACACCCTTAAATTGCATAGATTCATTAGTTACAAGATCAGGTTTGCAAGAAAAGTAAAGTTATGAAATTAATAACATGTCAAACAAGAGTAACAGGACTATAATTGCAAAATTTTCTTATATTGTAGATTAGGAAGAAGGCACAAAAGTATAAAACCAAAAACTTAAAATAAGAAATGTACTCCCTTCGTCATTAAATTTTGGCATTTTTAATAATGGCTTGAATGCTTCTTGTCAAACTATTAGGATGTTTTCTTTTGGCCTGAAATTTGCTGGTCTGGTCTAATCTGGTCTGAATTGGTCTGATAAATGTCTGGTCTTTGTGTATTTTATAACTACGGAAGTTTGGTCTGATCTTATCTGATCTGGGCTGATTTGATTTGATCTAGGACTGAAAACAGTACAAAAGAAAACATCCTTACGACCTTACTCCGTATTGATTTTCAATTGCGGTATGTTCTCCAGTTTGAACATACACATGAAGAAAATCAGTTGGACAATGCATATGCAAGCAGCATATTGATTTTACCATATTTTGTAAAAGGAAACCCAATATTTCCACTGACACCAATCTATTTTGGAATAAAAACATAGGAAGTCCTATTTTGAGTTTTTGCCGTAGTTTTAGTCCTATATGAAGTAATTTCTATAGAAAGAACCAAGGAAACATTAGAATTCTTTTTTATGTTAAGAGTAATACGGAGTATTTCAATAGCTCAACTAACACTTGTCTGGTGAGTGAGTTTCATTTGAAGATGAACAATATAAGTCCGATTCAAAGTTGGGTGAAGTCATATCCATCACTTGAAAAATATTGACAATATTAATTCATAATTGAGAACTAGTCTCCCGAAAATAAACTCACTACATTAATATAATCTTAAAGTTCACGCATTCATATATCCATTATCATATCATGAAAATTCAATATGTATTTTTTGCACAAATCCCATGAAAAGTCAATATGTTTCAAGAAATCAAATAAATTGATGCTCATACAGTTATAATCCACACATTATTCATAAATGGCATAAATAAACACCAGAAAAATAAATAATGTCTATTTTCGGTGACTAAATAGAGTTTTTTCAAAGATATTACTGAAGTAAAATGTATTTACAAAAATGCGAACATTTCTTTATCCCCAAAATTCCCAAAAAACTTTTGTTCCTATCCAATAGTCGTATCACATAAAAGTTTGCGGTCGGGCTAATAGAAAGACAATTACAGTATTACATTAAGCCGTTTGGACCATTGTTTTTCAGGTTATTAATTAGGCTTATCAGCCAACTTTTTTACCAAATACGTAACTTTTGCTTTCACGCGCTGAATTGTGTAATAAGCAGAAAAAGTAAGGTTGGAGTGACATTTCTGGCTGTATTGGCTGAAGTTACTGTAGATGACCCTTTTAACTATTTTTAAATATATTTTTTTCTTTATTTTATTAATAAAATATATTTTAAAAATATTTTTTTCTTAATCAGCAGAATCAGCCAATGCAGCCACCTCAGCCAGAACTTCATAAATTTAAGCAGAATCAGTCAAATCAGCCGATTTTCGTGCTACCAAACGGACTCTAAAAAGCTGGCCGAGATGAATGCATAATTTTCATACTGAGGATACAATATTTTGATTTTTTTATGAATCGAATATTTAAGGACGTAGGATGGCGTATAATCTTGGACAAGTCAAACCAAGCATTCCAGCTCAGCTGGTTGTGAGGTTACCGTGCCAGCTAGTGGAGGGTCTCGAGTTCGAAACCCGCTAGGCATACAAGGGTTTGAAACTCAATGAAGTGAATTTCAGCCCTGATTACTCCAGGCCCTCCCTGCCCACTTCCCTAGACCCCAAGAGTAAAAAAAAAAAGAAAAAAAAATCTTGGACATGTCAAGTAGTGAAAATATGCTAGATGTGCGGACTGCGGAATACTGAAGAAAACTATAGAGGGAGAAACTCAACCCCAAGTCAAGCAATCGCACAATTAATTGGAGTGACATCTACCATTGATTAATAAATGTTGAAAAAATATGCAATCCTATAGCTATTCATGTTTAGCTTTCCACTGTGTAATCTTATACCCCATTGTTTAGGGCAAAACATCCGGGTAGAAAGTCGAACAATGTTGACCTGTGTTCCATTTTCTTTATTAATAGTCTCTTATTCCATTTTGGTCTGTTTTTTTATTTGTCATCCTTTCCATTTAAGGAAAATTTTTCATAAAATACCCTCACTTTTATTAGTTTTATCTCACTTACTTTTTACAAACTACTTTCTCTTTCCTACTTTATCATTACTTTATCCTACTTAATACACTCTCTTACTTTATCATCATTTTACTTTTTTTTAATATACCCTATTTCCTACTTTATCATTTACCGTACACACTATATACTTACTATACTACTTTATTATTAAAACTCGTGCCCAAAGCTAGCGAAACTATTAATAAAGAACGGAGGGAGTATGTATTAACTTATAAATTAACATATTCCAATGTTAGAGTATTGATAGAGTATATGGACCTGGATGCCACGACCCACATACCCACAGACTAAAAGGTAATGAAGTACCCCTTAACCAAACGAGGGCCACCCACATAGGAAACTTTCCAAAAATGAAGAATCCACAGGTCCAAATTCACTCAAGGACAACTGGACAAGTCACCTTGGCGTGGCCCCCTTGGCCAGGCTCCTTTAGCCAGAACCCGCGATGAATAGCTTTACTTTATATTGAGCAGAATAATTCATGTAAATAGCCAATTAATGATCCATTATTGTAATCGGGCCTCTCAGTCCCAAGACCTGGGAGCTCAACACATATTTCCTCTATAAATATTCCCTTGGGGTAGTTGTAGGGGGTTGAAAAACATTGATTGCAAAAGACTTTCTCTCTCTATCTCTCACTTCTCTCTAGTGTTATATTCTATCAGGTATACCAAAGCTTCGGTAGATACTTAGAGTTATACCGAAGTTTTAGTATATCGAAACATTCACTACGATAAAAGTATGATATTTTTATTACAGTGCGGATGATAAATTTAGTTATAGTACTCGATATAGTCAATTTTTTTTTATAAACCATACCGAATCAACCCTAAACACTAATGAGTCCACATAAGGTGAAATGGGCTAAAAATCCTTGTACTCCATTTAACAATTGATCCAATCACAAATGGCCACATATGTGATTTACGGATGCATCAAGTCTCTAAGATAGGTAAGTGGATGCCCAAAATGCGCGATCCTGCCAGGCACGATCGTGCATGCTCAAAATGCGCGTTTTTTATCCGGAGGCACGATCGTGCTGGCATTGTGCCTGCCTCCGGAAATCCCAATCCAACTCAAATTTCACCCGATTTTTCTATTTAAACAGCCTGTAAACCCCCGTTTTCAAGGGGGAGCTTAGAGAGAGTGCCTAGCACGAATTTTAGAGGGCTTTTCAGCCTTGTTCATCAATCTTTTGGGATTCTTTGTAAGTTCCACCTTTTTAATTAATGAAAATTAATTCTTTTTGTTCCAATTCTATTGATTCTTCAATTATGAATTGTGATTAGTTTTAATGAGGGATTTGGGATTGATGAAGGGGTTGATCATGATGTATGGCTAGATTCTTGATAGGTTAATTGCATGAATGCCGTTTAATTTGTGTTTGAATAATTTAATTGATATCTTTTGTAACCTGGAACCGCGGCTAGAATTACAATTGCTTGTAGAATAAATTAAGAGAGATCTAATTTATTGTAGGACACATTCACACACTTAATCGTTCGCTAAGAGATTAGTAGCGATTAAGGGGCCGTAAGCTCGCTCGTCTTGGCAATAATTTAGGATCCTGTCGCATGAGAGATCAGCCTGGTCCCCTAATTTATTGTATTCTACGCCGCGAGAGCGGTAAGAACTTAGTAGTGATTAGCTAGGCTCAATTAAATTAATTTCATGTAATTAGGCCTGATCAGCCAGAAATCTGGTTACCCCGGAATCAATCCTTGTTCCCTTCGTCATTTATTAGAAAGAACCCCCTTGTTTAATAGTTTTATTCGCATTTTTATTTTCCAGCAACCAATCTCGCACGACGCATTTTTATTTTTTTCTTTTTAATCGCTGAATTTAGATAATCTTTGATTCCCTTTTGTCCGTCCCTGTGGAGACGATACTCGTACTTACACCGCTATATTACAATCTATTTTAAGTGCGAGAAAACTCACATCACCATTCAAATGACAATATTATCAACTTTCATACGTAGTACATTCTACTGCAAGTTTCTTAGGTTTGGACACTGGACGTTCCAAGTGTTAGCAATTATTACATGACTCTATGTCATCTTATAATAAGTTAGTTAAAAAGGATGATTGTTCATAATATTGACTGGAAAGATTGCTAAAGTTGCATTGGTTATAATAATAATAATCATACACAATTAGACACTGCTAATCCAGATTAAAATATAATCTAGTTGTTTTTAGGCTTCCAATAAGAGACAGCTTGGAGTACTCTTCCTTTCCATCCTTGCAATATCCAGTTCCTATCCTCATCCACAGAGAAATTCTTATCATATCGTGATCTCTTCTTCATTCATCGTGTATGTCTTGGTTTAGGAGCTCGTATGAGCCACATGCTTCTCTCCATAGGTCTTCTTCTATCAATTTTGATATTTATTTTATGCCTAATTCCTTTCTCAAATCAATGACGTGAGATTCTACAAGATGATATGTTAATGCCATTATTTGACAATATTCATGTGACCATAGATTTGTTTTACCCAATGGATTCGATATTTCTCAACTTCTTTATGGCCCATCCCATTAAGAGTACTTTTGATGTTCAAGATCGGAAAGATTGTACTTAATAATTTTTTATATATTGAAAAGTACAAAATAAGAATAATGTCATTGCTAATTTTGTTTGTTTAATTTGCTTTGAATGTCGCATAGGGAGTAGATGTAGGTTTTTCGAATGGACATACAAGCAAGAAGACGAACATGGTCAGTTTAGGATATTTTCATTTGGTTTTAAAATTTTTGCTCAATTTGTTTAAGTCTGATCTAGTATGGTTCGATATGTTCTAGTTGGGTCCATAAAGATTTGATATAAGAGTATTTTACTATTGTCTAAGATTAGACTCGTCTAGCTATTTAAAACTTGGTTCAGTTTGTTTAAATTTGGTTTGGTCTAAAACTGAAACAAGTCCAAATGAAAACATATTAAGCTCCATTTTGTTTATTAGATGATCAACAACTATTGCGGCTCATTCAAACTGCCAAAAAGTGATTAAGGTATGTAGTTTTCTCGCTATATTTTTTTTGAATGAATTTTCTAGCCATATTAGTATATAATTCTTGTTATACCTTAGCGTTTAAAGCAATTCCCCGTGCCATGAATGAGTTATCGGTAAGCTGTCCTTATAAAACTATATCAATGCTCCTCTAACTTTTCTTCCAACCATGATTGGTAGTTGTTTTTATCTGTTTTTAAATTTTCATTGTTGTTTCCCGAACGGAAGCCTAGCAAGCGAATCGTCTCAATTGCCTCTCCTTGAGAGTGAACCACGAACCAACAATGATGATAAAGAAGAAATTCCCGTATAGGTGAGTTTATTTGTCGAAATGTAAATTCAATCTCCATTTTCCCCTAATGTGTGTTTAGACTAGTTGTATTATTATTATTATTATTTTCAAATACGTAATTGATAGTAATTCAACTTTATTATTTAGTTATTTAGGTATCTATTTTTACAAGTAATTATTTGTTTAATGTATTTTCATGTCTCTGGTACCTCTAAAATAGCCCCTGGGTAAAATAGATGGGCGAAATTTTAAATTAACATTTCAAAATCTCATATATTTTTGTTAATTAGCTGAAAATTGATGTATTGTTTCAACAAAATATCCTTGTATTGTTTCCAGTAGATCTTATATATGATGACCATAATATCTTCCTCACGTGCTTGTATTTAATCTTCTCTGTTGGAAATATTTCTTTTGTCACTTACAGTCTTGCCAAATATAGGGGTGTTTTAGCTTGACTTTCATTAATATCATACAAGAACAAGAAGAAGAAAGAAGGGGAGACATTGGTTTCCATAGCCGTAGGTGATGTTGTCAAGGATCAGTGGGCAACTTATGGGAGAAATTTCTTTTCAGAAATTTTTATTCTGATCCTCTAAGTTTAGGAACGTTAGTAGAGTATTGTTTATCTTAAACTCTACAGTGTTTAGTATTTTTCTTGGTAAGCTAACTCAAATAATATTGTTGTCTTGAAGGTAGATGGACGTGTTGCATCCAAGCCGGGAGTGCGGTTTGTGTTCATAAATAGATCAAGGATCTCTTTAGATTATCGATCCACATCATTCTCTTCTATTTTTGTGCCATTTCTTATGTCTAGGAAATAACTAAAGTATATATAACTTGCAGGGTATTGATTCTGCTGGTGCTACAATGAATGTCCAAAGTGCACTGAAACTGTTAATAGGTGAGACAATTTAATGATTTTTGCGTTGATATTTATACAAATTCTGTTTCTGAGTATAAAATTATCATTTTTCAAATCTTGCCTTGTCAAAGTTGAAAGAATTTACAGGAAGAGAGAAGCCAATTGTCAAAACATAAAAATAGTGTAGCTGGTTGCCATCTCCCTCTTTCTCTAATTGTGTCTTAGATTGTATACACTTTAGTTTTTCTTGTTCATGTTGTTGCATGAGAAGCAGTGTCCTAAAAAGAGGAAGGGGTGCTCCGTTGTTCATGCTTGATATATGTGCAGGTATTCATACATATATATGATTGTGGGGGTAATGGGAGTTTGCCGTTGATTTTGTGTCTTCCGTTGTACTATGAGGTGGAATTCTTAGGTGCATTAAAGCGCTCCTCAATCTCCCTAATTAAAGTATATGCTTTAAGTTTTGTCTGGTTTAGGATTAGTTTGTTTGATTTAACATGTTTGTATGGCATTTGAGTTAAAGTCAAATTAAAGATAGTGTGCATATGTGTGAATTATGAGTTTAACTGATCTGCTCTTTCTTGTAGTGGACTGTCTTATGATTTACATGCATATATGGAAATTATTCAAATTAATGATATAAAGCTAATGAGATAACATAGTACAATGGTGTATACATATTTTGTATTATCCTTAATTATCCTTAATTATTTTGTATCACTCACAATTAACATAGAAATAAACTCCTCTAAAAAAATATTCTAAAGAATAGCCCGTAAAAGTAAGGATGTTTTTACTTGGACTGTAATTTGCCCCAGACCAGACCAGACCAGTCCAGACCAGACCAGTTCAGACCAGATCAGACTTGGATAGTTATAAAAATACAAAGAAACCAGACCTTACCAGACCAGTTCAGACCAGACCAGACCAGATCAGACCAGACCAGATCAGACCAGACCAGACCAGACCAGCAAATTACAGTCCAAGTAAAAACATCATGGGAAATTACCCTAAATAGGATTAAAAATGTTTGTATATTCCAATATAGGACTGTCATGTTTTTATTCTCAAAATAGGACCAATTACTGTCATGTTTTGTCAGTACCAGACTTTATACATTGCAGTATTTTCCAAACTTGGCAGTAATTACTTCTATTTTGAGAACAAAAAAACATGATAGTCATATTTTAGAATTTTCAAACTTATTTACTCCTATTTCGGGAATTTTCCCAACCATCATTTATGACATTTTATATGCATAAAACAAATATTTGAATAAAATTAGACATAAAGTTTGAAAGTAGGAAAGTGCTAGGGCAATAAAAATTTGAAAATGGAGAAAACGTACTTATTTATATTGTAATTAATGAGAAATAGTGTGTGGGTGGATTATATTGTAATTAATGATCATTAGATAATTTTTATGTTATTTTTGTGGTGATATTTTGTGGTGTTATTTTTGTGGTGATATATCGCGATGAGGGATTTATAAAGTGATGAACCCATTTGGTCGGAGTTTTCTTGGTGAAATGGTCCATAGTCTTATGTCCTTGTTTTTTTTGCAAGATATGTCCTTGGTTTTTGTCCTCATCGCGATATTTATGCTGCTAAGTAAAATTACATTCAAAGTTGTGCATTGACCAACGTAAAAGTCAAACTATTGCAATTAAAAAAGAACGAAGGTAGTATGCGATAAATTGCGAATTATTATTGCATATTTTTTGATAATTTATTTATAATACCTTTTATGCTTCTTTCTAATTTACCATCTTATAGTTTTTATTTTTCAGTTTTCAGTGAAGGTTGGAGCTTCTCAACTTTTTTTTATTAGTTTGAGCCTTGAGTCAAATTATTGTGACCAACTAATTAAACATCTATTCAAGCGATTTTGTTCTAGCTAGATTATTAGGACTTGTACTTATGGAGATGTTTACAAGCACTATAAAGTAGGGATTTGGTTGTGGAAAAAGAAAAGAAAAAGAGAAAATTCCCTAAATAGGAGTAAAAACGTTTTGAAATTCCAAATTAGGAGTATCATGTTTTTTATTCCCTGAATAGGAGTAAATTTCTGCCAAGTTTGACATTACAAGGCTTTAAACATGACATTTTTTTCCCAAACTTGGCAGATTACTCCTATTTAGGGAATAAAAACATGACATTGTACTCCTATTTTGGAATTTCAAAACGTTTTTAATCCTATTTAGGGCAATTTGTTAAAGAAGAATAAGGTTGAGGGATGGATGGTAAAACTAATTTTATCAACCTTTCACAAAAAAAACTAATTTTATCAACTTCCACGGATGGATTTGGTACGGATTTTGTATGTGCATGCAAACCTTTGTTCAATAATAATAAAAATATAAATCAACATATACTACGTAAATTGGAACTAGTCCTCTTACAAGATTGACATTTTGGCATTGTAGTTGAAATCTTGATACTCCAATGACCAAAAAGACCAAACTAGGGGGGACAATAATTCCCATATTAATTTGACTACATGCCGATCCAAATTCCAATATCTTATTGTAACTTAATTCAACATGATATAATGAAAGGATCATATTACTCTCTTGAATGAATTGCTAATTCATTCTCATCAAGAGTAGATATAGCTAATTAATCCGAACTGAATTTTCTAATATATTATATATGTAATGACAAGTTGACAACTCATTAAGATAAATGCATATTAGTCACTTGAATGAGTTACTAATTGCAATAATATAAGTGGAGATTCCAAGAACTTCATTAGCTTATTAGTTGTTTTTAGGCTTCCAACATGAGACAGCGTGGTGTACCTTTCCTTTCCATCCTTGCAACAACCACTTCCCTTCTTCTTCCATGGAAAAGTTGTGGTCATAATCTGATCTCACTTTCTCTTTCAGAAACTCGACGATCTCTTGATCGAGTGGGAGTTGCTGGAACCCAGCCCTAAGGGTTCTGGCCTGCCATTGCTTGTACGTTTCCGGCCTCTCCACTCTCTCAGATCCTTCACAAGCGATCACATTTAGCGAATCCCTCCCTAACATTACTTCCTCAAAGAGCTTCCGGTCTTTGTCTTCCCTAGGCACAGTCGCATCGAACATGTCAAACAATGAGGAGAAATAAAAGAGTGCCTCCCGGAATCGCACTTCAAAGAACGGGGTGTGGTAGGTTCCGTTCACGACTGCGTGGATGAACACGTGTGGATTGATGTTCTTGATGAGATTGAGTACAATGTCTCTTGGGCAATTCATCACCAATGTCTCGTCAAGCACGTTCCCTAGCCTGTCCATACAGTTGACAACTACCACTTCATCATCATCAACATCGTCCCGCTCGAGCTCGAGCTCTTCGAGTGTTATACTCTCCCATGACTTCGCTATGGCTTTGAACTCAAACGGGACATTTAGTCTCTCGCAGTATTTCCCCAGCCGAACGCCCGTGGCCTTGACCCGCTCTTCGGGTCGAAATCCTGGCTGGGGGAATTCTATCCCAGTAATGCGAAGCCTCGGTGGACCTCCGGGTCTGGCCGAGAGACCTTCGATGAACCATGGCCATTGAAAGCCATACAGAATACCAAAATCTATGATGTGCAGCCTAGTTGCTCCTCCTGCTATAAGCTTCATGATGTATTTGTTGGCCATCATATATGATACTACCTTGAAGGGGATTGCATTGATATACGTGTGGAAACCTTTCAAGATATCTGTAGCGGAGATAACGTCGGAATGGTACGACGAGTAGAGCGATGTCCCCGTTCCGTTCATTCGCGCCTCGAGCGCGATGGCGAGATAATACGCCGTCCTCTCGGTTCCATTGCCGTAGGGAGAAGAGTGCAGCCTTATCTTCCTAAGGGTCTCATTAGCCGTCCCTCTGTCATTAACCCCTATGGACTGTGCACATTTAGTGAGCAGAGCTCGGAGATCAATGACTTCTTCTTTCGGGTTTCTCTTTTTCTTGCCGCCACGGCGGTGGCTGCCGCTCCTTCCCGCCTTTTTTCCTGTTTTCTTGGAGGGGAAGAGAATGGCGTCGTAGTATGTATCGTCGTCCAACGGCGGCTCATGGGATTCTTCAGCCAACTGCAGCTTGTTGCTCCTCTCGTGGGTTTCTTCGGCGGCCGGCGGCGATGAGTGGTGGTGGGTCCGTTTTCCGTTCGGAGGAGAAGGGTCGCCGTCGCTGCCGTGGAGGGCGTCGGAGAAGTGCTTCTCATGGGCTTGGAGAGCCGTGCAGTCGGTGAACATGCAGCCCTGCTTCTCCAGGTCCTCTGCCTCGTCCATTAGCATCTGGCTTATGAATTTCAGAGTCGCATCTGTGTAGTCTCCTTCCTCTTCTACTCCTTCTTCTGCTTCTGTACCAGATTTCGTCATGCCTGAGATTCCTGAGAAGCTACTGCCGCTGGGATTGAAGAATCTCTGCCGACTTATATCCGCTTGCTCAGAGTGATGATGATTGTATACGAAATCGTTTGATGCGGTGATGGGTTCTTGGAACAGAGCCTCCATTATGGATTCCTGGAACAGAGACTCCACTATGGGTTCCTGGAACAGAGCCTCCATTACGCACAATGGCGCCCTAGCTTGCTTTTAAAGGTCGTGGAGAACAAAGAAGAAGGAATTAAAGAAGAGAGGGTGTGGAAACTGGAAATTAATGGTGAAGTAAGTGATTACGGCGGCGTGACGATGGCTAGAGGCGGGTGTTTCTCCTTTAATTTGTGGGAAAGTCAAAGGTGAGGTTCCTTAGTCATGTGGGGCCACATGTTAAGCAAAGAGTTTGTCCGTAATGATGGGAGTACTAATGGAAAATTGACCAAATTTAAAGAGCTCTCAATTTAGAATGATTTAGGGACTCAAGTTAGAATGATTTAGGGTATATATGGTAAATGGCTTATCAATGAATAGACTCTTAACTGGTTTGACCAATTTTAGTCGGAAAAAGTTCTCGAAATAGGAGTAAAAAAATGTTTTGAAATTTTAAATTATGAGTAATTATTGTCAAATTTGAAAAATATTGTCATGTATAAAGTCTGATATTGACAAAACATGACAGTAATTACTCCTATTTCAGAAAAAACATGAAAGCCCTTTTTCGAATTTTCAGAACGTTTTTACTCTTATTTAGAGCAATTTCTCTATTAAATTATTTGCGTTAGTCAAAACAGTTAACATCCATGTTTAACAAATAACATTTTAGATTAGCTTATTGGGTCTGAAAATCTAAAATGGCTGTTGGGAAAAGCTAAGGGGCAGCATTTTTATTCCAATTGGTTGTTTCATTTTTGTTCTCTCTATAAGAACAAACAATAATACTATCAAGCAAAGAACTCTATTATATTTCAAGTACTACTTTTGTCCCACTAACATTGGTATTTGAGGAGATGGCACTAATAATATTAAAATTGAGTTTATGTGATTGATCTAAATTGATAAAGTAAGAATGATTTTAGAATCACACAAAATTTACCAAATTTGGTTTGAAACGATTTCAATGGGACGGATAAAAAGGAAAAATTAGACAATGTTAGCGAGATGGGAGGAGTAATATTTCTTGATTGCCATGACATATGTGAATTATTAATAATATGGAATTCGTTCATAGAAAAGAATATTCAATATGTTCAATTATAATCAAGTAAAAACAGATTCTACACTTTATTATGATCGGCCCATTAACCCCCTTACTTATATCTGAAGTTGAAAAGAGTAATTGGACTTCATGGCCTAAGTTTGATAGTCCTTTGATGAGTCCATGAATTACTAAACGTTTTTATGTTTTATCCCAAAAAATAAATGGCATAAAACTTCTTAGTATTACTAGGGATTGTCATTTAACCCCTGATAGCCTATCCATCCCATTTGCTAAAAAGCCCGGACCGGCCAATATGGCCCACAAGCCAGCCCAATATTTGAAGGGATGGGCATTTGGTAGAGTACTTGAAATTCAGCCGGCCCATTATGTCCCAACTCATCAGATGATCAGAACCCATGTATTCCATCACATCCTGTTAACCTCAGTTAAAGTCAGTCTAGAAGCTCATTTATACACTATTTATTAATTAGTTTTATATTAAATACATACTACCTTTGTTCCTATCAAATGTTCTCATTGTAAATTGACACAATGAAAATAATATGTTTATAACAAGTATAATAATTAGTATGAAATACTTTGAATGGAGTGGTTGCCGCTATCAGAAAAATAATAATCAATGAATGTGGTATTGGACATTAAAGGAGCTTTAAAACACAACTGGGCTCACTCCACTACAACAAATTAGACATTTTGTAACGCCTCAAATATGTTACATTAGACTGTTTTAGTGTTACAAAAGGCTGTTGCAACACTTTTATGGGCGTTGCTTCAGGTCTCGTTGCATAATGTCATATGCAACACTTTTTAACATATTATGCAACACTACATAGAAATGTTGCATAAATAACTCAAATGCAACACTTTTTTGCAACACTTTGACCAACATCTTATGCAACACATTTTGAAACAAAATGCAACACTTAAAAATTTACTTTAGGCAACGCTTTGTTATCTTTATGTAACATTTGAATTATAATCTTTTGCAACATTTTTTTAAAACAAGCAACACTTCTATAGGCTTATTAGCAACTAATATTTTACTAATTTATGTTGGGTCATTTAGACAAATTATAATAGCACTAACTAAAACATTTGTAATAAGGAAGTATCATAAACAAACAAGTTCAAAATAATTATAATAATGTAAATCCAATCCAATGTAACATCTGGAAAGTTTCCAGCATAGGGGAGTAACTTAAATTTACAATATTTTAGTAAAAAAAACTCTAAAATAAGAAACTAGATAATATCAACTCTTTTGAAGGTACAAATTGTGGGAAAACATCAACTCCTTTGCAGGTACCATAGCACATCAAATTCTTCTCTAAACATTCAAAGCTTCAAAGCTTCAACCCTCACTGGCAGCCTGGCAGGCCCCGTACAGTAGAGAATAAGAAAGAAAACGAGTAAATATAAATATCAAAATAACTAATAGAAAAGTATTAATATGCAATTCATTCATTCTAAAAAAACTAACAATATTTTACCTTTATGATGACTAAATATGTAAACGATAACTATATTAAGTTAAACCAACACCGTATAGTACCAAATCAGATTTTTGTCCACAGACTAAAATAAACCAACTATGCTCATAATTATAAATCTTTCTAATGAATATAAAACCAATGATCAAATCGTTGAAACAAAACTTGCCGGTTGAACACCTACAAAAAATAAAACTACAAATTAGAATATCACATTTATTGCTACTACCGCATCCAATTAAAAGAAAAGCAGAAAAGTAAAAGCTTCATTTCAAAGCATTCTTCACTCCACTCATTAGCTAAACATTAAATGCTTAAGGGTATTCAAATTCTTTATCCAAAAAGCTCAAATTGGCTAAAGCATAGCCATCTTACAAGATATAAAACTATTTACAATAAAATTCAAGTAAAAACAACTATATAAAACAAAATACATGTCCACTACATATTAACTAAAGTAAATGAATACTATTCAATCTGAAACATAAAACCTACATCTAGTTGTGAAAACAAACATAAAGATGAGGGAAGAAAAAGGAGCATTGCATTAGGACAACTTACCTGATAGAGCATTAGAGTTTCTTTTTCTGTGGAAAGAGAGGCCAGATATGGAAAGCTATATGAGATTATGAAACCTGTAAAATATGGACTCATTTTCTAAACTTTATGAGTGTGTCGATTGACGGGCACTTTGTCGTGTGTGCACTCAAAATAATTCGATACTAACAACTATACGTAGTATAGCGTAGTAGAGTTCGTATCCACAGGGAAAGGAATAACTTTCGTTTTATGAAACTAGTAAATACGGGGGGGGGGGGGGGTTGTTTGAGTGATTCGATTAATTTAAACACGAAGATGAACGAGTTATATGGTTTAAATCAAAGATAAAAATGACTTGGTCTTGCTACTTTCCACTTGTTGATATATTTTAGTCGATCATTGTTATATCTATAACTTATCCCCTCTCGAATACTCAATCGCGGAGTATCTCCAATTCATCGAGGGTAGTTATTAACAACGACCGTTCATTAATAACCCTTACTATTAATCAAATATAGAACAACGTCGTATACCGATATAATAGTAGCATTTAACCTCTTTAATTCCTTGATGAAATCAATTGAGATTGATAACCTCAACACAACGGTTTCGGTCTAACCAACAAAATTAATCCCTCTTAAGTTTATTAACCACGACCGTGCATTAATAAACCGAAGTTACTTACTTGTGAAACCATCAACGATTAACCATCGGTTCGTTGATCATTTCTAGTAATAATTAATGTCGGAACGTTAACTAATCGTCACTTAGCAACCCTCCAACATTAATATAGAATGAGATTAAGGGAAGAATTAATAATCAAGAGGAGAAAGTAAGAAAATAACTCACAACTTTAATAATCAACAAGCTTCAAGAGGAAAACCAAGAAATGGGAGTTTAGCTCCTCATTTGGAGACTAAACATGCTAAAAGAAATATAAAGAAATGCTATTCTAAACTGAGCTTAAGAGTATAAAGGAATTAGTATCTTATTGTGAAGGAAATGGGGTGTATTTATAGGCTTTTTGGGAGTGCAGCTCGGGTACTCGATCGAGTATATACAGATACTTGATCGAGTATGTGTAGAAACTCGAATTCGATCCATACTCGATTGAAATTAGAGTAAAATTTATAGTCATACCCGATCGAGTATGTCGATGTACCCAATCGGGTATAGACACTCGATCGTGGTCAAAATCTTCCTTGCATGTTCCTTTGTTTTAGGATCCGATCCGATTTGAAATTTCAACAAGATACCCGATCGAGTATAGATGATACTCGACCGGGTATATACCAAAAATCAGGTTCTTTCCCTTTTGTCTTGTGATTTTGCACCTTCCTTCCACTTTTGAGGTTCACCAACTGTCCTTTGAGTGATAGTAGACCTGTTTGAGCTCAGAATAAACCTAATCTAAACAATTTACAAGAATTTAACAAACTAAACTATTACACCAAAAGTGTGTAATTTCCGAAATATTAAACAACAAAAACTAACTAAAAATGTAAACATATACACGGAAATTACACGCGTATCATCGATTTAGGGGTGATAATTTAACTAAACTATATACGCAAGCAGAGTAAAAAGTGGATTAAGTTGATCACTACTTTACCCTGCTTTCATGCACATAAAGCTACAATAAAAAAAAACAGTGGTGTAATCATTTTTGGGCAATATAAGAGTAATGTAAAAAGGATCCAACAACCATTAAAACTTAATATTCAAGAATAAATTATAGAATTTGGCCAAGTGGAAGAGGAGTTGAAAAGATGGGCTGTTAACCACTCAAGCATCTAGTGAATGTTAAAAGAGAATACATACAAATCATGAGAAGCTTCTTGCATGTGTTCCCTTTCCATTGTAGGAATAAACACTATGTAAGAGCTAATGCCCTTAGGCATTGTGAGCATATTCTTTAAAAAGTTGACGATGAAGAGAACTTACCAACTCCTTGACATATGCTTGATTGCCTATATAATCAAATGAAGACCTTTTTAACGATCGAGTCTAGCCATGCAAACAACCAAATGCCCTCAATGACAAGAATAAGAATGTGGACTAATGTCATCTGCAGCAAAACAGAGCCCCCTATGAACATAGAATGTGCATATCTGCTTCCCTTTGATATAACTAGCTTTCAAAACCAAGGAGAAAAATCAGAGGGAAAGGGTGAAGAAAGAATAGCAAGTAATAATGAACCTTTTCATTTAAAAAAGTGATAACAACACTTACCTTATACATTCTTAGCAAAATATATCATATGCAGAAAAATTACGATCAAATTTAGAAAGCATATATATTATCAATTGCAGGGTTCCACATGTACTATCTATTCCGTTTAAAATACCAAAATACTCGTACTATTGCATAAAACTTATGTCACGCTCCTTTCTGATGCTAATCAGAAGTCCGTATGGCCTTGGACCATACTTCCCATTAAATACTTAGTGCATAATAGAACATTAGAACATTCACAAGTACGTAGTAATAAGAATTACCAAAACAATCCAACAGAATCATCACATTAACACCCATAATTTTGAAATCTAAAAACTAGGGATAACTTGGGATTAATCAGAAGATTGAAATTATGGGTATATTTCAAAACCGGCATGGGAATACCTTAAATAAACCATACCTTTTATTCATGATTTTGTAAAAATCCTCCAAAGAATCTAAATTGATAAGAATATGCCTTTCATCCAACTGGCCAATTGTAAATCTTTGTTCAACTAAGCATCCAATAATTTCTTCCTAAATCCTAAGAGAATCAATTTTTCGCATATGATGTGTAAATTTTTGGCATATGAGAGTTGATGGAGTATATGGACTCCGACCCCCTGGTCTGCCGACTACTAAGCCTGGACAACGCCCCACACACGTTTAGCGGATTCATATTATTGTACATTATTATTATTAAGATGTTCTAGATTAGTTTTTTATTCTATCAGTCCATTTATGTAACCGGGTCTGTAAGACCCATATTAGAGTCCCAGACCCGGATTTTCCCTATACATACTCCTTATAGGAGGCTTGTAAACCATAACCAATA
Organism: Cuscuta epithymum; assembly: GCA_945859915.1. Classification (NCBI taxonomy): domain Eukaryota; kingdom Viridiplantae; phylum Streptophyta; class Magnoliopsida; order Solanales; family Convolvulaceae; genus Cuscuta; species Cuscuta epithymum. Next base: position 593,038 of record CAMAPF010000955.1, on the reverse strand, counting down.
TTAATTCATTCGATACACTTTCATCATTTCTTCTCCACTCTTGTTCAATCTCTCCTTAGTTATAAGATATGGGTATCAATTATCCAACAATGGTACTTTCATTGAGAGTTTGAACAGAATCAAGTAAGAAACCCTCTCGGCTTAACAAAAAACTCGACCAAAATCACAAAAAATTCTACCCAAAACTGTTCTAGAAAAGAAAAATGGGAATTTCAATTTTTTCCAATCTGCCAGAACTGTTTCTCAGTCAATCTTACTGCACTTTGGCGTTGCTGGTCGCAGCTGGCTGCTCCACCTCCATCGCAGCACCACTGGGCCCACCGATCATCGGCTTTAGTTCTAGGAAGCACCGACCCCACGGAGAAGGTACCAAGCCCCGATACCTGTCCAGATCCATGGAGCTCCTTGCCTGGTGCTGCCTTTCCTTCGAACCAGTCAGCAAAGCTCGCTCATCTGGCCGCACCACCTGAAGTTCGCTGCTTCGTTGTAGCTCTGATCGCCTCCGCTAGCGGTTCAGCACAGGGAAGCCACAACAAACCTACGGCCTGGAAAACCTGTGAACCTCTGCCAGCCATTAATGGCGAGTAAAGATCTAGCGACGGTGGGAGAAGCTTTGTTCCCGGTCCAAGTTGTGGATCCAGCGGCGAAGCCCGACCAGAGCCACACGGTCGTCGGAAAATCCACGCGTGGCAGCAGCGGCATCCGCTGACAACGCCTTGCACCCAGCGGTAAAAGCGTCTGAGAAGCGGCGGGATTCCCTACGAACCCCCCTTCACTCTCCAGCGACGTCTAGGGACGAAAATCCATGATGATTTCAGGCGCAAGGCGTCCCGCGCAAGCGACGGTCACCTCCCTTACATGCCTCCATTTCTGGCGGCATCAAGGACAGGGCTGAAGAGATGCCTTCCTTATCTCTAGGCCTATGACCTTCCGCTTTACTCCAGATCTGATGCCAGCTGCGGGAAATGAAGGGCCAGGTTGAGACATGCCAACAAGACTTCTGCAATTAGATAGTATGGAATGGGTCCATGGGAACAGGATTGCAGAGTTGCCGCCTATCTCCTCATGGGGCATATCCATCTCATCCAGTCTGGTTTATTTCTCAACATTTGGGACGGAGGAAACTCATTATATTCCTGGGTCAAATTTGGTCAATTTCGTTGCAATTTCTATACGAGCCAATATTACATCTAGCCCAAGACTGATTCTCACCAATAATAATGGGCCGGACCATTTTTGGGCAAGTTCTTTCAGGGGGCTGGATTTCAACCCATCAAATATTTCAGCCCAGTTTAAAAAGATAAGTACACTTTGATTTTAATATTATTTATATTTATTTAAATCATTTTTTTGTTGGGTGAATGTCACACTATCACGCACTTATGATCAAATGCCTAGTAGAGTGTGGCTTGAGACCCATCACTAGGATTTAAAGCCCTGACTCTCAGGCACGAAGCCCCGACCAAGTCGGGCACGAAGACAAAGCCCCGACGAAGTCGGGCATGAAGACCGGTCTTAGTCATTCCTCGAGTGGCGACCGTTGCTTACGAATGGCTCACACGTCCATTCTACTAAGTATTTTATCATTAACAATTCACATCTCCACTTATTTCCAAGTAACGAACTCCCGATCGGAAACATAAATCCCAAGAAAAAGATTTTATATCTATGATAAACGTGTAGGTACAGAGATGACTTTACTCATTTTCACCTCGTCTCCACTCACCTCAAAGAGTGGGGACTGGGGGACTGAGGGGTCAGAGTTTCTAGATGATGAGAAAATATCACGCATGACCAGGAACGAGAGCTGAGTCAGTTGAAGAAGAGTTGAGCTAGATTGATTATGCCGGAGGAGACTTACCTTCCATGTTTTATGTTGGGGGCGCTAGGTGTACTCTTTTTCCCTTTATTAGGATTTTTTTCCCACTGGGTTTTTTCCTAGCAAAGGTTTTTAACGAGGCACCTCCCCATCATGGACAAGAGTGGTGGTCCCCCGACCGGAGATCAGAGAAAGAAATCAAAGACAGAAGAACGTTGCAGCTACAGTTTGGACTACTCCCTTTTTCCTTGAGTACTCTCGACTCAGGGAGTGGGAGACTCCTGATGGAGTATATGGACTCCGACCCCCCGGTCTGCCGACTACTGGACCTGGACAACGCCCCACACACGTTTAGCGGATTCATATTATTGTACATTATTATTATTAAGATGTTCTAGATTAGCTTTTTATTCTATCAGTCCATTTATGTAACCGGGTCTGTCAGGCCCATATTAGAGGCCCAGACCCGGATTTTCCCTATATATACTCCTCATAGGAGGCTTGTAAACCATAACCAATATTAATTCATTCGATACACTTTCATCATTTCTTCTCCACTCTTGTTCAATCTCTCCTTAGTTATAGGATATGGGTATCAATTATCCAACAAGAGTTATCCCACGTCATCTTCTGAAATATGAATAAAAGGTTTGGAATCGAATTCAATGGATCCTCTTACAGGTATAAATTTCAGTCCGTCCGTTACCAGAACGCAGCAGAGACGAAACTGGTCTCCTACCTTCTGCTCGTATATTTTATAGCTATCCCGGTCCCATCCCGGTTAATATCGGTGCGGGACCGGTTCGGGATGAAAAAATTGCGTCCTAAATGGATCGGGATAGTTTCGGAACGGTATCGGAATTTTTCGGTTTGGGACATCGAGACCGGGATTTTTGCCCACCCCTAATAAATAGTGTGCCCCATAAAAAAAGATTCTAAACCGAACAATATTTAAGGGAAAATATATAGTAGGTGTAATTAATATTGTAAAAACAGGAGGGAAGGTGAAAATATAACAAAAAGTTGTAAAACTTGATATATTTTATGTAAAAATCGGAGTACAAATAAAAAAATAACACTTTAAGAAACATAAGTTTTTTTAAGTGCTCAATTACTTTTTTCTATTTTATAAAAGTAATATTGGAGTCGTGTAAGAGATAATAAAAAGTTATTAATTTTGGTATTTTTTGTAATAATCAAAGTACAAAATAAAAAAAATATAGCACTTCGATCAAGAGCATGTTTGGTAATACCGAAATCAGTTGAATCAGTTGATTCTGTTAAAATTTATAAAGTTCTGGCTGAAGTGTTTGGGTTGACAGATTCTACTGATTTATTGGGGAAAAAATTTAAATATACTTTAATAATAAAATAAAGAAAAAATTATATGAAAAATAGTTAAAATGATCATCTACAATAATTTCAGGCACTATAGCTAGAAAAGTAACTACAATCTTACTTTTTCTTATTATTATATAATTCAGCGCACGAAATCATAAGTTACTTATTTGGTGAAAAAATTGGTTCATAAGCTAAGCTTGAATGCTTGATGAATCGTTTAAGGGTGAAAAATTATTTTTTATTTTTATATAAGTAATACTGGTCTTATTTGAAAGGTCGTAAAAGTCATAAAATTTGATATAGTTTTTGTAATAATCGGAATAAAAATAGAAAAGTTATATGATTTTTAAAATATATGAGATTTTTTATTGGTGTGGCCAACACTATTACATTTCATATTCTAATGCTGCCCTATGTATAAGCTGACAATTGAGTTGGCGGTTATCTTAACTAAAGTTAATTTCAATAGCATTTTGGAAAATATTATTAACCCGACATTATTTTGGGAAATATTTTTTTATTTAACATTATTGTAGGAAAAAACTCAAGGTTAAGCTCACTTCAAATCAAACGCATATTTTAATCATATATATTGAGCATATCCTAATTAACCTTATATAGTTGTTTAGTTTTATGTACTCTACATAGTTCTATAATACCAATTGAATTTGCAATAAAAAATGGATAAATTCATAAATACTATATCATAAATTCATAACCCTCAGTCCCTCAACGTAATAGGATCTTTTTTGGTAGACGAATGAAATTATAATTCATGTTATAGACATAAATTCAAGGTAATTAAATTCTAAATGGTAATCCTCAACTAAAAACTTTTTGGTTTGGTAAGGAGAAAAATTGATAACGCGTTAGAAAAAATATAGGTAAGTTAATATGGTGCTCCTCAGTCTTTATTAGTGAGGTTTTACGTTTTGTAGAAGAAGAAAAGTTATAATCCTTGTGATATGCTTAAAATCTAAGAACCTTTTCTTTTTCTTTATTTGCATCTTTTAAATCTGAGATGTTACATTAATCCCCACTTTTTCTTTCAAATCTTTTATCTTGTTTCATTTTCTCAATATTAATTTACTAGGTGGTCCACTTCTTTCATAAATCTATTGATTAAAGTGAGGTTCCAAGATTTTCAGAAAGCTTTGAGGTAAATGCGTAGCTTGAAAATTAGTATGTCGTCAACAACGTGTATCATTGTGCGAAAAAATAGTTGTTAACTCTATATACTACCTCTAGTTTGAAATTCTCTAAGAAAAATTATCATTCGTTTTTATATTGTTATTGTATCAAAATTTGGCGCTATGACGAATTAAAATGTACGTAGTATATACTTTATTTTATTCATAAATGTAATAAAAATATAACATAAGCAGTTCAAACTCTATAATAAATGATACAATAAAGATGATTCATAAATAAATTAGTCTGTTGCATTCGAGGTGGACCACTTCTCTCTTTGGGTGGGTGTCTCTCAAAATTTAAAGTAAAAAAGAAATCTTTTATTTATGAAAGCACCAATGTTAGTATAAAATAGGATATAAGTGAACATGCTATTTTATCTAGCACAAGATCATTGCATAGATGTCTCTGGCATGTGTGTGAGAAGGTGCTCGCCCTCTTTGGAGTGTAGTGTGCTTTGACATATAGTGCCCGTCTACATTGATACGAATTTTATATAGGGTAATTCTAAATACAGTCCACTTTTTATCAAGTACAGCCTCCAATTTAATTAATTGTCAATTATATCCCTATCATTGTAAACTGTGATGACCGATCTTCTATTTTACTTAGGATCGCGACCCAATGAATTTTCTCATCTTTTCTTCCATAACCTTCTCTGTTTCTAGCTTTCTCATTTAATTAAAGTTAAAAAGCTATATGTCAAAAACAAATCAAAAAAATTTCCTAGACCATGAAGCTAGCGAGTAAGAATTTCGAGGTTTCTTGAACAGTAATTGAACACCACATTTATTGATGTAGGAACAATGAAACAGAGGGTTTCAACTTATGATTTTGCCACTTCTATATAAACAGAGGCTTGAGAATTAAAACAAAAGATTACACCAAACAAATTTGGGAAGGAAAACTCTACGGCAAACCCAGAGAGGGTGTTGAACCACCGTTGGCCATTGCCGCTGAGTAAGGTAGACTATCTTTGATGGCGGTGTTGATTTTTGCCGCCGTTGACCAGCACGTGTTTGCCCAAAACCGGAGCCGAAGCCAAGAAAACTGCATGTGCGCTTGAAGAGAAAAGCCATTTTTTATGAGACCTGATACGTTTGTAATTTCCGTATGTTTATTTACGTTTTTAGTTAGTTTTGATTGTTTAATATCTCGGAAATTACACACTTTCGGTGTAATAGTTTAGTTTGTTAAATTCTTGTAATTTGTTTAGATTAGGTTTATTCTGAGCTTAAACAGGTCCAAGATCAATCAAATGATCAATGGTGAAGGAAGGTGCAAGAGTACAAGACAAAAGAAGGAAAAATCCTGATTTTGGTCTATACTCGGTCGAGTATATACATATACTCGATCGGGTATCTGGTTGACATTTCAAATCGGATCGGATCCGAAAACAAAGGAACATGCAGGAGAAGATCTTCCCACGTTCGAGTGTCTATACCCGATCGGGTATGCTTATATACTCGATCGGGTATGCACATGAAATCTACTCGAGTATTGATCGAGTATTGACCAAATTCTGATTTCTATACATACTCGATCGAGTATGTATACATACTCGATCGAGTACTCGATCCTGCACCTCAAAAAGCCTATAAATACACCTCCTTTCCTTCACTTTTAGATACCAATTCACATATACTCTTTAGCTCAGTTTAGATTAGTGTTTTCTTTATATTTTCTAGCATGTTTAGTCTCCAAATGAGGAGCTAAACTCTTCCATCTTGGTTTTACTACTTTGAAGCTTAATGAATTTGTAAGTTGTGAGTTATTCTCTTTAATCTTCTTCCTTGAATATTAATTCTTCCTTTAAATACTATTTCTATATCAATGTTGGGGAGTGTTACTAAGATGACAATTAGTTAACATCTTGACATTAGTTATAGTAATAATTATTTCTTCCTCTACGTTAATATTGGGGAGTGTTACTAAGATGACAATTAGTTAACATCTTGATATTAACTATAGTAGGATTCATCTTCTTTAATATTCTTTCTTGAGTATTAATTAATTCCTATTCATATTTCATATTAATATTTTGAACATTACTTAAAGGATCAACTAGTTTTGTTTCATATATTAATTAATACTAGAATCGGTCGATTAATACGCTTGTTATTAATTCGGTCCTTTCATGGTAGTAAAACTTGGATTATTAATGCATGCATCTCATGGTTAATAATCTAAGGGGAATTAATTATATTGATTAAACCAATAAACCGCTTGTGTTGAGGTTATCAACCTCAATCGTTTTCATCTTAAGTTTATTGCTACTATCAAGTTAATATACGGCGCTTGTTCTATATTTACTCGATAGTAAGTTTTATTAATGAACGCTTCTCGTTATTAATAACTACCCTCGATGAACTGGATATACTCCTCGATTGAGTATTCGAGAGGAAGATAGTTAAAGATATAACCGGGATCGACGAACATTTCATTAAGTGGATAAAAGCAAAGCCAAGTCTTCTTCTCATTAATTAAACTCATTTAAGTCATTCATCTTAGTGTTAATTAAATCAAATCAAATCTAAAACCCCCCCTTTGTTACTAGTTAATTAAAAAGAGAAATATTCCTTTCCCTGTGGATACGAACCTTACTTCAATATACTACGTATATTTGTTGTATTGTATTTATTTTGAGTGCACTCACGACAAAGTGCACGTCAAATTTGGCGCCGTTGCCGGGGAGAGGCAATTTAGTTTTCTTTTTATTTCATTTTAACGAAAAAAAAAAAAAAAAAAAAAAATTTGAAGTATAAAGATTTCCATTTCTTCTGAGCTTTGTTTGAGTTTATGGTAAGAACCCGATCTATAAACGAAATCATCTACCAAACAAACCCCCAAACGGAACAAGCCTTCGAAAAGTTTAGGAATTTATTTCCGAATACTTCTTCGGAGGAATCATCAAGTGCTAGTTCTCAATCTAGCGAGACCGAAGAGCCAATCACTATGGCTCTTGAGACAAGGACTTTGAGGGAGCTCACAGCTCCGAATCTTAATCAACAACCCCTATGTATCACTTTTCCAACTCTTGATACGGGGGTCACATTTGAGCTAAAATCTGGGCTCATTCATCTACTCCCATCCTTCCATGGCTTACGAGGGGAGGATCCGAACAAACACTTGTCGGAGTTCCACATTGTGTGCACAAGCATGTGCCCCAATCGTGTCTCCGAGGAACAGATCAAACTGAGAGCCTTCCCATTTTCCTTGAAGGACACCGCGAAGGACTGGCTATTCTATCTTCCTTCAGGAAGTATCACTACATGGCCACAAATGAAGAAGGCCTTTCTTGACAGGTACTACCCCGCTTCTATTTCATCATCACTCAAGAAGCAAATAAGCAACATCGAACAAAAAGATGATGAATCCCTATATGAATATTGGGAGAGATTCAAGAAGCTATGTGCAAGTTGCCCCTATCACGGATACACCGAACAAGACCTCATCCTCTACTTCTATGATGGTCTTGTGGATCAAGATCGCCGCATGGTGAATGCGGCGTGTGGAGGGGGCATTGTCAACAAAACCCCTTCACAAGCGAGAGATCTCATCTCGGAGTTGGCCGAGAACTCCAGACACTATAATGGACGGTCCTCAACTCGGAGGGTTATGGCGGCAGAATCCAACAACGCGTTGGAAAGTCAAGTGAACGGCTTGACAAGTCAAGTGACCGGCTTGACTTCTTTGGTTAAGGATTTCCTTCTAAAATCCAAGACCCAAGAAGTCAAGGTCTGCGGTATCTGTACACAACAAGGGCATCCCACGGACTCATGCCCAACTCTTCAAGAAGACACAACAGAGCATGTCAACGCCTTGGGTTTCCAAAGCCATCAACAAAGGAGGTATGACCCGTTCTCAAATTCTTACAATCCCGGATTGAGGGATCATCCCAACTTGAGGTATGGAAACCCTCAACAAGCCAACCCACCTTCTCAATCGAGTATGTCTACGGAAGACATGATTCGAACTCTTGCTACTACCATGAGCACCTTACAACAAAACGTGGTGCAATTTCAACAAGAAACAAAGTCAAGCATTCAAAATTTGGAAACTCAAGTTAGCCAAATTTCGAATGCTGTAAATCGACTTGAAGCAAGAGATTCGGGTAGGCTTCCCTCCCAAACTGAACAGAACCCAAGGCAACAAGTCAATGCCATCATGCTAAGGAGTAGCCCGGAATTACAAACAAAGGAAGCTGAAAAAGAGGAGATTGACCACAAGGAGGAGGAGCCAACGAAGAGAAAATTCCCTCCACTATCATCATATGAACCAATCCCTCCATTCCCTGAGGCGTTGAAAGACACAAGGAAGCTAGAGAATGATCGGGACATCTATAAGACCTTCGCCGATTGTGAGGTAAATACCCCACTCTTTAAACTAATCCAAAGTGTTCCCCGTTATGCAAAGTTTTTGAAAGAACTATGTGTAATAAAAAGAAAAGATAAATTAAAGGGGAAACCAAAGGTTGAAGTTAGTGAGCATGTCTCGGCCGTCTTTCAGAAAAAATTTCCAAAAAAATGTGACGACCCGGGCATGTTCACTATTCCTTGCACGATAGGAAACACCACATTTCCTAAGGCCTTACTAGATTTGGGGGCATCTGTGAACGTCATTCCTTATTCCGTTTATAAAACCCTACAACTTGGCCCACTACATCAAACCGGTGTAGTGATTCAACTAGCAGATCGTTCTAGTACCTACCCGAAAGGTGTATTAGAAGATGTGCTAGTAGAAGTAGAGAATATGGTTTTTCCCGTCGATTTCTACGTCCTCGAAATGGGGAATGATGACCAAACAACACCCATCCTTTTGGGAAGACCCTTCTTAAAGACCGCAAAAACAAAAATTGACGTGTCTAGTGGTTCATTAACTTTAGAGTTCAATGACCAAAAAGTAGAGTTCAATATCTTTGACTCTACGAAAAAACAAATTAAAGATCAATCTCTTTGTTCTTTGAATGTTTTTGAACCACCAACACCACATGTTTTAATTGAGTTGGGAACAAAGAAGAAATGTCGGCCTTACTGGAAAAGGCTAAAGAAAAGAAATGAAGGAAGGGATGCTCACGATCCCACATAAAATAAAAATAAAAATAAATAAAACGTCGTGCCACGACGTTAAATAAGGCGCTTCTTGGGAGGCAACCCAAGTCAATTAGTTAGATTTTATTTCCTTTTTTGTGTAAATTTGAGAGAAAAGAGAGAGAGGGAACTAATCACATGTTTGTTTTGAAGAAGAAGAAAATGCAAGTTTTGAAGTATCTGGGGACATACTCGATCGAGTACCATCTCATACTCGGTCGGGTATTGTCTAAAAAGAGGAACCGAGGCACTACTCGATCGAAGTAGCCATATATTTCTAAAAATGGAGGCATACTCGATCGGGTATACCTCTTTACCCGGTCGAGTATGAACTGAAATAAGAAGAAGAAAAAAATCTGTCTCCTGTACTCGATCGAGTACAGGTTGATACTCGATCGAGTATTGGTGGAAAAATGAAAGCAATAAGCCCCTGCCTCCTATACCCGATCGAGTACATATCAATACTCGGTCGAGTATAAGTGGAAAATCAACTTTTCTATGCCCCTGCCTCCGGTACCCGATCGGGTATACAGGGATACTCGATCGGGTACCCCTGCGATTAATACCCAAACAACACCCATTTTCACTTCATCTTCTCCAAAACACTCCCAACTTCGAACCCCTCTCCCCCAAAACTCCATTTTTTCACCTTCTCTCTACCAAAACTCCCTCATTTCTCCACCAAACCATCCCATTTCACCACCAAAATACTCCCCTCAATCTCCTCTCCATATCTATACCCATAAATCCCACTTTCCCCAAACATCCACAAAATCCAAAAACCCTACCCCCATTCGAATTTTTGGATTTCAAGCTCAAATTCATCAACAATGGCTCCAAGGAAGAATAGGGGAGAGAGCTCAATCACCATAGCACCCATCCCGGGCTTTGAAGACATCATTCCCGCCGACGCCGAACACCGAACTAGACTCCTAGCAACAACAAAAAGGCAAGTAAAACCTTCCCGTTTTCTTTGCCATGATGCTCTACGAGAATTAGGAGTCTATAAGAGTTGTAGAAAATTCTTTCATGCATTAGATATGGACCGTATTTTCAATATGAAATACAATTCTAATGATCGAATTATCTACGAATTCATGAGTTCGGTAAAATTTGAAAGTGATGAGGCGGATTTTAGGGATGATAGACTCGAGTTTCGTCTGTTTAACCGAAACTACTCAATAACGAAACTCGAGTTTGCTGAACACTTTGGTATCCCGGTGCCCTACGAGAGAGCCATCTCGGATAACACCATTTTTGGGCACTCCCTATGGACCAAGATGACTGGGGAAGTGGACTTTAGCTCCTCCCAAATGTATATAAGTCATGTCCAACACCCCATCCTCCGATTGTTTTTAAAATTCTTGGCGAATTGCTTGCTTGGCCGTCCCAACAACCATCACACTAGAATCGGGGACGTGTGTTTGATGTCCGTGGCCTTATTCCGTCGCCACGTGGACTTTAATCTATGCAATCTCATATGGGCACATTTAAAAAAGGAAAGCTTAGCCAAAGGGACCGTAGTTGTGGGTGGAGTGATAATGCACTTGGCGAGTAGGTTCGGGTATACGGATAACTCTCCTATACCCGACTATTGCTTAATGGATATGGGTTGGTTAGGACGCTCGGGATGTACATCTTTCTCCCATACGGTTTATATTGGAGACCAACCCAAAAACATGTACAATTGGGTCATCCACGTACAACCTGTCCAATATTTCCTAATGACAAACCCGGACACCCCCAAACTAACCTATAGACCGGAGTTCGAGGTACCTCACTACCTATTCCCTCACGCCCTTCCACCACATCTCCAAGAACCGCAAGCCCAAGATCTCCCCGAAGACCAACCCGACCAAGAGCCTCAACCCGAGTACCAAGAACCCGAGGTTGCACATCACCACATGCCCGAACCGAACCAAGCTTCCCCACCCCCCGCTTACTTCCAACAACTGCTTGACGGATTCAATAGGGTTACCAATGAAGTTGGTAAGTATCGGGAGGAACAAAGGGCGGGATTTCAAAGACTACAAGAGCAACGGGCCGAAGATAACCGAAGGTATGAAGAAGATCAACGTAGGTTCTATGGACCTATGTATTCCTACATGGCTCATCAAGGCCAATTCCACACCATGGCTCAACCACCACCACCCCCCTCTTGGTATGACCCCACTCAATGGGGCAATTTCGGAGGATCTAGCTCCGGGGGTGGAGGTTTTGATGGAGGGGATGATGGCGGCGACACCCACATGGGCGATGGGAGCTTTGGAGGAGGCTTTGGAGGCGGCTACTACGGCGGTGAAGGTGGGCACTAGGGACAGTGCTTCAACTAAGTGTGGGGGAGGAGATTACTCATGGTATGTAATTTCATTTTCTACCTTTTACTATGCATGAATTTCTTTTACCCTTTGTAAACAAAAAAAAAAAAAAGAGAAGAGAAAAATGGATAAAAGAATTGAAATGCTAGTTAGGTTGAAAACCCAAAAATGGGCAATCTAAGCAAAAAATGGCTTATAAAAAAAAAAAAGAAATGAGTGAGTTAGTAAGGATGGAAAAACAAAAAGAGATGCTAGGATGAAAACCTGAAAAGGCTCCTAGGCAAAATGAGAGATATGAGAGAAATATTTGTTGTGTGCAGGAACTCATTTGATCTCTTGAGGAGAAAAGAAGAAGAAGAGGCAAGAAGATGGAGCATAGAAGATCATAAAACCCAAGAAAGAAAGTTGTTTGTAAAATCATTTTCTTATTTCTTGGTGATCTTAGTTCATTTCTTTCTTGAACTCATGAAATGGTCTTAAACTGTTTGAACATTTGACTTTACTCGAGGACGAGTAAAGAACTAAGTGTGGGGGAGTTGATACGTTTGTAATTTCCGTATGTTTATTTACGTTTTTAGTTAGTTTTGATTGTTTAATATCTCGGAAATTACACACTTTCGGTGTAATAGTTTAGTTTGTTAAATTCTTGTAATTTGTTTAGATTAGGTTTATTCTGAGCTTAAACAGGTCCAAGATCAATCAAATGATCAATGGTGAAGGAAGGTGCAAGAGTACAAGACAAAAGAAGGAAAAATCCTGATTTTGGTCTATACTCGGTCGAGTATATACATATACTCGATCGGGTATCTGGTTGACATTTCAAATCGGATCGGATCCGAAAACAAAGGAACATGCAGGAGAAGATCTTCCCACGTTCGAGTGTCTATACCCGATCGGGTATGCTTATATACTCGATCGGGTATGCACATGAAATCTACTCGAGTATTGATCGAGTATTGACCAAATTCTGATTTCTATACATACTCGATCGAGTATGTATACATACTCGATCGAGTACTCGATCCTGCACCTCAAAAAGCCTATAAATACACCTCCTTTCCTTCACTTTTAGATACCAATTCACATATACTCTTTAGCTCAGTTTAGATTAGTGTTTTCTTTATATTTTCTAGCATGTTTAGTCTCCAAATGAGGAGCTAAACTCTTCCATCTTGGTTTTGCTACTTTGAAGCTTAATGAATTTGTAAGTTGTGAGTTATTCTCTTTAATCTTCTTCCTTGAATATTAATTCTTCCTTTAAATACTATTTCTATATCAATGTTGGGGAGTGTTACTAAGATGACAATTAGTTAACATCTTGACATTAGTTATAGTAATAATTATTTCTTCCTCTACGTTAATATTGGGGAGTGTTACTAAGATGACAATTAGTTAACATCTTGATATTAACTATAGTAGGATTCATCTTCTTTAATATTCTTTCTTGAGTATTAATTAATTCCTATTCATATTTCATATTAATATTTTGAACATTACTTAAAGGATCAACTAGTTTTGTTTCATATATTAATTAATACTAGAATCGGTCGATTAATACGCTTGTTATTAATTCGGTCCTTTCATGGTAGTAAAACTTGGATTATTAATGCATGCATCTCATGGTTAATAATCTAAGGGGAATTAATTATATTGATTAAACCAATAAACCGCTTGTGTTGAGGTTATCAACCTCAATCGTTTTCATCTTAAGTTTATTGCTACTATCAAGTTAATATACGGCGCTTGTTCTATATTTACTCGATAGTAAGTTTTATTAATGAACGCTTCTCGTTATTAATAACTACCCTCGATGAACTGGATATACTCCTCGATTGAGTATTCGAGAGGAAGATAGTTAAAGATATAACCGGGATCGACGAACATTTCATTAAGTGGATAAAAGCAAAGCCAAGTCTTCTTCTCATTAATTAAACTCATTTAAGTCATTCATCTTAGTGTTAATTAAATCAAATCAAATCTAAACCCCCCCCTTTGTTACTAGTTAATTAAAAAGAGAAATATTCATTTCCCTGTGGATACGAACCTTACTTCAATATACTACGTATATTTGTTGTATTGTATTTATTTTGAGTGCACTCACGACAAAGTGCACGTCAAGACCATCATAGACGCGTTCAACTTGGGGTCATGCTTCCTTCACTTCATGTTATACGATAGTATATCGTTCGCTGCCATCACAGAAAGAGGGATATAATATAATCACAGGCTGTATTTAGAAAAAAGTGGGTTGTATTTAGAATTACCCTTTTATATATTGAGGTGTGCTGATCGGGTGTCCAACCGACTAGTCAGGTGGGTTTCCCTTTGGGCTGAATTGGGCCATATGTTTAATGGGTTGAGCTAGGTCCAGAACAGGCCAATGACCTCTGGGATCATGGCCTCTTTCCATAAACCCATCACTATCTATAAAAAAATCACGCTTTTGTACATTATCCTTGTTTGGTTTTGGTTCAAATAAAAAGTGCATTTCCAATGAAAAACAAGAATAGATTTGGTGCATCCAATTTATGATCAAATGTCTCTAAATGTGTCAACAATGCATTATAATTGATCAAAACGTGCTGATATATTCATAATTAAATCAAATTTTTTTCGTCATTTCTGAAAGTGCATCGTTTGAAGTCAAAAAGTGCACCGTGCCTTAAATGAAGTGCAATAGTTAGCACTTTGAACGGTAGAGTCACATAGGGTATGGTGGCATCATCTCCACCACATATCATTTTAGTGGAAAACCCCACTTAAATGATATGTGATGGAAATGATGTCATCATACCCTATGTGACTCCATAGTGGAGTCACATATGATTCATAAAAATTTTGCAATTTTTATTTGAACAGTGCATATCCTTATTTTAGTCAATTTATACTTGTATTAGTCATTATATCATGAAACTATTGTTCACCTCTATGTGTGTATGTAATATGTACCGTCAAACTACAAAAATGTTGATGATTCTATCTTGATATTTACCATGTTCCAAAAATCTAAGCATGTAACTAAATAAAGCTAAGAATATGATACTACTTTAAATTTTGAAACATCCAAGCATATCGAGACATGACCATTAATATACCTATAAGTTAAAGGTGCAGTGCAAACATACAAATGAAATGAGTTAAAGATGTTGAGATGTACGAAGTATAAAGCTTTTTATTTGGCCATGTAGTATCATGTTCTCCTGAGCTTCATTTACATTATATTCGATCACTTTAACTTTATTGTCACAACATTTCATTCATTTCATAAAGTTTCAAACTTCTTTACCTCTTATACAATCCGGATTGCTCTAGACAAAACGCATTGTCAAGATAGGCCTGTGAGCTCATCAAAATTGAATAACTCACAAGCACAAATGCTCAAAAGAGGAAGAGACTGACATAGTTCTCGCATCCATTGAATGTACGTAATAGACATTGCTAATTTGCCACAAAAATAATAATTCGACTAGCTGTTATTAGCCTTCCAAAAAGAGAGAGCGTGGTGAACCCTTCCTTTCCACCCTTGCAACAACCAGTTCTCGTCTTCTTCCACGGAGAAATTCTTATTGTAATCCGATTTCACTTTCTCAGTTACAGACTTGACGATCTCTTGATCGAGAGGGAGTTGTTGAAGTCCAGCCCTAAGGCTCCGAAGTTGCCATTTCCTGTATGTCTCGGGCCTCTCAACTCTCTCAATTCCTTCACAAGCGATCACATTCATCAAAATTTTCCCAAAAGCAGTTTCCTCAAAGAGTCGCCTGTCTTTGTCTTCACTTGGCAGAGTCGCATCAAACATGTCAAACAGCGAGGAGAAGTGAAAGAGTGCCTCTCGGAACCGCACATCAAAGAATGGGGCATTGTAGGTACCATTCACGACTGAATGGATGAACACATCTGGATTAATGTTCTTGATGAGATTGAGTACAGTGTCCCTCGGGCTGCTCGGCACCACCGTCTCGTCCAACACGTTTCCGAGCCTGTCCAAGCAGTTGACCACCAGCACATCATGGGCCCTGTCAATCTCGAGATCTGCAAGTGTTATACTCTCCCAATTCCGTGCTATGGCTTTGAACTCAAACGGGACATTGAATCTCTTGCAGTATTTCTCCAACCGAAGGCCCGTGGCCCTGACCCGCTCATCGGGGCGGAAACCGGGGCGGGGAAATTCTATCCCGGTGATGCGAAGCCTGGGAGGCCCACCGGGCCTCATCGAGAGACCTTGGATGAAACTTGGCCATTGAAAACCATACAAAACTCCAAAATCTATGATGTGGAGGCTGGTTACTCCCTCTGCAACAGCAAGTTTTCCTATGCATAGGTTGGCCATCATGGTTGATACTACCATGAAGGGGACTGCTTGGACATACCTCCGAACAGCCTTCACCATATCCGCAGCAGAGCTACTGTTGGGATACTTAGTTGCATAGAGTGACGTCCCCATTCCGTTTGCGCGTGCCTCGAGCGCATTGGCGAGATAGAACGCCGTCCTTTCGGTTTCGCCCCCGTGAGGAGAACAGTGCACTCTTATCTTCCTGAGAGTCTCGTTCGCCGCCTTCATGTCGTAATTCGCCATGGATTGTGCACATTGGGTGAGCAATCCTCTGACGTCAACGAATTCCGGATCCACTTCTCCTTTCTTCTTCCTACGGCGGCGGGTCTTCTCTGCCGCCTTAGGGTCGCAATTTGTTCTGTCTACGGGACAGAGAAGGGCGTCGTAGAAGGTATCGTCTAACGGTTCTTCGGATTCTTCCAATTGACTGGCCGCCAAGTACTTAGGGTTTCGCTGGTGGATTTCTGCAGATTCATTGTCCGGTAATGGAGAGTCGTGGGTCCGTTTCCCGCAAGATCGAAATCCATGGGGGAATTCAATTGGAACGGACAAAAGTTCAGATGAGGTGTTAGTGGGACGAGTACCGGAGGTGAAACCGTCGGGCTGGCCTCCGGTGCCGTGGAGGACGTCGGAAAAGTGTTCCTCGGTGGCTTTATAAGCCAGGCATTCGCTGAGCATGCAGGGCTGGTTCTCCAACTCCTCTTCCTCCATCAGCATGTGGCTTATGAACTTCAGAGTCGGATCTGGGCAATCCCCTTCCTTTTCATCTCCTTCTTTTGTAGCAGATTTGTTCTCGGCGAGACTGTTCATGCCTGAGGAACTACTGCTAGGACTGAAGAAATTTTGCCCGGTCATACCCATTGGATTCAATGGTTCAGAGAGATGATTGCATACCAAATCGGTTGATGTGGCGATGAATTCCTGGAACATAGCCTCCATAACTTACAAACCCCACTGACTTTGTCGCTGATTTGAGAGTACAGAGAACAGAGATAGGAATGGAGGAGATAGTGAGGATAATTCGAATATGGTGTTTCTCTTTTAATTTGTCAAAAAGTTGAAGGTTCTTGGCACATGTAGGCCCGTAAGATAAGTAAATCTAAAAAGTTTGTCCGTAATGATAGCGATTTGAGCTAGGTACATACGTCATACTATCTCCCTTCAGATAGTTTGTCGAAAAAAGTTTGTCCGTAAAATTGGTCACAACAGTACATATAATTATCCGGACTAAACGGATATATAATTGCACTAATAAAACTAAAATATAAATTATATCACTCGGCTATCTAATTTAAGGGAGGCGTTTTTAATTTATTTTTTTTTATCATAAACCAATTTTAATTTGGGAAAGTTCCCGAAATGGGACTAAAAAAGTTCGAAAATTCCAAAATAGGACTGTCATGTTTTTTATTCCCAAAATAGGACTAATTACTGCCAAATTTGGAAAATACTGCCATGTTTGAAGTCTGGTACTGCCAAAACATGGCAGTAATTAGTCCTATTTTGGAAATAAAATCATGGAAGTCCTATTTTGGAATTTTCAAACTTTTTTAATCCCATTTTGGGTAAATATCTCTTTTAATTTCTAAACTAATACTATGAATTTTTATTTTTTGAAAAATATTGTTAAATTCGTCTTATTACTAAGTTTTATAATCCGATTTTTATTTTATTTTTACTATTACGGAATTAAATATAATGACGGACAAAGTTGTGTATTGGCAAACGCGAAAAGGAAATATTGCAACTAAAAAAGAACGGAGGAAGTATTGAATTTTCAAATTCAGGTCGCATGCGTCCATACTCAAGAGGTTTAGGGTCGGTTTGAAACAGCTTCTGCTTTTAAAAAAGTGCTTTTTTTAATGAAATGAGGAGAAGTGATTAAATAAAAGTTGATAATGTTTGAGAAAAAAGTGATTTTGAAAAGTAAAAGTGGGTAGTGTTTGGTAAAATAAGTGCTTTTTGTGTAATAGAAAAAGTAAAAGCACTTTTGACGCGGAAGCCGAGAAAAATAAAAGTTGTAGTGTTTGGAAAAATAAGTGCTTTTTTAAAGCCAAAAGCTGAGAAGTGTTTTTTTAAAATCAGTTGCAAACCAACCCTTATTCCCCAGGAAAACAATCCAAGGTGTCTCTAATTCCGGCTTACTTAGGGTCTGTTTGCAACAGCTTCTGCTTAAAAAAAGTACTTTTTGAAAAAAGTGATTGTAATAAAAGTTGATAGTGTTTGAGAAAAAAAATGATTTTGAAAAGTAAAAGTTGGTAGTGTTTGGTATAATAAGTGCTTTTTGTGTGATAGAAAAAGTAATAGCACTTTTGACACGAAAGCCAAAAAAAATAAAAGTTGGTAGTGTTTGACTGTTTGGTAAAATAAGTGTTTTTTAAGCCAAAAGCTGAGGAGTGCTTTTTTTAAGCATTTGCAAACTAACCCTTAGACGCCTCTGACAGATTTGATCACTCTGATGACTCATTCTTCTCAGATGACTTTCTGAGACATACAACAACAAGCAACCGTCATCTTCCTTTTTCAAATGAGGAAGATATAAGGAATTCCAAATTGAACAGTACGATCTGACGCAAACTGAGCTCAATTCCTTGGAGAATTGTCTGCTTGCAGACAACTTCCACACGCAACTAAAAATATACAAGAAAATTTCAGAAGAATAAAAGGCGACAGAACATGAGAACTAGGTTTCAGTCCAAAAATTTCCGTTGGATCTAGTTTCTTTTTATTTTTATCTTTTATGTACTTTTTTCCTGTCTCGCATTGCACTGTTTTAAGGGTGGTACTGTTCATCATCTTAATTCCTCGTTGAGCTTCGGCCATGACAAGGAAGAACAAGCAGCTTCGAACCCCACCACCAAAGGACAAGAGTTTCAATGACAAGATCAAGTATTTGGCTGCCAAAAAGGCTGCCATGGAAGGGGAGAAACTGAAAAAGAAGGGCACCCATATGAAGGTTCTACCTTCCTCCTTTCCGGTTGATTCTTCCAACTCAACTCATCCTCATGCCGCTGCACATTCTGGATCACTGAAGGGTTCTATGGAGGTTTTACCGCATGATGTCCCTGTTATATCGTCCAACACCACGGAGGTGGACTTTAACTGGCCTATGTTATGCAACACTTAGTGGACTTTAAAGTCTCGGCTAGCCTACAAGATGCCCCCTCCACGGGAGAGTTCTTTACTTGGAACAGAGGCGTTTTATGGGCTAAGCTCGACCGAGTTTTGATTAACGATTTATGGGCACAAAATAGTGTTCGGGGTAGGGTTCATTTCCATGAGATGGAGGTGGAGTTTGACCACACGGCATCCGTTGTGTCAATACTCCTTAATTCCTCACCTAGACCAAAACCATTTAAATTTTTTAATATGTGGTTAAAACATCATGACTTTGCTAACATTTTAGCGCAGCATTGGAACTTGAATTGTGTTGGATCGGCTCAATTTATTTTGGTAAAGAAGTTTAAGGGGCTCAAAAGGCCTCTAAAAATTCTTAATGCCAAAGAGTTTGGCCACATATCCGACAAGGCAAAGAGGGCAAAAGAGGACTTCAAAATTGTGCATAAATTGGTGCTACTTGATCCGGCAAATGAGGAGCTCAAAGTCCAATTGGGTGAAGCTAGTAGACGGGCTATCTTCCTTAGTGAAGCCGAAGCTAGTTTCTACCAACAACGGGCCAAAGCTACTCATATTCTTGAAGCGGACAAAGGGACAAAGTATTTTCATGCAATTGTCAAAAGAAATATGGCAAGAAACGCAAATACTTCCCTTGCATTGGAGGACGGTACCATTACTACTTCTTTAGATCAAGTTGGTAATGAGTTTGTGAATTTCTTTGTTGATTTATTTGGAACCGATTTGGATTGCCATGCCTTGGACCCTTTGGTTTTAGGTTCGGGCCCTTTGATTCAGCCAAGTGCTCATGGGAGCCTTATTGTACCGGTTACTACGTCGGACATTAAAAATGCCCTCTTTGATATTGGCCATAGTTAGTTAAATACGGTACGGGAATTAAACGAGATTTAATACGTACGTCTTTTATTCGGTAACAAGAATGAAAAAGACAGTCAAAAATCCGTTGAAAAGTACGTTGACTTTTAAAAACGTGTGAATACGTATACGTGTATAATACGGTATATGTTACAAAAATCCGGACAAAAAATATGGGGTATTATTTTGAACATATAAAGTATATACTTCACAAAATAAGATATATAGCAAAAACAAATAAAAGTATACACATATTCAAGTGGCAAATCTCATTACGCTAAAAAAAAGTAGCAAATCTCATTACCACATACAAGAATAATTTGTAATTTCATAAGTCAATGAAAAAATAAAAATACTAATTAAATCCAAAACAAAATTTTGCAAAATAAAGTCAAAAAATGAAGAATAATAACAATAGAATGAGACTAAGTTAAAATCATTGTCTTTATATTACCATCAAATAACACTCAAGTAAAACTCATGATGTTCATCAAGATTATGAATGACATATGAGAAAAGTATGTTGTGCGACTATTATGCTTATTATTGTTTGTGTAAAAGTCTATACTAAAAATATGCCAGGTTTAGAAAAACCTTAATTTGATATGATTGATTGGAAAGACATCATAAATCCAATATTATTTCATGTTTTGGTCTTTTGGGAAGCTAGCTTTAGCCGCCGTGCAAAATTTTTTAGTGATTAATAATTGCATTGTAACAATACAAAAACATGGGGTGACGATCGAGGAGAAGGTTTTAATTTTTTCTTTTAAGCTATTCTCTCCTATGCATTTAATGCACTAATTCAATTGATTAGTTCATATTTCTATTTTTTGTAAAATACGGAAAAAAATACGTTTTATACGGGAAGTAGGAGTTTTTTTCCTTTTTAAACGGACTGACATTATTTTTCGTTTTAGACGCGTTTTTTTGTTCAAAAAAGCGGTACATGTTTAAAACGCGTTTTAAACGGAAAAAAGCTAACTAGGATTTGGCAATGACAAGGCTCCCGGCCCGGATGGCTATTCTTCCGCGTTCTTTAAAGCAAATTGGGAGACTATTGGGGAGGATATAGTCCAAGTGGTAAAGGAGTTCTTTCGTTCGGGAAAATTGCTAAAACAGATTAACCATATTGTTATTGCTCTTATCCCTAAAACGAATCACTCCCCTAAGGTCTCGGACTATAGACCCATTTCGTGTACCAATGTTTATATAAGATCATCACAAAAATCCTTGCCACAAGATTAATTCCGTGTCTTCCGGATTTAATTGACCAAGCCCAAGGGGCTTTTGTGGATGGCCGCCTCATGTTTGATAACATTTTTCCTTGTCCAGGAACTTGTTAGAGGATACACGAGGAAGCGAATATCACCGAGGTGCATGATCAAGGTGGATTTGCGCAAGGCCTATGATACTATTTCTTGGGAGTTTTTAGAAAACGTCCTTAAGGGTTTGGGCTTCCCTTTGTGATTTATTGGATGGGTAATGGAATGTGTGTCGACGGCCTCTTTCTCGGTCTCTTTGAATGGCTCACTTTATGGGTTTTTCAAAGGGAGGAGGGGAATTAGGCAAGGTGACCCCATGTGCCCATTATTATTTGTGATTTGTCTTGAATATTTTCCGCATTTAATTAAATTGCGAACCTTGGGACCGAATTTTAAGTTTCACCCCCAATGTGCTTCACTTGGCATCACTCATTTGGCCTATGCGGATGATCTAATGCTCTTTTCAAGGGGTGACAAATATTCCATTGAAATATTAGTCAATGCCCTTAAGGACTTTGGGGACACTTTGGGCCTTCGAGTGAATCATGATAAATCAAATATTTTCATTGGGGGTGTGGCCGGACTTGAACTGCAAAATATTTTGGACCTTGTGGATTTCGGGCAAGGTGATTTCCCAGTGAAATACCTCGGAATACCTTTGGCACCGTTTAAAATCTCAGTTGCGCAACATGCGCCTCTCATTGAAACAATTACTGATTTTTTGAATGCTTGGAATGTCAAGACCATATCGTATGCATGGAAACTCAAGCTCATACGTTCGGTTATCCAAGGCGTTCAATCATTCTGGTTACAGGTTTTCCCGGTACCGAGAGCAATTATTGATCGGATTGTGTCCATTTGTAGAGTGTTCCTATGGGGAGGAAAATACTCCAAAGTGGCTTGGGACGACATTTGTCTCCCAAAAGAGGAAGGGGGCCTTGGCATTCGTAATGCCACCGTTTGGAATCAAGCTCTCCTTTCTCGCATCCTTTGGGATGTCCACAACAAAAAGTACACTCTATGGGTTAAATGGGTCAGTGGTGTATATCTTCGCGGCAAAACGGTGTGGGATTTTATCCCACACAGCCGTGATTCACAGTTGATGAAAAAATTGTATCACATCAAGACCAACATTTGTGGACGTTTCAATAATTTGAATGACACCATTATGAGCCTTGCGAGTAGGAGCATTAATGGTAAACTGATTTCGTCAAAGGTATATGATCTTTTAAGAATTAAGGGGACTATTCGAATCTGGATGAGCTTCATTTGGAAGTCTTATATCCCTCCGAAGTTCTCTTTCAATACGTGGTTGGCTTTTAGAAACCGGCTTCCTACACAGGATAGCCTTGGTTATATGCATATTGTTAATAGATGCGACTTATGCAAGGGTGGACTAGAATCAATTCCACACCTTTTCTTTGCTTGTCCTTTTGCAGGGCAGATTTGAGACAGGATTCAGACTTGGATGGGGATGGACAACCAGATGACAACACTCCATAGTGCGGTCAAGTGGATCACGAGGAAGCACAAGGGGTCAACTGTCATGGCAAAATCGATCCGGCTAGCCTTTTGTGCAACGATTTACTGGATATGGCATGGAAGAAATGCAAACCGCTTTGATGGAGCGAACAGGACTATTGAAGAGATCGTGGCAAAGATAAAGCATGTGGTGTATAAGATACTATTTAGTATATACCCACATGATATGATCAGATTTTGAGCTGGAGACTGCATGCTCCCTATGTAGCCGCGGCATACTTGGACTATAGTGTGTGCTCCTTGCAACACTTTGATTATTTTTTGGGCATACGGATGTGTGCATCTTGCAACATCTTTTGCAATGTATATTTTTGATGACTTTAGATATGTGTGCGTGCATTGTTTTGCAGCACTGATGCCTTTTTTTTATGTTGAGGGACCTAGTATTGTATACTTGGGCCCTAGCTTGTTTTTGACTTAGATCGAATCAAAACCTTCTCCCAACCCTCACTTTAGTTGGGGGGGAAGAGTTTTAAGAGATCTAGGATGTATAATTTTTCTTTGGGTGCTAATATATATTTACATTTCATTCAAAAAAAAATATGTCGATTAATATTTCTATAAGTTAATGTTTTAAAGTGCAAGCATATAAATGGAATGTGTTAAAGATGTTGAAATGTACGTACGTAGTATAAAAAAAATTATTTGGCCATGTAGTAGTCATGTTGTTCTGAGCTTCATTTACATCCTATGTAGCACCAATACCGGTACGCGGAAACGTGGAAACGCGGAAACGGGTACGGGGATACGTAAAAACCAAAAAAAGTAGGATACGGATACAGGGTCATATTTATAAATATTAAAAGTTATGGGGTGTATTTACAAATATTAAAAGTTATAGGGGTCTATTTATAAATATTAAAAATAGATTATTTTTTTGAAAATATATATATATATACACACACACACACATATAATATCCTATGATGTCTACTCATTCATTGCATTGAAGCATTTTCCTTTTTCAAGATATTTAGTAATAAATTCATAATATTTCTCATGTACACTAGTGCATCTAGAAATATAAATGTAGTCAATAAGTCATTAATTTAAAATGAGAAATAAGTCAAACAACTACAATCTTGAAATTAAAAGTGTAAGTACCCACTTCGAAGTATGAGTTAATGACTTAATTCGGATATAGTCATATAGGCCCATTATTTGATTACCAAGTAAAATGTAGTTTTAGGTTTTCATTTTTTTTTAGAATTTTATTAAGTAAATTTTGTGATTTTTTTTTAAAAGTTGATACGGGTATCCGTCAGGATACGAGTATCGGAAACTTTCAAAAAATTACAAAAAAAAAAATGGAAACTTTTAAAAATTACAGATACGGCCCGGGAACGTACGGTACGGGTATCCTAGATTATCGGATACGGGAACGTATCCGATACGCCGATACGCTACCCTAGGGAAGTATCCGTGCTTCATAGTTTACATCATATCCGATCACTTAAATTTTATTATCACAACACTTCATTCATTTCATAAAGATTCAAACTTATTTACCTCTTATACAATCCTGATTGCTCTAGACAAAACGCATTAAGTAAAGATAGGGCTGTGAGCTCATCAAAATTGAACAACTCAAGCGCAAATACACAGGGAGATCAAAAAGAGGAAGAAACTTGCACAGTTCTGGTGTCCATGGACTGTAATAGACATTGCTAACTCAAGCGCAAATGCACAGGGAGATCAAAAAGAGGAAGAAACTTGCACAGTTCTGGTGTCCATGGACTGTAATAGACATTGCTAATTTGCAACAAAAACAATAATTCCACTAGCTGTTACTCCGTGTTAGCCTTCCAAAAAGAGACAGCATGGAGCACTCTTCCTTTCCATCCTTGCAACAACCAGTTCTTGTCTTCTTCCACGGAGAAATTCTTATTGTAATCTGATTTCACTTTATCAGTTACAGACTTCACGATCTCCTGATCGAGAGGGAGTTGTTGGAGTCCAGCCCTAAGGCTCCGAACTTGCCATGTCTTGTATGTCTCGGGCCTCTCAATTCTCTCTGTTCCTTCACAAGCGATCACATTCATCAATCTTTTCCCAAAAACAGTTTCCTCAAATAGTCGCCTCTGTGTTTTCACTTGGAAGAGTCACATCTAACATGTCAAACAGCGAGGAGAAGTGAAAGAGTGCCTCTTGGAACCGCACATCAAAGAACGGGGCGTTGTATGCCCCATTGACGACCGCGTGGATGAACACATCTGGATTAATGTTCTTGATGAGATTGAGTACCGTGTCCCTCGGGCTGTTAAGCACCACCGTATCATCCAGCACGTTACCGAGCCTGTCCAAGCAGTTGACAACCAGCACGTCATCGGCCCTGTCGATCTCAAGATCTTCAAGTGTTATACTCTCCCAATTCCGTGCTATGGCTTTGAACTCAAATGGGACATTAAATCTCTTACAATATTTCTCCAGCCGAAGGCCCGTGGCCCTGACCCGCTCATTGGGGCGGAAATCGGGCCCGGGAAATTCTATCCCGGTGATGCGAAGCCTGGGAGGCCCACCGGGCCTCACCAAGAGACCTTGGATGAAACTTGGCCATTGAAATCCATAAGAAACTCCAAAATCTATGATGTGGAGGCTGGTTACTCCCTCTGCAGCAGCAAGCTTTCCTATGCATAAGTTGGCCATCATGGTTGATACTGCCATGAAGGGGACTGCGTGGATATCCGCAGCTGAGCTAGGATCCTGAGATGCAAAGAGTGATGTCCCCATTCCGTTTGCGCGTGCCTCGAGCGCATTGACGATATAGAACGCCGTCCTTTCTATTCCCCTTCCCGTTGGGAGAAGAGTGCAGTCTTATCTTCTTGAGAGTCTCGGTCGCCACCTTCATGTCGCAATTCGATATGGATTGTGCACATTGGGTGAGCAATCTTCTGACATCGACGAATTCCGTTTTCACTTTCACTTCTCCTTTCTTCTTCCTACGGCGGCGGGTCTTCCCTGCAGCCTTAGCTTCGGAATTGGTTCTGTCTACGGGGCAGAGAAGGGCGTCGTAGAAGGTATCATCCAGGGGCTCTTCGGATTCTTCCGAATTACTGGCCGCCAAGTACTTAGGGTTTCTCTGGTGGGTTTCTGCAGATTCATTGTCGGGTAATGGAGAATGGTGGATCCGTTTCCCGCTAGATCGAGATACATATCCATGATCGAACTCAATTGGAATCGACGAAGTTTCAGATGAAGAGTGAATGAGATGACTACCGGAGGAGTAGCCGCCGGGCTGGATGCCGGTACCGTGGAGGACGTCGGATAATTGCTTCTCAGTTGCTTGGAGAGCCAGACATTCGGTGAGCATGCAGGACTGGTTCTCCAACTCTTCTTCCTCCATTAGCATCTGGCTTATGAACCTTAGTGTCGGATCCGTACAACCCCCCTCCTTTTCATCTAATTCGGTTGCAGCAGAGTTGTTCTCGGCAAAACTGTTCATGCCTGAGAAACTACTATTAGGACTGAAGAATCTTTGTCCGCTCATACACATTGGATCATTTGATGTGGCGATGAATTCTTCGAACAGAGCCTCAATAACGTACGAACTCCATTGACTTTGCCACAGATTTGAGAGTACAGAGAAGCAATAAGAATGGAGGGGATAGAGGATGATTAGAAATTTAGAACTTTCGAAGATGGTCTTTTCTTTTAAGGAATGGTCCTTTCTTTTAAGGAAAATGCTTAGTGTATACGCAAGTTGTACACAAGACCTCCTAGTTGCCTGTGTACACACAATTCGTTTAAAAAGAGGCAATACTTGATGTCAAATTGTCTGTGTACACAGACAATGTACACATTTTGTGTACAACTTGTGTACACCATGGTCCCCTTCTTTTAATTGTCAAAAAGGTTGAAGGTTCTTAGCACAGCACATCTAAAGACAATCTAAAAAGTTTGTTGTCCGTAACATGGGTAGACCCGTCTGCTATTTGTGAGCCAGAACTAAGAAGTAATTGTTGTTTTATGAGCTGAAGTAATTGTTGTTTTATGAGCTGTTTGTAAGCACTTTTGCTTAAAAAAACATTTTTTGAGGTGATTTAAAAAAAAATGATTGGTAATAAAAGTTAATACTTCGTAGTTTTTTTTTTAGAAAAAAGTGATTTTGGAATGTCAAAGTTGGTAATGTTTGGTAAAATAAGTGTTTTTTGTATTATAGAAAAAGTGAAAAACATTTTTTCACCCAAAAGTCGAGAAGCGTTTTTTTAAGTAGAAGTTGTCACTTGAAAATATTAATTTTAGACACGTTTACTTCAATGGTTATTAAACAGTGCTTATTAAGACTCGCGTTAATAAGCGGCACATAAAATGAGCGGTGTTGTAAGCTCATTCTGTACGTTTACTTCAAAGGATTTAAAACACCGGTTAACATTAAAATGTCCAAAATAACATTATACATATATAGACACACAAACATTCATGAACACAAGTATATAATATAATATGTGAGGGTCACCTCGTACGTGTACCCATACCCTTAACCTCTACCCCGCCCTATACCTCGTACCCCATCCCTATCACTACCCCACACCTTACCCCCCCCCCCCCCCAATTCCACACCCTTTACCCCTACACCTTCCTTACCCCTGTATTTACCACGACCTTACCCTCTACCCCTACAACCCCTCACGGTACCCCCACCCTACTGTACGGAGGTGGGATTGGGGGCGGGGGTGGGTTGAGGAAGGGGCAGGTGTTATGCGGTAAAGGGGGTAGGGTAAGGGGTACAGGTAGGGGGTGTAGGGTAGGATGGGGTAGGGGGTGGGGTCGGGGTGGGGGTCAAGGTAGGGACAGGTGGTAAGGGTTAAAGGGATAGGGTGGGGGTGGGTGGGGTAAGGGATATGGGGTAAGGGTGGGTGAGTCAATGTAGTCTTATTCTAAGGCTTTGTTTGCAACAACTAAGAATGAGTATGCTTTGTTTGTCCATAATACTTTTGTGCATTTTTGCTAAAAAAAGTCAAAATTTGTGTTTGCAAAACTAAACTTCTCCAGAATTTTAATCACTTTTACCTCAAAAGCAAAAAGCAATAATAGGTATGCAAATTAGGTAAATAACTTCAACTTGAGGGAAAATTATATTTTTAATATGAGTGTGTGTCGTTAATGCCCTTCCACTCCTGCAAATCACTTACGGACGCATCAAATAAATCCCCATCAATGAATGAAATTTCCGGCCACTTTTAGTTTTCTAATCCTTCTTGTCTTCTCTTATTTTTGCCGCCGCTAAGGAAGTTGCAACTTGAAAATCGGAAGCCATCGTTTCACACTGAAAATTGAAAATCTAAGGTTTTTTATGTCCGGCTTCAGGATTTCTTCGCTACCCGCATAGCCTCAAGACCTGCTGGAACTGTTCCTCTTTCAATAGGCTAATTAATAATATACTTATAATAATAATAAACATTAACAATAATAGTAATAATAATATTAACAACAACAACAATAACAATGATAACAACAATAACAATACTAATAACAACAACAACAACAACAATAATAATAATATTAATAGTAATAATAATAATAACAACAACAACAAAACTCAATCAGATCAGACCAGATAAAAAGGATTCAGATCATAACAGAAAGATTTCAGATGAAGGAAAACGATTTGATAACAATAATAATAACAATTATAATGATACTAATAATAATGATAATGATAATAATAACAATAACATCAATAGTAGCAATAAAGACTTCTTTTTTTGGCAAAAGCAATAAAGACTTCTATCATACACATTTTTAAAAAAGCCATCAAAACAAATGAAATAAGGTGCTTTACCTATAGATATGTACGTCTTTTTTAAACAACCCTAGTCAAAATCTCAATTCCACAACTCAGCATGTTACAACACCCTCAGACTTTAAGCTCATCTCAAATCGGTTTGCGATTCTAAGTAACAAGTATTCTACCCGTGTGATGCATGGGAAATTATTACATGCAAAAATATAATGCGCATGATAAAAAATTAAATATTTAAATTTAAAAACAATACGTAAGTTTAATAACTTTCGATGCATACATTAGAGTTTCACGTGTATTAATATCAATAAAAATCAAATATTTGAAATTTGAAAATAATATGTAAGTTTAATAACTTTCGATGCATGCACTAAAGTATCATGTGTACTCATATCAATTTAAATCAAAACAATGTTCCTTAAAAAGTTTGGAATAATAACAATTTGAAAACAAAACTTATTACAAATTTCGGAACACTTCCTTAAATGCAATGTTCGTTGTTACATTGGGACTTTTCCCATCTGCGTCACATATAGCTATTTTCAAACCCGCAGGGTTAGTGACACGTGAAAGCGCAACATATAACTGACCATGACTGAAAACAGGCCGGGTTTTTCAGGACTAATCCAACATTGGACAACAATTGTCCTTGACTCTTATTTATCGTCATATCATATGAGACAATCAAAGGAAACTGTCTTGTTTCAAACTTGAAAGGTAATCTCACATCAGATGGAGCCAAAGACATTCTTGGTATCAAAACCTTCCTGCACTCAACCCTATCAAAACTATCTAAAAAGGGCTATCTAAAAAAGTGTAAGGTCCTTAGTTGAAATCTTTAAAATTCTTGAAATGATGTTTTTATGGAATGTTTTGTTACAAAAAAAGGTATATTTTGAAAAAAGTGTATTTTTATACGGAGTATACATATATTTTCGTATATATTTAATTAATATTTTGGGGTACATTACGGTGCTAGCATTGCTTTTTTTAAGTAATAATGATATTAATTGTCTCATGAAGATATAAATTTTTTATTTCTCTAAGAAGATCAGCACAAATTTTTAATTAGTTGATCTTTCAAAATGTGTTGAATCTTCAAAATATGTCTTAAATACATCCTTCCTTAAAATTTTACTAATATGCTACAAACCAATTCAAACGTACATGGGTGTGAACTTTTGCTACAACTGAAAATATAAGAAAAGTTTAAATAAATCTGACTCAATACACTAATTTGCCTATATAAAAATGAAAATATAAGAAAAGTTTAAATATTAAAGCAGATTAAACAAATTTGCCTAATTCTTTCCCACCAAATATATAGACTATATGAACTATGTAGTACCTTCTCGCACACTTGTCATTTGATTCTTCATTAGGAAAATAAACATCAAAGAAAACATGAAAAAAAAAGTTAGCAAAAGTTTATACATACATTACCTATATGTTTTTCTTTGAAAGCACAGGGGTGCATACCTTTTGGCCGTCCAAGTCCATTTGCTTATATTGATGTCCTTGATGCACTTGATATTGTGTATATTCATATGTGATATGTACTTATTGAATGTTAAAAAATTATATATCTAAGTTTTCAACATCCAATAAGTGAGTGTCACATATGAATGTGACATTCACTATGAGGCTAGAAAAAATTGTAGACCGAGCTATTTAATAAACATTCATTGTGAGGCTGAATACAAATCTCGTATTACTTCATAACTGTTTCGTGCATATATAGTGAAACAGTCGTGATTTTTGAAAGAAGAGCGAGCTAAATTATGATCATAGGTATCCATAATTATTTTCAAATCAACAACTTGAATAACAAAAAGGTTATGCTCGAAATTTTATAATCACATACTAGACAGTTATGCTTTATGACACCATACAAGACGTGATGGCACACAAATATTGCAAGTGTCCCACATAAAAATAACTCAACAAACACAATGAGATTTAAGAATGGACCGTTTGAATATAAAAATTTAATTGAAATTCATGAATCAAACCATATACACATAATGTGATTAGTAAATAATTTTCCATTTATGTTGTAACTTGTAACTAATTAGTAAATAGTTTGTCATGTGATGAAAAGATAATTCCATACATAGAAGAATAAAACCCAACAAAGTTTCTCTTATTTTTCAGACTTACCGTTGTAGATTCACAAATAATCAATCTAAGGTATTTATTCATGCTAGTATACATTTATTTTGGCATGTGTGTGTGTGTCTACCACACTTGTGGAAAAAATCATCAGAATCATGATTGCGGTCATAATCATTATTCACTCCAATTGGCTTATTTGGGTCTTCTTCCAAGATTATGCAATCATCGTCTTCATTTTCCACAGCTTTCACAGTCTTCATAAATTGTGACTGGAGAAGAATTTAGAGTCTGCTTGGTGTTCAAAGTAACCTCACCCTTTACGGCCACATCGTGGGAATCGACGGAGGATCTTCAATCTTCATCAAGGAGTTTAGATATCCATTCAAAATCAGATCTACCTCTACAGTCGGCTCCAACGCCACCGGTCTTGCCAGAACACTCTTCCTCGTATGAGCTTATGTATATCACCATAACTCTTTAGGCGCTTCCATCATATCATAGTATAAGAGTCAAGACCTTCACCACCGTACACTCCAATGCTATCATTTGATCTTTCACACTAAAAGTGTGTTATACATCTCTTCACAGGCAGACCTTAGTTGAGGCTCGAGGGGCATGCCCTTTCCCAAATAATAGGGAAAACTGTCAAATGAGTCCATGTACTATATTGAAAAAGTCAATTGAGTCAATGTACTATTTTATCAATCAATTGGGTACACAAAGTCTCAAATTTTAATTACAAATTTACTAGGGGTGAAAATAAAAAATGAGAATCAAGTAATTTTCATGTATTAAGTATTAACTACCCAATTAAATGCATTTCCTAATACATTTCTTTTAAATACGTAGTATAACTTTTCATAAATCAGCCGACAATCCAGTCATTTCAGCCAGAACTTCATAAAATTTAGCAAAATCAGTCGATTCAACCAATTTCGGTGTGACTAAACAAGCTGTAAGTGTTATACTTCAAATAAAGTATAATGATTTTTATTGTACAAAGAGGAAAAGCCTCACCAAATTCTCTGATCAACCTTCTCCTTTACAAAAGATGGAATAGTCTAATGTGTTCTAGTTGTAGATGTAGGAGTGGGCATAAAACCCGAACGTAACCGGTACTGAACCGTACCGTAATGATATCGAACCGAATACCGGGTATTTGAACGGTTCTATATATTTTTGTCCCATACCGAAACCGTACCGTTTGAAACGGGTACAGGACCGGTCCTAGATTTTGAGAACCGAAAAATACCGGACCGAACCCTTTGAAAATAATGCACTTAAATTTTTTATATTTTTTCTATACCAATTCAATAGATCTCTTTTATAGACCAACAATTTTATAGCCCAAGTATTTATTTATGCATCCTTAAAATAGCTAAATGTGTGTGTTTATAATATATATATATATATATATATATATATATTGTTATTTTTTCTTTTTAGATAATTTATGTTATATTTTGGTATGTATTGAAAGAATATTAAAATTCTAGAGAAATCATTAATGACTTCATTTCTAGTAATGTTAGCGTACATGACTTTTTATTCTATCATGCTTGTGCAATTTTACAACTTAATGAATATGGTTTAAATCTTAGCTCTCAAGGTTCCACTATAAATCAAATTAGAACTACGGAGTAATATTTAACATAGAATGAATGAAGAATTAGAACGTTGAGGACTTCTATTATACTAGTATTCATCAATTTGATGATATTCTTTTTTTTATATATTTTCACAGGAACTAAGTAAGTTAAGGATGATATTTATCTTGTGCGTCATCGTTTTGCTATACTCTTTCTTAGTTGTGTTGCACTATTTGTTTATTTGTGAATTTTAGTCCTATATATGCAATTTATTGTATCAACATTTCATGTGAGTTGATTGGTGTGATGATATCTATTAATTGCAAGATTTGTTCAAATATTTTAGCATGTGTTTGGCATTGTACCGTACCATTTTGTACCATTTCGAAACCGGGCCGTACCGGACCGTTAAAAACCTCACGGATACATTACAGATTTTACTAATTTACAGGACCGTTTCGGACCGCGCCCACCCTATGCAGATGTATATATTCAACTCTGGCATGTATAACGCCCGTGCTGTTCAACCACAACATACACGGGTTTAATGCACCAAATCCCCCAGTGATATAGAAATTTAGCACATTAGCCCCTTATGATTTAGAAAATGCATCAAACTCCTCTGTGTTATTATTAATCATGCGCAAAATCCCTTTTATGAATAAATTTAATAATTTTAAAATCACTTTTCTTAATATTATGATTGAATATGCAAGTAAATTTGTCAAAATATCTAAATTTTACAAAAATATTAATCATTTTTCATGTTTTGACAATTCAATTTGTTCATAAAAGGGATTCTGGGCATGATTAATAATAACACAAGGGGGTTTGATGCATTTTCTAAATCGGGGGTAATCCACCGAATTTCTATGCCACAAAGGGGTTTGGTGTGTGAAACCCTACATACACCTATGACGGAAGCGTATATAGTACAGCCGGTTGTACGGTGAGAACCGTACAACCGGTGGCATTTTTGTAATTTACATGAAATTCGCGTGTTGTAGTAAATGAGCATTAAACCATGTCTAGTGAGCATGATAGATATTTTGGTGAGCATTAGAAGCATAACAATGAGCATCGTGGTCCCTGCTTCATCTCTTCGAATTTACTTTTTGTTCCTTATTTTTTTCTTTATAAAAACTTATTAAATTATATCTATAATCAACTCTTATGAACTTCAGTATGCGAATTTAATGCAATATGATACTTTTGAAATATGCATTGTTATGTCATTTTACAAATGAGCATAACATGAATACTCGTTGGGCATACATAACTTATAAAATGAGAATAGATATGAAAATCATAAATACATTTAATTGAACATCAAGACATTTTCATTGAGCATCAACTTGAAATTATAACCACTAGTGATTTTCATTATGCGATTGTGATGAGCATCGAGTCTGTTCTTTTGAGTATTAGAGGTCTAACAATGAGCACCAGTGATTTCTGATTCATATCTTGTAATTCAATTTCTTTTTATTATTTTTTCGTTTATAAAAAATTCTTAGATTATGTTTATAATTAATTTCAATATGTGAATCTAATGTAGAATGATATGTTTGATATGTGCATCATTTTAAAATGAGCATAAAGCCGTACAAACTGAGCATACATAATTTACAAAATGAGTATCAAAAATTCAAAAGCTCATTTGTGTATGCTCATTTATTTTGGGCGTTATAGTTGATATGTGCATCATTTTAAAATGAGCATAAAGCAGTACCAAATGAGCATACATAATTTAAAAATGAGTATAAAAAATTCAAAACCTTATTTGTGCATGCTCATTGATTTTGGCGTTATACTCATTTAAGTTTAACATAAAACTCATTTTTAATGTGCTTAATATTCAGTTGTGTAAATTCATTTCTTTTAAGCGTATACTCATTTGAGTTTAATACAAAGCTCATTTTTAATGTGTTTAATATCCAGTTATGTTTGTTCATTTCTTTTATGAGTATACTCATTTGAGTTTAATATAAAACTCATTTGAGATCAATAGCAAGTGGGGATTCCTATGTCTACGACAGACTCTTTGTCTTCCAAAATCACAATTTCAAACATCAAAACTGATAAAGAAGAAACAAGAGAAAAACTAAAAGAGTGAAAGAAAGACAGAGGGAGGATCAGTTGTGTCCCTTCTAGCGGAGAAGGAGATGAGTGGTGAGAGGCAACGACAAGCAAAGAAGAGAAAGAGACGAGTAGTGAGCGTATAATCAATCAGGGGCGAAACTAGATCGAAGAACCAGATGAGATCTGAACCTGGCGCGAAGAACGATCCGCGATGGAAGCCGTCTAACTGCGACGGAAGCCGGCTGTACCGTGCGCACGGTACAGACGGCTGTACCATGTAATTTACCCACCTATGACACTCAAAATTGAAAAGCCTTGGCACATTTAGCCGTTGGGGAGAGAAGAATGGGGGGAGAAGTTTACAATCGGAGGAGGGAGGGAGAGAATGTGGAGTGTGGATGTGGAGAAGAAGGGGGCGGGGAGAAATTTCCGATAGGGCGGGAAGGTCTTTTTTTGTAGGAAGACAAGAAGGGAGTTCTGAATCTTGTGATACAGACTAGATGAAGGGAAACAAAAATGGGGATAGCAAATGAATGATACTCATTACAAAAAGAACGGAATGTTGCTCTAAAAGATCCTCTGTCGAAGTGGGCATTTTCTGCGGTTCGTTGGTGAAGACAAACCTTCCGAATTACAAACACAGGGAATTATTAAAATCAATCCGGGAATCACTCACAATCTGGAGTCTTTAACCTACGTTCTCTAGTGCTTTTTTTAAGATTCTTGTAGTACACAACGTACTTCAGGGTGGGATTTCTATTGAGATGTGAGCCTACTAAAAAGAAATGAAGGAATGGAAGAAAAAAGGGTTAGTGGATGACATGATTTCTACAGGTAGCCAGCCCTATCAAATTTGGAATAAGGCTAAGTAGTTGTTTTTGTTGTATTGACTTAATTAATCAGTTGTGACTAAGCTCAAGTATTAGATACTTTGCCTCCAAAGTAGTTTTTTAATAAGTTGTAAGAATAACTCAAAAAGTTAGCTGAATAGCTGTCACTTTGCAGTTTATGCAAAGAGCATCAAACAACAGAAAGAACTAAGCCAAGAAGGCTGTGGAGGACTAGCCTGATGGTAACTTCATCATTTCTTCAAGTGCCTCCAAATGATTACAATGCTTTCTACTGCATTTATACATAGAGGGTAATAGGGGTATATTGGATGCAATTGTTTGGTGCAGAGATTCTTGTCGATGTGCCCTAATTCATGATCATTTACTTGCTTAACTTTATAATTCTTCTATGACTAGTTGTAGCATGGGAAGTAGTAGATTGGACTTGAGTATGGTTGATCCTCATATATCTGGGTGGAACGATGCTATGGACATGTGAAGGTTATCCCCATGCTTATTTTATCTTGTTTCCTTTTTAGTAGTTGAGTTGCTCTTGAATATTAATGGTTTTAAAGCAGGTATTATTTACCTACAATGGAAGGACTACAATACTATGAATCTTTGTGGAATTTGAAAATTTTCTTACCTCTTGTGTAGATACGAACATTAAGAATTACAACTTTTAGAAATTGTTTTGGTATTTGAGCCCTCTGTTTGGATGTATCTGAAGTAGTAGATGCGAATATGCAAATTTGGTCCTGTTATTTCTGACACCAAAATGAATGCCTGGGAACTTAAGTTGTACTCCCTCCGTCTAGGGGTGTGCACGGGTCGGGTTCGGGCGGGTCGGGTTTGCGAACCCTAAACCCGTTCGGGTTTTTTAATTTAAATACTAGGCCCGAGCCTTTGATATTTCGAATCGGGTATTTTCGGATATTTTTAAGTCGGATATTTTCGGATATCGGGTCGGGTTTCGGATATTTCGGTTATATTAAAAAAAATTATAATTGGATAATTAAAGTGTTTAAATGCCACTTTGACAAAAATTGTACACACTAGTGCACTAAACTTCCAAATTACACAAATAATTTAACACAAATTGCACAAATAATTACACAAATAATTGAACACAAGTATTAATCTAACATATTCAAAGTACACACTACATAATTTAATATATTTCAGATATTTTGGTTATATCAAAACACATTATAATTGGATAGTTAAAGTGTTGGAATGCCACTTTAACAAAAATTGTGCACACTAGTTCACTACACATTCAATTTACACAAATAATTTAATACAAATTGCACAAATAATAACACAAATAATTGAACACAAGTATTAATTTAAATATTCAAAGTACACACTAACATATATTTCGGATATTCAGGCGGGTCGGGTTGGGATTTCAAAAACCCTACCCGCCACCCGATCTAGGCCCAATACTAATCGGATTTTCGGTTTTGGGTTTTTCGGGTCGGATATCCACTTCGGTTCGGATAATATCCGAAAAAATATCGGGTTTTTCGGGTCGGATCGGGTTTTGCTCAGCCCTACCTCCGTCCCATTTATATTGTCCCGGAAGAGGGTGGCACGGTTATTAAGAAAAGTGGGTTTGTGTGGTTGATATTAATTGATAAAGTAAGATCGAATAAAGTAAGAATGATTTAGAGCCACACAAACTTTGCCAAATATGGTATGGGACAATATAAGTAGGACTTCCCGAAAAGGTAAAACGGGACAAAATAAATGGGACGGAGGGAGTACATTTTAACAGCTTTTCACTTTTTGATTCTGATCATTTTAATTCCCTTTCTGATTGGCATTTAGATGATGAAATTTGAATGACTTTCCAATTTCAGTGTTGTTATTATGGAAAGATGGGAAATAATGGTTGGATGACATTTCGAAAATTTGACCATGTTATTGTTGTGAGTATATGATTTGAATGACTTGAAATATTTTCAGGACGCATTATTTAAATTCTCGCTACTGGCTTTATATTTTAGAAGGCATTATTTTTTTGATAAAAAATAATTTATGAAGGGCTAAAGTATTGCAATTCCGAAGCCTCTGGAACAAGTTATGTAGCAAGTGAAGTAATTTCTAATAGGTAACTACAGTCTTCAGTTTAACTAAAAACCTTACCCTTTTGAGATGCCCCAAAAACTTCTTCTCATTTCCCTTCTTGCCTTCATAGAATGATTTGTGTAACTAGCATTCATTTACTTTTTTCTTACGCAATAACTACCTTACATTTCCGCATTATTCCCCCTGACGTGCACTTTGTCGTGAGGTGCACTCAAAGTAATAATACAATACGACACTAATACGTAGTATAGTGTAGTAAGGTTCGTATCCACAGGGAAAGGAATACTTTTCTTCTTACAGAAATAGATAAGTAACAATAAGGGGGGTTTATATTTGGTTGATGAACTTTAAATTATATTTAAATACGAAGATGAACGAGTTATGTGGTTTAATTAATGAGAAGAAGACTTGGCTTTGCTTTTATCCACTTAATGAGATGTTCGTCGATCCCGGTTATATCTTTAACTATCTTCCTCTCGAATACTCAATCGAGGAGTATATCCAATTCATCGAGGGTAGTTATTAATAACGAGACGCGTTCATTAATAAAACTTACTACCGAGTTAATATAGAACACGCGCCGTATATTCACTCGATAGTAGCAATAAAATCAAGATGAAAACGATTGAGATTGATAACCTCAACACAAGCGGTTTATTGGTTTAATCAATATAATTAATTCCCCTTGGTTTATTAACCATGAAACGCATGCATTAATAACCCAAGTTTACTACCGCGAAAGGACCGAATTAATAACAAGCGTATTAATCGACCGATTCTAGTAATAATTAATATATGAAACAAAACTAGTTGATCCTTTAAGTAATGTTCAAAATATTAATATGAAATATGAATAGGAATTAATTAATATTCAAGGAAGAAGATTAAAGATAATAACTCACAACTTACAAATTCATTAAGCTTCAAAGTAGCAAAACCAAGATGGAAGAGTTTAGCTCCTCATTTGGAGACTAAACATGATGAAAAATATAAAGAAAGAACTTGTCTAAACTGAGCTAAGAAGTATATGTGAATTGGTCATCTTCTTGTGGAGGAAATGGGGTGTATTTATAGGCTTTTTAGGCTTGCAGGGTCGTGTACCCGATCGGGTTTTCAGCCCACTCGATCGGGTACCATATGTGGCTTCGGCGAAGCTGAAAAATGGGGTCATACCCGATCGGGTCTGTCGGTCACCCGATCGGGTATGGACACCCGAACGTGTTAAAATCTTCCCGCATGATGCCTTGTTCCCGGATTTGATTTGATTCGAAATTTCAGAAGGGTACCCGACCGGGTATAGGTCATACCCGATCGGGTACAGACCAAAAACGAGATCTTCAATCTTTTTCTTGCATTCTTGCACCTTCCTTGTACTGGTGATGTTCTCCAAAGTGTATTTGGACCTGTTTGAGCTCAGAATAAACCTAATCTAAACATATTACAAATATTTTACAAACTAAACTATTTACACCAAAAGTGTGTAATTTCCAAAGTAACAATCACTCGAAACTAATTAAAAGCACAAATTTAAATATGGAAATTACACGAATGTCAACTCCCCCACACTTAGTTTATTTACTCGTCCTCGAGTAAAACCAAATGTTTACATAATGTCCATCAAAAGACCATGAGTTCATAGATAAGAAGAAATAAGGAACTAAAACCACCAAGTATTGTAAATGAAGTTACAAAACAAATTTTTCCTTGGGTTTAATGGTCTTCTATGCTCCTCACTTCTTCTTCTTCCTTTCTTCTTCCTCCCCAAGAGATAGTGCCCTGCAAAAATGCAAATGCTTCTCTCATATCTCTCATTTTGCCTAGGAGCCTTTTCAGGTTTTCATCCTAGCATCTCTTTTCTTTTCCTTTCTTACCACTCACTCATCATTTTTTTTTTTTTAAAGCCCTTGTTGCTTAGATTGCCCTTTTTGGGTTTTCAACCTAACTAGCATTTCATTTCCTTTTTTTTTTTTAACAATTTATTTGCAGAAACTAATGCTTAGTACAAGGTAAAAAAAAAAAATAAAGGGATTGTGACATACCAAGAGATGATGCTTCCTCCCCCACACTTGAAACGTGGCACTATCCTTAGTGCCCACCTTCTCCGCCATAATAGCCGCCTCCAAAGCCGCTCCCATGCATATCATCGCCGCCTCCCTCTCCCATCGTAGTATCCCCGCCATCATAGCCACCACCGCCGGAAGTAGAGCCGCCAAAATGACCCCAATCCGAGGGGTTATACCAAGAAGGTGCCGGTGGTGGTGAGGACATAGATGCAAATCCGCCAATGTTGGACATGTATGAGTATGTAGGCCCATACATCCTCCGGTAGTCCTCTTCATACCGTTGCATGTCGGCCGCCCTTTGCTCCTCCATCCTTTGGAATGCCGATTGTTGTTCGGTCCGGAAGGCATCAAATTGGCGGTCCCTTGCTTGTTGCTCCGCCCGGTATTGGCCTAACTCTTCTTGTAGTTGGGTAAATTGCCTACCCATCTTTGTGTAATCGAGGCTCATGGTTTGGAAACCGGCAAGGAGGGATTGTTGACCCGCCAAGAGTTGTTGGAAAAAATCTTGGGGTGGCGGGTTTTGAGGAGGGTCGGGAAGAGCATTGTGGACATCTTCATATCCTTGATTGTCGGCTTG
This sequence comes from Cuscuta epithymum, assembly GCA_945859915.1. Lineage (NCBI taxonomy): Eukaryota > Viridiplantae > Streptophyta > Magnoliopsida > Solanales > Convolvulaceae > Cuscuta > Cuscuta epithymum. The sequence continues at coordinate 553,059 of CAMAPF010000955.1, read as the reverse complement.
ATCGGGATGATGCTCGGGTTGGTCTTCGGGTGGGTTGGCTTGATCTTGTAGGTGGGGTGGAATGTTGTTTGGGAGGAGGTAATGGGGGATCTCGAATGTGGCCATCCTATACCTAAGCTTAGGCAATTCATCACAAGGGAGGGGGAAATATTTGGTGGGTTCGGGGTATTTCATGTGCCACCGATAGCGTTGGTTTCCATTGTGGTCCTTGTTGCCCAAAGAGATCAAACCCGCATTGGACAACCAACCAATACGCATCAAAGAATCGGGGTGGATTGGAGCATTTTCCGTATAGCCGAATTTGCTCACCAAATGCATTATGACCCCCCCAACCACAATGTTCCCGGTCTTCTTACAAGCTTCCTCCAAATGATCCCACATTAAGTTGCAAAGATTATATTCCGTGGGTCTATGAAAAAGGGCTAGAGTGAGTACGGCCACGTCCCCCATCCGAGTATGGTGATTGTTGGGGCGACCAAGCAAAGAATTGCACAAGAACTTTAGGAACATCCGGAGAAGAGGATGTTGAACGTGACTAATGGACAATTTAGACGCGTTCACCTTCCTTTCTCCGGTCATTTTGGCCCATAAAGTGTGCGCGTCAAGTGTGCTCTCCGGTATCCCCCTTTCATGGGGTGCGGGGATGCCGAAGTGTTCCGCAAACTCACGTCTCGTTATGGAGTGTTCGTTGTTTAACCAACGAAACGTGAGCTTGTCGTAGAGGAACTCCGCCGGGTCATCATGTAGAACAACTTTAGCCGAACTCATCACCTCATAAATCACTTTGTCAACACAATTATACTTCATATTAAAAATCAAATTCATCTCCAATCTATCAAATAGTTCCCTCATTCCATTCAACAAGCCTAGTTGTGTAAGAGCATTATGACATAGGAATCTAGAAGGAACTACTTGCCTTTTGATGATGGCCAAAAATCGTTTGCGGTGATCTCCCGGCCCAAAGCGGATGGTCTCATACCCCGGAATTGGTCCTCTAGCATTAGAGCTCTCCGGTTGGCTTCTTTTTGGTGCCATTTTGTCCAAATTTCAAGCTTGAATTCAGATTTTGGGGATTTTGGGGTAGGGTTTCGGATTTTTGGAGAGAGAGGGAGGTGTGGTGATTTTTGGGTATGAGGTTGGAGAGGGTGGTGAGAGGAGTGTTTTGGTGGTGGTATGAGAGGATTTGGTTGAGTGTTGGGTGAGTTATGGAAGCTTGGAGGTTCGAAAATGGGGGATTTGGGGAGAATGGTTCGAATCTTGGTGTGTTGGGGAAGATGAAATGGTGGTTTCGGGACTGATTTGGGGTAAAAAGGCCGTGTACCCGATCGGGTGACTCGAATACCCGATCGGGTATTTTAATTCGAAAGTATTTTTAGCTTCCCAGAGTAGTGTACCCGATCGGGTGACTCGAATACCCGATCGGGTATTTTAATTCGAAGGTAACTTTGGTTTTCCAGAGTTATGCACCCGATCGGGTGACTCAAATACCCGACCGGGTATGACGTCGCATTTTTAAAATGTGCTCCAGGGGTTCTTACCCGATCGAGTTTGGGGGTGCTCGATCGGGTAATTTAATTCGAATTAAATTCCCAAATTCTTGGAATTAGACCCGATCGGGTCTTACGGATACCCGATCGGGTACCCTCTTAGAATTTTTTCTTCCCTCGATCGGGTTTCCTCAAGACCCGATTATTTCATACGTACCCGATCGGGTCTGGGAATTGTGCCCGATCGGGTACCCTACCCTGGGACGTGTTTTTGTCCAGTTTTAACCTCTTTTTAGCGCGGATCCGATCGGTTAAGTCATGAAGACCGATCGGAGGTTTCCCCAGGCTTCCAAAACATGGTTTTCCTTCATTTTTTCCTTGAGAATTTTACCCCATTTTCTCAAAATTGACATTAAAAAAAAAGAATTTGAAAAGAAAAGAAGAAAAATGCGTACCTTGACTTGGGTTGCCTCCCAAGAAGCGCCTTAGTTAACGTCGCGGCACGACGCCATAGTCATGTTCATCCTTCATAGATTGGATCGAAGAGATCCATGCATTCAACGCTCTCTTTTTGGAAGCCCTCAAGGAATGGTTTGAGTTGATGTCCGTTAACCTTGAAGATTTTATCGGTGTCAAGGCTTTTGATCTCAACCGCTCCATGTGAGTAGACTTTGACCACCTCAAATGGTCCTTCCCATCGTGATCTCAGTTTACCGGGGAAAAGACGGAGGCGTGATCGGAATAGAAGGACTTTATCTCCAACTTGGAAGTCCTTCCTTATTATCATTTTATCATGCCATACCTTCGTCTTTTCCTTGTAGATGGCGGCATTCTCATAGGACTCAAGTCGGAGCTCCTCTAGCTCTTGGAGTTGTAGCTTCCTTTTCATCCCCGCTTGCTCCATGTCAAGATTGAATGTTTTTACCGCCCAATAAGACTTGTGTTCGAGTTCGACCGGGAGGTGGCAGGCCTTCCCGAACACAAGCCTATAGGGGGACATTCCAATTGGTGTTTTGAAAGCGGTTCTATATGCCCACAAGGCATCATCCATGCGAAGACTCCAATCTTTACGGTTAGGATTCACCGTCTTTTGGAGTATAGACTTCAACTCCCTGTTCGAGACCTCGGCTTGGCCGTTTGTTTGTGGGTGGTAGGCGGTGGAGAGCTTGTGGGTGACGCCATATTTCTTTAACAAGGCACTCACAGTTTTGTTGTAGAAGTGTGTGCCCCTATCGCTTATCAAGATGCGTGGGACCCCAAACCTTGAGAAGATGCGGGTTTTGAGAAAGTCCGCAACTACTTTGGCATCATCGGTCTTTGTGGCTTTTGCTTCCACCCATTTTGAAACGTAGTCCACCGCTAAGAGAATGTATAGATTTCCGTGGGAATTAGGAAAGGGTCCCATGAAATCTATTCCCCAAACATCAAATATCTCCACATAGAGCATAGGAACTTGCGGCATCTCATGTTTTCGAGAGATGTTGCCCATGCGTTGGCAATTGTCACAAGATTGACAAAAGACATGGGCATCTCGAAATAAGCTTGGCCACCAAAAACCGCATTCAAGTACCTTCATGGCCGTTCGCTTTCCTCCAAAGTGGCCACCACATGCATGTGAGTGACAAAAGGCAAGAATGGATGCTATCTCTGTCTCGGGGATGCATCTTCTAATGACTTGATCTTTGCAATGTTTCCACAAGTATGGTTCATCCCATACGTATTGTTTTGCATCGTGTTGGAGCTTCTCTCTTTGAGCTTTAGAGAAGCTTGGCGGAAACCTGTTTAGAACAAGGAAATTAACAATGTGAGCGTACCAAGGGCGAATTTCCTTAAGAGAGAAAAGAGTCTCATCGGGAAATTCCCCTCGGATATCATCTTTGACATGATCATTTTCTTCATCAAGGACTAAACGGCTCAAGTGATCGGCCACCAAGTTCTCCATGCCCTTCTTATCCTTGATCTCAACATCAAACTCGCTCAAGAGTAGTATCCACCGAATCAACCTCGGTTTGGCCTCCTTCTTTGTCATTAAAAATCTAAGAGCCGCATGATCGGTGTAAATGATCACTTTGGTTCCAAGTAAGTATGACCTGAATTTTTCAAGTGCGTAGACGACGGCCAACATTTCTTTTTCGGTGGTGGCGTAGTTGCGTTGAGCATTATTGAGTGTGGTGGATGCATAGTAAATCACATGAGAAGCTTTTCCCACTTTTTGGCCCAAGACGGCCCCGACCGCATAGTCGCTAGCATCACACATGATCTCAAATGGAAGAGACCAATCGGGAGCTTGGATGATAGGTGCGGTCACTAGCTTTTCTTTCAACGTATTGAAGGCCTTCTTGCATTCTTCGGAGAAGATGAATTCCACCTCCTTTTGCAAAAGAGTGCATAAAGGAGATGCAATTTTTGAGAAATCTTTGATGAATCTCCGGTAGAAACCTGCATGTCCAAGGAATGACCGTATTTCTCTAACGGTGGTAGGATAAGGGAGTGATTGGATGACTTCAACTTTGGCCTTGTCAACCTCTATCCCTTTGGATGAGATTACATGGCCTAGAACAATTCCTTCTTCCACCATGAAGTGGCATTTTTCAGAATTCAAAACAAGGTTTGATTCTAAACAACTTTTGAGCACAAGGGAGAGATGATATAAGCATGAATCAAATGAGTCCCCATGGATTGTGAAGTCATCCATGAAAACTTCCATAAATAGCTCAACATACTCGGAGAATATGCTCATCATGCATCTTTGGAAGGTGGCGGGTGCGTTGCAAAGTCCGAATGGCATACGTCGATAGGCAAAAGTGCCAAATGGACAAGTGAATGTTGTCTTCTCTTGATCTTCAGGGGCTATGGGTACTTGAAAGTACCCGGAATAGCCATCAAGGAAGCAATAGAATTTGTGCCCCGCAAGTCTCTCAAGCATTTGATCAATGAAGGGTAAAGGAAAGAAATCCTTTCTAGTTACCGCGTTGAGGCGACGGTAATCTATACATACCCTCCATCCATTTTGAATTCGGGTGGGCATAAGTTCTCCATGTTTGTTTTCCACCACCGTGACTCCGGTCTTCTTGGGAACAACTTGGGTTGGACTAACCCACTTGCTATCGGATATGGGGAAGATTATCCCCATTTGGAGAAGCTTGATGACCTCTTTTTTTTACCACCTCCATCATAGGTGGGTTCAATCTCCGTTGTGGTTGGCGCACGGGTTTGGCTTCATCCTCCATCAAGATGCGGTGCATGCAAGTAGATGGACTAATGCCTTTAATGTCGGCTATAGTCCATCCGATTGCAAGTTTGTGCTCTTTAAGCACCGCAATTAGCTTCCTTTCTTGCTCCCCGGTCAGTTTGTTTGAGATTATGACCGGTAATGTTTCTTTTTCTCCCAAGTACACATATTTCAAATGTGTTGGGAGTGGTTTCATCTCAACTTCGGGGGCCTGCAAAATAGAAGGCAAAGGCTTTTCCTCGGGGATGGTTAGTGGGAATGCTCTTGACCCTGGTGGCATAAGTGGAAGTTGGAAATGGTTATCCAACTCCACCATCATGGCTTGCCTATTGGGGGTCAAAGCAAGTTCTAAAGAATTTTCCCCGAGGTCATTCTCAATTACACTTAGTAGGTCATCCTCCCCATTCATTTTAAAAGTATTTTGCACAATGGGATCTATAACATCAATGGCAAATAGAGAATGATTTTCATTTGGGTATTTCATGGAGTCGTAAATATTGAATTCAACTTTATCTCCATCAAATTCCAGAGTTAAAGATCCGCTAAAAACATCAATTTTAGCTCTAGCGGTCTTTAAAAATGGCCTTCCTAAAAGGATAGGAACCGCATTCTTGTCATTTTCCATTTCTAAAACATAAAAGTCGGCGGGAAAGATCAAATTGTCTACCATAACTAGTACGTCTTCGACAATACCTTTAGGGTAGGCGTTTGATCTATCCGCAAGTTGGATAACCACTCCGGTTTCGTTTAAAGGGCCAAGCTCAAGTGCTTTATATAAAGAATAAGGGATGACATTAATTGATGCCCCCAAATCTAACATGGCCTTTGAAAACGTAGTACCTCCCAACTTACAAGGTATAGTGAACATGCCCGGGTCATTGTATTTTTTTGGAAGTTTCTTTTGAAAGACCGCGGAGACACGTTCACTAACTTGAACTTTCTGTTTCCCATTGAGTCTATGCTTCCTTTTTATTGTGCATAACTCCTTAAAGAATTTTGCAAATCTAGGAACACCTTTTATTAAGTTGAGAAGAGGAATATTTACCTCACATTTGGAGAATGTCTCATAGATGTCCTTGTCCTTCTCCACCCTTTTCGTTTCCCTTAGAGCTTCGGGAAACGGTGCTTCCACTTCATGAATGACCGGGGGTGGAGTTGAAATGTGAGCTTCCTCCTCCTCCGGCTGAGCTTTCTCCACAAGCTCTTCTTCCTCTTCCTCGCCAATGTGGCTTTTGGCTTTTTCCTTGGCAATCACCAATTCTTTGCCACTCCTTAATGTCACCGCATGGGCTTGTTGCCTCGGATTCGGCTCCGTTTGAGATGGAAGCTTTGTTGAATCCTTGGCTTCAAGCCTACTCACCGCACTTGAGATTTGGCTCATTTGATTCTCAAGGTTTTGGATGCTTGATTTTGTCTCATGTTGGAATTGAACCATGTTTTGTTGCATGGTTGAGACATTTGAGGTGAGTGCTCGGATCATGTCTTCGGTGGACATAGTTGAGCCTTGGCCTTGGGGTTTAGAGTACGGTTGTTTTGGAGGGAATTGGTTTTGTGGAGGGTTATTTTGTGGTGGGTTTCCTTGCGGATTCCCATATCTCAAATTGGGATGATCTCTAAACCCGGGATGATAAGTGTTGCCGTAAGAATCATACCTCTTTTGGTTTGGGAACCCCAAAGCGTTGACCTGCTCGGGGTTTTCTTCTTGAAGGCTCGGGCATGCATCGGTGGGATGGCCTTGTTGTGTGCAGATGCCGCAGACCTTGACTTCTTGGGTTTTGGAATTTAAAAGAAAATCCTTTACCAAAGAAGTCAAGCCGGCAACTTGACTTTCTAGAGATGATGTTGATTCGGCCGCCATGACTCTTTTTGTTGATGACCGCCCGTTATGATATCTACAATTCTCGGCTAACTCCGAGATAAGATTCATAGCTTGAGAAGGAGTCTTGTTAACGATTCCTCCTCCACATGCGGCATTGATCATTCGTCTATCATCATTGCAAAGACCATCATAAAAGTATAGAATGAGGTCTTGCTCCGAGTAGCCGTGGTATGGACAGCTTGCGCAAAGTTTCTTGAATCGTTCCCAATATTCGTAAAACGATTCATCGTCATTTTGCTCCACATTGCTGATTTGCTTTTTGAGAGATGAGGAGACAGAGGCGGGATAGTACCTTTCAAGGAAAGCCTTTTTCATTGCCGCCCATGTGTCTATACTTCCCGAAGGAAGATAGAACAGCCAATCCTTTGCGGTGTCCTTGAGTGAGAATGGGAAAGCCCGCAGTTTGATTTGCTCTTCGGTGACTCCATTAGGACACATGCTTGTGCATACGACATGGAATTCCGAGAGGTGTTTATTTGGATCTTCCCCTCTTAAGCCATGGAAGGATGGCAAAAGATGAATGAGCCCAGATTTTAGCTCAAACGTATTACCCTCGTTGAGTGTAGGGAAGGTAATACATAACGGTTGTTGATTCAAGTTCGGAGCTGTGAGCTCCCTCAAGGTTCTTGTTTCTTGAGCCATAGTGATTGGCTCTTCAGATTCGCTAGAACTGGAGCTAGCGTTTGAGGTTTCCTCCGAGGGTATGTGCGGAATTAAATTTCTCAACCTCTCGAAGGTTTGTTCTATTTCGGGGTTTGCTTGATAAGTGATTTCGTTTATAGAACGATATCGGACCATATACTTCACAAAGCTCAGAAATAGAAAAATAAGAACTCTTTATATTTTTGGTTAATTATTTTTTTTTTTTTGATTTTTCTTGAAATAAAATAAAAAGAAAAGTAATTGCCTTTCCCCGGCAACGGCGCAAAATTTGACGTGCACTTTGTCGTGAGGTGCACTCAAAGTAATAATACAATACGACACTAATACGTAGTATAGTGTAGTAAGGTTCGTATCCACAGGGAAAGGAATACTTTTCTTCTTACAGAAATAGATAAGTAACAATAAGGGGGGTTTATATTTGGTTGATGAACTTTAAATTATATTTAAATACGAAGATGAACGAGTTATGTGGTTTAATTAATGAGAAGAAGACTTGGCTTTGCTTTTATCCACTTAATGAGATGTTCGTCGATCCCGGTTATATCTTTAACTATCTTCCTCTCGAATACTCAATCGAGGAGTATATCCAATTCATCGAGGGTAGTTATTAATAACGAGACGCGTTCATTAATAAAACTTACTACCGAGTTAATATAGAACACGCGCCGTATATTCACTCGATAGTAGCAATAAAATCAAGATGAAAACGATTGAGATTGATAACCTCAACACAAGCGGTTTATTGGTTTAATCAATATAATTAATTCCCCTTGGTTTATTAACCATGAAACGCATGCATTAATAACCCAAGTTTACTACCGCGAAAGGACCGAATTAATAACAAGCGTATTAATCGACCGATTCTAGTAATAATTAATATATGAAACAAAACTAGTTGATCCTTTAAGTAATGTTCAAAATATTAATATGAAATATGAATAGGAATTAATTAATATTCAAGGAAGAAGATTAAAGATAATAACTCACAACTTACAAATTCATTAAGCTTCAAAGTAGCAAAACCAAGATGGAAGAGTTTAGCTCCTCATTTGGAGACTAAACATGATGAAAAATATAAAGAAAGAACTTATCTAAACTGAGCTAAGAAGTATATGTGAATTGGTCATCTTCTTGTGGAGGAAATGGGGTGTATTTATAGGCTTTTTAGGCTTGCAGGGTCGTGTACCCGATCGGGTTTTCAGCCCACTCGATCGGGTACCATATGTGGCTTCGGCGAAGCTGAAAAATGGGGTCATACCCGATCGGGTCTGTCGGTCACCCGATCGGGTATGGACACCCGAACGTGTTAAAATCTTCCCGCATGATGCCTTGTTCCCGGATTTGATTTGATTCGAAATTTCAGAAGGGTACCCGACCGGGTATAGGTCATACCCGATCGGGTACAGACCAAAAACGAGATCTTCAATCTTTTTCTTGCATTCTTGCACCTTCCTTGTACTGGTGATGTTCTCCAAAGTGTATTTGGACCTGTTTGAGCTCAGAATAAACCTAATCTAAACATATTACAAATATTTTACAAACTAAACTATTTACACCAAAAGTGTGTAATTTCCAAAGTAACAATCACTCGAAACTAATTAAAAGCACAAATTTAAATATGGAAATTACACGAATGTCACCCCCTTTCTTAATATGGAGTATAATGATTTGGTTATTTCTACATGATTCCCACTTTCCAAAACAAACTGGGAAGTATTTTTTGGGATGGAGGGAGTATAATGATTTTGTTATTTTTATTATTATATATGGTTCACTTATTTTCCTATATAAAGTATTAACATTAAACAGTTTCAAGATGCAAATCATATATTTAGTGTGAAGTCAAAATATGAGGTATGGTGTCATAAGTTTTACATAAGCGTGGCAATGATTTTAGAATTTCAGAGTTTGTGCTTGATCTTTTCTTGAGATGTTGAAGTGTATATGGCTTTTGAATGGCCAAGTAGTATCTCATTCTTCTTCTGAGCTTCAGGTACATAATATTAAATTACTTCAACTTTCTTATCCCAAGACATCATTCATTTCATATTTAAACTTATCTGGCTCTTGCATAATCCTTATTGCTCCAGAGAAATTTGTGAAGTTATGACTTATGATGGGCTTAAGTACTCATCAAAACTGAGCTACTCAAGCACAGATGCAAAGGGAGATCACAAGAGGAAGAGAAAGATGGCAATGTTTCTGATACCCATTTGCTGAAGAAAAGACATACATATGTGCATTGTTATAATAGGCCATCTCCAAGTGGCAACAGGAAGTTCCAGAAGCAACCCAAGTGTGCAAAGTTGGAATTGAGTGATCTTATGCGACAAAAGTATCAACATAAAAAGGAGTGTGTAAAGATTTTTTTTGGATAGTTTTCCCTTGGCATGTTTTTTATTAGTCAGTGCTAGTGGATATAGTGCTTTAAGCTTTGCTGGATGTATATGCATGGAATCCCTATCATGATCTATATGAGCGAATCATGTTAGTCTTAAGATTTGTCCCATTCTCTGGCCATGCGAAATCAGAAGTTATCATGTTACTTGGGTACTTGGGCGTTTCAACTTCAAGTCGTAGCAATTCTTTGCTTGAGTTTATATGTGCATCATATGAGTTAATGATAAGTCAATCTAACAAGAAGGTTCGTATTACTGACTTGAATGAAAAATAAAGTTGATTCTAATGGACATTGCAAATTCGCAACAAAACAATCTCTACTAGTGGTTAATGGGCTTCCAACAGGAGAAAGCATGGTGTACTCTTCCTTTCCACCCTTGCAACATCCAGTTCCCGTCTTCTTCCACGGAGAAATTCTTATTGAAAACCGATTTTGCGCTCTCCATTACAAACTTGAGGATCTCTTGATCGAGTGGCAATTGCTGGAGTCCAGCCTTGAGGCTTCTAACATGCCATTGCTTGTACGTCTCAGGCCTCTCAACTCTCTCTGTTCCTTCACAAGCTATCACATTCATCACATCTTTTCCAAGCACCATTTCCTCAAAGAGCCGCCTGTCTGTGTCTTCACTTGGCACAGTCACATCTAACATGTCAAACATTGAGGAGAAGTGAAAGACTGCCTCCCGGAATCGTGTGGCAAAGAACGGGGCATTGAAGGCCCCGTTCACAACCGCATGGATGAACATATTTGGATTGACGTTCCTGATGAGATTGAGTACAATGTCCCTTGGGCTATCGGGCACCATCGTCTCATCTGGCACGGTGCCTAGCCTGTCCAAGCAGTTGACAACCAGCATGTCGAAGTCCCTGTCGATTTCGAGATCTTCGAGTGTTATACTCTCCCATTTCGTTGCTATGCCTTTATACTCAAATGGGACATTAAATCTCTTGCAATATTTTTCCAGTCGAATTCCTGTGGCCTTGACCAGCTCTTCAGGACGGAAGCCGGGCTGGGGCAAGTCTATTCCAGTGATACGAAGCCTTGGAGGCCCACCGGGCCTCATCGAGAGACCTTGGATGAGACTTGGCCATTTAAAACCATATAAAATTCCAAAATCTATGATATGCAGGCTAGTTGCTCCTGCTGCAGCAACAAGCTTTCCGATGCATCTGTTTGCCATTATAATTGATAATAGCTTGAAGGGGATTGCGTTGATATACATCTGAAAAGCTTTCACCATATCCGCAGCTGAAATATTGTTTGAATGCTTGGATGTGTACATTGATGTTCCCATTCCATTTAAGCGCGCCTCAAGCGCATTGGCAAGATAAAATGCCATCCTTTCTGTTCCGTTGCCATAAGGAGAAGAGTAAAGCCTTATTGTCTTAAGAGTCTCGTTAGCTGCCTTGATGTCATTAATTGTCAGGGACTGTGCACATTGAGTGAGTAAGCCTCTGAAATCCACATAGTCCTTTTCGGTTTGTTGTTTCTTCTTGCCTCGTGCGTTTCTCCGTCTCGCCTTAGATTCAGATTTTTCTATATTCTTAGGGAGACATGCAACTATTTTTTTGTTTATGGGACATGGAAAGGAATCGTAGTACCTATCGTCCATTGGCTCAGATTCATCCGAATAACCTGCCGCCAGGTTCTTGTTGTTCCTTTTCTGGGTTTCTGTAGAATCATTGTCAGGCGATGAACCATGGTTCCTTTTTCCCTTTGAGGGTGATCGGTCCTTCTCGGTCTCCTCCACTCCTCCGCTTTCCCAAGATACCAAACCATGCTGGCACTCAAAAGGACTATCATGGTTCCTTTTTCCTTTTGAGAGTGTTCGGTCCTTCTCAGTCTCCTCCACTCCGCTTTCCTGAGATACCAAACCGTGTTGGCACTCAAAAGGACTATCATGGTTCTTTTTTCCTTTTGAAGGTGATCCGTCCTTCGCGGTTTCCTCCTCTCCTTCTCCACTTGCCCGAGATGCCAAATCGCGTTGGCACTCAAAAGGACTATCATTGTCCCTTCTTCCCTTTGAGGGTGACCGTTCCTTCTCGGTCTCCTCCACTCCTCCGCTTGCCCGAGATACTAAACCATGTCCGCCCTCAAAAGGACTCAAGAAAGAGTCGGATGAAGAGTTACTAGGATGACTACCCCAGGAGAGACCGTCAGGCTGGTTGTGGGTGCCTTTGAGTACCTCAGATAAGTGTTTCTCAGTGGCTTGGAGAGACATGCATTCACTGAGCATGAAAGGCTGGTTCTCCAGGTCTTCTTCCTCCATTATCATCTGGCTTAGGTAATTTAGAGTCGCATCTAGGTAGTCTCCTGCCTCATCTTGTTCTGCTGTAGCAGACTTGTTCTCGGCGAGACTGTTAATGCCTGAGAAACTACTACTAGGACCGCTTAGAAACTTTGGATCCATTGGGGTAGAGTGGTGAATGTAGAGCAAATCATTTGATGTGGTGATGGATTCATGGATCAGAGTCTTCATCACAGGATAGAGGAGATCAAAGAAGAAACAAGAAAGATGCTGTGAAGAATGATGGTGAAATGAGGAGGAGCTGGACTAATGCAACGAAAAGTAAAAGGTTATTGACATATGGGTAAAAACTATATGTTAGAGCTCCATTCATACAGTCAACTTTATTCTTTTTTGTTCCTCTTTTTTTTTTTTTTAAATCTAATTCATGACACATTTGGATTCATTTTTAGCAATTCAATACAAATTTTAGTATAGTTCCTTAATGTGTTAATTTTATAATTTTCATATATGCTCATGAAAGAGAAAATATTTTAATCAAACACAAAATGGATGGATTAGTACTTAGCCAGACAAGTTGAAGGAAGCTGACTCGTGTTAAATCTTATTTTCTTTGTATAGACTTATTAATTCCAGAATAAAGAATTGAAAAGAATTTATTCGCGTCCTTTAAATCAAAGTAAAACAACTTTAATGCCCAAAGTCCAAAAGTAACCTACGTTTAGTACCTACCTTTATACTACGTATTAAACTGCAATATCAGTTTTCCCGGTGGGCCGGTGGCAATGCTATGACTGTTTCCTTTCATCCCTTTCCAGACAGTAGTAAATTTATCCTACTACTATAATGTGATGAAAAGTTGATCTACTTTGCATTACCCAATATATTCATGCCACATAAGAATGTTCCTAAAAATGCATGAAAAAATGGTTACCTATCCTTACTCCTTAACCTTCCTGGGACGGAAACATCCACTTACATATCAGTATATCACCCTAAGTCCCTAACTGGCCTATCAAAACTGTAAAAAGCTCACATAAAAGAAGGAACAAAGTATAGTTGTGGCCGGTGGCGGAGTCAGGAAAACAGGTCAGGGGTCTAAAATCAACTATGTACAAAATGAAAAATGGTAGATCGTTTTTATACAATGTCCGAGTTGAATGTTTCATTTGTAGTTTAGATACATAGGCATTCGTAAACAACAAGACAAATTGTTTTTGCTATGTTTCTGAATCATGTCACGTAAGTAACGAGTTAAATATACATTATTTATAAAATTTGGGAAAATAATCAATTTTATGCATCAAATTTTGCTGATTTTACATTTAGATGTCTGATTTTCCAGAAGTCAGAACTTTTTACTCGTAATGAGTTACGGGGTCCATAATATATCAAATTGAAGATAATTTAGAGCTCTATACTCTCAGACTTTCAGCGGGGTCGTCTGACCACCCTGACCCTCCCTTGGCTCCGCCCCTGGTTGTGGCAAGTGGGCGGCAACTGGTTTCATTTTCATCTTACATTCTTTTTACACCTGAACATCGAATATGGCAACAATCTCATGGGTTCGGCACTTCGGCATAGGGCTGTTAATGAACTGAGCTTTTATCGAACTATTCGAGTTCGAGCTCGGTTTCGAACCTAACGAGCCGAGCTTAACGAGCCTTCGAACTCGAACCCGAGCTGAGTTTTAAATTTGAAAAATTAGTCGAGCCGAGCTCGAACATAGTAGTTTTCGGCTCGGTTCGAACTCGAGCCTATCGAACACCCTGAAATTATAAATATAATTTATATATAATAAAAATTTAAATTAGTATGATTTTATGAATTTAAATATGTTTATTAACGAACTGAATACTTGTCGAATCATTCGAGCACGAGCCTATTAACGAGCATCACCTAAAATTTTAAAATTCAACCATATTTATCGAGCTTATCGAGCGCTCGGTTCGAACATCAAACGCCTATCGAGCCGAACACAAGCCTCATTTGTAAAGCTCGCCGAGCTTCGAGCTCGAACCCAAACACCGTTAATTCTTTATCGAGCCGAACTCGAGCTTTAGGTGTTCGGGCTCGGCTCGGCTCGTTAACAGCCCTACTTGAGTTCGGCATGTTTTCAGTTGGAACTTGGGATGAAGGGATGGAGAGGAAAACAGTGTCCGAATACCAGCGAGTTCTTGTGCATTGCCGCCATTTTTGGGCCATAATGCTGCCCGGCCGGGTGCATGATTTTTTGAAAAAAATGTTAGGACAAAGTATACATTATTTTTATAGTGACAGTTGTAGTAATTGACTTTGTTGGCAGAGGAAAATTGTGTGTTTACTCAAGCAAGTGAATGGTCAATAGTGAAAGTTTGAAAGAATGGTATGAAGAAAGTGGAATGTTTAAAGAAAAATGGAAGGAGCATATCAACAAGAAAGCAAGCAATCACGGAAGTCTATTGGAGTAACACATATGTTTGTGCTTTGCCATTAATCAATGATGAAAAAGAGTGTTTACTTTAAATTAGTCATAATTAAAAATATGCTAGTCTAATAATATAGTGACACGTGTAAAGTTTGATTGGTAAGAGAATGCGAATAGCTGGCTGATTGGTACTGTACATAACTGATTTGATTCCCTTGTACAATCGTCTAGTTGACATGCCCAGAACAGCTGTTATGTTAATGATGTAATCTACAATCGCTTGTGTGGAACTTGAATAGTGAAAACAGACAAGTCCACAATCTCCCTCGATCCATGGGCTCTGCGGAGTTGGGCTCGGGGGTAATGCATAGGGATGGCAACGGGGCGGATCGGGTACGGTTTTACATATAACCGTACCCGCCCCGTTTGGTAATTCCCCCGCCCCATAACCGCCCCATTACCCAACGGGTAATTTTTACCCAAACCATAACCGCCCCAACGGGTAACGGGTATAACCGTGGGTAACCGCGGGTAATCACTTTATTAAATGAGTCATTGACATTTAAAAAATATATTTTAAAAGGCGAAAAATGGCATCACCTAGACGAGGCTAGACTCAGACGCCACTTTAAAGCTTAATATATATCTATAAGATGAGAAAAGAAGACAGCCTAAATTAATTTGAACCTAAAAATACTTAATCTGAAAAATAATGAATTGCGAAAAATCATATAATTTAATAATCAAACAAGGCTATTAAGTTCTATTGAGAACTTTCATTCTTACACTATAGTTAGTAAATCTATTATCCATATATACACAATGAACATTACAAATCTCATCTTTTATTAGTTGTGGGACAAACAATAGATAATAATGTAATAAAAATATAACTAAAAATAAACGGGGCGGGTACGGGGCGGGTAATGGGGCGGGAATGCATAAAACCGTAACCGCCCCATTACCCGTAAAAACAAAACGGGTATTCCCCACCCCGTACCCATTACCCGGCCAATGCGGTTTTCCCCATTTTGACCGGGGCGGTTCGGTGCGGGTATCCATCGGATCGGTCACAATTGCCATCTCTAGTAATGCATTTATTTGAGAGGAGGGTGGCCTCAGTTCATTTGTGTGATGTAATTTAATGTTCTCAGATCCTTAGTTCTTTGACTTTGTGAGGTGCAGGTTGATCCTAAGTTCGATTATAGTGCGGACTTTTGGTGGGCAATGAGTTCAGTCTTAGATGTGATTTGACCTTATCTTGATGATCTGGAATCAACCTCGGCGGACACGGGCTCGGTCACAGTTTTGGACGTATCTCGGTGATCTGAGAACTGATTTGGAATCTGGTTCGGCGAGCTCGGGATCGGACTCGGCGGGGAATGACTTAGTGATTTTTTGAAGATCGTTTATCCGTTAATGTTGATACCTCCAGTGTAATTGTATTCAAAGTTTACATCATATTTATTACATGTAGTCACTATGATGTAAATTTTGAATACAAATACAGTCACTAAAAGTTACTAAGTCACATTTTTTCCACGTACCACTTTTCCATTAGTAATATTAGTGAGTTTTTTCTATTTATAACGATGCACCTTTATGACAGACAACTATATATATATATATATATATGCAATCTCAATCTTGAAATAAGTCCCCGCTTCCTATAAATTATAATTGCACCATTGTGTGAGAAATTCCTAAATTTCAATTACATATAAATGACGCACATTCGATCCGTTAACAACTCATACTATCAATAAAAATTACCTTTTCAAAAATATTAATGAATATTGTAAATTTGAAAATTTTGTGGAATTTTTAAAAGTCTAAGAGGTTGTTTGGCAACACTGTTTTTCGGCTTATCAACCAACTTTTTCACCAAACTCGTAACTTTTGCTTTAGCACGCTGAATTGTGTAATAAGCAGAAAAAGTAAGGTTGCAGTTACTTTTCTGGCTGTATTGGCTGAAGTTACTGTAGATGACCATTTTAGCTATTTTTACATATAATTGTTTCTTTATTTTATTAATAAAATATATTTTAAAAATATTTTATTTTTAAAATCAACAGAATCAACCAATGCAGCCACTTCAGTCAGAACTTCATAAATTTCAGCAGAATCAACCAAAACAGCCGATTTTCGTGCTACCAAACGGACTCTAAAACTATGAATGAACTATGTATGGTCACGGATACACTACAAGTGCATATGGAGAAACCATTTAAAACTAGAATAGAAATTAAAAAATGACATATCTCCACTACTTCTCCAATTTGAAGAACAAATTCATTGTTGTTTTTACTTAGAACGGTAATTTACTAGTCTGGTCTGGTCTGGTCTCTTTAAATCTGATCTGATATGGTCTGGTTTACGTTTAGTCTCTGTGCATTTTATAACTACATAAATTAAGTCTGGTTTGATATGATCTGGTTTGTTTAAGTCCGATCTGAGACTGAAAACATGCATGTGTATTTTGTCAAAACTGCACATACACGCGTGCACATCCACCGCCACTCTACTTTAAAAGAACAAAAATAAGTGAAATAAGTGAAGGTTATAGAAATAATAATATACTATCGTGTATATTTCCGTAACAATAGAGACACATGCTACCAAAATAAAGGATTTCGTAAATCATTCATAACTATTAACTACATTATCTCAAAACCATTAACGGTCTAAATGATACTCCACAATCACACAAGGTCAGTTGACCCAGAAAGTCATAGTCATGGGATCCCTATCCTAACATAACTCTAAGTTAATAAGAAATTAATGAAAATAAGTAAAATATTAAAAGTCCGTTTGGTGACTATGTTTTTCGGCTTATCAGGCTTATCAATCAACTTATTTACCAAACATCGAACTTTTGATTTCACGCGCTCAATTGTGTAATAATAAGAAAATGTGAGATTAAATGTACTTTTTCTGGCTGCATTGACTTAAGTTATTGTAAAGTATCATTTTATCTTTTTTTTCATATAATTTTTTTATTATTAAAAGAATATATTTTAAATACATTTTTTTTCATAAATCGGCAGAATCAGTCAATCTGATTCAGTTAAAACTTTATAAATTTCAGCCGAATTAGCTAATACAATCGATTTGAGTATTACCACACAGGATCTAAAGTAGTATACTATTTCATATATAAGTAATGTATCTTATCAAGATATTAATATAGTCATAACGCACAAAATTACATATGCATTTCATTCTACAATTCTACAAATGAACCTTCTTAGATTTCAACATGTTGGTCATGCTGATAATCAGTCAAATTAATTTCACAATCAACAACTATTTGATCTCATTCTTCATTTAATAATGGAAAATCATTTAAATTAACATCCAAACTACTCCCAATGTTTTAAATTTCTTTAAATTTGAGTTCAATATCGATATTTTTTCCCCCTAAATCGTAAAATATTTAAAAAAAATTCATAAATATCATAAATGTAATAAACATTCGTAGAAATTTTAATAATTAGTTCAAAAAAATGAATTATATAAAGTGTAGATTTCAAAACTTGAGCGGGTGTGCATCTTTGTTTTATAAAGTGTGCATCTTTGATCTCTTACAATAATACGGAGTAATAAATTTGAAAAACAAAAAATTGACCATATAACTACGCTCCGACTTGTAAGGCTCTATCAAAGCTCCGGCTACCACTCATCCGTTTCATTCCCTATTATTTATTCTAGCTTTTGTTTTATATATACACATTTTGATAATATTTTTTAACAATATACTAGTATAATCTATGTAGTATCTTTTTTGAAGGTACGTGGGTCCCGGGACCCGTGGGACCCTAAGTGGGTCCACCACTGCACAGGCCACAGGGTGCAATTTTATTGAGAGCTGCTCCCATATATCTTCCCTTTAGGTTCATCACAATGTAATTTATTTTCAAAAAATATAATTTTTACAATGGCAGAAAGAGTTCCATTTATTTACGGAATTGTTCACGAGTTTTAATCATTTTCACCATATCTATTCTCATATACTCCGTATTAGATATTCCAAAAGCACATCAACTAGCAACATTAATATTTTGCTAGTCTCAAAGTTGTCACCGTGTTTTAGTGACAGCTTAATGGATGTAATGGCAATGACAACTTAATTTTGAAGGTGTAAATGTTCATTTTTGTGGCTTTTTTATGCGTGCTTCAATGTGTGGGTTGTGCATGTAGTCTACCTCGTGCTCAAATGTTGCACTCTTTATCGTCACAAATGGACCTCCTAAATACAATGAACTCCTTTTTCACCATTGAATCTGCTAAATGATCTGGAATCCACTCCAATTCTTCCACAAAAGTCTCGATCTAAAAGCCGGTGTTGAGTTTTATTACTCTTAAATCAAAGCTAAAAAGCACCAAGCACGACAAGAAACCTGATGATCTAAACTGTTACTTGAATTGAAATAGCACAACATGATACAAATTAGCTAAATAAATTACATAAAACCGATTCCAGCTAGCAGAAAATGCTTGTTGAAATAGGGAATAATCATATGCACCTAGGCATGTCTGTCGCGCGCTTTTAAAATTATAACTTATAAATTATAGAGATTACATTACCAAATGAAAGAATTAATGATAATTGATGAGAGATTAGTATCATACTTGTGCAATGTTCATGACAACGAGAAATGTTTTTCTTAATTAGCAAAAGTACACAATAACAACTTGGCTTAATCATTGAATGGAGAACAACAAAGAATACAGATATATAGCATTAACTAATTTTCTACCGTTTTCGCATGCAGTGGACAAAATATAAATACTGCAATAAATACATTCACCAAGCTTCTAAAAGTACCACATTAAGTGATTCATTAAACAAAAATCAATTGCCTTCTCCTATTAGGAATTAAAATAATGGTCCAACAGTCCAACATTTTATCCACCCGGATCCAAAAACAAAGACCATCCTTAGGGGTGTCAATAATTGCGCGTCATTCATAAAAGGTTATAGAAAAAGAAAAAGAAAAATATCTATAATATTAATATACCAGCAATAATTTAATCTTCGATAAGCTTAAAATATGAATTACAATCTCAAAAATAAAACTCCACGCAAATGCTTATGTGAATCATTATTTTTCTCTTCAATTAAAACTAGAGTACAACAAGGTTAAAGTTTTCATGTCATGTTGATTCAGGCTATATATATCTATATATATATATATATATATATGTATATATATATATATATATATGTATATATATATATATATATGTATATATATATATATATATGTATATATATATATATATAGGGGTGAGATCACATACAAACTAGTCTTCCCATGCTAACCTACAAACTGTCACAAACTGTGCATCTTTACATTATTTGTACTGCATATTAAAGTTCAAAGTGTTGCATATTATTTGTACTGCATATTAAAGTCAAAGTGCTGCATATTATTTGTAATGCCATATTGAAATTCACAGTGTGCATCTTTACATTATTTGTACTGCATATTGAAGTTTAAAGTGTTGCATATTATTGAGTTTGTAATGGGTTGTATTTGATCTCTTACCTATATATATATATATATATATATATATATATATATATATATATATATATATATATATATATATATATATATATGGCCCTTGGAATAATTGGATCTTCACAAAATCGATCATCAAAATCATATGAGCTCTCACCGAACGTATAATTATTGACTTCTGTTGCGAACACTGCATTTTTTGCCAATCCGCTCGTTTCACAAAATGTTCCCTCACGATCAGCATTTTGAGTTTGATTTCCTTGATGACAAGTATTCTGACTATTATCTAGAGAATCAAATATAGAAGTTGATTCATGATGATCAGTATATTCACATCCACTTGTCTTATGGGGCTCTCTAGATGATTCGAACTCCTTGGCTGCATTTGACTTAGCTTGAAGACTAATCGAGGTGTATTGTTATTGTAAGTCCATCCAGATCTAGGGTTTATAAAATACCCAGAACTGTTTACCCCATTTTGATGTGAAGAAGAAGTTGTGTATATGAAGTTATTGTCAACGCATTGTTCGATAATATGGCACATTGTACGAGTATGTTCTTTTTAAACATGGTTTAGAAAGCACTGAATGGGCATAATTTAACGATGAGGAAAAACCTTGAGGAGCAGATGGTAAATAATTCAAAGATTCACTTTGTTAAGACTGGGGAGGAACCTGATTGGACGGAATACATCTAAGGTCTGAAGGGAAGGATCCCACACTAATAGTTTTAATAGCATTTGTGATAGGAGAAGGAGCCCATACATTGCGCCTAGTCATCCTTGAGTCCATCAGAGGAATATTTTTATGAAAAGGAGGCATGTTATGGATGTAGGATGAATTTTTCCCATGTCTATATGGTCTATCAATGGTTGTGCAACCATCCCACTCCTCTTAAACATGGTACGAGATTGGGAATTTTGTGGCCCAACTTGAGAAATATTTCACCTTCTGTCAATGTAGTCTTTAATTGCATAGTTTTGAAAATGGTAAGGAATTGTTTCACGTTGAAGTTATCTCTTTTAACAGTGTATCCCATGAGATGACTTAGAACAATGACTCTGGGTGGTTTGTTAAGGATTTTTTGTTTCCTTGAACATGTGTGAACAGAGATTGGGAAATGGATTGGTAAGGTGTTGCATTCAATGGAACTGTATGAGGAAGTGAAAACCGGCTCGACAAGGGTGGTTGAACTAACTACAAGTGAAGTATCCATAACGACAGAAGCGTTGATGATTAAACTATTTTTTTTTATTATTTTTAAGCGGCATTGTCTCTCAACTTTCCAAAATACTCCCTCTGTCCCATTTTACCTGTCTTACTTTCCTTTTTAGGTTGTTCCGAAATAAGTGTCATCTTTCCCTTTTTGGAAAGAAATATGTGGTTCATAACATTTCACTTTACTATAGTCAAATCTCAACCACAACTTTTACCCTTTCAACCACTTTATTAAAAATTCTGTCAAAACCAAATGAGACACATAAAATGGGACGGAGGTAATGTAGTACATATTTATCAGTGGTATGAAAGCGGTCCCTATTCGACACACCATTTCGCCAATACTCACATGGAGCAAGAGAGTTGCAGATGTAGCAATGGCACTGAAATCAGAAAATATAAATATCAAGCATTCCAAATATAAATCAAATAGCTTATTTAGTATCATTAGCCTCTATTGACTTGTTTTGGTGCAATCGTTTTGACCTAATGCTTTTTCTTTCAAAAAACATCAAATTAAGTTATTCCAACCATCTTAGTTGTACCAAACTCGATCTAAAATTCATTTGGTTGAGCCTAAAATGGACGAAGGTGATGAATCGATTAAAGTTGTTGAATCTATGGTTGAATTTGCTTAATCTAATGAATTGTCAAAATGAAGTATTATTAAAAATAATCAAAACGACAAAACATGAAAAGATGAGGGTACAAGTTTGATTCGTTCATTTCATTTTTAGCTGGCTAGAAGCGTAACTCACGTGTTACTCTATTTTATTATGAATTAATTCACTTAACACACTAAAGTAAGTTAGTGTTTGCCAGAAATCTCGCTCGCCAATAACAAGAAAAAGAAACATAAAATAAACACTAAAAGTTAATAAGATGCAATCAGGTATCTCATCCAAGAACACTCAATAAAGGAACTATTAACCTGGTGACAGTAGCTTTTATGTGGAATAGAAGTAAAAGGGAGTTTTGCACAATGATGGGAGTAGAAGAATGGGGATAGTCTCGACACGCGACCTACAATGATGAAGGAAAGACATTTGATAACAACAATATTAACGATTATAATGATAGTAATAATAATAATGATAACAATAACAATAACATCAATAGTAGCAATTAAGACTTTTATCATACAAATTCTTAAAAAGTCATCAAGACATATGAAATAAGGTGCTTTAACTATAGAAGTGTCTTTTTTAAACAACCCTAGTCAAAATCTCACTTCCACAATTCAGCATGTACAAATTATAAAAAGTGTTCCAAACTATGGCTAGGCTAATATGCTGTATGACTACCACAACTATGGCTAATATGCTGTATGACTACCACAAAGACAATACAACCGTCTCTGAGTAAAGTTAGGGAAACAATTAGTTAATACATTTTTGTGTATGTCACATATGAATGTGACATTCACTATGAGGTTGGAAAATATTGTAGACCGAGATTTAATGAATATTCTTTATGAGGCTGGATACAAATTTGGTATTACTTCATAACTGTTTCCTGCGTATATCGTGACACAGTCGTGATTTTTGAAAGAAGAGCAAGCTAATTATGATCACATGTATCCATAATTATTTTCAAACCAACAACTTCAATAACAAAAAGGTTATGTTGGAAATTTTATAATCAGAGACCCTAGATAGTTATGCTTTATGACAACATACAAGACGTGATGGCACACAAATATTACAAGTGTACTACATAAAAATAACTCAACAATACAATGAGATTTAAGAATAGACGGTTTGAATATAAAAATTTAATTGATATTCACGAATCAAACCATATACACAAAATGTTATTAGTAAATAATTTTCCATTTATGTTGTAACTAATTAGTAAATAGTTTGCCGCGTGATGAAAAGATAATTCCATACATAGAAGAATAAAATCCAGCAAACTTTCTCTTATTTTTCAGACGTACCATTGTAGATTCACAAATAATCAATATAAGGTAAGTATTCCTGCTAGTATACATTTATTTTGGCTTTTGTGTGTGTGTGTACTGCACTAGTGGAAAAATATGATCTAAAATTGCAATTCATTTGCCTGACTCTTTTCCCTAACAATTAGCAAATCAGCAGAATCATGATTGCAGTCAGCATCATTATTTATACCAATTGGCTTATCTGGGTCTTCTTCCAAGATTATCCAATCGTCGTCTTCATTTTCCACAGCTTTTACAGAGTTTTCATAAATCGTGACGGAAGAAGAATTTAGAATCTGCTTGGTGTTCAAAATAACCTCACCCTTTACAGCCACATCGTGGGAATAGACGACGGATCTTCGGTCTTCATCAAAGAGTTTAGATATTCATTCAAAATCAGATCTACCTCTAGAGTCGGCTCCAGTGCCACCGGTCTTGCCAGAACCCTCTTCATCATCTGAGCTTATGTATATTATATCATAACTTCTTTAGGCACTTCCATCATACTATCATAGTATAAGAGTCGAGACCTTCACCACCGTACGCTCCAATGCTATCATCTGATCATTCAAACTAAAGGAGTGTTTGCAGTTGATTAAAAAAAGCACTTTTCAGCTTTTGGCTTAAAAAAAGTTAAAAAGAGTGTTTTCAAATCACAGCTTCTGCTTAAATTAATTAATCACTTAAAAGCTAAAAGCTGGAAGCAAGTGGAAGAGTGCTTTAAACTGCTTTTCACTTTTTCTATTACACAAAAAGTACTTATTTTACCAAACACTACCAACTTTTACTTTTTTAGAATCACTTTTTTCTCAAACACTACCAACTTTTACTATTAATCACTTTTCCCCAAATCACTTTAAAAAATCACTTTTTTAAAGTTGAAGCAATTGCAAACACTCCCTAAAGGTGCTTTATACATCTCTTCACGGGCAGACCTTAGTTGAGACTCGAGGGGCATACCCTTTTCCAAATAATATATTTAGATACATGTATAAAAATTATTTTGGCCTCCCAACAAATTTTCATTTTGCCCCCAAATTAATTACAAATTTACTCGGGGTGAAAAAAAAAATGAAAAGCAACTAATGTTCATGTATTAACTACCCCATCTGCTAAATGCATTTCATATCACTTTTTCATAATCAGGAGAATCAGGCAATTCGGTCAGAATTTCATAAATTTCAACAAAATCAGTCGATTCAACCAATTTGAGTTTTCACAAATCAGCTCTAAGTACAATGATTTTTCCTCTGCATAAGATCACCAAATTGGCTAGGGGTGTTCTACTTGTAGATGTATACATTCAACTCTGGCAGGTATGACACTCAAGAAACTAAGAGAAGAATTACTCAAAATTAAAAAGCCTTGGCACATTTCTTCCATAGCCGTTGGGGAGAGAGGGAGGGAGGGAGAGAGAGAATGTAGAGGGTGGATGTGGAGAAATTTCCTATTGGTTGGGGGAGAAGAAGGCGGGCAGGGAGTTTTTTTTTGTTGGAAGACAAGAAGGGGGTTCTGATTTCTGAATCTTGTGAAACATGTTGCAAATCGAAATTTGAAACACGGGGATAGCCCTGTTTTTTTTCTTGCAGTGTTTTATTCATTACAAGTTACAAAAAGAATGGAATGTTGCTCTAAAAAAATGGGAGATTTATCTTAATAGGATCAAAACATGGCTTTTTTCTCAAAATAGGAGTACCTAGTTTAAACATCCTTAAATAGGACTTTTTATTAGTGATTAGACCAAAATACCCCTCACAACCTTTACCACTGCTGCCCAGGGACTGCCGGACCGCCGCCTGCCGCCTGCCGCCGCCGGAAAATTTCCAGATTTTTTTTCTGGAGGTTTGCCAACATTCTGCCGCCACCTGCCGCCGGCCGCCGCCGCCGCCGCCGGCCGCCGCCGGCCGCCGCCGGAAACCGCCTCTTCCACTGCCGCCAACCTGCCGCCACCTCCGGACTGCCCCGCTACCAACGGACTGCCTTGGTTGTGCAAGAGAACTAGGGGGGGCAATTAATTGGGTTAATTATTTGCCGGAGTTACCGCCGCCGCCGCCGGAATCCGCCGCCGGCCGCTGCCGGAGTGCTGCCGCCACCACGGACTGCCACGCCACCGACGGACTGCCTTGGTTGTGCAAGGAAACTAGGGGGGGCAATTATTTAGATTAATTAATTAATTAAATAGAATTAGGGGTAAAAAAGGTAAGGTTAGTCCTATTTAGGGAAAAACATGCATGTGGTCCTATTTTGAGAAAAAGGTTGAGTTTTAGTCCTACCTTGGACAATTTTCTCCTAAAAAAATCCTCTCTGTCCAAGTGGGCATTTTCTGCGGTTCGTGGGTGAAGACAAACCTTCCGAATTTCAAAGACACGGTGACATGCACGTGAACTGTCAGTTTTGTTCATTTGTATGATTTTACAGACTCGAGGGAGATCAGAATGGTTAAGTGCAAGCTATCCAGTACTTTGAAAAACTTAAAGTTTTTTTACCAAGAAGAAATGATTTTTGTTAGTTGAATTCAAACCTTTACAGAGAATTGATATAGTTGAGAGATATGGATTGGGTTTTACTAAAATCAATCCGGGAATCACTCATAATCTGGAGTCTTTTTCCTATCTTCTCCAGGACCGGCTTTGGGGCCAGTCAGCCCAGGCGTCTGCCTAGGGCCTCGCTTCTTGGGAGGGCCTCCAAAAAAATTGCGTAGTATTACTAATACATCATATGAAAATTTAATTTTGAAAGTTAGCTACTGGAATTGGAACTTGGAAGCCAGGAGTAGAAATGTACTCCGTAGAATACAGAGATGTCTAGATGTGTAGATTAGGTTATAAGGATTTTGACTTTTTAGTATTTGATTTAAATACTTGAATTTCTAAATGGTTCGAACTTGGAAGCCAGGAGTAGAAATGTACTCCGTAGAATACAGAGATGTCTAGATGTGTAGATTAGGTTATAAGGATTTTGACTTTTTAGTATTTGATTTAAATACTTGAATTTCTAAATGGTTAAATGACTCAATATTAAATGCCGATACATCCAAGTGTGTTATTGTGATTGCATTGATTCCACTAAATTAGTCACTCCGTATTCTATTCTAAATGACTGTATTTAGAAATTTTATGTTTTGAATAGATTTGTTTTTGAATTTTTTATTATCTATAAATATGTTGGTATTATCAAGACATGAACGAAAATTTGACCCCAGATGCCCGGAGATAAAGAATTAGATGAGGATTTGTTCTATTGAAAAAATGTTAGGTAATCCATGCACCAGTATGTAAAACCAATTTGTTCTATTGAAAAAATGTTAGGTAGTCTTGATTAGTGACGTTCTTATAATTTTACACTTTAACATGATATAAAAATTACGGAGTAAAATTTTTCGCCTGGGGCCTCCAAAACCCTGGAGACGGCCCTGATCTTCTCTAGTGTTTTTTTAAGATTCTTGTAGTACACAACGTACTCCAGGGTGGGATTTTTATTGAGATGTGACCTAATAAAAAGAAAGGAAGGAATGGAAGAAAAAGGGGTTAGTGGATGACATGATTTCTATTAGTTCAGGTAGCCAGCCCTATCGAATTTGGAATAAGGCCAAGTAGTTGTTTTTGTTGTATTGACTTAATCAGCTGTGACTGAGCTCAAGTATCAGATCCTTTGCCTCCAAAGTAGTTTTTAAATAAGTTGTGACTTGTGAGCATAACTCAAAAAGTTAGCTGAATAGCTGTCACTTACTGCAGTTTATGCAAAGAGCATCAAACAACAGAAAGAACGAAGCCAAGAAGGCTGAAGAGGACTTGCCTGATGGTAACTTCCTATCTTCATGTGCCACCAAAAGAATCACAATGTTTAGAAATTGTTTTGGTATTTGAGCCCATCTGTTTGGGTGCATCAGAAGTAGTAATGAGTTGTCAAATATTGTCAATATGCAAATTTTGGTCCGGTGCTTTCTTACACCAAAATGAATGCCTGGGAGCTTAAGTTGTAAATGTTCACAGCTTTTCACTTTTTGATTCTGATCATTTTAATTCCTTTTCTTTTTGGCATTTAGATGATGAAACTTGAATGACTTTCCAAATTCAGTGATGTTATTATGGAAGTAGGGGAAATCAGGTCCGGGTGACATTTTGAAAATTTGACCATGTTATTGATGTGAGAATGTTTTAATGATTTGACATATTTTCAGGAGGCATTATTCGATTTCACCCTACTGGCTTTAGTAAGCATTATTTATTTGATAAAAAATAAATGATGAAGGGATAATAGCAATTCTGAAGCCTCTGGAACAAGTTATGTAGCGAGTGATGTAATTTCTAATAGGTAACTTCGGTCTTCAGTTTAACTACAAATATAATGGTTTGGTTATTATTTTTTTAATTATGGTTCACTGATTTTCCTATATAAAGTAGTAACGTTAAACAGATTCAAATTGCAAATCATATATATAGTGTGAATTGTGAAGTCAAAATATGGGGTATGGCGTCATAAATTTTACATAAGTGTGACAATGATTTTAGAATTTCAGAGTTTGTTCTTGATCTATTCTTCAGATGATGACATGTATATGACTTTTGTATGACCAAGTGGTATCTCGTTCCTTGATAGGGACCAAGCAATCTACTGTATATTAATTCAGGAAAAAGGAGTACAGAAGCTTTAACAATGGCCGATAATGGTAATCCTAGTACAAAGAGAAGAATAGAAAGAAGAAAAGAACGATAGAGACACTTCGAGTAGTGTCAACACTCCCAAGTCCAAGTCCAGATCCAAATTCTGCCTACCCTCTCCCTCTTCTATTCCCTCTATTTATTCTTTTCCACATGAGGCTTCCCTCAATCTATCTAATCATTTGGCCCAACCCACTATTACATTTTATTAAAATATTAAGCCCAAAAGTCTCTATCATTCCTCTTCTCAGCTTCATGTACATAATTCATTTCATATTCATATATTCTTATCCCAAGACATCATTCATTTCATATTCAAAATTATCTGGCTCTTACATACTACTCCGTCCCATTTCAATTTGGCACGCTTATTAATAAAGTGGTTGAAAAGTAAAAGTTGTGGTTGAGATTTGAGTAGAATAAAGTGAAATGATAAGAACCACATATTTGTTGCCAAAAAAAGAAACAAGACATTCATTTTGGGACAACCAAAAAGGGAAAGTAGGACATCCAAAATGGGACGGAGGGAGTAACCTTTATTGCTTCAGAGAAAATTTGTGAAGTTATAATGGACCTAAGTACTCATCAAAACTGAGCTACTCAAGCACAGAAGCAATCATGCAAAGGGAGATCCCAAGAAAAAGCAAGATGTTTACGTTTCTGATACCCATTTGCCGATGAAAAGACGTAAATATGTGCATGCTGCATGGTTGTGATGGACCATTCGAAGCGGCAACAGGCAGTTCTACAAGCAACCCAAGTGCGCAAGGTTGGAATTGAAAGATCTTATTGGACAAAAGTATCAACATGAAAAGCAGCGGGTAAAGTTTTTTGGGAAAAGGGGCAAATAAGCCCTCGAACTAATCAAAAAAGTGCAAATAAGCCCTTTTGTAGGAGGTTCCGTCCGGTCATCGTCATTTGAGGAGGTTCGCGGTGAAATTTTTTCATGAATTTTTTTGACCATCTTATTCATTAGGTCTAGTTTAGTCCTACTGAATTTCAACTAAAAATTCAACCGGGAAGACACTCAAATGAATTTTTGAAGATAACTGCGGAGTTAAACAACGCAGTATATTTCCGAAAATCATTTGAGTGTCTTCCCGGTTGAATTTTTAGCTGAAATTCGGTATGGCTAAACTAAACTTAATGAAGAAGATGCTCAAAAAAATTTATCAAAAAATTCCACCGAGAACCTCCCCAAATGACGATGATCGGACAGAACCTCCTACAAAAGGGCTTATTTGCACTTTTTTTTATTAGTTCGAGGGCTTATTTGCCCCTTTTCCCAAGTTTTTTTCCCGCTGATAGTTTTCCTTTGGTCTTTTGGGACTAAGGCTTGGATTTTGTTGTTGTTGTTGTTGTTGTAGTTCTAGTGTATATCGTGCTCTAGGTAGTTTACTCGCTACTCGGTAGTAACTCGGTCAAGGGCCGAGTAGTGAGTAGGACCGATTGCTCGGGATTACCCGGTGATTACTCGGTCCTGTATTAATTAAATTTAATAATATAGTTGCCAGATATTTAGAAATATAATAGTCTTAAAATAGTCTTAAAATTGTTTTAAAAGCATAGAAATGAATAAAAAGATATAAATCCTATTATCCTTATGATGGAGTAGCAAAAGTCATAAAAATTCCAAGTTTTCAAAATTTAAATTTTATAAGTGATCAAAATTTAATGTCTATTGTTGAAATTGAATTTATAGGGAGTACGAGGGCATTAGTCCAACATAAAGCAGGATGTCTACTAGACTACTTATATTATTCAAAAGTATTTATCAGTTTAGTCCAAGAAGTCATGCATTGGATACTATAAAGCAGGATGTCTACTAGACTACTTATCCAAGATGAAAGCTTACCGAAAACAAGAACCAAAACTATCCAAGAAGGCAAGAACATACACGACTATGAGAGGGGGGAAGAAGAAGAACCAGAAGTGAAGAGGTGAAGTTACGAGAGAAAGAAGAGTTACTAGCCGATGTCGCAGTCTCAACTTGAAGGGATAGCGGATGTCGCGCGACTCCAAGAGAGCCGATGTTGCAGTCGGAGACTTGGAACTCAGTTAAATTTTTGTTTTAATTTAGGATTTCTAACCGTAGTGCTTCAATTTTTAAAAAACCGAGTAATGCCGAGTACTCTCCGATTTCCGATGTTGACCGAGTAGCAAAACTCGCTGAGTACTCGGCGAGTAACTCGGAAAATTAACTCGGACCGAGTTAAGTTGCTAATCGGCAAGGTAAGGACCCGAGTTGCAAGTACTCACCGAGTACTCGCCGAGTAGATAACCATAATGGATGGAAGCCCTATCATGATCTATATGAGTCATGAGTGAATCATGTTGGTCTTAAGCATTTTGCCATTCTCTGGCTATGTGCATGGAAGTCCTGTCATGATCTATATGAGCGAATCATGTTAGTCTTAAGCTTTTTGACATTCTCTGGCCATGTGAAATCAGAAGTTATCATGTTACTTGGCTACTTGGACATTTCAACTTCAAGCTGTAGCAATGCCTTGCTTGAGTTTATATGTCCATCATATGACTTATGATAAGTTAATCTAATAGGAAGGTTCACAGCACAGACTTGAATGAATAATAAAGTTTATTCTAATGGACATTGTTAATTTGCAACAAAAATATAATTCTGCTAGTTGTTAATAGGCTTCCAAAAGGAGAGAGCATGGTGTACTCTTCCTTTCCACCCTTGCAACATCCAATTCCCATCTTCTTCCAAGGAGAAATTCTTATTGAAATCCAATTTCATTCTCTCCATTACAAACTTGAGGATCTCTTGGTCGAGTGGCAGTTGTTGGAGTCCAGCCTTGAGGCTTCTAACTTGCCATTGCTTGTACGTCTCAGGCCTCTCTACTCTCTCTGTTCCTTCAAAAGCTATCACATTCATCACATCTTTTCCAAGCAACATTTCCTCAAAGAGCCGCCTGTCTGTGTCTTCACTTGGCACAGTCACATCAAACATGTCAAACAGTGAGTAGAAGTGAAAGACTGCCTCCCGGAATCGTGTGGCAAAGAACGGGGCATTGAAGGTCCCGTTCACAACCGCATGGATGAACAGATTTGGATTGATGTTCCTGATGAGATTGAGTACAATGTCTCTTGGGCTATCGAGCACCATCGTCTCATCTGGCACAGTACCTAGCCTGTCCAAGCAGTTGACAACCAGCACGTCGTAGTCCCTGTCGATATCGAGATCTTCGAGTGTTATTCTCTCCCATTTCGTTGCTATGGCTTTGTACTCAAATGGGACATGAAATCTCTTGCAATATTTTTCCAGTCGAATTCCCGTGGCCTTGACCTGCTCTTCAGGACGGAAGCCGGGCTGGGGAAAGTCTATCCCAGTGATACGAAGCCTTGGAGGCCCACCGGGCCTCGTCGAGAGACCTTGTATGAGACTTGGCCATTGAAAACCATATAAAATTCCAAAATCTATGATATGCAAGCTGGTTGCTCTTCCAGCAGCAACAAGCTTTCTGATGCATCTGTTTGCCATTATAGTTGATAATACCTTGAAGGGGATTGCGTTGATATACATCCGAAAAGCTTTCACCATATCTGCAGCTGATATATTGTCTGGATGTTTGGATATGTACAGTGATGTCCCCATTCCATTTGAGCGCGCCTCGAGCGCATTGGCAAGATAAAATGACATCCTTTCTATTCCGTTGCCATAAGGAGAAGAGTGCAACCTTATTGTCTTAAGAGTCACGTTAGCCGCCTTGATGTCATAAATTATCAGGGACTGTGCACATTGAGTGAGTAAGCCTCTGAAATCCACATAGTCCTTTTCGGTTTGCTGTTTCTTCTTGCCTCGTCGGTTTCTCCGTCTTGCCTTGGGTTCAGATTTTTCTATATTCTTAGGGGGACAGGCAACTATTTTTCTGTCTACGGGACATAGAAAGGAATCGTAGTACCTATCGTCCATTGGCTCAGATTCTTCTGAATAACTTGGCGCCGAGTACTTGTTATTGCTTTGGTGGGTTTCTGCAGAATCATTGCCAGGCGATGAATCATGGTTCCTTTTTCCCTTTGAGGGTGATCGGTCCTTCTCGGTCTCCTCCACTCCTCCGCTTTCCCGAGAAACCAAACCGTGTTGGCACTCATAAGGACTATCGTGGTTCCTTTTTCCTTTTGAGGGTGATACCTCCTCGGTTTCCTCCTCTCCTTCTCTGCTTGCCCGAGATACCAAACCGTGTTCGCACTCAAAAGGAGTATCGTGGTTCCTTTTTCCCTTTGAGGGTGACAGGTCCTTCTCGGTCTCCTCCACTCCTTCTCCGCTTGCCCGAGATACCAAACCATGTTCGCCCTCATAAGGACTCAACAAAGAGTCGGATGAAGAGTTACTAGGATGACTACCCCAGGAGAAACCGTCAGGCTGGTTGTTGGTGCCTTTGAGCACCTCAGATAAGTGTTTCTCAGTGGCTTGGAGAGTCATGCATTCACTGAGCATGAAAGGCTGGTTCTCCAGGTCTTCTTCCTCCATTAGCATCTGGCTTATGTACTTTAGAGTCGCATCTGGGTAGTCTCCTGTCTCATCTTGTTCTGTTGTAGCAGATTTGTTCACGGTGAGATTGTTAATGCCTGAGAAACTACTTCTAGGACTGCTTAGAAACCTTGGATCCATTGGGGTAGAGTGGTGACTTTAGACCAAATCATTTAATGTGATGATGAATTCTTGGATCAGAGTCTTCATCACAGGATAGATGAGATCAAAGAAGAAGCAAGATACTGTGAAGAATTGGGGGGGGGGGGGCGGGGGGAGCTGAAATTATGATGGTGAAAGGGTGATATTGAAAATGAGGATCTGGATTAATACACGTTATGTTTTTTGAGTAGTCATACTAACATATAGGTAAAACTAAATGTTACTCATTCCATTCATACAGTCAACTTTATTCTTTTCTGTTTATCTTATTTTTTAAAATCTAATTCATAACACATTCGGATTCATTTTTTGCAATTCAATACAAATTTTAGTATAGTTCCTGAATGTGTTATTTTTAAAATTTTCATATAAACTCATGGAAGAGAAACTGTTTTTGTCAAACACACATTGGAGAAAGCTCACCCGTGTTAAAACTTGTTGTCATTTTATAAACTTGTTAATTGAAAAGAATTTATTCGAGTCCTAACTCCTAATATCAAAGTAAAACAACTTTATTCCCAAAGTCAAAAAGTAACCAAGGTTTTGTACCTAGCTTTATATTTTACTGCAACATCAGTTTCCCCTGTGGCACTGCTATGCCTGTTGCCCTTCATCCCTTTTCAGAGTTAGTAACTTTATTCTACTATTATACAAGGAAACAAGCCAAATAATAAAGATAGATGTACATGTTTGGTACATTTTTAGATGAACTCTTATGTGGCAATAATTGATTAGGTGATGAAAAATTGATCTACTTGTTACCACCAAATACATTCATGTCACATAAAAATGTTGCTAAAAACATGGTTACCCGTCCTTACTCCTTGAGCTTCTTGGTATGGAAACATCCACTTATATATCACCGCAAGTCCCTAACTGGCCTATCCAAACTGTTGAAAGCTCACTTAAAAGAAGGAACGAAGTACACTTGTGGCAAGGGGGCGGCAGCTGGTTTCATTTTCGGCTTGCATTTTTTTTTACACCTGAACATCGAATATGACAACAATGGCGTTCGGCATGGTTTCAGTTGGGACTTGAGAGTTGAAACCATGCCATAGCGATCATAGATTTGACAGATAAAGGGATGGAGAGGAAAACGGTGCCCGAATACCTCCATCTTCGAGCCACAATGGTACATGGCTTGGGTGCGTGATTTTTTGAAACATAAGTATTTGTAAAAAAAAATGTTATGAAAATAAAAGAATTTAGAAATTATAACCAAACTGTGCTTCATTATTTTGCAGTATAAAATATGAAGTATTGAAATGCACCGAAAACTGAATTGACGGGCGTCTGCATTAATTTTGGTATACATTTATTTTGGGTTGACAAATGCAATATTTGACTTTGTAGGCGCAGGGAAATTTCGTATGAAGAAAGTGGAACGTTTGAAGAAAAATGGGAGCATATCAACGAGAAAGCAAGCAAATGAAGCAACCACACAAGTCAATGGGAGTAACACATACGTTCCTGGATGGTTTGCCATTAATCAATTCAATGCTGAAAAATAGTGTTTAAATTACTCATAATTAGCATTCCACTTTTTACTCTTGCAGCCCACAATCCACATTACTAAGGGAGTGTTTGCAACTGCTTAAAAAAAGCACTTCTCAGCTTTTGGCTTTAAAAAGCACTTATTTACCAAACACTACCAATTTTTACTTTTTCTCGGTTTGCGTGTGAAAAGTGCTTTTCCCTTTTCTATTACACAAAAAGCACTTATTTTACCAAACACTACCAACTTTTACTTTTCAAAATCACTTTTTTCTCAAACACTATCAACTTTTACTACAAATCACTTTTTCATTACTTCTCCAAAAGTGCTTTTTTTTAAGCAGAAGCAGTTGCAAACACTCCCTAAGGCTATGTTTGGTGAGCCAGATCAGCCCATAATGAGCTGAAATAATTCAAATTCAGTCATTCCTTTTTAGAGTAGCCTTGTTTGGACAAATGACTTCAGTGAGCTGAATCTTAAATATAGAGGCTGAAACAAAACGTTAGGTAATCAAACGTTTCTATTCAGCTCATGCATTAAACAAATGTGATTCCCAAATCATCCCTGTCGCCTTTAACGATGCTTTTAATTTCAAAATTTGATCCCATCTCACAACTCCAGAAACTCATCTCTTCCTATACAGTATTGACCTTTCTCATATCTTTTTCGTTAATTAGTTGCAACTAATATTTAAGGCATGTATTTTACTTTAATTTGATAATTTATATCATGATGTTGTCAGTCGCCTAATTTGGTTAGAATTACATCCAGCAAACAAACTTTGAACTCATCATCCATTCGTAGTGTGAATCAGAGTAATACGGATTATACAGACGACGTGGGATGAAGTTTTCGGTTTTCACAACCTAATGAGAAAATTTTGCTGCTCATGCTTTGGAATTCCATACTATATAAGGTCATCATCAATTAATAATTATTTTTATATGCTATGTATCTAAAATAAGTTAATTTGGATGGGATGTATATGCATATGTGTTGTATATATAATACTACTCGTAATATTTAGTAAAAATACAAAAATCATTATAATTTTTTTTTCAAGTACTCCCTCCGTCCCATAATTATCTTCATTCTTTCCTTTTTGGTCCGTCCCAAATTTATCTCCTCTTTCCCTTTTTAGCAAAGGATTTGTGGTTCACAACCATTCTTACACATTTCTCTCTCCTCTGCACAACTCTCCACCACACATTTCCCACTTTCTTAATCTCCGTGCCCAGTCAAAACCGAAGTTAATTCTGGGACGGAGGGAGTAATAAATTGGATGTCCTATAATGTAATTGTATATTTTTCAGACACCTTTTCAGCTCTTTTTGCCAAACAAGTTTACTTCATTCAGCTAATAGTTCAAATTCAGCACTTTGAAATCAGTTTCAGACAATAATCTTAAATTCAGACAATAGCCCCTAATTTAGACATTAGCCTCCAGCTCCAGTTAATTGTGCCAAACATAACCTGAGGCATAGAATAATGTACCGTGTTAACATTTATCTTGTTATGTAGTGGTACTTTGACTAAACGAAATTTGATCTTTTTCTTTTGTGAAATTAGAATTTGCTGGTTATTTTCAAGTCCTTTACATTCTCATATCAAAAGTCCAGAATTGATTTGAGAAAGAAATACACAATCTAATATGAGTCAAAATTTAAGAGAAATAAAATTATACAAGAGAATGAAGAGATTGCAATATTAGGCACTTGCAAGTTCAGACGTTCAGTGTTCTTTTAAGAGCATCTCCAATAGAGATGTGTATTGCATCCCACAAAAAATGGACAAGTCATCTCTATCGATGTCCTGTGAAGCTGATCTGGAGGGACGAGCAGTTATAATCCTATTTCATCTCCAACGGAGTCATCTGCAAAAACACCTCAACAACACCTAGAAGACTCCGCCCTTGACCAACTCACTCAAAGCAAAGACAAAATGCACAAAAGCTACATCGATTTTGAAATCCAGATTAACATAGAAGCATAAAGCAATTCCATTCCACACGGTGTCTTTAATTATTGCTTGCCTCTAGAGAGCACAAACCACATCCATGGCGGTAAAAATCTTCCTCCTAGCATGCTCTGTAACCGCAACACGAATAATATTTTGGAGGAATATCTTTAGCACACCTCTGATTTCTCCATACATCAAACTATGCTTTTCGATTGCTTGAAAACAAAATCAGCCGAAGAAGAAGATCGCCAGGGGGGCTGGCCGCTGCTTCCACCTACAGGAGGAGTGCCGCCGACCGAATAATTACTTCGTATTTTACAATAAATGTTTTGCTGAGGTGGCTGTTAGACATCCCTGCTGAAAATAGAAGGGAAGGTAGACGGAGTCGGTTCTTTTCCATTCCAACTCAGCACAACATCCGAAATCCATATTTTCATTGCAGAGCATAATTTTATCCAAATC
Organism: Cuscuta epithymum; assembly: GCA_945859915.1. Lineage (NCBI taxonomy): Eukaryota > Viridiplantae > Streptophyta > Magnoliopsida > Solanales > Convolvulaceae > Cuscuta > Cuscuta epithymum. Next base: position 516,824 of record CAMAPF010000955.1, on the reverse strand, counting down.
TTACGTGGCAATGCATTTATAGGCAATTCATATTGCCACTAAAGATGCTCTAATAGTGGTGGAAACTGGAAACTGGAAACATTGTTCAATTTTTTTGCTTGCATTTTCATTCAAAGCAATAAATATGTGATTGAAGTGATTCAATTCTCCCCTGCACGTGCAGGCAACTTTTGCCAACTTTTATGAGATGGAGAAGTGTTTTTTTCAACCCTTTCTTCAAAGATGAAAGATATACGCTAGTACTACATAATATTTACATCTAGTGGTGCAAACGCTTTCTTTCGGCACTTTAACGTTCTCTAGTTAAAAAAAACATGGGATTGACAAAAAAAATTGACAAGGATTCACCAAAATTTATAGAGGGTTTGGCAGGGATTTGCCAAATATGTGCCAAAAACACTTTGCCATGAGCTATTTGGTACAAAATCATCGATAAATTCGTGACAAATTCGTGTCAATCCCGTGCCAAAACGTAGCATATCAGATACAGAGCATATTAGGTAGGGGAGGATACAAAAAAACGGTGTTTTAGGTGATCTTAGATAGGGCTAAAACGTCTCTAAGAGACCTAGCCGTGTTAACCAAACACCCCATTGGCCATTATGGTTTGATACAATACTTAAGCGAAAAGTATAGTAGTTGAAGTAATTAATAGTACTGTAGAAAAAGTAGGAGAAGAGGTGGAGAAGTATGAAAGAAGAGATAAAAAAATTAAAAGTCGAAAAATAAGAGTAATTGCGTATTTTAAATGAAAAACTTATCGAAAAGAAAATGTTGCAAAATCAAAATGTATCCTAAAAAGAAAAGAGTACAAACATTTCAATACATTTTTAGTCAAAGAAAACATTTCAATACATGGTGTAGTATGTATTAGTGACAAGTAGAATATGAAAGAGAAAATTCACCCAAATTTTTGGGAAGGTGAAAAGATAATTGTAGAGAATTAATGTACTATAAATGCTTTAAACATCACAATGACAATCCATGATTTTAAAAGTTCACAAGAATACACCAAAATTTTAAAATCCATGATTTCAATAGAGCTAAACTTTTAAATCCATGAACTTTTAAAAATTTGCCACAAATTCCTTATACAATACACTCTCCTAAAACTTTATCAACTTTTACTAGAGAGTATTAAATATTTTTACCTTCTGATCCATTTCTTTGACTTTTGAATGTTTAAGGCAGGCTTTAAAAGGTCACAATTTCGGGTGATTCATTTCCATATTATAATATAAAAAATGTATCAAAATGTAATTACAAAAAAACATATATATCAAAATATACTCATTTCAATTATGGAGTATGATTTTATAAATTTTATTCATATTTATCAACTCCATAAAATATATATTATGTCACTTTAACCCATTTGACTCCATAAAATGTTATAAATCCAAAAGAGTCACATAGGCTCCATGAAAGAACTCATAGATATCATGTCACTCATATATAACGGTGGAAGAACACAACAAATTAACTACTATTCCCGTATTCCGTATTTTGTAAGGGTGTTCATTTGAATAATAAATCAATATGAAAAATACATGTGTGCAATTAAAGCAATAATGTATAATATTTATTTCAATAAATCATGTTTCACTGTTTACTCTTTTTACAAATTTTTTAATTCAAAAAATACTTATGTAGAATTTTTGTCAAACAATACCTCTATTAAAAAATATCATAAAATAATGAGATTTTTTATAAAACATTATTAATTAGGAAAAATTGAAAACAATAATCCCAACTATGGCTGGTCCGCTGAAAATAATCTCAACTATTGATTATTTTTGTATAATCCCAACTATATAGACTATCCGCCAATAATGGTCCATGACCATATATTACCTCTATAAAAAGTGAATTTTAAATAGAAATTAAGCGTAAAAATTAAAAGTTGAGATTATTTATAGGGATTACTTGTTATATCTCATCTCATCCACTTTAGAAAGTACAAGAATTTATTCATAGGGACCATTATTGGCGGAAGGTCCCTAAAGTTGGGATTATTCTGTAATAATCAATAGTTGGGATTATTATTAGCGGACCGCCAATAGTTGGGATTATTACTATCAATTTTTCCTATTAATTAAAAACTTAGACAAAGATGTGATTTAGTAACTTTTAATTATAATTGTGTTCAAAGTTTACATTGTTAAGTACTGATTATAAGTATATTTAGTAGTTACTATGATGTAAATGGAAGACACAATTATAATCATTAAAAGTTGTTAAGTCATATTTTTGTTTATTAAAATTTTCATGTTAGGTTCGAAAAATAAAACTCTAATTAATATGTTGTACCACCACAAACTTTCACATTTTCAAAAGATAAATTTAACCGCAAAAGTGAACGCTCCTCATATTCTCATAATGAGGTAAAAACAATTGAAGTTGAAATTTTAAATAAAAATATACTCCGTATTTGATAATGTTAAAATTAATTGAATTGACTGAATATGTTGAATCTGGTGAAATTCGGGCTGAAGGTCCTCAATTAGTTGAGGACCTTCAGTATTTTAAATATATGAAAAATATTTAAGATATTTTCTTCACCAACCAATTAAGTATGAAAACAACTCCAACCTTATTTATTTTCATTATTATATAATTCATCCCGTGACATAAAAAATTACATATATTAAAAGAGTACCGATTAGCCGAGAATAGGTTAACAAGATCTAAAATGAAAATAGTTGTATACATGTATATTACGAACTTTAGTACACATTTTTCTGAATATCTAATTTCCTTTAAATCAATATGTGTCATAAACATTTCAAAGTCATATGTATAGTGCATGAATCATTTACTAAAATATAAAATGGGTGTGAAATTTATATTGAATTTGTGTAAGCAAAATTACATGTAGATTCATTGATAGTCCTATACACGAGCACAAAATCTAAAGATTACCTAAATTTTAAATTTCATGATTTCAATATAGCTAAAGTTTTAAATACATGGACTTTTAAGAATTTTCCACAAATTCCTTATACAATACACTCTCCTAAAACTTTATTAACTTTTACTAAAGTATTAAATATTTTTGGTAAAATTCATACCAATAATCTGTACTTTTAGAGGTTACACAATAATAATCCATATTGAAGAAATTTATACAAATAATCAGAACTCTTAAGCAAATGATGAAATAATTGAACGGGACTAACGGTTCAGTTTTGATATTAATCCCTATCGCCACTACCTTGTCTTGCCCTTCACATTATCTTCTTCTCTTCAACCCCCTTTTCATCTTTATCTACTACTTTGTATCCTCTTCTCCATCTTCTCTTCTTGGCATAATTTTTGTATCATATTGTAATCATATTCACCTCACCACACAATCTTCTCACAAGTCTCTACCATAATTGTTTACCTGCTCATAGATGTTTACCCTAATTTAATTGTTTCATCTACAAAACCCTAAATTTGAACCTAATATTCTTCTTCAAAATGACCTATTGCAATGGAAAAGAAATGATGAAAAGAAATTCCTTAACCTTCTTGGGATGGAAACATCCACTTACATATGGGTTACAATGGGTTGTGTTCATATTTTAGAAATGAAGTTCCAATATCATTGCTTTTAAAGACACGTCAAACTAACGAGACTTTAGCTGAAGTAGGTAGATTTAGGGGTGGGCACGGTCCGGTCCGGACCAATATTTGGCCGAACTCGTACTCGTACCGTTACTATTGAAACGGTTCGGTACGGTTCGGTCTTAGACCCAAACCCGTTCGGTACGGTCCATTTTCAAACGGGACGGTACCATGCCATACCAATACCAAACAATGCCACTTTTTCCAGGTGTTTAAGAAAAAATTAAAGTTTAGCCATCCTCCAAAAATCTACACAATTTATCAATTTTCATATACGTAGTATCATACTACCTTCGTTCCAAATTGATTTGCAAAGTCAATCTTTTTTTGGTCAAACAATTTCTTTTTATTCACTTAATTAGAACTTCACTTTTTAATTACATTCTAATTTGGCCTTTCAAAAAAACTACTCCGTACTTCGTATATTTTAATTTGGATTTTGCAACTTTAGGGAGATTTTAATGTGGTTTCTAAATATGTAAATTTTAATTATTAAAAATTGTATTAATTATCAAGAACTTAACATTAACTTTGACAAAAAAATGTTGGTTTTGCAAATCAATTTGGGACGAATGAGGTAATTAATATATTTTAGATAAACTATAGTAGTACAAATTTAATAAACCATACTTCGGTCCGGTTCGGTCCGGTACCGGTTCTCATTTTATGAGAACCGGTCATGGCATTGTTTGGAACCGGTTCGGTCCGGTTCGGGACAAAAATTTTGAGATCCGTTTCAAACCCCATTTATCGGTCCGGTACCATACCGGTCTGGTTCGGTATCATGCCGGTTCGGTATATTTGCCTACCCCTAGGTAGATTGTTCATCTTCTCTAAGTAATCCCGTTTGTGTATGTGTAAAGAAATGTGTTTAACTTTCAAAACTTTACTACGCACCTACTTCTTCATTTTTGCATAACAGGGATGGAGTTGTTCTTCACATTTTAATTGCACACTTCATAGTTTATCTTCGTTTTTTACACTCAATCATGTGATTACTCTTCATATTTTAATTTTCATACAGATAACTGTTGTTCTTTGTTTGAAATCAGAAAAATGATAAAATGTCTCAACTTTTAGATCATTTTGTATTACTTTAATCAGCATCGATAATTTTAGATTCAAAAGGTAAATTTATTTTCAAAACTTATTTTGATTCCTTACATCTAAGCCATGTGGTACTTTGAAATGATGGCTGTTTGGTGTGGTGTTTGTGGAGGTGGGGATTATTATGATGCAGTGTATCATTTCCCAAAAAATATTTGTGTAGTTTGAATTGTTTGCCATAACGAAATTTGGGTGTTCTACTAGTATGTAAAGATGGAAATGTACTTCTAAACTTCTAAAAAGTGCAAAAATAGCCTTAATATTCGTATAAGGTAACAAATTTATTCTTTTTAACTTTAAAAAAATGAAAAAATAAAAATAAAAATATTAATTCAAAATTCAAGCAAGAGAAGTGAACAAAACTTCTCGTTTAGGCGTTCAGGTACATTTGCTCAGATCGTAGTATTCCAGGCAGGTAGTTTTGTCGTGTGGGAAATGGAATTTTGCTCTAGTCGATATTTTACGGTTATTTTTCCCGCCGGTCGGCCTCCATCCTTTCAAATGACACCCGCAGAGAGGAAGAGAAGCAAGTGTAGTGCCAGTCAAGGTTTTAAATAGCCGTAGCGGCAGCGGTAGCGGTAGCGGTAGCGGTCATCGCGGTAACGGCCTATAGCGGCCTGTAGCCGACTGTAGCGGTTGCAGCGGCGTGAAATATTTTCAATTGCGCAAAACATAAATGTATTTTTTCACATCATTCACACAACATTTAATTTTGAGTTTCACTCCATGCATCACCATTAATGTATTTTTTCACATCATTGACACAACATTTACATATTTACACATCAAACAGTTCGTGATGTACTGCCGGAAATGTCAATAGCGGGCTGTAGCGGGCTGTAGCGGGCTGTAGCGGGCCGTAGCGGACTGTAGCGGGTGGCGTAGCGGATTTTTCCCGTGATTTGAAAATCACACGCGAATAGCGGGCCGTAGTGGTAGCGGCCGCTATATAGCGGCCGCTATAGCGGTAGTGGACCGCTATTTCAAACCATGGTGCCAGTGTACTTCATTTGTATGCTTACAGACTCGCCAGATAATAAAATGCCCACTTCGAAAAATTGAAGGTAATTTTATTTTTGACCGAGAAGAATTGTTGTTTGTGAGTTGCTGAAAGTGTTATTCATGTCAAATCAATCCGAATTCCAATGTTTATGAGTCGCTCAAATTGGATCGCTCATCGAATTCCAATTCTTTTTAGTTTTTACTGTGTACTTTTCTCGAGTTCTATGTTTTGGAGTAGTGGATTGGGGTTTCATGAGGTGGTGCCATTTGGGGGAATCCTTAATTCTTATATGATTGTGTTGTGCTCCGTATATGATATTACAATGTGAGCTAGTAGATTAAGTTTAGGCGTGATGGTTATGTATGCAAATTTAATTGATGTGATCATGTGAATATGGTCTGAATAACTGGATATTTTCAGAAGGCAATATTCAATTTCACTCTCCTGGATTTCTGTCTTCTTAGATGCAACAATTTTTTATTGAAATTAAATGAAGAAGTGCTAAAGCCTAGCAAAGCAGAAGCCTTTGAAACAACTTCTGGAACAAGTGAAATGATTTCTAATAGGTAACCTCAGTCTTTATGAGATACATACATAACAATATTGTGATAATTTCTTGATTACTTTACCATGCTTTTTCCTGTATAAAGTTATAAACTAGACTATAAAAGCTTCTACATAATGCAATCATATATTAAGCGTAAAGTCTAAACTCTAAATTTAGGGTATGGTGTCATAAATTTTACATAAACTTGGCAATGATTTTAAAACTTCAAAGTCTGTGCTCGATTTATCCCTGAAATGTTCAGGTGTTTCTGGCTTTTATTTGGCCAAGTAGTGTATCTCGTTCTTCTTTCGAGCTTCTTTTACATAATTTGAGATTACTAACTTTCTTACCCCAAGGTTTCCTTCATTTCGTAAATCATCAAGATGGAAACAAGAGCTCATCAAAATTGAACAATGCTAGCACAGATTGAAGGCAGATCACAAGAGGAAACAAGATGACATAGAAATGTGACTTCCATGAAGGGCCATCTTCAAGTGGCGTCAAGAAGTCCAAGAAGCCACCCAAGTGTGAAAAAAACAGTAGAAAAGGCTGATTCTTTTTGCTCTTGGATAGTATTCACTCGGCATGCTTCTTTACTGATTAATGCTACTGTAATCTAGTGCATAAGCTTTGTAGTTGTGACGAGTGTAGACAGTCCTAGATTTGCATTATTTATTCACTTCTTCCACTTTTTCTTTTAAGTTTTGTTTCTCTGCCTGCAACCTCTTCTAAACATCTTCACTAATCGAGCTGTGTATGTGTCACTTCACATAAAGGTGCATATGCATTACAATATTTCTTGACTGTTTATGAAGTGAAGTATGTTCTGCTATGTTCTTGTCAGCTTCAGCTCTACTATTATAGTGGCCATAACCCTATCATTAATCATGATAAATTGAGGTAATCAGCCTACTCTTTGTCATTATTAGATGCTTAGTTTTTATTTCTCAGCTAGAGAAATCAGCTATGAGCTTCTCTAGCTTCAGAACACTCTGTTTTGAAATTGTGCAGTTTCATCATCATCATTACCCCAATGCCGCAAAGGCTCCCATCTACAGTGGGGTAAGGGGATCTACAGTGGGGTAAGGGGGGTCGGATGTAGGCAGTCTTGCAGCCTGTACAGTTTCAGGAAACAAATTCTCTTTGCTGGGTGAATATGCATTTTGGAAACCCTATTCTGATCTATATTAAAGAAGGTTTGCCACTCTCTGGCCATGTAAAAACTACATTATAATATTTCGTACTGTCTAATTCGGTATTCTTGAGTACTTGGGCGTTCTAAATTCCAAGTGTTAAAAGCCCTACTTTTGAGGCTTCGACTATATGACCATCTTATGATAAGTTAATTAAACAGGAAGTTTCATATTACCAACTTAATGGAATGATAAAGCTTTATTCTATATTACTAAGAATAATGGACATTGCTAATGCGGTTTAAAACAAAAAAAAAAATCTACTAGTTGTTATTAGGCTTCCAACAGGAGACAGCATGGTGTACCCTTCCTTTCCATCCTTGTAACAACCAGTTCCCATCTTCTTCCACGGAGAAGTTCTTGTTGTAATCCAATTTCACTTTCTCCTTTACAAATTTGACAATCTCTTGATCAAGTGGCAGTTGCTGGAATCCAGCCCTAAGGCTTCGTGTTTGCCATTGCTTGTATGTCTCGGGCCTCTCTACTCTTTGTGTTCCTTCACAAGCTATAACATTCAGCAATTCTGTGCCAAGCACCATTTCCTCAAAGAGTAACCTGTCTTTGTCTTCACTTGGCACAGTAACCTCAAACATATCAAACAGTGAGGAGAAGTGAAAGAGTGCCTCCCGAAAGCGCGAGTCGAAGAACGGGGCGTTGTAGGTCCCATTCACAACTCCGTGGATGAACATATCTGGATTGATGTTCTTGATCAGATTGAGTACCATATCCCTGGGGCTGTTCGGCACCACCGTCTCATCCAGCACGTTCCCTAGCCTGTCTGAACAGTTGACGACCAGCACATCACAGTCCCTGTTGATCTTGAGGTCTTCGAGTGTTATACTCTCCCATTTCCTTGCTATGGCTTTGAACTCAAATGGAACGTTGAATCTCTTGCAGTACTTTTCCAGTCGAACACCCGTGGCATTGACCCGCTCTTCAGGACGGAACCCGGGCTGAGGAAAATCTATCCCAGTAATTCGAAGTGTTGGAGGCCCACCGGGCCTCATTGAGAGGCCTTGGATGAGACATGGCCAATGAAAACCATACAGAATACCAAAATCTATGATATGCAGACTGGTAGCTCCTCCTGCTGTAAGCTTCCTAATGTGTTTGTTTGCAATCATACCTGATACTACCTTGAAGGGGATTGCGTTGATATACATCTGGTAAGCTTTCACGATATCTGCAGCAGAGATATTGTTGGGATGGTTAGATGCGTACAATGATGTCCCCGTTCCATTTGATCTTGCCTCGAGCGCATTAGCAAGGTAAAAGGCCATCCTCTCAGTTTCATTGCCGTGGCTAGAAGAGTGCAGCCTTATCCTCTTAAGAGTCTCATTAGCTGCCCTGATTTCATAATTCGCCATGGACTGTGCACATTGGGTGAGCAAGCCTCTGAGATCCACAAATTCCTTTTTGGTTTCTGCTTTCTTTTTCCCACGCCGGTTTCTACCTCCCGCCTTGAATTCAGAATTGTCTACTTTCTTGGAGGGGCAGAAAAGGGCGTCGTAGTACGTATCGTCTAACAGCTCAGGTTCTTCCAAATAACCTGCTGCCAGTTGCTTGTTGTTCCTCTGGTTTTCTGCAGGATCAGTTTCGGGCGATGAATACTCATGGTTCCGTTTTCCGTTTGAAGGTGAATGGTCTCTATCAGTCTCCTCCACTCCTCCTCTGCTTGCCAGAGATTGCAGGCTGTTTTGGCACTCAAATGGGCTCGAGTCACTCGACAAAGAGTTACTCAGATGATCACTCCATGAAAAAACGCCAGGCGGGCTGTCTGTACCGTTAAGCACATCAGATAAATGTTTCTCAGTGGCTTGGAGAGCCATGCAGTCCCTGAACATGCAAGGCTGGTTCTCCAAGTCTTCTTCCTCCATTAGCATCTGCCTTATGTACTTTAGAGTGGCAGCTGAGGAGTCACCTTCACCATCCTCCTCTTCCTCCTCTTTTGTACCAGATTCGTTCTGGACAAGGCTGTTATTTACCAAGAAACTACTACTACTACTAAGACTGAAGAATCTTTGCCCACTTATATACCTTGGATCCACTGGTTTAGAGTGGTGATTGTAGACCAACTCATTTGATGTGGTAAAGAGTTCTTGGATTAGAGCCTCCATTTCATGCGTTCTACCCCCACCTTAGCTTTTCACAGAAATGAGACTCCAGGGAACAGGATAAGCAACAGATTATACTATGAAGAATGGAGGGAGGAGCTGAAATAGTACTAATCAAGTGATGATATTGACGATGAAGAAAGGATGGTCTCTCTCTTTTAATGAAGGAAAAGTAAAACACGGGTGGCCATGTGGGCCAACACGTTAAGCTTATCAAGTGGAGTAATGATTTACGAGTATACGTAGTACCTAATAACAATTATTCCGTATAATAATGTTCTTCACTTCTATGAGAAAAAACTGATTTCGAAAGAGTAAAAGTTGTACCGTGTTAAAAATTGTTTTATGTAATTGGAAAAGAGGAAAGCAATTTAAAACGATCCTCCCTTGTTTCTAGCTTTTAATTCTAAAGTGCTTAACTTAAATAGAAATTAATCAAACTGTTACTTAAAAAACACTATTCAGCTTTTTAAGCTAATGTTTGAAAATCAAAGTTTTTTTCTTGAGAAATGCTCCTTTTACCGATGATACATATTTGGTGAATAGTATCATACATGCAATACATTTGATTGATCAAATTTGTTATTTCACCACTTTTTGTGTTTGAACTGCTCTTTTTTTTAGTTTACCGGTATAATTTATTTAAACATTAATATAAGTACATTGCAATTAATATTTTTTGAAAATAATAAAGTAAATTGATCATCATAATAATGCTAAAGTTTTTTAACATAATACGTAGTATTTTTTTATCATCCCTAATTTTAATATTAATATTAAATTTAAAAGAACTTACAGTGGCAAGTTCCAGGAAGCAGAGGTGGCAACTTCCGATTTTAGTCCGCCCTCTCTAGAAAAAGTAGTCATACTACTATAGTAGTCAACTCATACTGTGCTTCAGGCTACCAGTACTAGTACCAAATTCAAGGCATAATTTTTGTGTGCCATTTTCATTGAATTTGTTGTGCGACTTTAAGTTTTAAATGGGTCTTGTAATTACAAATAGGGATGGGCAATAATCCCAGTTAGGGTGGGCATGACGGTTTGGTTTAACCGAACCAAACCGTACCAAACCGAACCGAAACCGGGCCGTATGCAATTTGGTTTGAGTTTGGTACTATTTCTTTCAAACCGTATTAAACCGAACCGAATCGAACCGCCATCGATAAAAACCGAACAAAACCGAACCGAACTAAAGATACTCAAAAAAACATTCATATATTATTAAAATTGGTCGTTTGATTTGGGTTTACTTAAGTAAACTTTTTCGTAAACATTTGCTCAAACCGAATAGTTTGGCGCTTTGGTTTGGATTGATTTAAAACGGAAAAACCGTAAACCGAACCGAACACCGAACAACATACACACACACACACTTTGTATTTATCTTCACTCTTCATTTTTAAGATATAAATAAATAATTTAGACATGAAATTAATACATATTTAAGCATATACTCGTATCATTTTAACTTTTACACATTTCATACATTCATTATGACAAAGTTAGCTAATACGACATCTTTGTATTTATTATGTTTGGCGATAATAATAGCAGATTGCATTTATATTTTTACATGATTCATTTGAATAAAATTGTGAATATTACCACATTTGTATCACCGACTCTTTTAGGTTTTTTTGAATATTTTATGTGATATTATAAATGCTAATCAACTATCCTTTTTTGTAAGAAGTGAATTTTTTTGTAGTGATAAAAAAGATGTTAGAAGTTTTAATTTATAATATTTTATTATTTATTTTTCTATCTTTTATTTCGTTTTACATTTTATTTAAATAATCAATAAATTAAAAAAAGATGAGATAGACTACTACTTTCATTTTCTAATTCTAAAATATAGAACTTGATCAAATAAAATAATAAACATAAGCAAACGAATCAAATCAAACTAAATTAAACATAATATTTTTTACTTTGGTAAACCGAACTTCAAACCGAACCGAAACCGAACCGAAACACAATTTAGTTTGGTACAAATTCTCCCAACCCGAATAAACCGAAACTGAAGAAAACCGAACCGTAAACTGAATTGCCCACCCCTAATCCCGGTCCCGTTGTCCCATTCTGGTATATCCTGAAATCGTACTGGTGTTGTCCCGTTCCGTTTGAAATCCGATTACTTTGTCCCGCACCGATCTCGTACCGGTTTAAAACAGGACATGATCGGAGACCGAAAGGTTATCCCGAACTGTCCTGTTGTCCTGTTTGTAATAACTATATAGGTTTTAGCATGTGACTAGTTTGTACTTTGTAGTACTATCTCAAAAAAATAATAAACAATAATACAATATGTTTCAAGCCCAATTTTTTAAATTAAAAATAATACCTCCTCTGTCCCGCAAAATAGTTCTCGGTTTCCTTTTTGGGCAGTCCCAAAAAATAGTTCCCATTTCCCGTTTTGGATGGTTTTGTGTGGCTCACATGCATTTACATTTTTCTTACACAACTACAAGTCTACAATCATATATTTTCACTTTATTCTTACTTTCTTAAACTTCGATCCAAGTCAATGCGAGAACTATTTTATTGGACGGAGGGAGTACCTAACATAAATATTTACTAGCTTAAGTTTGTATCTCACTTTCCATATATTTGCATATGAGTATCCCACATCTAGAACACATAATTTTGCATAAATTAATTCTTATTTGCTTTGTTTTGAATTTTTATTTTTTCTTTTGCTAAACTTAATTAAAATCTAATCGCTTTTCATTTTTTTTTTTGTGATTGATAACTTTTTATGAACATTAGTTAACTTTTAAATTGTTAATATTTTGGTGCATGATACTTTAGAAATGCTAATATGTTTTAATTATAAATGATGTTTTTTTATTTAATACTCTTTTGTTAGTTTGGGATGTCCCGAACCGTTCCGAATTATCCTAGTCCCGATTTAAATGGGAAAAGACCAGGACAAAGGCGTATCCCGTCCCCTACCGTTATTACTAACTAGTTTTCAAGCCAAATTTAGCTAATTGTAAATTTGATATTTTCAAAATCATATATAAATTAATGTGATGCAAAAGCAAAATAAACTCATTCTAATATAAAGCCGTTTGATAATACTAAAATTGGTCGAATTCTCTGACATTACTGTAACGAATTAAATCTAAATGATTGGGCTAAATTGACAGAATCTTCCAAATTATGAAAAGGCAAAATACAATATACTACGTACTATGTATTACGTATGTAATTAATAAAATAAATTAAAATTTATATGAAAAATATTTAAAATGGACTTCTACATAAGCATCTCAACTAAATATAATTGTTATGAACCCGATTTTAAAGAATTCACACAAAAGTTTCTTAATTAATTTCACATCCTTTATATCACTTCATTAAACATCTCAAAACACTATTTTTTAAAATATTTTTCATTCAACATACAATGAAATAAGTTTTGGTACATTTTTTTAGTGGGATCTTACATTTTACTCATTATTTTGTCACATTGAAAATGTAAAAAAATGGATCACTTTTACAATTTACTCATTTATTTCATCACATTGAAATAAATAATTTGGTCTGAAGTAATATAGTGTGGAAGATGTCTATTTTGTGTATGTATCATAATAATAATTATTATAATTATTGTGATTATTATTATATTATTATTATTATTATGATTGATGTTTGATCTGATCTTATCTGATACTGAAATCGGTCCAATTAAAAACATCCTAAATGTATGAAGATTTCCTAATTTGGATTAGTAATCTATGTCAAAAGTGAAGGAATATTTAAATTGTAGTTGTAAAAATAAAGAAACAACTAAACATATTTACTTTTTTGGCTGGGCTGAACGTATTTACTTTTCTTTTGGAAGAATGTGCTTATATTAATAAGAAAGAACGTAAGCAGGATACAACCAGACAAAGAGCCCACTGCCTACCGTCCGCCCTTGAACCAGACTTAGAATCTGCCACCTCAAAAGAAGCAACCAGATTCGTTGATCCTGAATTGGGCTTACCTGAGCCAATGATTGGCAAACTAGGCTTCCTATCACCTGTCCTAAGTTGTGGAGTTTTGTTGCCGGAAATACACGGCACAACTAAAACAGAGTAAAGATCCAAATAAAAACGAAACATGAAGAAAACTAAACAAGCAAAATAAACTTCTTGAACCCTAGCACCTTATTCAACCCCTGGCGGTGGTTCAGGAGGAGGCCTGACCATCGCTATGATTGTTGACGCACCTAAGCGGTTTTCCTTCGACTCGGCCTCCTCTTCATCATCATCATCATCATCATCGATCACCCCTGTGCCGTCTCCACCAAAATCGATAGCAATTCCCCCCTTCTCTTCCTCAAGGATCAATCCTTACCAAATATGCACCAAAAACTTCATTGAAACCCCCTTTTGCACGAAATAATGCATTTCATAATGGGAAAGGTTTGGGACAGTAAAATCAAACGTGTATAAATTTAAGAATTTTTGTAGTACAGAAAGCATAGTAAAATCTTTTTGAAACTAAATGCAACCCCCAAATATCAAACTCATTGATATATTTTTATTTGGTTTTAACTCTAAACTTGAATATGTGAACTAGGAGTCTTGTTATAGTGTTCAAAAAACTCTATGGTCAGACAGTTAGAACTTGTACGTGTAGGTGAAGTCATAGAGAATGGCTATAGAAGAATGACTATGGTAATGAAAATTTGGAACAAGCTTCTTGCAAGAGTAGAGAGGAAAAACATGTCCAAGCTCTGCTATTCATACAATTTCTAAATTTTACTGCTACAGAATAACTTGAAAAGGTCGGGAGAATAGGAAGCCATAAAGGATCTAAACCAACTTATAAAGCTATCTGTGGAACCATATTATTATGAGCTGCTCACATAAATAATAATCACAAAAATGAGCATAAATGTCCAAATTCATGGATGCTCTTTAATATTTGTAGGTACTGGAAACAACATCCCTTCATTAATTTCGATTTCTTTGATGTATCATTGCCCTGGGTTATGCTTTTTTGAGACTTAAATTTTAAAGACTAAAATTTTAAAGATTAAAATATAAAGATTGAAGTGGATTATCCTTGCCCTGGGTTATGCAGATGGAGTGATTCCACTCATATAATCATATGATTGCAATTTTAAAGACTAAAATTTCAAAAGTAGGCAACACGTATAAGAAATCCAGAAATAAGCTGGCGACATTCTTATAGGACTAGGCGTCTAGGCTACTAGCTTCATCAAGAGTCAAGACCCAAAAGACTTTCTTCTTTTTCAGTTGTTGCTGCTCCGCCATCATACCCAAAGCTAGGCAGAAATTGGGAGCGGCGCAAGCCCTACCGGCAGAGCCCTCCTGCCGCCGACCTCTAGCTGAACAAAAATCCGGTGAGAATTGGTTTGATGCGACTAGGGGTGGAGGAGAAAGCAAGGATGAAGAAGGTTGTTGGTGTGGAACTGATAAACGAGAATGGAAGATGCCGAAATACAAGGGACTATGACGGGCGTAAATGAAGTGGGGGGTTTAATCTGGGCCATCGATTTTAAATTTTAAAATCTAAGGGAGGAGGAAGATAGTTTGCACATTAAAGGTGTTTCTATGTTAAGATGAGTTTCCATGTGAACCTCCCCCTACATATATATATAGAATTTGGATCAAATAAAAAGTACTTCCTAGATGAAAAATAAGAACTAATCTTGGTCATTGATGTGATAAAATGGGTGGAAGAGATCAATTTTTAAGTTGGAAACGCGGTGGCATTTTTGTACGTAATTAAGGAGAACTTTTTTTGAAAATATTGTGATAAATGTGCATCAGAATAGTCAACAAGTGCACACGTAGAGCACAAAAGTGCATTACTGTACAAAATAAAAAGTGTACAAGATGGAAAATTTTGACAATCTTTTTTTATTCGCATGAGTATACTTTTAATCAGTAACTATCCATTTTATAGTATAAACGTTTGCACATTTTTTGAAATCATCTCTTGTGTTTAAAGTTCATCTAATCCATCCATTTTCAAGTGATGGAAGGCCAAGATTTGTTCTCACTTTTCATGGGAAGATTACTTTCTACTTGAACCTATCCCTATATATATATATATAGAGAGAGAGAGAGAGAGAGTCCTGATCCTGTCAGGCCGAGGCCATTTGGGAACCTTCTTGGTGAAATTTTTTGATGAAATTTTTTGAGCATGTTCCTCATCAAGTCTAGTTTGTAATTCAATCAGGAATGAAGTCAAAAAAATTCCTACTAAAACTGCGCAGTTTATATATATACGAAGTATATAATGCACAGTTTTAGTAGGGAATGTTTTTGAATGCCTTCCCGATTGAATTTTTAGTTGAAATTTGGTATGAACAAACTAGACTCGATGAGGAACATGCTCAAAACATTTCATCAAAAAATTCCACCGGGAAGGTCCCCAAATGGCCTTGGTCTGACGGCGGTTTCCGTCAGGCCAGCCTGATACGATCAGTCCTCTCTCTCTCTCTCTCTCTCTCTCTCTCTCTCTCTATATATATATATATATATATATATATATATATACACACACACACACACACACACACACACACACACACAAGAATGATCACGTCCGAACGTTCGGATAGGACCCTCCGTCCGAACATCCTCGTTTGGGGTCCTTCCCGGTGGAATTTTTTGATGAAATTTTTTGAACATGTTCCTCATCAAGTCTAGTTTATCCATACCAAATTTCAGCTTAAAATTCGATCGGGAAGACATTCAAATCATTTTTTAAGTTGACTACGTTTTTATATGTATATTTTGACGCAATCAACTTCAAAAAACGATTTGAATGCCTTCCCGATCGAATTTTGAACTGAAATTTGGTATAGACAAACTAGACTTGATGAGGAACATGCTCAAAAAATTTCATCAAAAAATTCCACCTGAAAGTTTCCCAAACGGCCATGTTCGGACGATGCTCGGACGGGGAATGTTCGAACCTGAACATTCCTCTCTCTCTCTCTCTCTCTCTCTCTCTATATATATATATATATATATATATATATATATATATATGGGAAAAACTTCTGGTAAGGTATACCTTACCGGAGCCGCCGTGCGGCCTCCACGTTTTGAGGGTCTTCCCGGTGGAATTTTTCGATGAAAATATTTGAGCATGTTCTTCATCAATTCTAGTACATTCATACCCAATTTCAGCAAAACATTCAATCGGGAAGGCAGTCAAACGATTTTTGGAAGATAACTGCGTTTTATATGTATATAAATGGTGCAGTTATCTTCCAAAAATCATTTGACTGCCTTTCCGATTGATTTTTTTGCTGAAATTTGGTATGGATGTACTAGACTTGATGAAGAACATGCTCAAAAAATTTCATCGAAAAACTCCACTGGGAAGACTCTCAAAACGTGGAGGCCGCACGGCGACTCCGGTAAGGTATACCTTACCGGAAGAGTTCCCATATATATATATATATAGACTTTGTATCAAATAAAAAGTGGTTCCTAGATGAAAAATAAGAATTCATCTTGGCCATTGATGTGAAAAAATGGATGGAAGGGGTCAAATTTTAAGTTGGAAACGCGGTGGCATTTTGGTAATTATGATGAACTTTTAATGAAATTATTGTAACAAATGTGTATGAGGAAATGCAAAAAGTGCACATGTAGAGCCCAAAAGTGCGTTACAGTACATAATAAAATGTGCACAAACAAAAAAATAACAATTTTTTTAACACTTATGAGTACACTTTTGTTCATTATCTATTCACTTTATACTATGAACATTTGCACTTTTTTAACATCGTGTATTGTGATTAAATTTCATCTAATCCGTCCATTTGTAATTGATTAAAAGTCAAGATTTGTTTTCTCTTTTTATGGGAAGATTATTTTTTACTTGAACTCATCCTTATATATATTGATTGATTGGGTCGAGACCGGGATAACCCTAATCCCAACCCGTGCCCACCCATAATCTCCGAATAAGACCAAGTTACCGGTAGGCCCCACGTTTTTCTTTAATATTGGCCGCTAGGGCACTACCTGATAAAGACGAAGTTATCGGTGGGCGGTAACCAAGTATTGGCAATTGCGCAGCCGCCAAGACATGAGGACCCCACTACAGCATTATTATTAAAAAAAAACGTCTATCATATCTTGTGGTGGACTCTCGTACCAAAAACGTCATTGCGCACATAAGCATTTCTACCACATTGTCCACATATAGATGTTATGTGACTCAATAGATTTAATTGATTCATTTTTGCTAAATTTTTGAAGTTTTGGCTAAAGTATTTTTATTGGTTGATTGTGTTGATTTATGAAAAAATTATATTTAAAATATATTATTTTAATAAAATAAAAAATATGTATATGAAACAATAGCTAAAATGATCATCTACAATAACTTCAGCCAATACAATCAGAAAAGTAACTTCAACCTTACTTTTTCTTATTATTACACAATTCAACGCGCGAAATCAAAATTTACATGTTTGGTTAAAAATTTGGCTGATAAGCCTGATAAGCCAAAAAACAGAGTCACCAAACAGGCTCAGAGTCCATTTGATAATACTATAATTGGCTGAATCGACTTATATTGTTGAACTTTATGAAGTTACGACTATAGTTACAAGATTGGTTGATTCTGTTTACTTATAGAAAAATATATTTAAATATATTTCATTAATAAAATAAATAAAAATTATATGAAAAATAGCTAAAATAGTCTTCTATTGTAAATTCAGCCAATACACTAAACAAAGTAACTTCAATGTTACCTTTTCTTATTATTAAACAAATGGATGCGCAAAATCAAAAGTTACGTGTTTGGTAAAAAAAATGACTGACAAGTCTGATAAGCCGAAAACCATGGTCACCAAACGGGCTCTAACGCACTTCAATGAAAGCACTAACGGTTTGTGTTATTGTAAAGAGAAGTGATACTAGGATACCACTAGCGATTTGTGTTATTGTAGAAAGAAGTGATAATACAGTAAGAATGATTTTAAATTATACAAACTTTATCACATTTGGTATCAATCAATCTTAGTAGGACGGATAAAAAAGAAAAGACGGAACAATATTAACGAGATGAATGGAGTCTGAGCTATTCATCCCTTACAAAGTCCCCGAAGGGGAGTATATATAAATGAAATGTGGACCCGCACGGGTAGCTCAGCTGGTCGAGTGGTGGGAAAATTGGAACTATGACCAAGGTTCGAATCCCCGCAGCGACCGGGTGGAGGTCACAGAACCTGAAATAAGGCTGGGCCTCTGGTGCGCACGGGGTAAAGGCCTACTGCCACTCTGCTGACTGAGTCACCGTGACTTACATCCTCCCATGTGCTTTGTCGGGTCGGGGCGTGGGGGGCGCTTGGGGTTGGCGATTCAACCTTTTTTGGAACTATAAATGAAATGTGGACTAGGCCACTAGGTTTGGCCTAGTGGTCCCAATTACATAAAAAGGGACTAATAGACCGTACAAAAACTAATCTATTGCGGGATGCTTTGAAGTTCCGAGGAAATGAAATTGAGTAAAGTGTAAATTATTATTGGGGTGAATTTTCGGAAGATGAGGCACTCACCATACCATCTTGGGTTACAAGTGGGATAACCAGTGGCGTTGAAATTGATAAACCAGCTGTAGGCCTGTATCAATATTTTTGTGGTCTGGTTTTAATTAGAGATGCTTAAATGAGTTTAATTTTGTTCACCTCCCCATTTGGAGGGTGAACATAACCCTCAAATATTATAACATTAAAGTATACGACATTTCTTTCTTGAAGAGCCAGGAGTATTTATTTAGATTAGACATGCTTGTGGGGCCTTTTGGTTTTATACGGAGTACTTTACAAAAGGCATGTGCAACGTATTTCTTTTAAATTTGGCAATATATAAATAAAAAATTATTATCTTCATTTTATCAAAATTAACAGAATAAAATATAATTTAAATGTAATTTTTTTTCATTTCGTAATTTAGCATATTTAGCTTATTGAACCGCTTGAAGCAAATTTTCATCAATTTTAACAGATTTAGCTAATTTCGACATTAAGAAAAGGTCCCGTAATATTATTGTTAGCTGAATTTCAATGAGAGAATTCCCTAAATATGAGTAAAAACGTTTTGAAATTCTAAAATAGGTGTATGATGTTTTTTATTCCCTAAATAGGAGTAATTTTCTGTCAAGTTTGGCATTACAAAGCTTTAAACTTGGCAATTTTTTCCAAACTTGGTAGTTTACTCTTATTCAGGAAATAAAAAACATGATACTCCTATTTTGGAATTTCAAAACGTTTTTACTCCCATTTAGGACAAGTTCTAAAACATGATAATAGCAAACAACATACATTAGGATAGAACGAGCTTCTCATAAAAAAAATCCAGACATACTGTAAATGACACTAATATGTTAATAATATACACTACAAAACAGCCAGGCGTTTTCCCTTCAAAACCATAATTCATAAGCAATAAGCAACACATTTGACATAGGACTAAAACCTTTCTACACATAAACCCAGTCGAGCAAAAAATCAAAAAATCAAATAATCCGACAGACCTACAATATGTCCCGTTCAATCCCAACAAAAACATAAAAAAAAACCATATAAAGGTGAATAGGGATTCAAAAATCAATTATCCCCTTGGGATAAGTTATATATAAAGTTTTATGAGTCTGCATGAGCAACAATACTATGTACTCAACAATCATACCCAAAAAAGCTTCAAAAATAATTCCATCACCGTTTTAAAACCTGAAAAATAAAACAGATGTGCTTATTACAAACTTACAAATTAATAATATGGCTTTGAAACTAAACTGATACGATCCCAGATTACATACCATGGATGGAAGGCACTTTGAACTGGAATCATTGCATTTGTGTGTAAAACATTCTGTTCCATCATTTCTGAACCTTTGCTGCTACAACTTCCATGTGAGACGAGGCCATTTATCTACTCCAAAATAAATAAACTCAAAATGCATTAATTTGTAGACATTTTTTAAACTAAATGTTTCAAATATATCACTTGTTTACCGGCTCCATAGCATGATTGGGGTTCAATGGACCACCTGTAAAGATGAAGAACTTTTGTTAAAAAAAATACTGTTTTAACATTAAAATAAGAATAATAAAAAGAACATTCTAAGTAAAACTTTATGGAAGGTACTCAGACTTACACTTTCTGTGAGCCTTCTTCTGTGACCTTTTTTCCAGTGCACTTTTAATTCTTTTGTTTGATATTGACCTTCGTTTTTTTGGATCTCGCAAAAGACAATTGGTCAGGAGGTTTGGTGTTGATTGGTCATCAACCATGACTGAGTTCAGATTGTTTTCATCTATGGTAGTACCCGGGCATGCATCAATATTTGCCTCGACCTTAAGTAATAGACACTTGCACATGTTAAAAACATCTATGCTTCTCGAGCCTTTGGAAACAATTCTTTGTGAAATATGTGATAACTCGCTGTATCGAGTAGTTAGCGTTGGATCATTATCATTTGGAATTATCTCTCCATTGGGATCACAAATATCTTGATAAGTAGAATCTCTTGTCCATCTTTTCAAGTAATATTGAGGCGGCAAACTGTTTTTCTCTAAGTGACGAAACAATTTCAACCCATGTGAGCATAAAACTCCTTGGAACTCAAACTTCCTACATGAGCAAGCCACCACTTCAGCCAACTGATTGTATCTAACAGTGCGAACCCTTTGCCGACCTTCAATTTCTCTCACTTTATAAGTACTCACATTCCCATCATCATGCTCCAACTCAAGTGACAAATCAATGATTTTCTTAACACTTTGTTGAAACAAGTTAAATATCTTCCTTGTGTACTTTTTCGCTGCTTCACGTTCAACTGCCCAATTAGATATAAAGTTTGGTGTTGTTTGGATTGTTTTATGCTCGGCCTCCCTTTCTTTTTCACGACGGTCATTCATTGCTCTGGAGTACATGCGCACAAATTCTTGTAGCACAATTTTTCCATGTGTGAAGTAGCCCTTGAGGAATTTATTTATACTCTCACTTCTCTGTGAGGTGGTCATACCTGCACAAAAGTGAGAGCGACTATATACTTGTGCCCATTTTTTCCTCACTTCATATGTTCTTCGTAACCATTCATTATCTTGAAGTCCATTTTCTTCAAGTAACTTGTCCCAACTATGCTCAAACTCTTCAACAGTTTCTGGATCATAAATGCATGATTTGAATTGTTGTGAAAATGTTTTGTATCCGTTACAACTCAATTTTTTTGCCGCATTTTGACATAAATGCCACAAACACAACCCATGATGGGATTGAGGTAATAGCTCATCAACTACCGCAGATATAGCAGCGGACTGATCAGTGAATATGCTCTTTGGTTTCTTTCCTCCCATTGCCTCGAAAAAGGTAGTGAACAACCTGTTAAAAATAAAGATAATAACTAAAGGAAGAAACCATTCCAAGTGCGGAAGCTTTGTATTAGGAGAAAAATGATTCACTTGCTTATTCCATAGCATACGTATGCTATATATAATACAATATGGTGAAGAAATAAATTAAAGATGGAGACATGGGTATGGGTCCATGCAAAACATGTAAGCATGTAACCCACGTAAGTAAAGTTTACATCAATCAAGACAGTGCATTATTGGAAAATACAATTATCTAAAATATTTCTTCAACACTCCCCCTCAAGGTGGCGTGTGAAGATTACGAACACCCAACTTGCTACGGAGGAACTGAAAGCGATCGGTACCAAGTGCTTTGGTAAATATGTCAGCCACTTGATGGACTGTGGAGATATAAAGTGGCTGAATTTCATTACTTGCAACTCTTTCTCGTACAAAATAGCAGTCCATCTCAACATGTTTTGTCCGCTCATGAAAGACTGGGTTGAGTGCAATGTGACAGGCTGATTGGTTGTCACAGTAAAGGGGAGTGGGACCTCTGAGAGTAACTGTAAGATCTTGCAATAACCACCGCAACCATATTATTTCACTAACTGTGACGGCCATGGCACGGTATTCTGCTTCAGCGGAAGATCGAGAGACTACAGATTGTTTCTTAGTTCGCCAAGATATAGGTGAACTACCAAGGGTGATAAAATACCCAGTGCTGGAACGTCGAGTGAAAGAACACCCTGCCCAATCTGCATCACAATAACCTTTCAAAGTGAGGTCATCATCAGATGATAAAAATATTCCCTGGCCAGGTGTTTGTTTTAGGTAGCGAAGAACGCGTATGGCTGCATCAAGATGTGTTTGGAGTGGTTTGCTGAGAAATTGGCTAAGCTGACTCACAGAGTAGACAATATCAGGACGAGTCACCGTAAGATATAATAAACGGCCAATAAGTCGTCGATATGAATGTGCGTCTACTGGTTTGCTACCATCGTTCGGGCGAAGTTTCAAATTTTGCTCCATGGGGAAGGAGCTGGGGCGGCCTGCTAGTAATCCACTTTCCTCCAAGATGTCAAGAGTATATTTTCGCTGGCTCAAAACAAAACCCTCAGGAGAACGAGCAACTTCAATGCCCAGAAAATATTTTAGTTTTCCCAAATCCTTGATGCTAAACTTTTTGTCCAGGTAATTTTTCACCGAGGAGATGTGAGTGGTATCATTACCGGCCAACAGGACATCATCAACATAGATAAGAACAAAAGTGTAAATGGTGCCCTGTCGAAAAATAAATAATGAGTGATCGGCTTTTGACTGACGAAAACCTACTCCCGTGAGAGCTTGAGTGAATTTCTTATACCAATTACGAGAAGCTTGACGTAACCCGTATAGAGATTTTTGTAATTTGCAAACACGGGTATCATTATTTTTACTGAATCCCTGGGGGATACGCATATAAACATCTTCTGATAGGTCACCATGTAGAAAAGCATTATTTACATCTAGCTGGTGTACGTCCCAATTGCGTTTAGCTGCAACTGATAACATGCATCGCACAGTGACAAGTTTGGCAACAGGTGCAAATGTTTCGTGAAAATCAACTCCCTCAACTTGAGTAAAACCCTTGGCTACTAGTCTAGCTTTGTAACGCTCCACGTCACCATTGGGTTTATATTTAATTTTGTAAACCCATTTAGAGTCCACAATTTTCTTTCCCGGAGGTAAGTTAACCAGTGTCCAAGTGTTATTTTCTTCCAGGGCCGCAATTTCTTTCTGCATAGCCTCTCTCCATAGAGGATCCTGTACAGCATGTGAGAAATATTTGGGCTCATCACGTGAGGTGATGGCCGCTAAAAAGGCTTTATGAGAAGGAGAAAATTTATCATAACGAATGAAATGGGAAATAGGATATACCGTCGAGTTTGCTGAATGGGCGGTATTCCGTGAATGATCAAGTGAGGGGGGCAAGTCAATCTCGTAATCTTCGAGGTGCTTTGGATATTTCCGGATCCTATCTCCTCTCTTTAGGCCATCACGTGTATTATTTTCAATTACGGCAGTCGGAGAATATGACCCCATTTGGTGGCTAGACTCTTCTGTTTCTTTATTTAGATGGGTGTTTCCGTCCAAGAGGTGACCACCATCCATGTTGAGTTGTCCAGTAAGATGACTTCCATGTGGTAACTCATGTGTGAGCTGTCCTAGGTGGGAGCCACTATCCAAAGAGTTTCCTCCATCCACGTTTAGTTGTCCAGGGACATGACTCCCACTTGATGGCTGCCTAATATTTTCGGACTCATCTCCTGCATCCTTTTGTCCTCTACTAGAAGAGTCTTGACTGTCAGGACTTGCTACAGGGCCACCATTATTTTGGGTGCATGGAAATTGTTCAAAACCATAAAAATTTGATCCAGTAGATGACATGCCAGGCCGAAAAGTCGTAGAACTTGGAAGGAACAAATTTTGATAGACTCGGTCAATTATAGTTCTCAAATCATCCTCGCCATTATTTTCAATATTTCTGAATGGAAAGTTTTCTTCAAAAAATGTCACGTCACGGGAACTATATACCGAGTGTTTTTGTAGATCAAAGACTTTATAGGCTTTTTGTCCATATGGGTATCCAATGAAAATACACGGACTCCCCCTTTCACCAAACTTATCATTTTGCTTATTGTTATGAGCGTACACCAAACACCCAAAGACTCGTAAGTGATCGTAACTAGGAACCTTCCCAAATAATACTTCAAAGGGACTTTTATTAGAGATAACTGGTGATGGAAGCCGATTGATAATGTAGGCGGCAGTTAAAATACATTCCCCCCAAAAATTGATAGGTAAGCCAGACTGGAAACGGAGAGCTCTAGCTATTTCCAAAATGTGTCTGTGCTTACGTTCTACAACTCCATTTTGTTGTGGTGTATATGTGCATGACGTCTCTAATAATATCCCATTTTGTCCATAATAATTCAATAAATGGTTGGTTTGAAATTCCATGCCATTATCAGCCCTTATGCGTTTGACATTTTGTTCAAATTGGGTTTCAACCATTTTGCAGAATTGAATCAAAAGTTGTGGAACCTCAGATTTATTTTTCATCAAATAAACCCACACACCTCTAGTAAAATCATCAACAATAGACAGGAAGTATCGTGCACCGGAAATTGAATCACATCTATAGGCTCCCCAGATATCACAATGTATTAATTCAAAACTACGAGATGTCTTAATTGTACTGGTAGGAAAAGACAGTCTAGTTTGCTTAGCTCGTATGCAGGGATCACAAAGATTGTTGCTTCGGTTAAAGCCTTTGAGAAATTTGATGTGATGTAACTTTCCATCTGATGCATGACCCAAACGCCGATGCCATAAATTTGAAGTAGTAGAGACTGACAATGCCACCCCTTCAACTTTTGGAGCCTCAAGGTAATAAAGACCATCACGGAATTTACCAAGCCCAATCAGATTTCTCGAGGGTAAGTCCTGTAAAATACAATAATCTGAAAAGAAGGTGAGTGTACAATTTAAATCGCTTATTAAACGACTGACTGAAAGTAAATTGCACTGAAAATTTGGAATGTATAAAACTCGTCGAAGACGAAGTCCATTGGACAGAATTAAGCTACCAATAGCTGAAACTGGAACATTTTCACCATTAGGAATACGAACACGTGGTATGGAAGTGGGAGTTATAATGTCAACGAGACCGTTGTCACTACAAACGATATGCTCACTTGCTCCGGAATCGATTATCCAAGGATGACTTTGTGGCAATATATTTGTCATATTTACATGACTTTGTATCCAGAATTTTGGCTCTGATACCATGTTAAAAATAAAGATAATAACTAAAGGAAGAAACCATTCCAAGTGCGGAAGCTTTGTATTAGGAGAAAAATGATTCACTTGCTTATTCCATAGCATACGTATGCTATATATAATACAATATGGTGAAGAAATAAATTAAAGATGGAGACATGGGTATGGGTCCATGCAAAACATGTAAGCATGTAACCCACGTAAGTAAAGTTTACATCAATCAAGACAGTGCATTATTGGAAAATACAATTATCTAAAATATTTCTTCAACACAACCAAGTAATTGCATCATATGTTTCACCATCTAGTAGGCCACAACCAAACAATGATGTTTGTCCATGATGGTTTATGCCTACAATTGGTGCGCACAACATGTCATACTTATTTGTCCGAAAAGTCGTATCAAAACATATAGCATCACCGAACAACCCATAATCCCGTCTAGATTTTGCATCACAAAAATATACTCCACATATTTCACCATCTTCATGTGACCTAAATGAATAGAAGAAATGCTTGTTCTCATTTTTCTTCTGCTTGAAGTATTCTAGAAGACATTCTGCATCACCTTTCTTGAAAAACTCAGATCGCTTTCTTTGAAGGAAGTTATTGCAATCTGATCTTGTAAAATTAAGGTTCTGAGTTCCACCGGCTTCTTCACACATATATGAGAAAATCTGTCCTTGCTTCAAGCCGGATGCATGCATTGTGGTCATCATTTCAGCTTGCGTAAATTCAATTTTCCGTTGAGACCTCAAGTAACCAGAATGTTCAAATGGCGCAAGGTCGTGAGAATGTACTGATTCAAAACCAATCACTTGATACTTCTCATTTGGAAGACGTTTAAATGTAAAGGATGCTTTGCAATCACAACGTGTCTCGTCTCGTTTCTTCTGAGGTGTCTTGATTTTCTTGTAAAATCCCTCACATGAGCACACTAAAACTTGACGTTGAATTAGTGTACTATCAACTCTATTTTTGTTAGTTCGGAAAATACGCACACTAAAACCAATCCTCCTTGCATATGAGTTGTAAAAATTGTAAGCGTTTTCTGCACTCTCAAACTCCATCCCGATTTCAGGTTCTATTTCAATATTTCCTTCTTCCAGAAGCTGATTATTTGAACTCCTGTACTCTTCATTAACAATAGGAGTCTCTTCACCCACACAAAAATTCAAGTCTGGGACACTCATGACAACTGATCAAGACTACAAATCTAAAAATAATTAGTAAAAATTAAACACTCAAAATCTACTGAATAGAAAAAGTCGAATGACAGGAAATTAAAAATCTGTATAATATGAAGTAAAAGTTAAACACTCAAAATCTACTGAATAGAAAAAGCCGTATGATAGAAAATTAAAAATCTGTATAATATGAATAAAGTTCAATTTTTGATATCTCTAGTACGGAGTATGTAATATTTCAAGAACAAAAATAAACGTAATCAAATCACCAACTTTGATAGATAAATGGTTAAAAGATATTTAATTTTTAAGAATAGAAATCGGTGGTACCATACTATCGTATGAGTTTAAAAAAAAATGCAAGTGCAAAATCAAATACGGAGTATTGAAATACTAAAGGAGCTAAAAGCATCTTTAACTACGGAGTATAATAGAAGTAATGAAAAATACCTTATATACGTCTGCAGGTGTCTGCAATCTTCTCTACCAACGGTTTAGGAAATAACGATCGAAGCACACCAAATATGGAGGTCTGAAACTGAAGCGGAGATGGGGCGGTGGAGAAATAGTAATGCGTATGATTTAACAAATACAGAGAAAGCAAATTAAAAGGGTATGTCTACAAATTAAAGTAACCCCACATCCTAAATATCATTTCTAAAAGAAAACTACATACTCCGTATATATATGGAAGAATATGGGCATAGTGGGAGAAGAGTACAATGTGATGTACTTTTAATATTATAATATTTGAGGGTTATGTTCACCCTCCAAATGGGGAGGTGAACAAAATTGCTCTCTGCTTAAATGGCGTGACCATGCTAACATACGGCAAATGAAATGTTTTACAAAACAAGTAAGAATATTAAATTAGTTATATCATCGTAATGACAGTATTATCTTATAATTGTTGTTATTGGTGAATTATGTCATTGTTGAAATTAAATAAAATAATGACAATTGTAAAAACAATGTCACGTATGATAAATTAAACAAATGTCACATATTATAATGTAAAATACTATAAATGTCATACCATTGTCATTGTTACAATGTTAAATATGGTAATTTTAAATACTGTGTCACATCAAACAAAATCAAAATATTCTAAACTTTGCCAAAATATAGAAAAATGTCATAAATTAATGACAATGTTAATGCCAATGCTATAAAAATATGACAATGTTAATGCAAATACATTGTCAATATCAATGCTATATAAAATGACATTGTAATATGACAATGTCAATGCAATGCTATACAAAGTGACATTGTAATATGACAATGTCATTGCAATGTTATACAAAGTGACATTATAATATGACAATGTCAATGCAATGCTACACAAAGTGACATTATAATATGACAATGTCAATGCTATACAAAGTGATATTGTAATATGACAATGTCAATGCAAGTACATTATTGTCAATATTATAAATAATGACATTGTAACAACTATCTTGTCAACATGATATTAACATTATAAGCGTAAATTGCTCAAATGAATTAACGATATGATATAATAATGAATATTAACATAAAAGTTAAAAGAAGCAAATAAGTGGAGTTATAACTTGAAAAAAGAATTAGACAAAAAAACTAAACATAACCGAATGTTTGTACCATAGTGGACAAAGCAGATCGACCAAAAAGAAGCCACCAAAGGTGCAATTTCGAGTTGCACTGAAACGATCCAAAGCAGCTTGGTGGGAAAAAGATTACAGATCAGGGTGCAGCAACAACGAATAAAAATAAGGGAGAGCAAAAGGAGGAGGACTCCCGACGCCCCTGCCTTGTCTCCATCTCGTCGTCGCCGCCGCTGTGTCGGTATGTCGTTGCCGTCTCTATTTCACCCATCGGAAGAATAAATCAGGGGGTTCGATGGTGCGATGGTTGGCCGCCGTTAATTTCGTAGCAAAATCAGCCGCGAGCACCATCACTAGGGCGGGGAAAAATACCGAAATTTCGGTATACCGGACTTACCATATCGAAAAATACCGAATTTACCGAAATGTTTGGTATACCGACGCTTTTGGTACAGTATGATACCGTACCGAATTACTTCGGTATGGTATCGGTATATATTTTGGAAACAAACGGTATACCGGTATACCGTCATACCGTAATTCCAAGTCAATAATTTCCTTAAAATTGTAAAAATAACTAGAAACACAACACTAAGAGCCCGTTTGGTAGCACCAAAATCGGCTGTTTTGGCTGATTCTGCTGAAATTTATGATATTCTGGCTGGAGTGGCTGTTTTGGCTGATTCTGCTGATTTAAGAAAAAAATATTTTAAAAATATATTTTATTAATAAATTAAAGAAAAAATTATATGTAAAAATAGCTAAAATGGTCCTCTACAGTAACTTCAGCCAATACAGCCAGAAAAGTAACTTCAACCTTACTTTTTCGACTTATTACACAATTCAGCGCGCGAAAGTAAAAGTTACGTGTTTGGTGAAAAAGCTGGCTGATAAGCCTGATAAGCCGAAAACAGAGTTCTCCAAACGGGCTCTAATTCAAGGATAAATGACTTTATATCCATGTTTCTTGAATTATTTATACTTTTTGTTGGAGATCGGTGTTATTTTAGTTATATTTATGTTGTTTAAATTATTTTAGCAGAATGTGTTGTTATCTTCATATATCATGTGTTGAAATATCTATACATATTTATAATATTTTTTGTCAAAAGTTGAATAGAACACAAATAGGTTATCCCATTGGTATTTTATAATTAACTTCATTAATGATTTTAGTATATCACTATTAACAGTGATTTTCTTTATTTCATTTGACATATAATAATTTGTTATATTAAATCATGGTAATTTACCGATACCGTACCTTAGGGCCTGTTTGGATAGAGTGTTTGGAAGTGTTAGTAATGGAAGTGTTAGTAAGGGCTCGGAAGGGAAGGGAAGTGTAAGTGTTAGACATAATTTTACTTTGTTTGGGAGAGTCAAATGAATGAAGTGTTAATAATGGAAGTGTTAAAGAAAGAGGAAAGAAAGAGTAAAGAGAAGAGATGAAAAAACAAACTATCAGACCCGTGGGAAAGACATTCGAAGTGAAATGTCGAAGCATTTTATGTTTTTCGGGCAAATGTGAAGGGTAATAATTGTCCAACACCTCAAAACACTCCAAATCGGGGTGTTAAAAAAATGGACAATTGAGGTGTTGGGAAGGTTATTATTAACACTTCCTAACCATTACTAACACTTCTTAACACATCTGGTTTTTTCTGCCAAACAAGTGTTAGCATCAACACTTACTAACACTTCCATTACTAACACTCTTCAACACTCAATCCAAACAGGCCGTTACCGTACCGAAATTTCGGTATACCGAAACAAGGTATACCGAAATTTCGGTATGGTAACAGTATGTATTTTTGCATACCGAAAGTTTACGGTATGGTAAATGTATGCGATAAAATATTCGGTATACCGTACCGAACCACCCCTTGGTCCATCACTGATGGCCTGGTCCTTGCCAGAACAAATTGAAGAGGAGCAGAGAGGAGAAGGTAGCCTGTTGCATTTCTATTGAGAAGAGATTAGACAGGGAGAGGATGCAAAAAGAAGGGGACAGGACGTGTAGCTGCTACGATTAATTCAAGGGCTAAAGTGTCATTAAGTAAAATAGTAGTCCTATTTGGGTTTAAAAAAGTTGACCGTCCTATACGGGTATATAAGTAGGGAAATTTCTACCGTGCATCTAATAATTTTTAGGGTACGGTACATTGACCTGCCTGGATCGATAAGAGTGCTCCACGTGGATATTTTAAGCACTACGCAGAAATATAATTACAAAACATCTAATTTGAGATTTAAATTATTTGCACTGAGGTCCTGATTAGGGATTGCCTCCTCATTTTTCGATGATGAAACATCGAACAGAGGAGATCAGATTAACCAACTTTGATTTTCATGAATCATCTCAATTTTTTCATTTTTCTCAATTGCTCTATTCATATATCCCGTTTAGTTTATATCCGAATTAGGTTTTCCGATTGTGTTTTGGAGCTCTGTATATTAGTCTGTGACTCTTTTGACCATTCCTGTGAATTAGATATTGGTAAATTATTTATTAAAAGAGAGTTTTGAAGCTCCCCAATTGTGGGCTATTTTGTTGATCAACATGATTGATCAAATAAAGACCAATGATAAAGATATAATTTGTAGATGTAAAAAAAAATTAAAGGATGTAAAACGCTGGTTGAAGATATAGAAAAACTCAAACAATTAATGCTGAGTTCATCCGCTAAAATGTCTTCGCCTAAACCTAAGTCGAGTGCCGCTTCATAAGAAAATACTTGTGCTTTCTTCTTCTGGACAGCATAGCCGGTGCACCGTCAAAAAACCGAGATTCAAGATAAAGGACTCAAATGCAATTAAATTAACCGTCATATTATTTATTTGTTGTATTTTTATTGCGGAGTATAAATCTAATTAGATACACACATGTGGCATTTCTATTGAGCCACTTAAGCAAAGGTATGGTACACTTCCGAACAATGGAGGTACCGTAGAAAGACACTATAAGTAGAGTTATGGTCTTATTTAAGACCATTTCTTCCCATAAATCCGGAGGGCTTTGTTCTGGATAACCTTTGTCCTGCCTCTACGTATCTCTGCTCGTTCCTCTTTGGTCGGGCATCTCTTAAGAAAATCTTCCGCCAACAAATCCTTCATAGAAGTATTCTTCAGCCATCTAGAAACAAGGAGGTAGTATTGAGATTAATTTTTGCATCCTGTAATTCTTTTTCTATGTTCATCAATTGATTGATGATATGTGGTTCATTCTATCTTTTCTGTCTCTATTTGTTTATACGTTGGTGTTGAAATTCGTGTGTATAAGTGTGGCTACAGAGAAACATAAAAGATTTTATGTATTGGCTATCGACAGCCATGTTTGTAACAGGGAGCTTCGATAATGGAACAGAAGGCTTGGAGTTTATTGTTTTCCTCTCGCAGTGTAGCTATTACGCTCTTTAAATCCTCCGGTTCTTTTTCTGCTAGTTTACTATCCCTGTTATGAAGATTTAATTTATGTTGTTGGATTTCTGCAACTTTCTGATTCATTTCATCGTTAATTCTAGCAACCTCTAAGGATGTCAACCTTCTAAGGATGTTTTTTTTAAAGAAAAAAAGGAAAGGATGTTATTATTTGGACGGTAATCCGTTCTAGACCAGACCAGATCAAATCAGACCACATTTAGATAGTTATAAAAAATATAAAGAGACCAGACATTACCAGACCAGCAAATTACATCCCGACGAAAAAATGGTAAACATACATATTAAAAACAATGCATATATAATTGTTAAAAGCCTCCTTATTCGTGTAATAAAAACTGAAAAATAAACACATTTTGCAATTTTTCATCTAGTTTTATTTATCAATTTTTAAAATACAAAGGATTTATACTTTGTAAGTAAATGTAGGTAATATTATTTTTATAAGCAATAGTTAATAAAAAAATTAAATACTAATATCCTTAAATGTCTTTTTACACTCAAACAGCTATACTTAAACAACTAATTTATTAAACATTTATTGACAACAAACTAACATAATCAGCCAACTAAAACAACTGACACAATCAGACAATCATCTATTATGAATCAGCTGTCGTAACCAGCTAACAGCTGACACTAAAACAACGCCTTTGTCTTCAGGGGCGAAGGTATGTTGTGGGGTAAGGGGGCAATGGCCCCTCCCACCTTTTTATTTTTTTTTAAAATATTACTATTACAAAATTTTCAGCACCCCTCCCTTAAATAAAAAATTAGAAGAAAATTAGGCAATATTTAAGTCTCTATATTTTAAATTTTATATTTGCAATTTTAGTGCTGTAATTTTTCATCGAAAGTACACTTTTTGGCCAAAAATCGACATTGGCGGCATAATTCATGGTGAATTATCGGTAGGAAAATGTACTTTCCGGTTGGGAAGTACTTAAATTGCAAAAAATTATTAATTACATGACCAAATTTGTGAGCAAGTGAACTATCAGGACTATAAACGAGCACTTAGTAAATATATGAGATCAAAATTGCAAATATTTATTTATATTTTAATATTTGTATTACACTCCCGTCCCCCTTGTAGTGAAGTCTGGCTCCGCCCCTGTTTGTCTTTGCAACAACCCAACAAACAAACCACCAAGAACAGATCAACAAACGTACCGTATGAGATTAACACAAAACCATCAAACATTTTCACAAATTGGAAATTATAAACGATCCACAATGAATGATATACAACAACCAGTATTCCCATTTCAAAAGTAGGTAGATTAAGAATAGTGAAAGATGATAGGAATTATTGAAAGTACGATAGGAAAATAGTGTAATAATTTGGTGGAATGTAGGATAAATCCAAAAAAAGTAGTTGTAAAAGTGTATTATTTTAAGAATTATTGAGGGTATGATGAGAAGATTTGGAAATGGGAAGATTTTTTTGTTACATATGAAAAAGGAAAGTGGGAAAATTTTTAAGTTACGGAGGGAGTAATAATTAATACTCCGTACTTCTTTCGTCCCAAACTGATTTGCAAATTCAGTTTTTTAGTCAAACAATTTCATTTTATTCACATGATTAGGTTATCAATTTATAATTATATTATACTTTGGATTTTGCAACTTTATAGAGATTTTAATGTAATTTTCGAATATGTAAATTTCAATTTTTAAAATTAAATTAATTATCAATTAGGAAGATTCGACTTTAACATTGGTCGACCAAAAACTTTGCAAATCAATTTGAGACGCAAACCGGACATGACAATATTCTAACAACAATAAATGATGAATAACCATGTATATACACAATTTATACACCCAATCTTTTACATTATCGTTCATATTGCAAGATATAAATGTAGTCATATTTATGCAATATTATTATATGATATCGACTTACCAACAAAAATATACTCCGTATTAATCTAACAGCGAACATCATGAACAACAAACAAATTCATAAATTTTAAATCTTTAATTGAATTAATTCAATTTTAAAAATTCCTTATTGACTCATTACGGTTTACAAAATCTATATACTCAGATCAGTATTAATTTAACTGCGAACATCATGCACAACAAACAAATTCTTAATTTCTAATTCTTAAATTAATTCAACAAAAATATACTTCATATTATACTCCCTCTGTTTCATAAAAAATTATCATTTCGGTTTACGATATTCGACTGACGATAAAGCTAATAGTTCATCTAAACACTCATACAGAGTATTATTTTTAGTAAATAAAAATATTCAAAAATTACATTAAAAAATCTATAAATTCGCCAAAAGTAATTCAAATTTGATAAAGTTGAAAATATAAAGTAAAAAGTGATGTAAATTGACCAAGTGAATAATGAACGAGAACTTCATTTTGGGGCGAAGGTAGTATTTGTTAAAATTTAAAATGTTTTTTCAAAATTTGTCATCATTAACTGAAGAAATAAAAAATGGCTAACTACAAAGAAACAAAAAGGGTATGAGGTCTGACCTATTCAAAGCAAAGTTTGTATGCCTGGCCCAGATCATGTGGGCTAGTGATGGCAACGGGGCGGATCGGGGACGGGTACACATAAAACCGGAACCGCCCCGTTGGATAAATGTTTGCCCCAAAACCGCCCCATTACCCATTCGGGTAATTTTTATTTGAACCGTACCCACCCCAACGGGGAATCGGTTTATCCACGGGTAACCGTTTCCCCAAATGATACCAAATAACCAACTTTTTTTGGGAAAATAAATAACCAATTTTAATCCTACTTGTTATTTAAAGCACCCTAAAACATACAAAAATAAACATTTAAGCAATCAAGCAGACTGACCTAAATTCATTAGTATGACATGCACCCAATATCTCTTGTAACATAATAAAAAAGTAGTAATCATCCCAGAATCCAAATTTCAAAAATAAGTTTAGGCCTATATTTAGTTTTAGGCCTAAAAAAGTAGTATACTTTTTAGCATTATTTATATGATATATCTATATATATATATATATTAAAACGGAATAGTGTGAAGGAGAATTGGGCGGGAAGTGTGAACACAATAGATGGCAACATGCCTGAACATTAATTAAAAAAATCAGAGTAAAAGAAAACAAACAGTACTGCATTTAATAAACTTCGTATATTTTAGTTTTGTCAGTTCCAATGCATGCGTAACGCATGAGTTCCTCTGCATTTGGAAGAAGACGCATGCTTTATCGATTTTAATTTAAAATAGAAAAGAAAAGAAAACATTAAATACAAACGGTTGAAATCTAAAGTGTAGAGATCGAGGAGTTTCAATTCATTGCAAAGTCTCGGGTGAGTTTTGGATTACCCGATAATCATTTAATTTGTTGGGTATTTGGCCAGTCAGCTTCCTTAGATGACTCCTGCACATTCTATATGCGGAGTATATATATAGAGAGTTGTTTGTTAGCACAAACACTGCCAATTCAAGGCACCAACTAGGCAACTAACCAAACCAAGCGTATGAGAAAATTTGAAAAGTGAATATCAAGCTATTCTTTCTTTCATTCGTTTCATAGTATGTGAATTGCAGTACAGTCATTGCTTGGCGGGTTCGTGCAATGGAAACCACCGGAGGGCCACTGAGGGTGTTCTGTAGTACACCTTTGAGCGGGCATACTATATATACTTTGATTGTATGTAGCTGGTATTGAGGTTATGCTTCGAATGACAGTGACGACATTAGGAAAGCCAATTAAGAAAATGGATTTTGCCGGACGCCCAGTAAGAGATGTGATTTCATCTTATAGTCAGAGTGTTGGAGTATACTTAATGACTAAAACATTGCATGCTTTCTAGCTTATGCTTTGATAACATCAGCTAGAGCAAAAAAAACAGTGTATCGATCGATCTGTCAGGAAGAAAAGATAAAATGTTTTGATCAATTTTAGCTATCATTATTGGTAGTTTCTTTAAACACCTAGGAGAGAAGCATTTGGGTTGAAGTCATGCTGTAATTCAGTGGCTCCATGTCGAGTGGAAGTCATTTTTTAAAATTAACTGGGTAAATTGAGTGGCTCCATGTTGAAAATTAATGAATTCGTAGGTTTTATTAAAAAACATCATACCAATAGTTCCGTTACATGATTAAAGAAAAATATTGACAATTGAAAATTATCGAAAGGCATTTCGATTGAGATAGGCTTTACAAATTACGAGGATGTATAATTGGGTAGCTCCATGTACTCATGTAAGTAGTATATGGTGTTTTGTTTTTACATAACCAAACATTTAGGGGAGTAGCAAGTAGCAACTGTGGGTATGCGCCCTATAGTTAGTTTTTTGAAAGAGTTATTAAATTTTCCCCAGTTTGTGGGTTGTAATGACGTGCACTCTTTTGGTCAATTGAGTTAGGGGTGAGTAAATAACCAATAAAACCGAAAACCGACACCCGAACCTACTGCAAACGTCGATTATCGGTCGGTCATCAGTTATTACATATTAAAAGAGAAGTCGGTTAATTAATCGGTTTAATGGCCGGTTATTTTAATCGCTTACCGATCGGTTAACCAAAAACCCTCATATTGTCTACTCCGTAAAACATTTGCATGTACTTCATGAATGCTATGATGTTTCACTTAATAACATATACGTAGTATATCATAATTTTTTTTTCCCCGGTTCAAACCACACGAGGTGAAGGGGGTGTCGGGGAACACCCCCTAATAACACATATCATAATTACCTTAAGAAATAATGTCAAATATATGACCAAATTGAATATTGTGGATACAAATGTCTTTTCATACTTTATGACTATAATTGTAATTTTAATGTGCATGATTGTGTTCATGATTGTGTTCAATTTTATATTATAGTAATCATGAATGATATACTCATGTTAACTTTAGTCATATTTAAGTTTACTTTAGTATGCAGTACATAGTAATATTTAAGGAAATCGCTCATATTTTAATAAATTTCATGTATTTAGTATTTCTTGGTTGACCCAAAAGAGATAAAATGACACTCATGCACAAGAAAAGCTACCCGCAGCGTAAGAAAACTAATTTTATTATGAGATAATTTAATTCATTTCTTCTTATTTATTACATGAATGGAGAAATGGCATTTTATATATGATCAATTATTTCATTCATTTTGTTTTGTAGTGTAAAACATCAATTATTTTCATCCATTTTTGTATCAAATGAATTTTTCTAATATGTTTATTTAAAGCATTCAAATTTTTGAAAAAACATGCTTAAAAAATTTATATGATCGGTTATTGTCGGTTATTCGGTTACTGACCGAAACCGAACTACATTTTTCGGTGGGTTATAGTGATGTTATCGGTCGGTTTTCGATCGATTGTTAGAGTGAAAAAACTTGGTCAGTTATTTGGTTATCGGTCGATTATTTGACTGACCGACCGAATGCCCACCCCTAATTTGAGTCCTATTGTGACTATTGATACAAAATTATCGGTGAATCATAATTCTTTATTCACCCATTATCGGTTACATACAAATGTAACTTACATATATAAATGTTACATACAAGGAAGTATTTTAAAATCTGTAAATTTTTATCGTTTCTATCTTTTTTTTCAATCACCAAAATGAGTTGGGTAAATGTTGGGGGACATTTACCAGATTTTATCGCTTCTATCTTTTATAACTAATTTTATTAATTTGAATATAAATTTTATTTGTTTACTATAGATACATTAATTTTGAATATTCAAATAAACAAATTCACATATTAGAATATTATCCCGTGCATCGCACGGGTACTATACTAGTACTATTTATTATACACAATTTAGCATATATAGTTATTATTCTTATATATGAAAAGTTATAATTTATTAATAATGTTATCGATCGGGTAACGGTGTGGGTACCCGCACCACTAGTGAACGGGGTGGTTTCGGGGCGGATAACGGGGTGGATTAGTATAGAACCATAACCGCACCATTAACCATTTAAAAAATTCGGGTATTCCCCGCCCCGTACCCATTCCCCAGTCAAACCGGTTTTCCCCAGTTTGACCAAATCGGTTCGGTGCGGATATCCAACGGGTCGGTCGAAATTGCCATCTCTAATGTGGGCTATTATTTAATTCTATTTAGGAAATTAACTTTTTAATTAACAAAGCATGGTCAATTCAAAAGTGAGATGAACTTAGGTAACACAATGAGTCAATGACATTCAGTATGAATTGCATGCAACGGTGGAAAGGAATATGTATTGATCAATGATGAAGAGGCTTCCACAAACTGAGAGCAAAGATGACTCTTCCAACTTTGCAACATCCATTCTCCATTTTGATCTACGCTGAAATCTTTGTGGTACCCCATTTTAACCTTTGCCTTCATTTCCTTCATGATCTCTTGATTCAATCCAAGCATTTTAAATCCTGCCCTCTGATTTCTCACCTGCCATTGCCTGTAAGTCTCCGGTCTCTCCACTCTTCCTTTCCCTTCACATGCTATCACGTTTAGAACTTCCCTTCCCATTACTTCTTGCTCAACCATCATCCGTCCTTCGTCTTCATGTGGCATCGTTGCGTGGAACATGTCGAACATTGCCGAGAAGTGAAAATAAGATTCCCAAAATCTTGTCGTGAAGAATGGGGCATTGTACATCGCATTCACAACTCCATGAACAAAAAATTTCGGGTTCAATTTCTTGATTAACTTGAGAACGTAATCTCTAGGGCTGGTGTCCTCCCCTGCCTCCTATGTGTTACACTAAAAATAAGTCATTCTACTTTGGAATGTGCATATGTATATGTAATGACATGTTTTTTTCTAAAACCGTACCAAATTAAAGTTCATATACAAACATATTATTACATGATCAATCCGATCACTTTAAGAATATATCCAAGATGAGTGTAGTGCAATATAAAACATTACTTTCAGCATTATAATGGTTAGGAATGTATACTAGGGGTGAGTAACAAAAGAAGAAAGCGAAAGCGAAAATGAAAATCCAAAAAATTGAAGAATTGCAATTTTTTGTAAGCCATTCTTGGTTTTTTATGGGGGGCGGGTTGACTTTGCATCTCATTGTTTGGGCTATATTGAACTTTACATCCCATTTTTTGAAAATTTAATCTATAAGTTCACACAAATATACTCGGTGTGTTAATCAAAATGATTGAAAAAGTTTCCCTTAGGGACATAGGTACTATATATATTCATATAAAGAGTTCAAAAATTAAGAGTACTGAGTACATACACTTACCGTCTCATCAGAAACATTCTTTAGTCTGTACAAGCAATTCACCACAAGAGTTTCGTCTGGATCAATCTTGAGATCCTTTGGAGTGATGGTCTCCCATTTGTTGGCGGCAATGGCATTATACTCAAAGGGGACATTGAATCTCCTTGCAAACTTCTCGAGTCGATGTCCTGTTTCCTCGACCCTCTCGGCAGGCCAGAAGCCCGGGTGAGGGAAATCAATTCTGGTGATCCGAAGCTGCGGATGTCCTCCAGGCCGGAGGGAAATACCGTGAATTATGCATGGCCATTGGAACCCATATAGAATGCCAAAAGCAATGATATGAATCTTGGATGCTTCACTAGTTTGTTTGGCGATCGACTTGTTCGCAAAAATGTTGGACATTCTCTTGAATGGGCATGCAGTTATGCAGACCTGATAAGCATTCAGGTAGTCTACAGCTGACATTTTCTTGCTAGTTGTGTACAAGGATATTCCAGAGGCAGTAGAGCGGGCCTCAAGAGCATTTGCAAAGCAGTGCGCAACTCTTTCAGTAGCATCACCATATGGGGAAGAATGTTGCCTAATTAAATATTTTACACTGTAGTGATCATAACATTATATGCGTAGTAACTTTAAACATATTTTTATTTATTACTCGAGTAAGTTTTATTTCAGTAATAGTTTACCAACAGCATGAGTACACAAACAGAAAGTTTCATATATAAGATCTTGGTTACTCCACAATTAGGTTAATATAGGATTGAACTAAACGTTTTAATCTTATGTTGGATGAGAATAAGTTTAAAGAAGCAACTTGATCAGGGGATTAAAAAAGAGTATAAGAAATGGAAGTTAGTTACTTCAGGTCTAATCTAAAAGACATTGACAACACATATAAAAATGTACTACGTACTTCGTATTTTCTTATACCAAAACCTGAAACGAGTACACTCCTTACTCAGCTTTCAAAATTAAGCCATCTCACACATACAGTTACTTTATATGTCACTCCCCTATATATATTAGGTTAGGACTTTAGATTGGGACATGTATTGTAAGTTTGTAACTACTATATCTATCTAATGATAACAATCCACTTATGAATTCTATAGTTAAACTACCTGATGGTTGTTAGCCATTGTTGGAACTTCTTCTTGTCTCCTGTAGCCTCAGCTTGGGCACACTGAGCTAGAAGACTGGCGAGGTCGATGATCTCCTTACCTTTGGCTTCTTTCTTGCTCCCTTTCGGCCTTCCACGCTTACTGCCCTCTGTTGGGTGTGTATTTCAGCTCAGGTCTCCAACCAGAACAACTCACACACACCACCCCAGGATTGTTTAGCCACTCCACCACTCACCAAGTTTAGCCACACTCTTTTTCACCTCTCAAGCTCACACAAAGGAGGACAAGGGAAGAAGAAGGACTATACTCTAACTCTCTGGTTACTCTCACAAAGGAGGAGATACACTCTCAATAGCTACTGCCCACTAGCTTCACGCCTCACTCACACAAAGGAGGAAGTCAACTCTCTCATACTCACTGGCCACAATTATATGGAGCTCAAAAAAGATGCTTTCCTAATCAAGTGAGTCACATGTCTAAGAAAGACAAAACAAGGGGAGCCCAAACAAAGGCAGAAGATAGAATAGCATCGGGCAGAACAATAACAAGACCATGTGATTAGGTAGTGAACAAACCAAGAGGAAATAATAGGAGTACGGCTAAACTTAGGGTGCAGGCCTTAACACGAATAAGTGGAAGGGAGGCCTTGGCAGGACCAATACCTCCAACATTCTCCACCTTATTGGTCCTAGGTGGTGTAGAGTAACAAATACACGGTTGTGAGGAGACTCATCATCGCTGAACCATTACAAGTACATCATTGCGATCATACAAGTAATAGATGAGAACCAAAGTTCCCTTTCGGACCAAGCTTATCGTGCAAACCCACTTCACGATGGACTGAACTCTACCAATCGGTCCTCGAGTTCAGAACCAAAACCATCACAAAACTATTAACAAGCACAACACATGTTAATAGACCACGCAAGCAAGCATCCGGGAGAAGTTGGGGATTCCAACTAATCCAACAACCACACAAAGCAAATACAAAGAAAATAAAAGAAACAATATTATTTCTATAACTAGCACAGGCGGAGCTCACATAATCACATGGTATCACATTTTCAAAACACAAAGAAAATAGCATACCAACTATCACAAAGATTTTAATTAAAAGAGAATTAAGCACATTTAAAGCAAACTCAGAGGAAATATAGTCAAACATATTGCACATATAATTTCTCACATGTTTCCTAATGTCTCTATCTCTAATAACATGGCAATCACGCAACTCAAGCATATTGCACACAACATTCATATCATGCTCCACCTTAATAGAAATATTATTTTCTTTATTTTCACCATGAAAAACATTTTCATTCACAAATTTGGGTTTGGTTTCAACAAGTAAATCGGAATGAACATCAGGCAAATGCTCCACCTCATTTGGAGCAACATCAGGAGAAACAAGCAGGCAAGGAAATTCATTTTCAACAAAAATGACATTTCTACTCATCAACACATTAAAGCAAGTTTCACTCCTACACCAAAGCCTATAACCTTTCATGCAATCATGATATCCTAAGAAAACATATTCCGTAGTCCTAGGTTCAGATTTATCATTCACACGATTCACATAAGCAACACAACCAAACACTCTCAAATTTGGCAAGTTAAGTGGTTTGCCCATGAACACAGATTCAGGGCATTTCCCTCCTAAGGGAACAGACGGGGACAGATTAATCAAATCAACAGCATAACAAATAGCTTCCCCCCCAGAACTTATTAGAGAGCCCAGATGAAGCTAACATAGCCCTCACCCTCTCTAATAAAGTTCTAACCATCCTCTCAGCAACCCCATCCGGTTGGGGTGTGGAGGGAACAGATTTATGCATAGAAATACCCCAAGTATCACATAAATCACCAAGCTGACTATCACAGAAATCAAAACTGACTGTGGTCCTTAAAAAATTAATTTTCTTACCGGTTTGTTTTTCAACAAGGATTTTCCAGTTTTTAAACTTATCAAAAACTTCAGATTTATTCTCAATCAACAAAACCCACACTTTCTTTGAAAAATCATCAATCAACGTCAGAAAATAATTTTTCCCACCATGAGTGGAAACACTATAAGGACCCCACAAGTCAGCATGAATACAATCAAGCACATCAGTACATTTAGGCAGATCAGGAAAACCAACTCTAGACTGTTTTCCTAGCACACAGGGTTGCACAAAATTCACAGAATCAAGTAGGGGTTCAGCATGACAAACATACAAGTTGTTTTTCATCATAGCTTTGAAAACAACTAAGCAACCCTTCACAACTTTCATGATTCCCTTTCCCCATTTTCCCTTCAAACCCTCATTTTCAAGAGAAGCACAAGATAGCAAATTACAACACAGCTCAGGAACATGCCTAACATTCTTCAAAGTAAGCACATAACCAGAAGAAAACCTAAGGCATACATCTCCTATTCCTAGCATATTGCATTTCTTCTCATTTGCTAAAGACACAAAGCCATGCTCAATCTCTCTATAGTTTGAAAACACATTTTTCAAAGGGGACATGAAAAGTACAACCAGAATCTACCACCCAATCTGATTTACCCAAAGAATCAGATATCACAGAACTCAAATAGTCATAATCACATAGATTTTTCATCATAAAAACATCACCTAAATCATCTTCACACGTAGTCAAATTAGCATGCTCACTATGCTCATTTTTCCTAGATTTAGGACAGTCTCTTATGAAATGACCAGGTTCATGACAATAATAGCAACGCTTCGAATTAGACCTAGACTTAGATCTATGTCGTCTACTATTATTTTCTCTACCCCTCACATGCATAACCTCCTCGGATTTTCTACCCTCACCCATCTGTTTTAAATCTAATTCCTTACTCTTAAGACCATTTACCACAATGTCAAGAGTCACATTATCTCTACCATACTTAATAGCAGATTTCACATCACTAAAGGAATCAGGAATAGCATTTAAAAGAGCAATGGGGGAATAATCATCTATATGTTTATCACCACACAACTTAATATCCGAAATAAGTTTGGTAAAAACATCTAGATTTTCTTCAATATCTATAGACATATCTAGTCTAAATTTGAAGAACTTCTCAAGTAAAAATATCTGGTTAGGCAAAGAGGTCTCAGTATACAGTTCATTCAATTTATCCCACAGAATTTTAGCACTCTCTAAAATTCCAACTTTTCTAATCACAGAGTCAGATAAGTTCAAATAAATCACAGAACATGCATTTTCATTCATTTCAGCCCTTTTATCTTCCGTGTCAGAAATTAAATAGGTTTCGCCAACTGCTTTAAAACATTTTTGTTGTATTAAAATACATTTAATTTTTTGCTTCCAAATGCTAAAATCAGATTTTCCATTAAATGGAGCCATACCATACTGATTATAAGCAGACATTTTCACATAGAAAAACAAGCAACAAAATAAAATGTAAATTTTGCTACAACTTAAATATTGCTGAAAACAATTTAAATATTTATAAGGCTACAACTATACGAAGCAACTAGCACGAACACGCGGGGAGTATTAATGAGCACCAAACTCAACTTCAAACCCCTTGTTCTTCCGTATAAGCACAAATAAATAATAAATTTTCAGCACAAAGCAACACAACAGTTTAATTAATTTTAACAGCAGTAATAAACCTAAAACAGATTTCTACACAATAAAAGATTAAATCACTACAAAAGCGATAAAAGGGATAAAAGTCAATATACCGGAGCGAAACCCTAGGAGAGGCGTTTCGACCTTACCCACCCAATTTTTTTTAAAAAAAATTGGGATTTTTATTTGACTGTTGACTGACTTTGACCAGCGTTGACCGAGCTTTGACCGGTTGACCAGCAGCTCCAGCAACTCCAGCAGTCCACTCCAGCCGTCCAAGTTCACTCCAGCCCAGCAACAAAGCAGAAAAACCAAGCTCCAATCCAGCTGTAGTCCAGAAGCCCAATTGTTGAAGCCCAGTCAAACTTCTCCAGCCAGTCCAACAGAGTCCAGCGTCTCAGCTTACCTGCAGATCATCAACGCGAGATCTGCGATAAAGAAGATACCTGCGATGGCCAGCCCTCTGCTCCAGCGGCTTGCCGATCAGCGAGGAACGACCATCGGCGGGAGCCCAGGAGACCGGCGGCGAGCTCTGGTGGTGACGGACGGCGAGCTATCTCCGGGCGGCGAGCTTCGTTCCCTGCGGCGGCGAGATTCCTGCGTTCAGGCGGACCGCTCCAAACTCACAAAAGGCATCGATCTGAAATCCAGCCTCAGTCTAGCAACGAGCAATAACCCAGCGTCGAGCGGAAAAACCATCGGAGGGTCCCTGCGACTTCGACGGTGGACCTCCCAGGCGGTGATGGGGGGTATTCAAACTCCCGGCGAGTTTTGGCAGCATCCAGCGGCGAGTTCCGGCGAGCTTCCCTGCGACGAGCGACGGTTCCAAGGTGAAAGAAGGCTCCAGCGGCGTCCTCGACCAACGAGCCCCGGATTTGACGATCCACAGAGGATTCCGGGCTAAAGCTCCAGCAAAGGCTTCTCAGCCTCAAGCGATAAACTTCCGGCAACGGGCGTCCTCGCAGACCTCAAATCATCTGCGAACGGCAACGAACAACGGCGGGCGGCGGCGGATAGCGGCGGGCGACGGCGGACGGCGGCGGGCGGCGGCGGACGGCAACC
Organism: Cuscuta epithymum; assembly: GCA_945859915.1. NCBI lineage: Eukaryota > Viridiplantae > Streptophyta > Magnoliopsida > Solanales > Convolvulaceae > Cuscuta > Cuscuta epithymum. The sequence continues at coordinate 471,887 of CAMAPF010000955.1, read as the reverse complement.
AGGCTCTGATACCACTGTTGGGTGTGTATTTCAGCTCAGGTCTCCAACCAGAACAACTCACACACACCACCCCAGGATTGTTTAGCCACTCCACCACTCACCAAGTTTAGCCACACTCTTTTTCACCTCTCAAGCTCACACAAAGGAGGACAAGGGAAGAAGAAGGACTATACTCTAACTCTCTGGTTACTCTCACAAAGGAGGAGATACACTCTCAATAGCTACTGCCCACTAGCTTCACGCCTCACTCACACAAAGGAGGAAGTCAACTCTCTCATACTCACTGGCCACAATTATATGGAGCTCAAAAAAGATGCTTTCCTAATCAAGTGAGTCACATGTCTAAGAAAGACAAAACAAGGGGAGCCCAAACAAAGGCAGAAGATAGAATAGCATCGGGCAGAACAATAACAAGACCATGTGATTAGGTAGTGAACAAACCAAGAGGAAATAATAGGAGTACGGCTAAACTTAGGGTGCAGGCCTTAACACGAATAAGTGGAAGGGAGGCCTTGGCAGGACCAATACCTCCAACATTCTCCACCTTATTGGTCCTAGGTGGTGTAGAGTAACAAATACACGGTTGTGAGGAGACTCATCATCGCTGAACCATTACAAGTACATCATTGCGATCATACAAGTAATAGATGAGAACCAAAGTTCCCTTTCGGACCAAGCTTATCGTGCAAACCCACTTCACGATGGACTGAACTCTACCAATCGGTCCTCGAGTTCAGAACCAAAACCATCACAAAACTATTAACAAGCACAACACATGTTAATAGACCACGCAAGCAAGCATCCGGGAGAAGTTGGGGATTCCAACTAATCCAACAACCACACAAAGCAAGTACAAAGAAAATAAAAGAAACAATATTATTTCTATAACTAGCACAGGCGGAGCTCACATAATCACATGGTATCACATTTTCAAAACACAAAGAAAATAGCATACCAACTATCACAAAGATTTTAATTAAAAGAGAATTAAGCACATTTAAAGCAAACTCAGAGGAAATATAGTCAAACATATTGCACATATAATTTCTCACATGTTTCCTAATGTCTCTATCTCTAATAACATGGCAATCACGCAACTCAAGCATATTGCACACAACATTCATATCATGCTCCACCTTAATAGAAATATTATTTTCTTTATTTTCACCATGAAAAACATTTTCATTCACAAATTTGGGTTTGGTTTCAACAAGTAAATCGGAATGAACATCAGGCAAATGCTCCACCTCATTTGGAGCAACATCAGGAGAAACAAGCAGGCAAGGAAATTCATTTTCAACAAAAATGACATTTCTACTCATCAACACATTAAAGCAAGTTTCACTCCTACACCAAAGCCTATAACCTTTCATGCAATCATGATATCCTAAGAAAACATATTCCGTAGTCCTAGGTTCAGATTTATCATTCACACGATTCACATAAGCAACACAACCAAACACTCTCAAATTTGGCAAGTTAAGTGGTTTGCCCATGAACACAGATTCAGGGCATTTCCCTCTTAAGGGAACAGACGGGGACAGATTAATCAAATCAACAGCATAACAAATAGCTTCCCCCCAGAACTTATTAGAGAGCCCAGATGAAGCTAACACCCTCCATGTACTTCTTGTCTCTTCCTTCATTTCTTGAAGTTTCCTCAGAAACCCATGAAGCTGATGAGCTGTCATAGAAGGCAGGATTCATGGAAGGACAAAGCAGCGCTCTGTCATAATTCTGGTCTAATTCCTCTGTCTCTTGATCAAACCCATTGGCAAGAAATTGCTTGCTTTTGCGCTCTTCTTCACAGTTCACACCATTGATCAACATCTCGGCTGTGTTTTGTCTTTCTCTCATTCTTTTCTCTGTTATCGTCTTCCCCGTCTGTTCTTCCTCTCAATGGAACTGGATGGCTGAAGGTAAGAGCATCATAGAATGATTTCTCAGCTGCCTGGAGAGACATGGAGTCTTGGAACATGCAGGGTCTGTATTCCAAGTCGTCTTCCTCCATAAGCATCTGCTGTATGTACTTGAAGACCCCGTCGAAGTAGTCTCCTTCCACTGTCGAAGAAGCCAGATCTTCATCCCTTGAGCTATCTCGAGCCAGAAAGAGGGTGTCCATAACATAACTTTTTAACTCTTGGGAATATAATATATTGGAAAGTGGAAGAAAGGATTGATGATAATAATGATATCTAAAATGGTTTTTCTTGGTGTACACATTTTCTATACACAGACAACTCTCAAAGTTTTTATGCTCCCTCCGTCCTGTTAGAAGGTTCTCACTTTACTCTTTTGGACGTCCCATTAGAAGGTTCTCATTTCCATTTTAGGAAACAATTAACAATCTTAAGTGACAAATTAGTCATTAAATATTAAAAATAATACATTTATAACATCACAGTTATCAATACTAACACATTATAATATATACCTATAAAATTATTTCTCAAATTATACCCGAAGTTCTTTATTTAATTATCACCTAAATAACCGTGTCGTTTTGCTATGGGAACCTTCTAGCGGGACGGAGATAGTATTTTTTAGATGAAATGGCTATCTATGGAGGCAAAATAGGGTCAAAATAGGGAATGTACAAAACAATGTACACAAAACGTGTACAAACAAATTTTCATACATAAATAAGTAATGAGAATTTCTAGAGACAGAGAGATAACTAGGAAATTAAGTTATGAGGAAAGATACAAATGGAGCCATGCATGCATGTTCATAGATTACAGACTAGTCATGAATGGCACCGACTGGTGTTGGCCATAAAACAGATGCAATATTAGAATACGGAGTAAATGTTAAGTGCATGTATTGCTGCAGATAAGGGATGGGTGGAATAATAATAAATTATAAAACCAAAAATATCCATTTTTATTATGCAGTGATCCTGAGAAGTAAAAATAGAATAACTAGTATAGACTTTTTACAACTCTTCAGATATAAAAAGCTGTTTATTAAAAAGTAATTGACCTAGAAGTAAAATATACTATCTATCACCTTTCCCTAAATAGCAGTCCACCTTTAATCTTCCCTAAGTAGAAGTAAACATGTTGGGGGCCCTCAGGGATGGGGTGTCATCCTTTTTTTTTAAGTAGAAGTAAACATTAATTTTTACCCCTAATTTAATTAATTAATATAATTAATTGCCCTCTGGTTCTCTTGTGTAACCGGGTCGGTCCGTTGGTAAGCGGATTTGTCCTTTGATGGAGGGCAGTCCGGTGATGGCGGCGACGGACAGCAGCAGTGAAGCTCCAGCAGCATGCAAACTGGCAATGGATAAAATCTGGCATGTTGGCGGCCGGCGGCACCCGACAAATCAATGGCGAACACGCGACAAATCTGGGTAGTTAGTTGAACTATCCAGGCATACATCTAACAGAATCCAATATAAGCCTAAAGGGCTAATCCATGGCGAACACGGAACACCCATTCATCATTCCACCAATATATCGAACACGATTGTCACACACTCACCCCACCTCTATCTTTACTCTATTTCCTACTCAGTTATAGATCGTAAACAACGACTAAAACAAAGATATCCCAGCAAGTTATGTATCAACTCATATGAGAGCCCATGTGAGATTTTCTAGCGAATAGAAATTGAACCTATGAGAGGAGGACTTGGGATGCAGCTCCAATATGTTGCTAAGGCATTGGTTTTTTTACTTTTTTCTCCATGTCGCAATGTCCCTTTCCTTCCCCAAAATAACTTTCTAATAACTATAAATAAGTGATTCATAAGAAGTACTCCCTCCGTCCCGGAAAATTGTTCTCGCATTGACTTGAAACGGAGTTTAAGAAAGTGAGAATAAAGTGGAAATGTATGGTTGTGGTTGAGTAAGAAAAAGGTAAATGAATTGTAGCCACAAAAAACTTTCCAAAAGGGGAAAGGGGAACAATTTTTTGGGACGGTCCAAAAAGGAAACAGAGAACAATTTTCAGGGACGGAGGGAGTAATAAGTAAGAGAACACTTGTGAAAGTACAGATAAAATACGGAAATAGACCAAGAAATGACTGTTTTTTCACCCAGTTGTGAAGTAAAAAAGATGCCATACATACTTATCCCATCACTGCAACTTCATAAAAATCAAACATGGGAAAAATGCAGTCTTCTTGTAATAAAACAAACTCTAGAATTGAGAATTAAGATTATGGAGTGAAGACTGTATAATTGCTCAAACAAAGAGTTAGAGACTAACAACAGATCAATAATGACTTAAGTGCTTACATATACAGATCGATCAGGCCATCCCTGCCGGTTCAAGGTCAAAAAGCAACGGAAGGCTGATCAATATTAACACCTAGCTTTGCTTGTTTATGTGGAAGAGCTAACTAGGTACCCAGCATGAACTTGCACATAGAATCCGCCCCTTCCACCCCTGCAACATCCAATGACCATCTTCCTCCAACATAAAGTTTTCGTGGTACCCTGCTTTCAACTTTTTTCCGATTTTGATCATTATCCCTGGCATCACTGGAAGAAGTTTGAACCCAGCCCTCATAGTCCTCACTTGCCACTTCTTGTAAGTTTCAGGCCTTACGATCCTCTCTTCCCCCTCACATGCAATCACATTCAGTGACTCGCGCCCATAGATTTCTTGCTCAAAGAGAAACCTCTCCTCATCGTCACGGGGTAATGTATTCTCAAACATATCAAAAACTGCAGAGTAATAGAAGAGAGCTTCTCGGAACCGGGTGACAAAGAACGGAGCACTATAAGACCCACTAACAACACTGTGCACAAAAACACTTGGGTTCAGTTCACGGATTAGCTTGAGTACTGCATCACGAGGACTGTCACCCATTACTGTTACATCAAGCAGGTTTTGTAACCTATATGAGCACTTCACAGCAACCATTTCACCTCTAACGAGCTTCAAGTCTTCAACTTTAAGTGTCTCCCAATTCTGAGTTGCTATTGCATTGTACTCAAATGGCACGTGGAATCGCTCACAATATATTCCCAGACGGCGGCCAGTCTCTTCTATCAGTTCCGCTGGCCGAGAACCTGGTTCAGGAAGCTCGATTCCAGTAATGCGAAGTTTAGGAGGCCCGCCGGGCCGGATTGCTAGATGTTGGATAAGAGAAGGCCATTGGAAACCAAACTCAATGCCAAAATCTATGACATGTAGAACTTGAGCTTCCAATGACATCATGAAAATCATTTTATTTCCAAAGCCTATTGACATCTCCTCAAAAGGGCATGCTGACATGTAAACCTTGTATGCACTCAGCTTCTCAAAAGCTGTGATCTTTTTGGGGACTTGGGATGTATAGAGCTGGGTCCCCAAGCCAGACAAACGTGCCTCAAGACCATTTGCCATTACATATGCCAGCCTTTGGTTCACATCACCTTTAACTGAACAGTGCTTTCGGATCTGTGTCAGTTGTTCATTTGCAGACTTGCGATCATCAGCAGCAACTGATTGTGAACAGTTGGTTAGAAGAGTTATAAGGTCTACAACTTCACTTGTATTTCCCTGCTTCTTCTTCTTTGTGCGCCTTTTACCACCATTGTGTGGTATACCCTCATCATTCAGCACATCATATGGCAGGCCGTGACCAAATTCAGCCACATTCCTGCGACATTCGTCAGGATCAAGCAGCAAAACTTTATCAAACATCTTTGTTAACTCCTCTTCCACATAAACTGCAGATTGCTTGTTGCTTCTCTCTTTCTCAAGCTCGTCTTCCTCAAGAGGCAATGAGTCTTTAACCAAATCTATAACCAATTGATTAGTAGCTGGGAGGATTGTACTCGCTTCCTCCACTCCTCTCTTGAACTGCAGCTTGGCTTCTGTGTCACTAAATATATTTCCAAGCTCACCATAATTTAACATAGAGTGCACTTGGATTTTCGTACTACTCTCATAATTATTTGAAGAAGCATTTGAACTCTCAGAGGAGGTAATCGGAAAAGAGGAATGGAAAGGAAGTTCAGGAGGAGGAATCATAAACGATGATTGTATAGGATCACCAGTCCACGGAGGTGGTTCACTTGAGTTGTCATACATGCTGTCCGAGCTTTGTGTACTTTTATGGCTAATGTGGGATTCATGAGAAGGAGGATTTTTATCAAGGGCTTCGTAGAAGTACTTCTCAGTAGCTTCAAGAGCAATTGGGTCATGGAACATACTGGGCTTCTCACTGATGTTCTCTTCCAACAGTATCTGGTTGAGGAACTTGAAAACAGGATTAGTGTGATGATCTTCTTGTGAGTCCAACTCTACAGGTGGAGAAAAGTATGAATGGTTGCAACTGGATGTACTCAATGGGTCACCCGTGAATTCCAGAGCAGCTAATGGGTCATCTGAGTACTTGCAAGGAATATCTTGAGATTGCTGAAGGCTACTGGAAAAAGGGAACTCATCTTGCTGCTGGATTGTATTTTTAGAGTCAGGCAACTTGGTAAATTGAGGATCCATAAGTAAACATATATGTGAAAAGAACCTGCAACATCCATAGTCAGAACTCGCATGAGCCTTAACATTTTGAAATGTGAAATTGGATCTCGAGATAATCAGCCTTAGTCCTATGAGGCGTAACAAGACATATACCTCGAATTTTCTATTGTATATTAATTACAATAATTTCAAAAATAAGTTAATAAATAGATAATCCATGCTTGAAGTTCAATGACAACAAATCTTGAAGCACAAAGATATCGCACATTCTATGGTTAAAGAAAGATAAAACGATGAACCAGTAGATTGACATGAAAGAAGAATAAATAATGAATTTGTTGGAGATGATATCTGTTTTTCAATTAATTGGCTTACTAAGAAAGCATCACTTAACCCCTTCTGATAATTTAATACAGACATGAAGTTATAGGAAATTTAAAGTTAGCACCCGAAGAAGGTTTTCAAATCGAGATTCAAATCCTACTTAGGCAGATGAACATTTTGGAGGGATAATACAACAATACACATTGTTGAATTAAGACTCGATATTATAGATTGAAGATTGTATTTTTTCTCAAACAGAGAGTGAGAGATTAACATCTATTGGTGAATACAGTTCTAACAGGCATTGATCAAACTCTACTTGTAATTGATCAAACATCTATTGGTGAATACAGTTCTAACCACTACATGTAACAGGCATCTCGTCAAAGGTGAGATGGTTGCTGTGGACCTCATATTTAACATCGTGGAGTAGTGGAAGAGAGCCTCTCCGAACCGAGTAGCAAAGAATGGATAATTATAAGATCCAGTTGAAACAAACTAACAGAGTGAACAAAAATATTTGCGATCAGTTTGCAGATTAGCTAGGTATAGAACTGCATCACGGGGAATGTCCGAATGTCCACCAATCTGGTGTTATCCAGCACCATTTTAACCTATGAGAAGAAGTCCACAGCAACCATCTCACCTTTGACGAGCATTAAATCTTCAATTTTAATCATCTCCTAATTCCGAACCAAAGCGCTCACGATAATTACTTTGCCAGGCGGTGCCCAGGGTCTTCGGTCAAATCTGCTAGACGAAAACCTGGTTGAGGAAGATTGCTTCCACCAACGTGCAGTTTAGGAGGCCCACACCAGCCCTCATTGAAAGATGCTGGATAAGGACGGGACATGCGAAACCATACTCAATACCAAAATCTAAGAACTGTAGCGTTTTAGCTTCCACTGATACCAAATATATATAATTTTGTTTGAAAGGCTATGGTTAATTTTATATCTTCTTAAACGGGCATGCTGACATGTAAACTAGCATGCTTTCAACTTCTCAAGAGTTATAATCTGGTTAGGGGTTTGGAATGTATACACTTGGGACCCCGTGCCAACCAAATGCGCCTCAAGATCGACCATTTCCAATACATATATGCCAGCCTCCGATTTGCATCACCGTTGAGAAAACGGTGCTTTCGGATCTGTTTCAATTGTTTAATTTCATACTTGCGATCATCAGTACCAACTGATTGTGCACAACCAAATAGAAGAGCCCCTAGGTCTACAGCTTTATTACTAGTAGTATCTCCCTGCTGCTGCTTCTTTTCGCCTTATTCCCTTTCCCACTACTACTTCAGGTAAAAGTTAAATTGTACGAAGATCTAAAGATGAATGATTATTCAAAATGTAGCGATAAATATCTTCACTTTAAGAATCACTAGACCAAAACACGGGATTAACAAACAGAAAGACGGATCACTGAATACTTCGAAAGTTAACATTCTTTTCTATGTCTTCACCATAAACATTAGCTGAAGGCACACATAAAACAATTACGGGTACTGGAAATAAACATCTTTAGGATGCGTGTCGGTACAAATAAACAATTACGGGTACTGGAATTATTTATAGCTTAAGCCCTTGTCTTTAATGGAAATGAGTGTTCAAATTGACGGAGAAAAGGGAGAAGTGCTGGATTATATTGGAATTTTAATGGATTAAGAGAGTTTTAGGCAGTCGAAGACTAGAGAAAAGATGAAAAGAAACGCACAGAAACAGCTCAAGAGATAATTCAGACGCGCACCTGGGCTGGGATCCTAGAGAATAATTTGAGCAGACTGACACAGCATAAGCAAGGCCTTCTGTCTGGGAGAGGAAATGGAGTCCAAAATGCTAAATTTATAGGGAACGGAAAATGGCTGCAGGAAGCGGGAAAACCGGAATTAACAGCAGAGAAAGAAGGCCGGGAAACAACAAAGCAGATGGCGGGCCCAGGGAAAGACATTGGCGCAGGAAAAAACTCAAAAAGAGGTAAATCGGTGACGTCAGCGCGGGTAATCCCTCACTTTCAACGGCCCCAATGTACGGAGTACCTCAGTACCTAATACGCACTAATTGAGAGATAATTTGAAAAGAAATAGGCCTATTTATTTCAGGAAACATACGTCAAGTCAAAAAAAGAAAACATAGCTTATATTGCCTTATTGGGTAAGCCAGGCATCCACCTCATACTCCTTCCCTTCCTAAATTAAGTTCTCACTCTTGTTTTTCCTGAAATTTCTCACTATATTGACGAAGGGAATACGTTTGTGTTGGGACATTGGGCCTCTGGAAAAATCGACCGGCTCAATATCACCAAGCCACCTCTTGCCTTGCCTCCCAAACACACAAGGACCGGGGGGCTGGGCACCCATCTCAGGCCGAACAAGATCCGGTAAAGGGTAAAGTCAGAAAGCAGTACACTGGGGAATCTGGAAAGGAGGCGAGCCACCTTAACCAAGCCATGTGGCATTGACGGAAGGGTGAGCCTAACGGTGCTTACGTTCGATACCCAAGCCGATGCTTGGCCTAAGCACAAAACAGGCAGCACCCGCGTGCACTTTGTTAAAATGTCCCACACCGGAAAATTGAGAAGCACTAGAGTGCTATATTAAGCTCCGGGCTACTCCTCCTAACAGGTTGACCTTTTAGGATGGAACCCCGGAACTTAACATGGTATCAGAGCCAAATCGATCCATGGTGTGGAGCCCCTTATGAAAAATGATGACACGATAAAAAAATTAACGAACCGATGAAAAATGAATGACGACACGATCCAGACGAAGTGTCTGGTCGTGAGGAGGGGTGTTAAAATGTCCCACACCGGAAAATTGAGAAGCACTAGAGTGCTATATTAAGCTCCGGGCTACTCCTCCTAACAGGTTGACCTTTTAGGATGGAACCCCGGATCTTAACACACTTGCATAGGCTGAACTCCAATGGAAAATGTGGACTTGATAAGCGTTCATATAGTCTACGGTGGACATTTTCTTGCTAAATCTCCAAAGAGTAGTACAAAAAAATCACCAAATTTACGGCCCACAGACAAAATAACTTGTGCTATGCAGTGACAGTGGCGGTGATCGTGAGTCATTGGCGGTTTACCCAATGGAGTCATTGGCAGCTATATATCTAGTCACTTTTTTTAATTTAAAAAACAAATGTCACATATTGTCTTAGCATTTAGTTCAGTCAAACCAAAAACTCAAAACAGAAACTCCTTTCAGAATTAAGCCATCTCCATCTCACTCTCAACGAAACTGGATGGCTGAAGGTAAAAGCATCATAGAATGATTTCTCAGCTGATTGAAGAGCCCCCAAAGTCTTAGAACATGCATGGTCTGTATTCCAAACCGTCTTCCTCCACAATTAAGTATCTGTTCATCTGTTGTATGTGCTTGAAGACCCCTTCAAAGTAGTCTCCTTCCACTGGAGTAGATGAAAAATTGAAGAAGTTGGCCATTCATCCCTTGGCCATTCCATACTTTGTCGGTGTTGGTTAGGAGGTCTTATCCCTCTAGGTATTAGTCCTATATCTCTCCATGTACGTACATGATGTAAATTATTCAATACACTATTTTCCAATATACTTCTTCATGGTATCAAGAGTCTTCCTCTAACGAGATATCAAATTTTTTTCGATCCATCCATGGCTGCCATCACACCTACCATGGCGAAGCATGCCTGGGATAACTTTCCCTCACCTGTGCTAGCACCTCATGAGGCAGAATTATTACTCTCAAGACCTCCCTCTCTCAGACCACAAAAGGAGGCCGCTCCATCACCAAATACATCGCTGAGATGTATGCCATATCTGAGGCATTGGCCCTCGTTTAAAATCCCATTTCGGGGGAAGATTTGGTCATCAATATTGTAAATGGCCTTGGATGTGAGTATAGCGAACTCACGTCCGCTATTCGTGTTCGATCCTCGACACTCCCTCTTGTGGAAGTTCAGGATATTATTCTAGAGAACGAACAAAAACTTCATGAGGCTGATGCATCAACACAAGCCCTTGTCCCTACCGCCAATGTCGCTCATGCCAGAGCATGTTCCTTTAACTCCCCTCCAGTTGATGATCGCCGCACTATGCACTCCACAGATCGCCGAGGTCAAGCCACTCGTCGTGGTCGTGGGGGCAATTGTCATGGGCAGTCTCGGTCAATTTATACCACCGGTGTTGTGTGTCGATCTAGCAATCTCTCTGGCCATGAGGTAAAACAATGTCGTACATTGAAAAGGTTTTTATGTGATCACTAGGTTCCTTTCCCAGCTGGATCCATGCCTCTAGTGATTCATATTACGATTCAGTGTCCATGACTTAATTTCCTGTTTAATTTTTGGGAATATATTAGAAAGTAGAATGACAAGAAGATAAGATTGATGATAATAATAAAATCTAAAAACAATGAAAATTTCTAGAGACAGAGATAACTAGGAAATCAAATTATGCGGAAAGGTACAATGGAGGCATGCATGCATGTTCATAGATTATAGATTTACAGACTAGTGAATTGCATATTAGGTGTTGGCCATATAACAGTTGCAACGTTATAAAAGGAGTGAATGTTAATTGCGTGTATTGCACATAAGGGATGGGTGGACTAATAATAAATTAAAAGTAAAAAATACCCATTTTAATATGGAGTATAAGATAAAAAGAGCCTTACTTTAAATTTTTTTCAATAAAGAAGAGCCACTTGTGGAATTAAGTACATTACCAAGAAAGTCAACAACCTCTAAACACTAAACCCAAACATTTTAAAGATATATTTCAAAGAAAGTTCGGGAGCGGAGGACTGCCCCCGCTATATGGAGTGCACCCATTCTTTAGATGTATGTGTACACACAGACACACAACTTATGTTCTGTTTAGTCTATGAAAATGTAATGAAAATTTACAAATTAATATTTCTTATGTTTAGCTTTCTTCAAATTTACATAATTAAAATAAATAAGAAATAAAAGTTAACTTGAATAAATATTGAAAATAAGTTTATTGTGTTTCAACTAAAGTTTGATATCTCTCTACATTAACTTTCCTTCAGCTTTCTTCCAAATTTTCGTTCTTTGGCATTTGAATTCTATGCTAATCGCTACCATCATATTTCCTATAGAGAACTTATTTGAGTCGTGCATATGTTGCATACCTGCAGTTTTACTTGTTATTCATTTGATCTTAGTATTGTGTTTATGGTTCTCTATTTACTATCCATCTGTGAGTAGGAGATTCAAACATGGATCAAATAGCTCCAATGTGTGCTACTTTAGTTAGCAGTTACGAAATACTGGATCAAATTTAGTTTGATTATATTTTTATTAATTTAATTCTTTATGATTTAGTAACTTATGTAAAAAAACAAATCTATCAATATGGCCATTAGTAGCTAACACATTTCAACTATATCAAACATCAGCTAGTCAGTTATACTACCCAGGCATCAAACAGAATTATTCAAGATAAGCGTGAAGGGCGGGGTGGCTAATCCATGGCGAATAGCCCTTCGCCTTTCAACCAAGAAAGCAAACATGATTGCCACACAACCTCTTATCTTTAATCCATTTCCTACTCATTTACGGTTATAAAACTACAACTTATTATAGGCATAACAATGGCTAGAAACAAAGATATCCCAGCAAGTTAAGTATCAACTCATATGAGAGCCCATGTGAGATTTTCTAGCGAATAGAAATTGAACCTACGAGAGGAGGACAAGTGAAATGCATAAATGGTACATTAACTATCGGTATTGTTGTGTAATGTGCATTGATACCTTAATTCTTAAATGAATCAAATCAGTACCATAACTATACATAACTATTTCAACTTGCAATATTATTCAATTTTCCGATCAAAACAAATTTGGCGGCCGAAATTCTATGCGTAAAATTCACTTCACTTTACTTTTGTCAATGTCATCATTGTAGGGTGACTCTACACGTGGAGTTTTGATCGTCATTTAGGATATTTTTTGCCGCAAATTTGACTAAAATTACAAGTTGAAACATTTATGCATAGTTATGTTACAAATTTGATTCATTTAAGAGTTAAGGTACCAAAACGCAACAATACCAATAGTTAAGGTACCATAAATTTCACCCGAGGAGAACTTAGAAAGCAACTCCAATATGTTGCTAAGATATTGGTTCTTTTACCTTTTTCTCCATGTCGCAATGTCCTTTTCCTTCCCCAAAATAACATTAAAATAACTACAAATAAGTGATTCATAAGAAGTGATAAGGGAGAGAACACTAGTAAAAATACATGTAAATGCGGAAATAGACCAACAAATGACTGTTTTTTCACCCAATTGTGAAGTAAAAAAGATGCCCTACAAATTATTCCATCACTGCAACTTCATAAAAAACAAACATGGGAAAAAGCAGTGTTGCAATAAAAAACACTCTTGAATTGAGACTTGAAATTATGGAGTTAAGACTGTATTGTTTCTCAAACAAAGAGTTAAAGACTAAAAACAAATCATTAATGAATAAAGTTCTTACATATACAGATCAAACTGGGCACCTGGCCCGTTGGCCGTCCCGGACAGTTCAAGGTCGATAGATATACATACCTAAATTATGTCAAACATAGAAGCTTCACACTCAAATGTCAAAAAGCAATGGAAGGCTGATCAATATCAACACCTAGCTTTGCTTGTTTACGTGGAAGAGCTGACTAGGTACCCAGCATGAACTTGCACATAGAATCCGCCACTTCCACCCCTGCAACATCCACTTACCATCTTCCTACAACATAAAGTTTTCGTGGTACCGTGCCTTCAACTGTTTACCGATTTTGATCATTATCCCTGGCAACACTGGAAGAAGTTTGAACCCAGCCCTCATAGTCCTCACTTGCCACTTCTTGTATGTTTCAGGCCTGATAATCCTCTCTTCCCCCTCACATGCAATCACATTCAATGACTCTGTGCCCATAGAATTCTTGCTCAAAGAGAAACCTCTCCTCATCGTCACGGGGTAATGTATTCTCAAACATATCAAAAACTGCAGAGTAATAGAAGAGAGCTTCTCGGAACCGGGTGACAAAGAAGGGAGCACTATAAGACCCACTAATAACACTGTGCACAAAAACACTTGGGTTCAGTTTACGGATTAGCTTGAGCACTGCATCACGGGGACTGTCCCCCATCATTGTTACATCAAGCAGCTCCTCTAACCTATAAGAGCACTTCACAGCAACCATCTCACCTCTAACCAGCTTCAAGTCTTCAACTTTAAGTATCTCCCAATTCCGAGTTGATATTGCATTGTACTCAAATGGCACGTGGAACCGCTCACAATATTTTACCAGACAGCGGTCAGTCTCTTCTAATGGTTCCGCTGGCCAAAAACCTGGTTGAGGAAGCTCGATTCCGGTAACGCGAAATTTAGGAGGCCCGCGGGGCCGGATTGATAGATGTTGGATAAGAGAAGGCCATTGGAAACCATACTCAATACCAAAATCTATGACATGTAGAATTTGAGCTTCCAATGACACCAAGTAAATCATGCTATTTCCCAAGCCTATTGACATCTTCTGAAAGGGGCATGCTGACATGTAAACATGGTATGCTCTCAGCTTCTCAAAAGTCGTGGCCTTTTTAGGGACATGGGGTGTATACAGCTGGGTCCCCGAGCCAGGCAAACGTGCCTCAAGACCATTTGCCAATACATATGCCAGCCTCCGGTTCGCACCACCGTTGAGCGAACAGTGCTTCCGGATCTGTCTCAGTTCTTTATTTGCAGACTTGTGGCTATCAGAAGCAACTGATTGTGCACAGCTGATTAGAAGAGTTATAAGGTCTACAGCTTCACTTGTTTTTCCCTTCTGTTGCTTCTTTGTGTGCCTTTTATCACCATTATGTGGCATATCCTCACCATTCAGCATTTTATGTGGCAAGTCGTTACATAATCTAGCAACATTCATGCCACACTCGTCAGGATCAAGCAGCAAATCATTATCAAACATCTCTGTTAACTCCTCTTCCACATAAACTGCAGATTGCTTGTTGCTTCTCTCTTCCTCAAGCTCGTTGTTATCGGGATGCTGATGCTTCTTTTTTCTAGAAGAAATATTAAGTGAATCATCCATCACATGGTCTTTGGAGGCTACGAGTCTTTAACCAAATCAATACCAGATTGATTAGTAGCAGGGAGGATTTTACTTGCTTCCTCCACGGCTCCACTCCTCTCTTGAACTGTAGCATGGCTTCTGTGTCACAAAATATGTTTCCAAGATCGCCATAATGTAACATAGAGTCCACTTGAATTTTCATACTACTCCCATAACTATTTGAAGAATCATTTGAACTCACAGAGGTAATCGGAAAAGAGGAATGGAAAGGAAGTTCAGGAGGAGGAATATCACAAAAGATGATCCTATATGATCAACAGTCCACTGATGAGGTGGTTCACTTGAGTTGTCATAAATGCTGTCCGAGCTTTGTGTACTTTTATGGCTAATGGTGGGATTCATGAGGAGGGTTTTTATCAAGTACTTCACAGAAGTATTTGTCAGCAGCTTCAAGAGCAATCGGTCATGGGAAATACTGGATTTCTCATTGATGTTCTCCTCCAATAGTATGTGGTTGAGGAACTTGAAAACAGGATCAATGTCATGGTCTTCTTGTGAGTCCAACTCAGGAGGAGGAGCAACATAGGAATGGTTGCGAGTGGGTGACGTCAAAGGGTCACCCGTGAAATCTAGAGTAGCTAAAGAGTCATCTAAGTAGTTGTAAGGAATATCATGAGATTGCTGAAGGCTGCTGGGAAAGAACTCATCTTAGCTTGCTGCTTGAATGTGTTTAAATAAATAAACACATTACACATATGTGAAAAGAACCTGAAGCACCCATAGTCAGAACACGTATGAGCAACATTTTGCAATGTGAAATTTGACCTCAATTTTTTTTGTAGAATTATTAATTAAAATAGTTTCAGAAATAAGTTAATAAATACATAATCCATCCTCGAAATTCAGTTACACGAAATCTTGAAGCAGAAAGAAATCACACACTATATTGTTAAAGAAAGATAAAAATATAAAACAGTAGGTCAACATGTAAGAAAAGGATGAAATTTAGAATTTTTAGGAGAAATTATTTCGTTTTAAATACATCGGCTTATTAATAAAGCATTCGTTTAACCACTTCAGATGATTTATTTGAATTAAAGTGATAGGATATTTAAATTTAGCTCGAAAATAAAGTTTTCAAATCGAGATTCAAATCCTATTTGGGCTAATGAACATTTTGGAGGGACTATACAAAACACATTCTTGAATTAAGAGTCAAGATTATAGACTGAAGGTTGTATTTTTGCTCAAACAGAGAGTGAGAGACTAACATCTATCAGTAAAGACAGTGAATACAGTTCTAAAAAATTGCGGGTACGGGAATAACATTTTTAATGGAAATGAGTGTTCAAATTGACGGAGAAAAGGGAAAAGTGCTGGATTCACCGTCGTAAAAATCGCTCTAGAAGACTGATTGGTCTCCGCCTAGGCGCTATGCACTAGTCGGGCGCTCCGACTTTTCTCTAGGCAGTAGGCACCCTGACTAAATAGTTTGGCACCTAGGTTGAATTAGTTGGTCGCCTAAGGCATACATAGTTACTCGCCCAGAGCACCTAATCGCCGCCTAGGTTGTCTAGATTCGCTAAATAATTTTCGCTTTTGAATTCCCTTTTTCAAAGAGATATGTACCTTTAACTTTCATCACGAATATTAAGAAAGGTATTTGTAAATTAAGATTAAAACTATGTATGTTTGTATATATACTTAAATTTTATTATTATTTACTCCCTTCATCGCACTAACAATGGGACATGAGGGGTGTCACACATACCAAGGGAAAATTGTCAAATAGGTCCTCGAACTTTCATAAAAAGATCAATTAAGTCCTTCTATAGGAGGTTTTGCCCGGCCGTCGCGATTTGGGGCAGTTCCCGGTGGAATTTTTTGATGACATTTTTTGAGCATCTTATTCACCAAGTCTAGTTTACTCATACCAAATTTAAGCTAAAAATTCAATCGGGAACACATTGAAATTAATTCTTGAAGATAATTGCGCATTTTTGCGTTCTCGAATTAATTTGAATGCGTTCTCGATTAAATTTTTAGCTGAAATTTGGTATGAGTAAACTAGACTTGATGAATAAGATGCTCAAAAAAATTCATCAAAAAATTCCATCGGGAACCGCCCCTAATCGCGACGATCGGACAAAGTCTTCTATAGAAGGACTTAATTGACTTTTTTATGAAAGTTCGAGGACCTATTTGACAGTTTTCCCCACATACCAATAAAAGTGGGTATATATGGTTGCTATTAAATTGATAAAGTAAAAATAAAATAATAATGATTTAAAACCACACAAATTTTACTAAATTAGGACAATCTTAGCGAGACGGAGTAATATTTATAACATAATAAAATCAAGTGATTTAAATTAAGTGATTTATCATATATTATTACAAATGACAATTCTATCATTCATGCATATTAATGTGTGATTATATTTTTCATACGCACACAAAAACAACACTACAATTTTCCTAAGTATTATCATATTCATGCAACAATATTAATAAACATACAATTTATGTGTCCCCGCCTAGGCGCCCGCCTAACCGCTAGGCGTTGGGCTGACACCCAACTAGCGCCTAACATCTTTTAGAACATTCACTGAATTATATTGGAATTTCAATAAATTAAGAGAAAGTTATAGGTAGTCGATCACTTTGTCCCTGGATTGCATCTGTGTTTCCATTCTTGAGGTCTATGTTTGGACTAGACACAATTGCTAGTTTTATTCATATTATATATGTACTCACTCTATCCCATTTTATAAGATATCTTTACTATTCACTTGGTCAACACAAATCACTCTTAATCTCTTACTTTATATATCAAATTTTTATGAAATTTGAATTATTTTTTGCAGGTTTTGTAGCAGTTTTATTGTAGTGTCTGAATATGTAATTTTTTTTCTAAAAATAATTTGAGTGCAGACAGGGGTCCGTTTTCTTTATCATCGGTCAAACATCGTAAACCAAAAAGTATCTTATTAATTCAATACCGACTGACTAGAAAAGATCTTAAACAAAGTACATGTAAATTCAATACCGACTGACTAGAAAAGAATACAAATTCAGCAGACACATGAGGCTCTGTAAATAGATGAATTACTGCAAACATATCTATGAAACAAGCTAGCTGAAGGAACAAAGGATTCACAACAACCATATCATGTTTTTATCAAGCCTTTATTCAATGGTACCATTGACAGATATCGATCCATCCAGTGGAGGCCTGATGATGTGGAATATAGAAGGTTCACACTCAAATGACAAGAAGCAATGGAAGCATGATCACCACCACCAGTTGGCCTGTTGTTCACAAGGAAGCGCTAACTAGGTACCCAGCAAGAACTAGCACACAGAATCCGCCCCTTCCACCCCTGCACCATCCAATTACCATCTTCATCCAGCATAAAGTATTTGTGGTACCCTTCCTTCATTTTTGCAATCTTAACCATCAACTCTGGGTTCAGAGGTAGAGGATTGAACCCAGCCCTTATAGTCCTCACTTGCCACTGCTTGTAAGTTTCAGGCCTCACAATCCTCTCTTCCCCCTCACATGCAATCACATTCAACGACTCAAGCCCATAGAATTCTTGCTCAAAGAGAAACCTCTGTTCATCGTTACGGGGTAATGTATTATCAAAAATATCAAAGAACGCAGAGTAATAGAAGAGAGCTTCTCGGAACCGGTTAACAAAGAATGGAGAGCTATAAGACCCATTACCAACAGTGTGCACAAAAATACTTGGGTTCAGTTTACGGATTAGGTTTAGGACTGCATCACGGGGACTGTCCACAATCACCGTTTCATCAAGCAGGTCTTGTAACCTATAAGAGCAGTTCACAGCAACCATCTCACCTCTCACGAGCTTCAAATCTTCAACTTTAATTTTCTCCCAATTCCGAATTGCTATTGTGTTGTACTCAAATGGCACACCAAATCGCTCACAATATTTTGCCAGGCGTCGTCCAGTCTCTTCTATCAATTCCGCTGGCCGGAAACCCGGTTGAGGAAGATCAATTCCTGTAATGCGAAGATTAGGAGGCCCACCGGGCCGAACTGAAAGATATTGAATTAAAGCAGGCCACTGGAAGCCATACTCAATACCAAAATCAATGAGATGTAGCGCTTTAGCTTCCAATGACGTCACGTAAATCATTTTATTTGTGAAGCCAATTGACACCTTCTTGAACGGGCAGGCTGACATGTAAACCTGGTATGCTTTCAACTTCTCAACAGCTGTGAACCTTTTAGGGGCTCGGGACGTATAGAGCTGAGTCCCCATGCCAGCCAAACGTGCCTCAAGACCATTTGCCAATACATATGCCAACCTCTGATTCGCATCACCGTTAAGCGAACTGTGCTTCCGGATCTGTGTCAACTGTTCATTTGCAGACTTACGGTGATCATCAGCGACAAATTGTGCACAGCCAATTAGAAGAGTCCTCAAGTCTACAGCGTCACCTGGTGTATCTCCCTGCAGCTTCTTCTTTGCATGTCTTTTACCAGCAGGTCCACCATTATGTGGTACACCCCCACCATTCAGCGTGTTTTGAGGCAGTTTGTTACCAATTGGAGCAACATTCATGCAACAGTCATTAGGATCATTAAGCAAAACATTATCAAACGTCTCAATTAACTCCTCTTCCACATAAACTGCAGGTTGTTTGCTGCTCCTCTCTTCTTCAAGCTCATTGCTATCAAGATGGTGATGGTTCTTTCTTCTAGAAGAATGATCAAGTAAATTGTCCTTGATGATGGTTTTATTAGGCATACTACCTCTTTTTGGAGGAATGGAGTATTTATCCAAATCAACAAACTGATTAGTAGCGGGGAGGAATTTGGCTGCTTCTTCCATTCCTCTCTTGAACTGCAGTTTGGCTTCTGTATCACTAAAGATATTTCCAAGCTCGCTAGAGCCCACTTGGACATTCAGACTACTGCCATACAAACTTTTAGAAGAATTTGAACTTTCAGAGAAGGTCAGAGAAGAGGATTGGAAAGAAGGTTCTGGAGGAGTAAATAAAGATGATTGTAGAGATTCAACAGTCCACTGGGGTGGTTCACTGGAATGGCCGTATATGCTGTCAGAGCTTTCTGTGTTTTTATTGCTAATGTAGGATTCACGAGGAGGGTTTTTATCAAGGGCTTCAGAGAAGTATTTCTCAGCAGCTTCAAGAGCAATTGGATCATGGAACATACCCGGCTTCTCATTGATATTCTCCTCCAATAGTATCTGGTTGAGGAACTTAAAAACAGGATCAGAGTCATGATTCTCTGGTGACTCCAACTCTGCAGCAGAAGCGAAATAGCCATTGTAGGGACTGGGTGTACTCAAAGGGTCATCCGCAAAATCCAGAACAGATGAAGAGTCGTTCAAGTAATTGTAAGTAATATCTTGTGATTGCCGAAAGGTGCTAGAAAAAAAGGACTCATCATGCTGCTCGAATGCGCTGACAGAGTCAGGCAACCCAGTCAATTGAGGATCCATAAATAAACATAGGTGTGAAAAGAACCTGCAGCATCCATAGTCAAAATGTGCATGAGCAACATTATGAAATGCGAAAGTGGACCTTGAGGCTGTTGGCCTTAGCCTCATGAGGCATACGCCTGGAGGCTTAACCAGACGTGAACCTCAAAATGTTAATTAAAACAAGTTTAAAAATATGCTTAAAATAGATAATCGATCCTAGAAGATATCACACACATGATACTGTAAAAGAAGGAAAAAGTCACACCAGTAGGTCAATATGAAGGTATAGGATAATATGAAGAATTTGTATGTTAGAAATCAATAGGTTTATTGAGAAAGCATTCACTTATACACTTCTGATAAATTATGAGACTTAAGCTATAGAATATTTGAATTTGGCACCAAAAGAAGGTTTACAAACTGAGATTCAAGTTCTAGTTCAGCATACATATATTTAGGAGGAAGAAAATAAAAACAGGTTCTTGAAATAAGGCTCAAGATTATGGAGTGAAGATTGTGTTGTTGCTCAAACCGAGATTCAGAGGCTAGCATCAGTAAATACATTTCTAACATGGAGTGATCAAACTGTGCTTTTAATGGTATCAAACACCATATATAACCACTTCTTCACTGATGATGCCCTCGGCTTCCTATTCAACACACACGAGTAAATTCAATACCAAGTGACTAAAAATTCAGAAAAAAGTCAAACATAGACTATTTGTACATCAATCAAACATATCATACTATCATGAAAAAAGTCAGTTGAGCTATCAAAATATTCATGGCCAAATCCGACTTTTCATCAAGCTATTGTTCCGATTACCATCGAAAGCAACTCCAGGTCAGGTATAAAACCAGTGTTGGCCTGTTTAATTTGATATATAAAAAGGTTCACTCAAATAACAAATAGCTACTAAACCAGATCTCCTCGTATAACAAGTAGCTACGTGGAAGAGACATAGTTCACATATTTCTACAAAGGTTCCCAAAACGAGCAAGCATACAGAATCCGCCCCTTCCAACCCTGCAACATCCAATTACCATCCTTATCCAACATAAAGTCTTTGTGGTACCCTGCCTTGATCTTTTTTCCCATCCTCAGCATAATATCTGGGTCCAGTACAAGAGGCTTGAACCCAGCCCTCACAGTCCTCACCTGCCATTGCTTGTACGTTTCAGGCCTCACGATCCTCTCTGTCCCCTCACATGCAATCACATTCAAAGCCTCACGCCCAAAGAACTCTTGCTCGAAATGAAACCTCTGCTGATCGTCACGGGGTAATGTGCTGTCAAAAAAATCAAAAAAGGAAGAGTAGTGGAAGAGAACTTCTCGGAACCGAGCAACAAAGAATGGAGAACTATAAGACCCATTTGAAACAGAGTGCACAAAAATATTTGGGTTCAATTTGCGGATTAGGTTTAGAACTGCATCACGGGGACTGTCCACCAAAACCGATTCATCAAGCAGGCATTTTAACCTATACGAGCAGTTCACAGCAACCATCTCGCCTCTAACAAGCTTCAAATCTTCAACTTTCATCGTTTCCCAATTCTGGTTCGCTATAGCATTGTACTCAAATGGCACACCAAACCGCTCACAATACTTCGCCAGACGACGCCCAGTGTCTTCTATTAATTCCGCAGGCCGAAAACCTGATTGAGGAAGATCAATTCCAGTAATGCGCAGTTTAGGAGGCCCACCAGGCCTGATTGAAAGATGTTGGATGAGGACGGGCCATTGGAAACCATATTCAATACCAAAATCTATGATATGTAGTGCTGTAGCTTCCAATGACACCATATAAATCATTTTATTTCCAACGCCTAGTGCAATCTTCTTAAACGGGCAAACTGACATGTAAACCTGATATGCTTTCAACTTCTCAAAAGCTGTGATCCTTTTAGGAGGTCGGGATGTGTAGAGCTGAGTCCCCGTTCCAGCCAAACGAGCCTCAAGACTATTTGCCAGTATGTATGCCAGCCTCTGATTTGCATCACCATTGAGCGAGCAGTGCTTCCAGATCACTCTTAATTGTTCATATGCAGACTTGCGATCATCAGCAGCAACCGATTGTGCACAGCCAATTAGAAGAGTCCCTAAGTCCACAGCTTCACTTGTTGTACCTTCCTGCTGCTGCTTCTTTGGACGCCTTTTTTTATTTCCAACTGTTTCAGGTAAAGCTTGAAGACCTGCACCCTTCAGCACATTATGTGGCTGGTCGTTGCCAACTTCGGATGGAGGTAGAATATTCATGCGACACTCAATAGGATCCAACAGCAATACTTTATCAAACATCTCTGATAACTCCTCTTCCACATAAACTGCAGATTGCTTGCTGCTCCTCAATTCTTCAAACTCATTGTTATCAGGATCAGGATGCTGATGGTTCATTCTTCTCAAAGATTTATTAAGTGAACTGTCCATACTAGTATTCTCTACCTTGATGAATGTATCATTAGGCATCTCATCTGTTTTTGGAGGCAATAAGTCGTTATCCAAATCAATGACCAATTGATTAGTAGCAGGGAGGAATTGACTCACTTCCTCCATGCCTTTCTTGAACTGTAGTATGGCTTCTGTATCACTAAGTATATTTCCAAGCTCGCTAGAACTCAACATAGAGTCCACTTGGATATTCGTACTACTCCTATAGTCATTTAAAGAAAAATTTGAACTCTCAGATGATGTGTTCTGGAAAGAAGAATGAAAAGACGGTTCATGAGAAGGAATTGCAAAAGATGATTTACATCGTCCAGGATCAACAGTCAGCTGAAGAGGCCCACTGGAAATGTCATACATGCTTTTTAAGCTTTCTGTATTGTTATGGTTAATATGGGATCCATGAGTGGAAGGAGGAGGGTTCTGATCAAGGGCTTCGTAGAAGTATTTCTCAGCTGCTTCAAGAGCAACTGGATCATGGAACATACTCGGCTTCTCATCAATGTTCTCCTCCAACAGTATCTCATTAAGGAACTTGAAAACAGGATCAGCATCACGATCTTCGGGTGAGTCCAACTCTGCAGGTTGAACAAAATAGCCATGGTGGGGACTGGGTGTACTCAAAGGGTCACCCGTGGAATGCAGAACAGTTAAAGAGCCATCCAAATAATTGTAAGGAATACCTTGAGATCGCTGGAAGGTGCTAGAAAACAAGATGTCATCTTGTTGCTCGAATGTGCTTAATAAGTCGGGAAAACCAGTCAATTGAGGATCCATGAATAAACATATATTTAAAAAGAACCTGCAGTATCCATAGTCAGTAGTCACATTATGTATGAGCAAGGTTATGAAAGGAAAGCGAGAAGGCGGTTTGCCTTAGCCTCAAGAATGTGTAAGTTAGAAAATGTTAAATTTTAAATTAACTGGTTGTTTGATTAAGAAAGCATTCATTAATAAATGTTCATAATTTATTACAACTTATAGTTAAGAGTATTTGAATTTAGCACCAAAAGAAGGTACCTGAATTGAGATTTGAATCCAAATTTAGTGGACCTACTCTTTGAATCATGAATAAAAATTTACTTTATGAGTCACTATATTCTGCATAAGCTAATGATGAAAAACTAAAAACAAAGGTTGTTAAATAGAGTATTCTTAAATATTTAAATGTTAATAAATTGGTTAAATATGTTTTTAGTCCTTGTAAATATAGCACATTTTGTTTTACATCCCTGCAAAGTTATTTTTTGTTTTTCGTCCCTGCAATTTTTGTTAGTTTTCCTTTTAGTCTATCACTAATGATAACAACCTCCGCTTGACCACAAAATAATCTCGGCTAATAATTCTTTTGGACTGTTTTCAATCCTAGATCAGACCAGACCAGACCAGATCAGACCAGACTTCCGTAGACCAGACGTTTACCAGACCAGACCAGTTTAGACCAAACGTGACCAAATCAGACCAGACCAGCAAATTTCAGTCCAAAAGAAAACATCCTTATAAAAAAAGTATTTAATTTTATTTTCTCGAAGGCTTTTAATATATATTTTGAGAATGTGAATACTTAGTTTTACATTATTTTAACTCTCATACTAGCCTAAAAATTTATAAAAAACAAAATTTAAATATTTCTAGTAGATTTATGCAACTCACAATATATATTTTTCTAAGTAGAGAGTGGTTTTGGAATTAGAGAAGGGCTAAAAACAAAGTAGTGCATATTACAAGGATGAAAAACAAAAAAATACTCCCGGTTTTGTAGGGACCTTAAACAAAGTGTGTCATACATGCAGTGCTAAAAACATATTTAAGCCTTATAAATTTCAACTGAAAATCAAATTGAAAAGAGGAAAGTATGATGGTTTAATTGTTAAATGGGCTTCAGTCTAGACCCAATTTTTGGGCAAAATTTAGAACTCCCAATAAATAGTAATAAAAGTGAAATAATAATAATAATAATAATAATAATAATAATAATAATAATAATAATAATAATAATAATAATAATAATAATAATAATAATAATAATAATAATAATAATAATAATAATAATAATAATAATAATAATAATAATAATAATAATAATAATAATAATAATAATAATAATAATAATAATAATAATAATAATAATAATAATAATAATAATAATAATAATAATAATAATAATAATAATAATAATAATAATAATAATAATAATAATAATAATAATAATAATAATAATAATAATAATAATAATAATAATAATAATAATAATAATAATAATAATAATAATAATAATAATAATAATAATAATAATAATAATAATAATAATAATAATAATAATAATAATAATAATAATAATAATAATAATAATAATAATAATAATAATAATAATAATAATAATAATAATAATAATAATAATAATAATAATAATAATAATAATAATAATAATAATAATAATAATAATAATAATAATAATAATAATAATAATAATAATAATAATAATAATAATAATAATAATAATAATAATAATAATAATAATAATAATAATAATAATAATAATAATAATAATAATAATAATAATAATAATAATAATAATAATAATAATAATAATAATAATAATAATAATAATAATAATAATAATAATAATAATAATAATAATAATAATAATAATAATAATAATAATAATAATAATAATAATAATAATAATAATAATAATAATAATAATAATAATAATAATAATAATAATAATAATAATAATAATAATAATAATAATAATAATAATAATAATAATAATAATAATAATAATAATAATAATAATAATAATAATAATAATAATAATAATAATAATAATAATAATAATAATAATAATAATAATAATAATAATAATAATAATAATAATAATAATAATAATAATAATAATAATAATAATAATAATAATAATAATAATAATAATAATAATAATAATAATAATAATAATAATAATAATAATAATAATAATAATAATAATAATAATAATAATAATAATAATAATAATAATAATAATAATAATAATAATAATAATAATAATAATAATAATAATAATAATAATAATAATAATAATAATAATAATAATAATAATAATAATAATAATAATAATAATAATAATAATAATAATAATAATAATAATAATAATAATAATAATAATAATAATAATAATAATAATAATAATAATAATAATAATAATAATAATAATAATAATAATAATAATAATAATAATAATAATAATAATAATAATAATAATAATAATAATAATAATAATAATAATAATAATAACAACAACAACAATAACAATAATAATAATACAACAACGTTCAAGCCTTAACCCCAAAAGAGTTTGGAGTCGGCAAACATGAACTGACGTGTGAAATCGAAGTTAAAACAATAATTAAAAAAAGAGAAACAAAATCAGATCAATCCTCCACACATATACTCTCCCTCCACTTTGCTCTATCTAAAGTCACTCTCATGATCTCATCTAACCTAAGAAGTATGATATCATTCTTGACCAATCTAATTCACATCTGTCTAGCTTGCCCCCTCATGCTCTTCCCACTTTTCGCTCAAGTGTCTCATTACTCAAATGGTCTTTTACTCTTTTCTAATATGCCCAGCCATAGAATAAAGCAAGCCTAATTGAGGTTTGATAAACCTTACCATTCAGTCTAGTTGGCATACATCAACTTCATAGAAACCTTGTCACACTCTTCCACTTCATCCACCCATTTTGATTTTATGGACACATGTCACTCTAATTCACTGTCCTTCTGAACTATGGAGCTCAGGTAACGTAAACACATCAGTGACCATGATTTAGTCTTACCATCCATAATAATCTGAGTGTTACGGTGTTACCATTGTTTCTACCTTCAGTCTTGCTTCAACTCAGCCCGAAACCATAGTTCCAAAATCCTTTAACACTTAATCTAGTATCATCAATCAACACAACATCATCAACAAACATAATGTGCCATGGTATCTCTTTTTGAATTGATTTGGTGAGTTCATCCATGACTATAGCAAATTGGAAAGGACTTGGAGTCGATCCTTGATACACTCCGATATTAATAGGGAACTATGTTGTCCTCCTTTTTATACTAGCACAAACAATTGTAGTACAATCCGCATACATATCAATAATGATTTGATATACTTAGATGATATGTATATTCTAGTTAATCTTCCACTAAAGGGTTTCTCCAGGCACCCTATCATAGTCTTTTCCAAATGTAGGTCTTTGTTTGTATATCTATACTTAGCCACAAGTTGCCTGATAAAGTGAATGCCCTCGATCATTGAATGACTTGACATAAAACCAAATTGATAATTACAATAATAATAATAATGCAAAAATTTCATTATTATTGCATGAGTAGAATATGGTCAATAGAAATTAGAAACATGAGAACCCTTCTTCTTCTTTGTCATTACCCCAGTGCCGCAGAAACATGCGAACCAAAATAGTAAAAATAGAAGTGAGGGAATTGGTAAATCAGCTAGACAATTTCAACTAGAAGTAGAAAGAAGTGAAGAGAATGAACATAATAAGAAAGAAAGAAAAGGGAAAATGTCTACATGGTAAGTTTATTCAGAATCTGGAGGCATTAGCATTTTAGGCATATTCTGAAATCTGAACGCATATGAGGCTAAGACAACCTTAGACGCCTTCAAAAATAGCGTATATCAGGGAATGATGTTCGCAAAGACAGTGATTGAATGGTTTTGGTAACAAAACTATTGACACCTTTATTGATATCATTAACAAATGCCAAACAGCGATATGTATGCATCCTTATATAGAAGAGAAGTATACTGCACACCTTCAGGTTGTCTTCATATTATCATTTATCAACTCATGTCAAAAAATCTTAGACTTTTTAAGTTTGCAGGTGCCTTTACCGGCTACTCAGAAAAGGAAACACCATTCACAGTAATTCATAGAGAAAAATGTAATATGCAGAAATATGGATTCCTTTAAGAATTACCATTCAACTTGAAGAGAAGATCTAAATATTAATGTTTATTCTAAATGTATAAATAAATATTTTCACTTTAAGAATCACTTGGCTGAAATACTGGATTAACAAACAAAAAGGAATACTCAATACTTCAAAAGTGGCCAAATTACCAAATTGGTAAAAAAACGGCAACAAATTGGTAAAAAACTAAAGCTCCGGTAACAAATTGGCCATTTTTTGTAAGCGACACACTTTTAGTCATTGACTTTAGAATTCCCAATATTTAGTCCTCTCAGTATTGTAAAATTGACATTTGCAAACCTTCTAATTTGATTTTGTCGTGAAAAGTGGACTAAAATTGACAATGAGTGATTGGTTGCTAGCTGATAGCCTCTTGAATCGGAAGATTGATACAACAGGATTCTGTTAGTTGTTTTAACCAACCGCTTTCATTAGCGGTTAAAGTAAAATGTTTAATAATTTAACTAGTTTGTCATTAGCTTTATTAAGATGCAAAATGTTTATTAAGGATATGAATTTAAAAGTATATAAGTATAAGTTAACTTTATTATTTTAAATTTTAATTCTAATAAGTTTTGGTTATTATATGAAGTATAATTTAAAAAAAACTACTAAAATAGTCATATTTAAAATGTCATTTATGAAAATTTTTGTTATTTTATAGAGTATAATTTTTTAAGGACTAATAAAATAGTCATATTTAAAACTAATAACTTTATTCTTTTATTTTATCACTATGAATATATTTACTATTTTATATGGAGTATCATTTAAAAATAATAATAATAAAATAGTCATATTTGAAATATTAATACAAAAAAAAAATTAATTTATATGTGTGTGATCGTGTATATGTACATATATTAAAAAAAATAGTGGTAGTAAATATATAAAATAAAAGTAAATATAAATTTCTTAAAATCAAAATTTATGAAAAAACTAAAGAAATAAAGTTAAATTAAATATATGCACTATTAAATTAATATCCTTAATGGTCATTTTACATCTTAACATTTAATCGATAATAGCTAAGTTACTAAATATTTTACTTCAAACAGTATATGAAAGTGATTGGTTAAACCAGCTAACAGATTCCAATAGTACCAATCTCATGATTCAAGTCATTCAACCTGCTATCAGCTAGCGGCCAACTGCTGATTGTCAAACACGACATTTTTAGTCCTCCCCACTTTTCATGACAAAATCAAGGTAACAAATTAAGAATGTCAATTTTACAATACTTAGGGACTGAATGTTGGGATTTCTAAAATCGAGGACTAAAAGTTTCTCACTACAAAAAATTGATCAATTTATCGTTGGAATTTATTCTTTACCAATTTTTTGCCAGAGCTTCTTTTTTTCCCAATATGTCGCCGGAGGTATTTTTACCAATTTGGTAATTTGGCCCTTTAAGAGTTGAGCCTTCTTGTTTTTCCACCATAAACAAATGCTAACGTTTCCAACTAGATAAAAAAAAACACGCAAGTGGAAGAACATATACAGAAATTCATACAAAGTAGAAGAATTTGCTAGGATATAGACTAGACATCTACCAAACCACACCAGACTTAAATAGACTAGATCGGACTTAAACAGATCACACAAGAAAATTGCATCCAATTATTTTTACAGTAGAAAATTTCATCCAATTACACGAGAATAAGAGAGGTTAAAATTTCTTTTATAGGAGAGGACGAGTCCAATTTCGGGAAAGAAATAAAATGTGGTGTCTTGCAATTTACTCTATTTATCCAAATTTCCAAAAAGTTTAGCTCAAGGCCAAAATCCTAAGCCGTCACACTGAAAATGGGGGGAAAACGCATAAACCGTGGTCTTGAATGGAAATGGGTGTTCGAAGTCCAGGAGAAAACGGAGAAGTGCTCGAGTATGTTGGAATTTCAACAAATAAAGAGAAGTACTTTAGGCAGTCGATCACGAGAGAAAAGATCAAAGGAATGCACAAAAATCGCTCCAAAGATAATTCATATGTGTACCTTGGAGCCTAGTAAATTGGAGAAGACACCGGCAGAACCGTAGCGAACGCTGAAACAAATGGGCGCAAATCACTCTTAACGGCGGAGGAAGGGAAAAATCAAGGACTATTCTTCATTTCTTTCTTCCCAGTTCCAACCGACCTCGATGATTAAGATTTAAGATTCTAATTTCGTGAAAATGCTCGTTTGATAGCTTGGAGGTTAAAACTTAAAACTCTTTATAAAAAGTTATTGGACTGCTTTATAAAAAGACGTTGAATACTGCTCCCTCGACCCTCGGAGAGCCTCCTTCCCAATTCCATAAAATAAGTTTGTTTGTCTAATGGAAAAACTGAAAAGCGATGTAAAGCATCTCTCAACTTATTTATAGTTTTTAGCTTTAAAATGCTTAATTTAAATATAAGTTGTTATTTCAAAACACTTATTTCAACTTTTTAAAGCTAAAAGAGGAAAAGTACTTTTTGAAGTGTTTGTAATCACTCCCTAAGATAATGTGTATTATTTGATTAGAGTTATGTATGTGAGAAATAAATGTGTAGGAATATGAAAAAAATAGAGATAATTACCCTAGGTATAACTAAAACTCCATGAGTTTCCCAATCTATGACCTAAACAGTTTTTTTCTTAAAATAATATTAAAAAACGAAATATTTAATTAAATTCGAAATAATTAAATAATAAATAATTTTTTGTGGACAAATATACCCTCTAGATTATACCTATAAAGCCCTAATATTCTACCCATATTCTCCAACCCTCCGGTCGTGCATAACCTCCGCAGCCCACCCAAGCAGCCGCATCAGTCGATTCTCCGCCCACCGCCTGGCAGCCGGCCACCGTCCAGCGCAGCCGCCACCACATATCTCTTGCCTGGGAGCATAGTTTCCGCCTTCCGAAGATCGATCGATCGCCTGGGTGCACAATCGCCCGTCCTGTGCATCCGACCAACAATGAGAAGGTAAATAGTCCAATCCGTATGATTCCCGTCTGACTTCCGATCTATTGTGAATAACGTCGCCCACATGTAGACCTGCGATGCCAATCTGCCAATATAATCTCCAATCCGATCTAGAAATCATCCACGAGGGTCGTTGCTTTGACATCACCAAAAAACCCAGCGTAACGGGGCGCTCAATCTCGAGAAACGCTCCTCTATAGAGGCGCAGAATGGGGACTCATGCTTTGTGCGACTCTGTATCCCTCTGTACAGTTTGGTGGGCTGCTGCTTCATGAGCACATGCTTCGGAATGAGTGGGGGGCGTTGGTGTTACGTGAAGATGGGTGTGCTTTGGATCTATCCATTCTCTTTTCTAATTTTGAAATTTGGAGTTTTTAAATTTGGGGTTTGTGGACATTAAATATTTGCATTGAATATGGACAGTAAATATCATCATATGTATTGTTGAGTTTGGCACTGAATATGGCAATAAATATGTTTTACATGGCACTGAATGAATGCATTAAGAAAGTTTTTGTGTAATGATTATGATTGGTAGTGCAGTAAAATTACATGTAAAATAATAAAATTTTTAAATCTACAGAAATAAAAAATAAAAACTATAAATAATTCCGTAAAGTGATTGAGAAGAGAATTAATTTTGGCGGAAGTGCAGTGATTATTACCGAACCTGCAGTAATGTCGTGCATTGAGGACGTGCATTAAGGACAATATAAAGTGCAGTAAATTTAATGAACGAAATTAGTGTAAAATGCACGTATTTTAAATAAGGGTATTTTCGTCATTCAACAATTAAATATAAACGAAATATTACTTTTTGTTTGGATTTTCGGTCATACAAATGTAAAAAAACTAAGTTAGTCATAGATTGATAAACTCAATGAGTTTTAGTCGTATCCCGGGAAATTTCCCAAAAAAATACGTGAACAAAAAAATCTTAATTAAAAAAAGGAATAAAGAGATAATTTAGAAACGGACGAAGAGGGAAAGTTTGAAGGAAAAAATGCAAAAAAAAAAGGGGATGGAGGGGGTAGTATTTTATAGTTGAGAAAAAAATGAAGTTTTTCACTATAATGCTTTTGCATTATTTAGTCAGTACTGATCATTATATCAAACGAAACTAAATTAAACAGTCATTGTAGATCATTATATCACAGAAACTAAATTAAACAATCAGCATTTTATTGAATAGATATTCCATATAACATTTTTCTTTTAAAACTTTTTTAGTCACTAAAACCTACTTTTTGTTATGTATACCATTTTTCTTTTAAGATTTTTTCAGTCACTTCTAACAAAGTGGAGGGCGCACATCTATGTGGATGATTGATGTCATTTCTACCTTTCCTCTCTATTTTCTTTTATCGTTTATCTTCATTATCTTTTTATATTCTTATGTTATTCTTATCTTCTAGCTTTTTATGCTCTTTTATCTTTTTATCTTTTATATTTCTTACTTTCTTATGTTATTTTTATCTATATTTATGTATCTTTATTTTATCGTTTTATCTTACATTTTTTTCCTTCTTGTCTATCTTCTCTGTTTGGCATCGATATCATAGATTAATTCATGTTAGTCGATCCCAATTTTTTGGGATTAAGACTTGGATGTTGTGGTTGTTATTGTTGTTTTTAGTTCTTTTGCAACATTTTTGTCATGTGATTTTAGATTGAAGATAGAGTGCTTTGGTTTTTTATTGAGAAATTTAGATAATTGCAATGTCTTAGGGGGCATTTAAGTCGTCTTTAATTATCTCATTTTCTAGTGATAAGTGTTTTAGATCATCTCCACGACATTCTGTTGTAAGTCACGGGTTGTCAATTCATATCTATAAAGAAGCATTTGTTTTAAAACATTTTGTTTTTTTTACCCATCCCAATCCAACCCGAACCTACCCCGAAGTTCGTAAAACCAGACCAACTTGAAAGCTTTCGGGCTTTCTAGGTCCTAGCCAAAATCTGACCCAACCCGATCCATACTCACCCCTACTTAAATATCATGTATCGGTTCCTGTTAGCTGACCACAACATATTTTAAGACTAATGGTGGAATTTTATTGTTATTGCTATTAGAGTGAATTACCTAAGAGTAAAAGGTAATCAAAAATAACAAATAGAACTACATTGTTTTGAATTCACTAGCAGGACTAATTATGTGTGTTTGAACAAATATACCCTTGTAGCTTTTTGGACTAAAATAATTATTTGATAAAATTAATAAAAATAAAAAATTAGAAAAATATAAATTATAAATAAAAAATTAAAATTTGAAAAAAAAAATTACAATAAACTTAAAAAAAATACATTGCCGCCTCTACCGCTCCTAGCACCACCAGCTCTAATCACCGGGGAAAAATGGCAACATGTACTAGTAATACCATATTGATGACAATTTCAATGAAACTTTTGGCATTATCAAAGAGTAAAATGCCGTTTTCTTGACATTTTCATAAAAAATTGCATTTTTTCACCGATCGAAAGTGATAGTTCTAGGGAGCGGTGGAAAAGGCAGCGATATTTTTTTTTATAGTTGTTTACTATTTTAATTAATTTTATATTTGTTTTCAAATTTTTTTTATAAATATTTATAACTTTTTATTTTTTTGCGATTTTTTTTTATTTTTAAGATTTTATTATGAATTAAAACATTTTATTATTATTTGATACTTAGAAAGTTAATATTCAGTCCTATTTGTGAATGATTTAGGGTTTTGTCATATTTGTGAAATTAAGTTTTCATTTAGTCTTGTTTTAATTGTTATTATCCATTTACAGTAGGATAGAGAAATTGAGTAATTATTATTATTGTACTAATCCCTATATGGAAAGGAAGGAAAGTGGAGTGTCAGCTTAATTTTGCGACATGTCTCACGGTATAGAAAGGTGAATACGTGATTTTGGAACAGATAAGTATGAATACAAGTTTCTATGGGATTGGAACAGATAAGTATGATTGTATGAATACAAGTTTCTATGGGATTGAAAAGCGGTTTAAAGCATTTCTCAACCTATTTATAGCTTTTAGCTTTAAAGTGCTTAATTTAAATAGAAGTTGTCATTTGAAAATACTTATTTCAACTTTTTAAAGCTAAAAGGTGAAAACTGAAAACTACTTTTTAAAGTGTTTGCAAACTCTCCCTAAGATAATGTGTATTGTGTGGTTAGAGTTATGTATATGAGAAATAAATGTGTAGGAATATGAAAAAAAAATACGTGTACAAAAAAATCTTAATTAAAAAAAGGAATACAGAAATAATTTAGAAACAGGCGAAGAGAGAAAGTTTGAAGAAAAAAATGAAAAAAAAAATGGGATGGAGGGAGTAGTATTTTATAGTTGAGAAAAAAATGAAGTTTTTCACTATAATGATTTTGCATTATTTAGTCAGTATTGATCATTATATCAAACGAAACTAAATTAAACAGTCATTCTAGATCATTATATCACAGAAACTAAATTAAACAATCATCATTTTATCGAATAGATATTCCGTATAACATTTTTCTATTAAAACTTTTTTAGTCACTAAAAACTGCTTTTTGTTATGTATACCATTTTTGTTTTAAGATTTTTTCAGTCACTTCTAGCAAAATATATGATACCACTAGACACATTGTCAGAAAGATCATATATGGAGAAAACACAATAATTATGTATCAAAAGTAACCAAAAGTAACCAAAGTAAAAAAAACGTGGACCAACTATGGGATTGGAACGAGACTCGATTGTAGAATCAAAAATGAAATTTGTTCATATTAAAACTAACGGAAATTGATCTTCTAAATATTATATTTTGCTACATATGGTTGCATTTAGTGGCAGTGCCAAAAACAACTGGGAGAGGTCGAACTTAATTAATTACGATAGTACATAATAAAATGATGGATCATTTGTAAATTATATCTGATAATTTACGTAGCTTAGATAATGATTGTTTAAATGAGAAGTTATACATTTGTTATATATGACATAGAAATTATGAAAGAATGTATAATATGTTTACAGATTTTTGGTTAACAAGACGGAGGACTACTTTTGTTCTAAATGGTAGATTTCAATCAATAATTAGGTTAATCACCGAATTCAAAAATAATCATGACCATAAAGTTCTTGTACAACTAAAGGATTCTAGACTAGAATTGCGGAGAAGAAAACAATATTTCAACTTTAGATCTCTAATCAAGGACGCTCAAAGTGCAAGCAAAAAAATAATCCATAATTAACTACTCCCTCCGTCCCAGGGAGAAGTTCCCGGGTTGACTTTCATACATATTAAGGAAATAAAGTTACTGAGGTGTAAATTTTACTGTTTGGCACTGTTTCGACACTGTTTGGCACTGTTTCGACACTGTTTGGCACTGTTTTGCACTGTTTGGCACTGTTTTGATGTAGGATAACTTTCCATTTAGGGAAATGGGAACTTTTTGTTGGGACTGCCAAAAAAGGAAAGTGAGAACTTGTTCCTGGGACGGAGGTAGTATTTATTATTCATTTTAATAAAGTAAGTTGAATAAAGATGATATATCAGACAAGCGAGAAAATCGTGCAAATTATATCCTACAGTCGGTTGTAGGGCATAATAAATACACAATGTCTATTGGAGGGCATAATAAAAGACTCCATGCATTGGAGGGCATAATAAATACACAATGTTTATTATTAATGAGGTGGCGTTTTTTTCTTAGACTAAACAGTGCACATTGGGGGTGCTCTAAATAAATGGGTGAATGTCTAGTCTAAATAAATGGTGCCACCTCATGAAATTAGACATTGTGTGTTCATTTTCATCTCCAATGTAGTCTATGTGCTGAGTTGGCTAAAAAAATTAAAACGGTGTCCAGCAAACTTCTTAGTGTAGACATGCATATTAACTTGCTGACTCAACCACAACAGTAGGAAAAGGCAGGACTCTCTTCGGAAAGAACTGAAATATGAAAACTTCTCACCCCAATTTCGACAACAAACACCATATCTTTCTCAGATCTAATATGTAAAAATTAAAGTCAGTAATTTTTTATTTGAGTTATAGATCCGGTGTTTCTGGGTTTAACCATGATCCATTCACTGTATCTATGTGCATATATATACATATACAAACTAATACACACGTTCCTACAGTATCTGTTCACTGTATCTCTGTTCATACACACACACACACATATTTTATACAAACATGCAATGAG
Source organism: Cuscuta epithymum (assembly GCA_945859915.1). Lineage (NCBI taxonomy): Eukaryota > Viridiplantae > Streptophyta > Magnoliopsida > Solanales > Convolvulaceae > Cuscuta > Cuscuta epithymum. The sequence goes on along the minus strand of CAMAPF010000955.1, from coordinate 436,026 downwards.
AATACCAATAAATGGATGGATTGAAATTGAACTAAATTTTGAACTCCTCTTTGTCTAGCTCCTTCTGAATGTTATACGAAGTAGGAGAAAAATAATTTGAAAACAAAATCTGTGAAATTCGTTTTCAGAAAATCGACACTTGACTTGAGCAGTTAGACTTTATGCATTGGAAGTCTTTTACGTATTTTAATATCTAGTCACCTCACATGGTATTATATGGATTAGAAAGCCATTTATTTATTTGACATTTGTCACTTTTTTTAGACTAGACATCCACCCATTGTGGATGCTCTAATGCATCTGTCATTAGTGAGTACTGCAATCAAGCCTTGCACTTTAAGTTAGACTTGAGGTGAGTATTATATTTATAACATGTGTAGAATCCACAATCAAGCCTTGCACTTTTATTAGCTACTAGTATATTAATTCGGGACCAAATAAAATTAAACGAAACTAAAAATACTGGAAAAACAATCCAGAACTTCATTAATGGATAAACATAAAATATTCAAGTACATATGACATACTCTGACGGTTTACGACACATGTAGGATCTGTACCTCATCTGGTCCAAGACCTTTGCGAGAAGGAAGGGGAATGTGATTATGTTGCTATTTTGTGAACTAGTGATGATTTGAGCAATACATCCAAACCCCCCACCCTAGGCAAGGACGCTGACCTATGGTGCCGCCGTGCGTCACTGTGGAAAAACCGAAAAACGAAATAAGCATATTCTAACTAGGAACCTATAGTGCCTTATATAGACCATCAAAAGGAATGTCATCTATCAAGGAATAGATTCCTAATAACAGGAAAGAATGACTATCATCATAAACAAGTCCCTAACTTAGCCACCAGTTAAAGCTTCCTGATTCAGTCACTGTTTCACATGTCCGGCTAGCTGGAGCCGCAGATAGATGAAGTCCGTAAAATAGCTGTTATTAGGTCTCTAAGAGAAACACTCCTTGTTCATGACCCAAATCGCGTGGATGATAAGAATATGCAACTCTTGGATAGGTATAGAAAAAGCTATGTACCTCTATTTTGCAGGCACCCAACATGAGCTAGCACACAGAACCCGCCCCTTCCACCCCTGTACCATCCAGTCACCATCTTCATCAAGAAGAAACTGTTTGTGGTAACCAGCCTTCAACTTTTTTTTCAACTCAGCCATCAGTCCCGGGTTCAAGGGAAGAAGCTTAAACCCAGCTCTACTGTTCCTCCACTGCCACTGCTTGTATGTCTCAGGCCTCACAACCCTCTCTGTGCCCTCACATCCAATCACATTCAACGCCTCCCGCCCAAAGTGATCATCCTCAAATTGAAGCCTCTGCGGATCATCACGGGGTAATAGAGTGTCAAAAATATCAAAAAATGAAGAGTAGTGGTAGAGAGCGTCACGGAACCTAGAAGCAAAAAATGGAGAACCGTATGATCCATTGACAACAGCTTGCACAAAAATACTTGGGTTGACTTTCCGGATTAGCCTTAGGACTGCGTCACGAGGACTCTCCCCCATCACCTCAATCTCATCAAAAACGTCTTTAAACCGAAATGAGCAGTTCACAGCAACAATTTCCTCACCTCTTCTTGCAAGCTTCAAATCTTTGATTTTAATTGTCTCCCAATTCCGAGTCGCTATAGCATTGTACTCAAATGGAACACCAAAGCGCTCGCAATACTTTGCCAGGCGGCGTCCAGTCTCTTCTATCAATTCGGAAGGCCTAAAACCAGGTTTTGGATAATCAATTCCAGTAAAGCGAAGTTTAGGAGGCCCACCAGGCCTGTTTGAAAGATGTTGGAGAAGGATGGGCCACTGGAAACCATAATGAATGCCGAAATCTATGATGTGTAGTGTTTTAGCTTTGGATGACGCCATGTAAATCATCTTATTTGCAAAGTCTATTGCAATCTTCTTGAAAGGGCATGTTGACATGTAGACCTGGTATGCTTTTAACTTATCAAAAGCAGTGATTCCCTTAGGGGCTCCGGATCTATAAAGCTCGGTCCCTGTGCCGGTCAAACGCACCTCGAGACCGCGTGCTAAAAAGTATGCTAGCCTCTGGTCAGCATCACCGTTGGGTGAGCAGTGAAGCCAAATCTGTTTTAGTTGTTCGTTTGCAGACTTGCGATCATTAATAGCAACTGATTGTGCACAGCTCAATAAAAGAGTCTGCAGATCTACAGCTTCCGTTGTTGTATCTTCCTCCTGCTGTTGTTGTTGCTGCATCCTTGCACGCCTTTTCCCGTCACAGTGTGGCATACCTTTCCCAACTATTTCAGGCTGACTATCCTTCACGCGACTTGGAAATTTAGGATCAGACAGCAAAACCTGATCAAACGCCTCCGATAACTCCTCCTCCACATAAACTGCAGATTGCTTGCTGCTCCTTTCATCTTCAAACCTGTTTTCGTCCGGATGCTGATGCTTCTTTCCTCTAGAAGTATTATTGAGTGAAATGTCGAGGTCAGTAAAAAAATTATTAGCAGCAGGGAGAAATTTATTTGCTTCTTCCATTCCTCTCTTGAACAGCAGTACAGCCTCCGAGTCACTAAACATGTGTCCATGGTCATCAGCATTTAGCACTTGGATATTGTTCGTATTTAAAGAACAATTTGAGCTCTCAGATGATTCAGAAGGATCAACAGTCCACTGAGCCGGGTCAGAAGTATTGCTAGAAGGGGGAGGGTCCTTAGAGAAGGATTCATCAGCATCTTTAAGAGCAATTGCATCATGGAACATACAAGGTTTCTCATTGATGTTTTCCTCCAGTAGTATCTGGTTGAGGTACTTGGCGACAGGGTCATCACCATTTGGCGAGTATAACTCTCCAGGTAGAGAAGAGAAAAGGTTGGAAGGGGGTGTGGCAGTCAAATGGTTATTCATGAAATCCAGAGAAGCTAAAAAGCAATTGTTAGGGGTATCATCAGATAGCTGAAAGCTGCTAGAAAAGAAGAATCCATCTTCCAGACGTGATGTTTTTACAGAGTCGGGCAACCCACTGAACGGAGGATCCATAAACGATATAGTACAGAGTATGTGAGAAGATAGAACCTGCAGTTAAAAACTGTTATTGGATCTGATAACAGTTTCAAAACAAAGAGCATCCCCACCTCTATGATATCATTATTAACAAATAAAATTGCCAAATATTAAACAGGACTAAATCTGCATATACTCTTCATATTATAGGTGCATTCTTCTTTAGAACAGGACTAAACCTCCAGAATCTCTTCATTATATATAATCATTCATATCGAGGTTAGAGCAATCATGTCACTTGAGTTTGGTCTTATAAGCACGTAATTATATACTCAAAAAAGATTTCATTCCTTCGGCAAATAGCACATCTGAAGTCTGAACATGTAAGTCACGTGGACTATACATATCCCAACCAATTGTTCTAATTCTTAAATATTTATATATTCTAGCAATTTACGTATGATCTAGGCCTATCACCACGGCCCACCACAGCACCCACTGCAATCACCCATTACAACTGACCACTTACGCCGCCAACAACAAACAATGCCGCAGCCGCCGTCAGCAACATCAACTAAGTGTAAACCCAACCATCATAATAATAGCTGGCTACTGGCCTACTGCCGTAAACATGAGTTAGGAATTATGTAGCACTTCACAGAACCTTCTAATGTATTTGATAGACCTTGCTTCAAAAGTGAAGTAGAGGGACCCACATTTATAGTATATATCGTTTTCCATCTATTAAAAACATTGTTCTAAAAATTGGCCTAGTCGGACCGATTAATCGGCCTAGTCGGCCCTAACTGTAGAGGCCTAGTCAGTAAAAAAATCGGCCTAATCAGCCGCCTAGGCGCCCCTCAACCGCCGGATTAGCACCTAGGGAGTTTTAGAACAATGATTAAATATATATATATATATATATAAATCAATACTTAGATGTGTGTATTTTTATGAATTAATTATTTTTATGTAAAAATATTACTGAGTCAATTTTTTTTTGTCCCGATGGTTCATCCTTTCGGGCAGGCAAATGTCGGGGAACATTTGCCTGAATTTATTATAAATGAGTAAAATTTAAACAGAGCGTTGGTGAGTCCCAAACAGAAAAGAGAGCCTCGGTTCGAAAAATAAACAAACGAGGTGATGGCCCAAGTGGTACTGAGTCAATAATAAACCTACAAATTTCTTAGTTCTTGCTAGTTGTTAAACTGAAGCAAATTTCTTATGACAATAAATCAATACTAAACTAATTGACAATCACATAGTTAATCAGTTCATACAAATAGTAAATTTCTTTTTCAATTGTAATTACAAAATCATACAAAGAATAAACAAATTCAGTAATTCATATATATGCAGAAAAGTATAAAACTCAACATAAAACTAGTGCACACAAGAGGTAGGGTGATCTTGTGGGACTTTTTTAAAATTGTTGGTCGAGCTAGTGTACTTAAGTCCAGGTATATTAAGACCTCAATTGATGAGAGCCCTTGTTCTTAAGAACAGGTTTCACCTGTTATAAGCCGGTCTGGTACTTCAAATACATCTTTTTCAAATCTGAGATAATAAAAAACAAAAAAAAAATAAGAGAATCAAAAGTAGAAAACAGCAAAGGGGAGGACAATCACAGGCTGGTCCTTCCTATCCTAGTCAAAAATGAAAATATCCATAGCTTCAATTGTAAGGAAGATCACAGTCATGGAGAAAACAAATAATTTTTTTAATACATTGGAATGGAATTCCAATAAATCAAGACAAGCAACGTTGGGCAGTCAATCAGTGAATGACTGGGAAATTTTTCGAAATTTTGTTCCAGAGAAAGCAAGAGTTCAGACGCGTACCTTGAAGAACAGAGATATACTTCGGTGACGGGGTGTACGAACGTGAAGGTGAATTTAAATGAGATTTTTCAATTTTAAAAAACATGCCAATGGTTGAAAACCCAGATTTTTTACCCTTTCGTATTTTTATTTCAATTTCCTTTGTTATATAAGATTTTCAAACAAAAAGTAAAAAATCTCGTATAGTAGGACATCAATAGGTCAAGGTCCAACGAAAAAAACTGTGAAACAAAGACGAGATTATTTTGGGACGTAAAGTTTGGATTAATATGAGAAGACTAATAAAAGGTGAGATTATTCTTGTCATTTTTTCCTTACTTTTTTGATAATTTTTTAGTACTTTTTCCTCACAATAGTTCATTAGTAATATGTATAATAAAAGTAGACCATTTTTTCAAAAATATTACTACAATAATTTTTCATACACAAACATGATTAATAGTTAATGCAATTTAGTGTCATGGTAGCCTAAGTTTAAAAACTAAACAAAAGTTATTATGATTTCGCTATTATTTTAGTCATTATTCACATTTTTGTAAACAATCTTTATTTTAATCATAAGTATGTAATTATTTCATAAAAAAATTAGTAATATTGAAAATATTAAAAATATCTTTTAAAATCATAAATCAATGTTTTATGTGAAAAGAAGGGTTTCCTAAAATATTACTAAAAAAATATATGGACAAAAATATAGGAGTAAGTTTTATAGTTACTATAATGTATCATTTAAATACAAGTATAGTAAGTTATTAGAGTCATGTTTTAATTTCTACTACTTTTGATTACATGTTTGAAATTATTTCTTGTAATAAAGTAATGTTTTAAATCTTAAATCGATGTCTGTTCCAAAAAAAAATCGATGTTTTCAATGGGGTTGAACGTCAATACTTTCTCTTTCAGTTCTCTAATTGACATTTGACTAATATTTCTCTTATTAGATTGGTTTTTTTTTCTTCTATGACTAAGGTTGTGTTTGGATGACCGTTTAGCTCAAAATGAGATGCTACTTTATAGATTTAAATTATTAATTGATATGTACAGTCCGTTTGGTAGCATGAAAATTGGCTGATTTGCCTAATTCTTGCTGAAATTTATGAAGTTCTGACTGAAATGACCACATTGACTAATTATGTTTTGGCTGATTCTGCTTTAATTTAGCATGATAAGCCCATTTTCAAACTTTATTTTCTTTCAATCAGACAATATGCTTTAATTTTAGTTAGTTTTTTCGAAGGAAAAACTACAGAAAAGGTACATGTGATTTGGGCCATTTTCATCTAGGGGCACGTGTTTCATTTTTTAACAAAGTGGGACATGTGTTTCAATTCCGTTATCACATCAGGGGCATGACATCTAACGCCGTTACAAAATATAATCCCGGATTTCAAAAGTCCCCGAAACATTAAAAGAAAAATACTGGGAGGTGCGCTTCATCAAGGATACCAACAAACTATCTTTCTTTTTTTTGTTTCCAGCCACCATGTCGCAAAAAAATCCGCCGGAAAAGTGATATTAACAAATTCATTTTTTAAAATTAATCCAAGTAGAGCCGAAAAATTCAAAGAGAACGATAGTTTGTTGGTCTCCTTGACGAGGCACACCTCCCAGTATTTTTCTTTTAATATTTCGGAGACTTTTGAAAATCATGGTTAAATTTTCTAACGGCGTTAGACGTTATGCCCCTGCTGCGATAACAGAATTGAAACACATGTCCCACTTTGTTAAAAAACGAAACATGTGCCCCTATCTGAAAACGGTCCAAACCACATGTATCCTTTTTGTACTTTTCCCTTTTTTCAATCTCAACCTCCGGCTAGATAGAGTCAATGAGTCATAGAGATTTGTCGAGTATATTGGGAAATAACTAGTATGTCATACGTACCTAATTTTATTTAGAGAAATTGATCAAATAAGCCTTCATACTGTTATCACAAAATCAATTGAGTCCTCCTACTATTAAATCACCCAATCAGCCCCTCCAACACTAAAAAATACGTATCTAATTTTTTAAGGCTTTTTAGCCGGTTGCTTATAAGTTATGCCGGTTGCTGCTCTATGTGGATTAATTTTTTCTTTATTTTGGTCAACCGACTTTTGCATCAATTCTTCCCTTATTTTGGTCAAAATAAAAACTTTTGGCACTGTTCATCTTTCTCCTTCTGCATTTCGTCTCACCATCTGATCCCTTAGACAGCGTCGACACTCTCAATCACTCTCTAACCCGTCTATTTAAGACTTTCCATGGCGGCGGCGCAATTTACACAGCCCTGCCGTTTATAACCGTCTCCGCCGCCTCTATCTTCAGCAGCCCCACCATGGGTGGCCCCGCCACGGGCTTCTGAACCGATGCCACGGCGTTATAGATCATCCCCTCCATTTTCACAGTCTCCAATTGCCCAGCGGCGAGATTGGAATCGATGACGTATGGGCAGGGAGTTCTGTGTATAAATTAGGACCAGGGCGGCCCTAGGGGGCGATTGCCCTAGGCCCAAAAAAAATGAGTAAAAAATAGGATGAAGTTTAATTCTTTGTAATAGGTGTGACTAAGCTGATCTTTCAGTCCTACACTAACAATTTTTCGGGTGGAATTTGCTGAAGTTCTTCGGAATGCTTTTTTTTGGTAAAAACTTAGGATCATGTTCTCTATGAAGTGTAGATTATGTAAAAAAATGGTTCAAAGTTCAATTTAGAAGTAAGTTAAATAAATTATTCAAAAGCACTGAGTTTGTACGTATACATATTTTAGTGCATTGTTTTTCAGTAATTTATTTAACTCATGAGCGGAGCTAGGGGAGGGCCATCCCTGGCCCTGGTCCAGCCCAAATTTTAAAAATGTCTGTATTTTTTATGTAAAAAATTCCGTGTAAAAAATTTTCAAAAAATATTCTTTGTATCGGCCCAGTCCGGCCTAGTGCTCTAGCTCCGCCCCTGATTTAACTCACTTCACGATTGAATTTTAAGCTGAAATTTCATGAGCATAATTTACACTTGATGAAAAACATTCTCTTAAAATTTCAAAAAAATCCACTAGGAAGCAAATTAGTCTGATATGATTATTTGATTAGTTTATTAACTGATTTCATTCATAGTTGATTGTTTGATTTCTTAATTGTTGATTGTTTTCTATTGAGTGTTACTGTTATAACTTGTTGATTTTGTTAGACAAACATTTCCAATCATGATAAATTTATTAATTTAATTAATTTCAAGGTGTAATAAAAAGGACTGAATCTGAATAGGATAAATAAAAATGAGGAGAAAATTATAGAAAGTGGCGTCGAGTAAAAAATTCAATGGAAGGTTTACTTGTGTAAAGAAATTAAATTATGAATGTCCCTTCAAGATGAGAACTCATAGAAGAACAAAAATTTAGCTACTAAAAATAAAATGATTCAGAATGATTACATCATTGGAGTGGAGAAATAAAGATCACCATTATTATAATGTGATTGGTTTAGACACAATAGGGTTTTACAATTTTTTTTAAATGTCTTGAAATATTATTATTATTATTATTATTATTATTATTATTATTATTATTATTATTATTATTATTATTATTATTATTATTAGTATGCATGTCAATTTAGATAGAAGAGAATTACAAATTTTTTGAAAGTTTAGGCCCATTTTAATTTTTTGCCCCTAGGCCTTCGAACATACCGGACCGCCCCAGATTAGGACCTCTGTTCTAAAAATCGTTCTAGGCGCCCGACTAGTCCCCGCCTAGGTGCTAGGCGGTGGCCGGGCACCCCGATTAGGCGCTCCGACTAATTGGTTTTCCGTCTAGGTGAATTAGTCGACCGCCTATGGCGCCTAGTTGCGCGCCTAGAGCGCCTAATAGGCCGCCTAGGCCGTCTAGATTCACTGAACTACTTTACTTTTTAATTTTAATTTTTCAAATGATTAACGTACTTTAACTTTAGTCATGTATATAAAGAAATGAAGTTGTAAATTAAAATAAAATTATATATGTTTGTATATATACCTAAATTTTATCATTATTTATATCTATAACATAATGAAGTTAAATGATTAGTTATCATATACTCCGTACTACGTATGATTAAATGTGATAAGTCTATCTTTCATGTTTGTTAATATATAGGTATATATGCATTTTATACACACAAAAATACAATATTACTTATCATATTTATGCAAAAATATAGATAAAAATGCAAATTTTATGTCTCCGGCTAGTCCCCGACTAGGCGCCCGCCTAGCCGCCTAGGCGCTAGGCGCTGGACTGGCGCCTGACTAGCGCCTAGCGCCTTTTAGAACATTGATTAGGACCAACCGGAGAAGCTAAGAGTGAAACCCCTCTCTGCTTTGACGGATGAAAGCTTGAGCACTATTCATCTTCCTCCATGGTCGGATGCTCCAGTGAAGTTTAAGACTTTGAAGTTGTTCATTGAATCCACAAGGACCATAAGCCCATCCCAGATGAAGAAAATGGAGAAAGACCAAGTTGCAGAACAGATAAGCATGTTGCATGGAGAGAGAGAAGAAACAGAAAGAAAATAAAAATCAAAAGGAAAGAAAAAAAAAAGTGCAGCCACGTTGGTTACCCACTTAGCATTTTAACTTGGTCACCGTTTGTTAAAAAAAAAAGGATGACACCCATTCCTGAGGGCCTCCCAACACCGACCGGACAGCACGATGGGAGGATGGAAGTTGGACTATAATCACAACCTGACAGATAGAGAGTGGAGCTCCGTCCCCAGTACTTACAGAGGGGGCCCTATGCATTTTTCAACATAGTAACCTCTTAGCGCAGTTGCCGGGATTCGAACCCGAGACCTAACCCTTGTGTCACTCTCTCACTACCAGTTGAGCTACGCCCACCGGTTGGTCACCGTTTGTTTACCGGTTGAAAGGTTGGATTGCTGTTTTTCTAAAAGTTTAAGGGCTCAATTGGGTGATTTGATAGTACAAGCGTTCAATAGTAGGAGGACTTATTTGACAGTTCTCTCTTTTATTTATCATATTGAGTACTTTTTTTATTACGTAGTAATATTTTTACTTGAATTTATTTTCGTCCTAAACAAAATCAGATCGAATTTAAAAAGATCAGATCAGATTTAAACAGACTAGATCAGATATTGATAGTTATAAAATAAACATAGATTAGACGTTTCTCAGATCAAACTAGACAAGTGACCAGACAAGTTCAGACCAGCTGACCAGCCCAAATCAGATCAAATTTAAACATGCCGGATTAAATTTTGCCATAACATAAAGGGGGTGTTTGGCAACTGGCTGTTGGCTGTTGGCCGATTGAATCAACTGGTCGATGACAGCGGTTTCTGTTGGCTGTTTTGATTGGTTGATAATACTAGCAGTTCATAAAATGATGTTTGGTTAAAATAGTTGTTTACACTCAGCTGATAACTTGTCAAATGACTTTTAAGGACATTAATTATTATTTTATTTTTAATAAGCACTTTTATATGTGTATCATACATTTAGTTGAAATTATCGTGCAACTACTTCAACCATTTTTATGATCTAAAAATGAAAATGTTATACTTTAAAAATATGAAAATTCAAATACGGAGTAACACCAGTAATAATTCTTGTCTACAATTTTCATATGATAATAAATTAAAAAGATGGTTTCTATTGCAATTGATAATTTTATACAACCAATTAGTATATATAAATAATGCTCTACAGAAGTTGAAGAATACCTACTTAGAGGTAGAAGAATATACGTATAAAAAATTAGAGAAATAGTCAATGGAATAGATCGAGATCGAGTGTACTTGACAAGTCTGAGACTCTACAAGTAAGATTGAACAAGAGAAATGGGGTATCCTCGGAAATTTAATGAAAGAATGACGCGTATATGACCACCGGGAATCGTAAAGACAAAAATGGGGCTCCTTATCCGTTTTTCCCCAAACGTGATCATTCTTACTGTTAATTTACAAGTTTAACCCGCAAGGTACATTCTTTTTCCTACCCGCTTCTCTCCACTCCTCCTGCTCGCTTCTTCTCTCCAGCCTTCTTCCATCTTGTACAACAGCTTTTCCATTTCTCATCGACAAAGGCACACATATGGCGGCTCCATGAGGGAAGACAGCTCCATGAAAAGAAACGATTCTTGTTTAATTTCTTCTACTTCTACGTCGCTTCTCTCTTCTTTGATTGAAAAACTCCGACGATGACTTTCAAATAAGGACGTTAGAGATGGCGGCGGCAGCACAGACTTTCAGATCGGTGACCATGGAAGTGGCGGAGGCGTTTTGATTTTCTAATTGGCGGTGGTGGAGCTACGTTTCCACTTATGGAGCTCCTAAAATTCCACAGCAATTATTATGGCTCGAGTTTCAGATCTACGATGGTGGTTAGGGTTGCGTAGGGACGGCGGCTAAGGTTTGGGGATTTAGGGTTAGGCTCACTGTTAGGACTGATTTCACTTCACACGGTGGGTTTGCCATTGTTGGGGGGTAGTGATAAAGGTTGGAGCCAACAGTTGATTTTCCGGTGGGTCAGCCGCGGTTGGTGGTGTCATAGCTCTGGACAGTGGTGTTTGGGGTGGTACGGTGATGCAGGTGAGTAGTTGGGTTATAGACTTAATTACAGAAGGTGGTGTTGCCACTTAGGGGTATGGTGGAGGTCTTAACTAGATTGTGAAGTGGCAAACATAGGGGTGTTGAGGGCAGGGTAGGCCAGACCAGGGACAATAGGGGGTGTCACCAGGCGAGTATGCGGCGGTGGCGGGCAGTGACAGATTGAAGATTAGCTCACTCGGCCACCACACATAAATGTAACTATCTTCGGTGGTCATTGTCAATGTGGTCAATGGCGGATGTGTAACTGTCACTGAGACAGTGCTGTATTTGTCACGGGCCGAGTAGTTGCCGGTGGCGGCGGCGTGGCGGCGGCGGCGTGGTGGCGGTGGTCACTGACAACTCCGGTAACTAGCAGCATAAGTCACTGAGATATTAGTAACTGAGACGGTGGTCACTAGAGCGGAAATAACTAGGACGACGGTGGTCACTTGAGTGATAGTAACTGGGAGGATGATCGTCGAAGCGGTAGTAACTGAGACGGTTGTCACTAGAGCGGTAGTAACTGAGACGGTGGTCACTGGTGCGGTAGTAACTGGAACTGTGCTCACCGGAGCGAGACAATTTTCATACAAACTTTAGTGTAATAATTTAAATATTTAGACACCCCTATGGTCACCGGGTCGTTGGTCACTGAAGCGATATTAACTACTAATTAGGACGATGGCCACTGAAACGGTAGTAACCGATGCGGTAATCACTGAAGTAGTAGTAACTGGGATAATTTGTACACAAATTTTGATATAATAATTTAAATATTTAAGACTCTTATGTTTCCTTATCAAAATATGTAGATTGAGAAATATGGAGTAATTTTAAAATCAAAAGAAACATTAATTTTTAAAAAATGTTAATGTTACATGCATTGGTAAGCATTTGCAATATGACAACATGAGGTTATCCCAATTATACGGATGCAGATTTAGAAATAGTAGTGCACCGGTAAGCATTTGCAAATTGCAATAGGACGGCGTAATTGCGGAAAGGATATCCACTTACGAAGGGTAATTTAGAGAACCGGGTGTTTATTAGCCGTGCTTTTGGAAACTAAAACATAAGGTCACTTTTTGGTCTATTAACTCTTTTTTAGTAATATTCATGTCAAAACCCCAAATTTAATACGGAATCGCAAAGGCCAATATGGAAATGCTATCTTTGTTGGCGTTTTTTATTTTGGCTGTTTGGGATAAAAGCCAAATGCAAAAGCTGTTTTACCAAACACATTTGTTGGCTGATTAATCCGGTCAAAAAGCGAATATTGGTCAAATCAGCCAAAAAACGGCTGAAAAGTTGCTAACCAAACACCCCCAAAGTTTGAATCCAATTAAATACTTCGTACATAATCTCGTTCCGATCGATAATCTCGTCAATTTGTATATCAATTTTAGATTGACTTTTGCAGCACAAATGACTATAAGTCTATTAATGGGCCAAAATTGAGAAAACGATAGTCATATTTTTTAAGTGAAAAGTGTGAATGTAAAACAAGATTAACTTAATAATTATAGACTTATAGGTTAAAATGAAATAGTTTCATCGAGTGTGTATATTGTACAACCAGTTCTATCGTGTACACTATATAGCCGGTGACATTTTTGTAATTTTAGTTGAAAATTGTGACATTTGTTAATTGACCATCGACTATGTTTATTGTAATTTCGGTACAGTCCCCCTACCATGTATTTTTTTTTTTAATAATAAACATGTAAGGTGTTAAACAAAAAAAAATATTGAGATCAAACATATTCCATTGCATCAGTGGCGGATCCAGAACTTTTGTTAAGGAGGGGCACTGCAAAATTGATAGAAATGGGTCGGGTCACGTCGGGTGTGAAAATGGTTTATTTTGTCTCGTGCAGACATTTTTTTAAAAGGAAATAGTTTTATCAATGTCGGTTCCAAAGAATGTACACCTATGATTTATAGGTGAGTGTTTGCGATTGCTTCTACTTCAAAAAAGTGATTTTTTAAAGTGATTTTGGAGAAAGTACTTAATAGTAAAAGTTGGTAGTATTTGAGAAAAAAGTGATTTTGAAAAAGTAAAAGTTGGTAGTGTTTGGTAAAATAAGTGTTTTTTGTGTAATAGAAAAAGTGAGTTTAGAACACCCTTTTATCTGCTTTCAGCTTTTAGCTTTTAAGTGATTAATTTAAGCAGAAGCTGTCATTTGAAAACACTCTTTTCAACTTTTTTTAAGTCAAAAGCTGAAAAGCACTTTTTTTAAGTGGTAGCAAACACTCCCTAGGTCTAGCTTCAACCTATTAAAAAAATTCTTAAAAATAATATTCATTTTTTTTAAAGAAAGACATGTCATGGATTACAATTGAATCATCATTGCACTGTTTATAATTTTCATATTATAAATAATCAAAATTTAACTTTTACAATTACAATCGTGTCTAATCGTAACTCGTAAGCAATCATTACATCATAATTTCATAGTTGTTTAAATGTCTTATAACAATTTACATATACTTTCTGAAGGGATTATTACCTCATTTAATAGTTATATAGAGTTTTTTTATCCGGACAGGTGGGACACTATTTTTATTCTAGATGTTTATACTAAAGTCCGGATCAAAACCCCTTCCATTGACCATGCTAAGTGAAAATCATGGACCCTCACTCTCACAATATGAAGCGATAGAAATCCGGATATTTGATCCCAGAAAGATTGTCAAAATAAAGGGTCGACAAATTGAGTCTTTCTATAAGAGTCACCCGCGTGAAAATATGAAAGAGATGGATCATAACGATCCCAATTTTAAAGATTGAACTAAAGAAGATGGCGTCGTGCCACGACGTTAAATAAGACGCTTTTTAGGAGACAATCCAAGCAAAGGTACGTAGCTTTCCATTCTTACCTTTTGATTTCTATTACTTTGAATGTCATCTTTGAGAAAAGGGGAGAGAAAAGAATTTAGGTTTTGAGTGATTGAGAAAACACCCGATCGGGTATACTCACCTACCCGGCCGGGTCCAAGCAAAAAAATGAAAAAATAAGGCTTCAGGGCATGGTACCTGATCGGGTATCTACTCCCACCCGGTCGGGTATATTTTGAAAGAATTGTTTTATTTTCCACGACACAATCACCCGACCGCGTATGCCCATTGCTCAATCGGATACATGAAACCTGGGTGAAAATTTGAAAAGGGGACATACCCGATTGGGTATATAGCCCTACCCGGTCTGGTATGTCGAAAATATTTTTTTGGAGTACTTCGGCGCAAACCGCCCGATCGAGTATAACCCAAACTCGATCGGGTAGGCCGTGGAATCATGAACAAAAGGCACAAACCCGATCGGGTATGTCGGGGTACCCGATCGGGTACACCTGCACTTTAACACCAAAACAGCCCCAAACACTTCATCTTCTCCAAAACACAAAACCCAATTCGAACCACCTCACCCTAAACCTCCATTTTTACACCTTCTCTATACCATATCTCCCACAAAACTCCACCAAATCATTCCATACCACCACCAAAATCTTCCCATGATTCTCCAGATCCTCTACAATCTCATCCCCACAAATCCCACTTTCCCCCATATTCCCCAAAATCCAAAACCCTACCCCTCCACCACCCTCTTGGTATGACCCCACTCAATGGAGTAACTTTTGTGGTTCTAGCTCTGGGGGTGGCGGTTATGGAGGCGGTGAGGGCGGCAATACTACCATGGGCGATGGTGGAGGCTATGACGGAGGATATGATGACGGCTACTTCATTCGGCCAAAACGGGCACTAGGGACAGTGCTTGGACTGAGAAGGGGGAGACTCCTCATTGGTAGGTAGAAAATCCCCTTTCTTTATGGTTTCTACCTTGTACTAGGAATTATTTTGTTTTACTCCATGTAAACAAAAACAAAAAACAAAAAATATATAATAATAATAATAATAATAATAATAATAATAATAATAATAATAATAATAATAATAATAATAAAAGAAAAAGAAATGCCAGTTAGGTTGAAAACCCCAAAAACGGGCAGTCTAAGCAATAAGGGCTTATAAAAAAATTGAATGAGTTGGAGAGGATGGAAAAACAAAAAGAGACGCTAGGATGAAACCTAAAAAGGCTCCTAGGCAAAATGAGAGATATGAGAGAAAATTTTGTTTTTTCAGGACCTCATTTGATCTCTTGGAAGAAAAGGAAGAGAAGAAGAAGAAAAAAAGAGACAAAAAATTTGAGCATAGAAGACCCAAAAACCTAAGAAGCATATGTTTTATAGACTCATTTGTATTCCTTGGTGGTCTTATGTTCTTACGTTTTAATTCTTGAACTCATTTGGAACATTCTGCTTTACTCGAGGATGAGTAAAGAAACTAAGTGTGGGGGAGTTGATATTCGTGTAATATCCGATTGTATGTTTGTATTTTAACTAGTTTTTATTAGTTCTAGTTGTGGAAATTACACACTTTTCGTGAAATACTTTATTTTCATAATTATTTGTAATTTGTTTAGATTATGACTATTTTGAGCTAAACAGGTCAAAGATCATCCAAAGGATCAAGATTGGACCTTAAAAGATCAAGGAAAGTGCAAGGAGACAAGAAAGATTTTGATTTAGAAAAATTACTCATGTAACCGGTTGGGTATAGGCAATACTCGATCGGGTATTTGCGCCAATTGCTTGATTCGATTGTCCAAATCAAATCTAAGAACAAATGATCATGGGAGCAAGATTTCGTGAAGATTTGTCACATACCAGATCGGGTATGCCGACATACCTAACTGGGTATGCCCAGAAAAGTGACTTTTTGGGAAATTTCCTAAGATACCCGATCGGATATCCTATATACCCGGTCGGGTATCAGACCCGGCCTGCAGCTCCCAAAAGCCTATAAATACACCCCTTTCCTTCACAATAAAATCACCAATTCCTATATACTTCTAAGCTCAGTTAAGTCAAGTACTTTCTTTATATTTTTATCATGTTTAGTCTCCAAATGAGGGCTAAACCCTTTCATCTTGATTTTGCTACTTTGAAGCTTAATGGATTGTACGTTGTGAGTTATTTTCTTTTATCATGTTTAATTCTTCCCTTAATCTATCTCTATATTAATGTTAGGGAGTGTTGCTAAGATGACAATTAGTTAACATCTCGACATTAGTTATAGTAGCATTTATTTTCTTTAATCTTCTTCATTGAATATTAATTAATTCCTATTCATATTTCAAATTAATATTTTTAGCATTACTAATTAAAGGATCAACTAGTTATGTTTCATATATTAATTATTACTAGAATCGATCGATGCATACACTTGTTAATCGATCGGTCTTTTCACGGTAGTAAACTTGGATTATTAATGCATGTGTCTCATAGTTAATAATAAGGTAAATTAATTATATTGATTAAACCAATAAACCGCTTGTGTTGAGGTTATCAATCTCAACCATTTTCATCTTAAGTTTATTGCTACTATCGGGTTAATATACGACGCGTGTTCTATATCGACTCGGTAGTAAGTTTTATTAATGAACGAGTCTCGTTATTAATAACTACGCTCGATGAATTAGAGATACTCCTCGATTAAGTATTCGGGAGGAAGATAGTTAAAGATATAACTGAGATCGACGAACATTTCATTAAGTGGATAAAAGCAAAGCCAAGTCTTTATCTCTATTAAGTAAACCACATAAGTCGTTCAACAGATGAACTTAAATATAATTTAAGTTCACCAAACAATCTAAAAAAAACCCTTGTTACTATTTAATTAAAAAGAAAAGTGTTTCTTTCCCTGTGGATACGAACCGTACTACGCTATACTACGTATAAGTGTTGTATTGATTCATTATTTTGACGCACATCACGACAAAGTGCTCGTCACCAACACAATAATAAAACTATCAATACTTATGTTTCATTGTGAAAAGTTTGTCCAATGTATTCCTTATTTTACTCTCATTATACATTTACATATGGACATATATCTTTTTCAAAAAAATGTCAACATATTAAGTTAATAGATGTTTGTGCTTAGCTTATCTTTCTTCAACTATGCCCTTACCTTTGGATTTGATAAGAACATAATATTTTCTCTCTCATAACCAATCAAATACGAAGTACAAAGTAGTATTTTACATTAGTCTACAATAACACAAAGATGACATTGCAGCTATTAACTTAATTTCTGACTCAAAGTTATGCTCATTAGTATTGTGTATTTAATTTAGTTACCAAAGTTAGTGTTATTGGTGTTTGTTTGAAACAACATACATATATAAATGGAAAAAGTTTCTAGGATATGACTAAAACTCATTGAGTTTTCCTAAGTATGATCAACTTAATTTTTAGGCATTTGTATGACTGAAAATCCAAAAAAAAAATCTCGTTTATAATTTAATGTTGAATGACGAAAATACTCTTATTCAAAATATGTGCATTTTACACTAATTTCGTCTGATTAAAATTGCTGCACTTTATATTTCCTTTTCTGCAAGACAGTACTACACGACATTTTTGCACATCTGGTAACATTTCACTGCACTTCCGACAACATTAATTCTCATCCACTTTAGAATTTTATTTATTGTTCTTTTTCATATTTTTGTTAGATTTAATAATTTTAGTATTTCACGTTCAATTAAATACATTGCATTTCATGGTGGCATTACTGCTCTGCATTACTGCATCATAGGTCATAATCATTGCACTTCTCGCCAACTTTGTAACAATATCTATTGTCTTTGAATTACTGCACAATACACCTCATCAACGTGTTCATTCATTGTTCATGTACAACACTATTTATTGTTGCTCACTGCTCATATTCAACACTCTATTGTCATGTTCACTTCTCATATTCAACATTATCTATTGTCATCTTCACTGCCCATGTAAATGCCCCACAAACTCTAATTTTAAGAAATAGACAAAGAAGAAATCCACAAAACCTAATTTCAAAAAATAGAAAAGGAACGAGAATTGTGGTTGTTGAGGAGATCCACTACCTGCTCAACAAATTAATTAAATCAAAATGCTAACTTATCCCCCACCTCGAGCAACGAAACCCATCGTTCTTATCTCTTGGCAAAATGACTTTGGAGCCAATTATACCCATCGTTCTTCTTGCTTCATTAGAGACACGAAAACAATGCGAAGACCGGACCTCCCACATGTGTCGGTCTTCACCCATATTGTCCCCAATCAACCTACCAAACCCAATCTGCTTTTTTCAGATGCGTGCAACCCAGGATGGAAGTTGAAATCGACGACAAGGAGTTGCAGAGGGCGGCGGAGGCAGGTGGCTGTGCAGCTGGGCGGCGGCAGTGCGGTTGTTCGGCTATGTGGGGGTAGACTAGAGGCGATCAATCATTGGCTAGGGTTTAGAAAATGGGTAGAATGTTATGGTTTTATAATAACAATTAAAGGCATATTGGTCCATAAAAGTTATTAATTTATTTAGTAATATATTAATTAATTATGACAAATTTAAATATTATTTTGGGAAAAAAGTAATAAGGTCATATATTGGGAAACTGACACAGTTTTAGCCATATCTAAAGTAATTATCTCTATATAAATGCTTGTTATGCACTAATTGATGATCGGATTTTACCCTCCTATGATAATTATAATCAGGTTGAATTG
This sequence comes from Cuscuta epithymum, assembly GCA_945859915.1. Classification (NCBI taxonomy): domain Eukaryota; kingdom Viridiplantae; phylum Streptophyta; class Magnoliopsida; order Solanales; family Convolvulaceae; genus Cuscuta; species Cuscuta epithymum. The sequence continues at coordinate 417,022 of CAMAPF010000955.1, read as the reverse complement.
TCTTCGATTCTTAACTAATTTTACATTTATATTTAATAGTAAGTGCCCTGAAGAAATCTTACACGTAAATGCCAAAGTCATAACAGATACAAATATAATATGGTTGGCACCACAATGTGCTTGTAATACAAGAAATTTTACTATTTAGAATCATTTAGTCCTAAATTCATTTGATAATAATATAGTTTTTCTTAACATCATAACTAATACAGAGTATGTTTCAAATGATTTTGGGCATTTACACGAACGCGTGTAGCACATTTATAAACTAGTAATTAACTATATTTTATATACCATTACTGTATAAAACATTGCAAACTAATATGAAGATATAATTCAAGTTCAGTCTGAGGCACCAAACATACTTATGACGGCCCTATTCTAGTTATTTTAAAAAGGAGATAACAATAAATAGGATTGTAACTTTTCGAATGAGGTCAATTGAATTCTACAAATAATTAAATTAACTCATACAAAAAGAATTTATTTTAGTAAAATTATTTTCATGCCCGTGTAATTTATCAAAATTGTCCAATTAGGAAAATATGAAGGTGCACCTAGTACTAATTGGGGTGCGCAGAGAACACCCTTATTATAAAAATACTCGACTCTACCGTGATCAAGATATGTAGCATATAATTTGACGTTCCCACCGTGAAGAACTAATATTTCTCCTTCATTATGCTCTCCGATCATAATTACTCTATTCAATCCCATTCGATCATCATCTGTCTTCATCTTTTCACAAGTCATTATATTTGACTTTCTTTATACGAATTAAAGTACTATACTTCTTTTTCCCTCTTTGGGTATGATCTTCTAGGAAAGCACAAACCGTGTAGTGTTTGGCGGATTATTAGGGTCAAAAGGATCAAGTGATTTATTAGTAATAATTAGGCCCAATAATTTATATGATAAATGAACATATTTTCAAAAGTACGTATCAATTAATGGGTTTCATCTACAATATATGGTCACTTTTCAACAAAACGTTGGCCATCGCTAATTCTAACGATGACCAAGCTTCTAGATTTAAAAAGGCAATCCTCACGTAATTGCATACGTACACACGTAATACGGAATTACAAAGTAGTAAAGACTTTTTTACTTATGGGTGTCAGGAGCCTTAGGGCCATGCACTTCTTAGGCTCTGTTTACAATCACTTGTGCTTAAATAAAAACACTTTTTGGGAAAAAGTGATTAGTAGTAAAAGTTGGTAGTGTTTGGTAAAATAAGTGCTTTTTGTGTAATAGAAAAAGTAAAAAGTAGATTCTACACGAAAACCGAGGAAGTAAAAGTTGATAGTGTTTGGTAAAATAAGTGCTTTTTTCTTATAAAAAAAAAGCCAAAATCACTTTTTAATTGATTGCAAACAAGCCCTTAGTTTTTCGCATATAGTTCGCGCATAATTCACTCAATCGTATCATTTACTTTTGAATAAAAGGTTGACCATCACTAATTCTAAAAACTTTTTGACTTATGGGCGTTAGGGGCCCCAGGGGCTAGGGTTGTATGTAATCATATGTATTTTATTTAAAGAAATTAGACCATTAAATTGAAGCCTAACGAAGTGACACAATTGAAGAGAAATGGCCAACTTCCCAATACTATATTCATTAATGATTTAATATTCATTAGATTTAATAAATTAGTTCCTTAAAGTCATAACTCATTTAGATGTTACTATTGTATTACTCGTGTGTTCCACTCATACCAAGACTCTAGAGACAAAAGAGTATTGTGGATTTGTGGTGGCTCATCGAACTCATAGTCATGATAGTATTATCTAGTAATTAATATCTTCATACTTCTACTCAAATAGTCAATGTTTTTTTTGTTTATGAATTCATCTATCTTCTTAGTTCGTATTAGGTATTCTAAAAACGAAAGGTTCAACTTCCATTCTTTTTAGTTTTTAAAACCTACGGAGTATATTGTTAGATCCTCCTTTGTCTCCTTTGACTTTATCAATTTACAAAATTTAAGAGGTTTACTTTTATTCCTTATCTTTTATTATCAATTTTACTATTTGATCAGATACTGGTAACCGTTTGTTACTTGTAAAATATCATGCGGATGTCTCATTTACACTTAGAATCTAACAATGAAATAATAAATGATGTTATTAGATATACTTATTTTCACAAATTAACACTAGAATATGTTTGTTGCAATTTTCTCATAAATACATATGTGAATCGGGATAAACAAATTTCTCACTTGATCATGCAATGTACAACCAATTGTCCCCATCGATAATGGCAGTAATAGTTCAGAGCACAATACAAAATATTTTCTTTAAGAAGACAAAACAACGAGGAATGTTAATAGTCATATCAGTCATCTTCGAGTCACACAATATATTTGTTTAAAAAATAAAAAATAGATAAGTAAATATTTAAAGACATATTTTGAAGTACTAAAACCTTTAACTTATATTTAAAGCTATATGACATTGTATCTCTGTTGAGTATTTTAAATCCACAGTGATTTTTCTTAGAGTTTTATAGAGAAACTCATCCTCCACATTCATTGATCTTGAGTTACGCAATGGATTTGGTTTTTTGGGTAACCAATTAGTACACTAAATGTTTACCCTAATTTCGATCATATGGTGTGTTGATTAAATCTAAATAAGTTAGTAATTGAAATTAAGTATAAAATAATAGTGAATAAGAATATAAGTATTTATTACACGATTAAGTATTAAATATTATACAAATTTTGGATGTAATATGAAAATTTAAGACATGCTATCTTTTTAATTCATTAGCTTCGATACATGAAGGGTCAAATATTATTTTTGTGCAATTGATTGCGTTTTGCAATGAGATTATACATGTAAAATTAAATAATACAATTCAAAGTTTATATTAAATAAAGTTTAATATTAAAAGTGGTACATAAAATAGGAGTGTTCATACCATTCTAGATCTTTACTTTGGCGAGTTGAATTATAACAATAGACTTTTTAGAATTTAGAGCCTTTAAATTTGTGGAATTGATCAACATATTGACCAAATAACGCACACTCCATTGTACATCTTCACATTATTAACTACAGAGATTAGATGGACTAATATAGAGTAGAATTTTGTTATTTGCAAAATATAAATAAGTAAATTCTGCAATAAACAAAGTACCCAAATATCCATTTGATTCGAGTACAATGACTTTCACTTTGCTTGCATGACCATTCCCTTCATGTGGTTTATCATCACCACAATGATGTATATTGCAATAACATGTATTATTATTTTAAGCATTAGAGATAAAGAAGTAAACATAAGGAATATGAATGTTTTAATTAAAATAAAATCGTCTCACCTGCAAAATAAACTTGGTCGTGGTTGGATGCAATATATTGACATTCAACGAACGCAAAAGGAGATGCAATGACCAATCCATGGTCAAGTGAATGAACCCTTGTGCCATATCGGAGACTTGGTTTGTATTCATGACGCACAGCTCGAAAAGCTTCATTGGTTAAGTAAATTCAAAATTAATAATTGAATATACAATGTCTTCTTTTACCTCGTTCTGAAACCTATAGATTGGAGTCTTCCGAATGGATGCTCGTACTTTATTCATATGTAGAAATAGGAAACACATTTCGCGTGTAAATGTGATATATTCCTTTCTAAATGAAAGACAAATTAGTTTTCTAATATTTGAGAAAGAAAAACAATAAACTATGTCTTGATTTTTCACCACATACCTCTAGGTGAATCTCTGAACCTGGCAAATTCTATGTTGTTGGTCTCGTTTAAGCAGGGAACAGTCTAGAGGGGGGGGGGGGGGGGTGAATAGACTGTTCAGATTTTTCAAACTTTCCTATAAGTCTAAACTGGCTTATCAGAGAAGGTCTGAATCTGGTGACAGAGAAGGTCGAGTTCTGATGTTAGAACTGGACCTGGCAGTGGATAAAAGTTCTGTCTAGGTAGCCTCAAGGAAACACTAAGGCGAATGCCTTTCTGATAACTCTCATAACAAGATCTGCTGAGCACATAGTCCAAGTTCTTGGGAGTTAAGCAGTTACAGTCCTAAGTGCAGAAATTAAATGCGTAAAGTAAAGGACACCGGAGTTTTTATAGTGGTTCAAGGAACAACGTGTTCCTCTAGTCCACTGTTCCACTAAGCTTGTAATAAACCAATTACAACACTTAAGTCCTAGCACTTAAGAAGCTCTCCACGTCTTCTTCAAGTGTAGATGTCTCCTGGGATGCACTTCCTTGCTTCCTTTAAGACTGGTCTTGTTTCACTGAGTCTCCTTGAAGTATCACCACTTCACTACCCCAGCTACTTTAAGACGCCCTTCTTTGCAGAAGATGTTTTGTAGAAAAAACAGGGTTTTTCTCCAACTTGCTTCGTCACAAAAGATTTGTAAATGAAGTGCTTGAAGTTGTTGAAGAACTGGAGGAACTTGCTCTTGTTGGAGTAAAAAGATATGTGAGATTATGATCTTTCCAACGTAAGCTTATTCTTGTTTTATGGAGATGGAATTTGAATCTCAAGAAAGCTTTTGAATGATGAAGTGAGAGCAAAAGTTATCTTCGAAGTTCTTCAAGGTGTATCTTTTATACTGGAGTTGTCTTCCCGTTGGAGGAGGAGACAACTGCATTGAATGCGCGTACTGTAGAGTTGACGGGTTGGACCCACAAATTTGGTAGCTTGCTATTTTTGTATAATATTCTCCAGGAATCTCAGTCAATCATCTGCAATTACTTCACAGCGTATCAGGCTCATTAAATGAGCATTAAATGCTTTCCTTTTTCTTTTCATGAAAAGTCTTCTAGCCGTTAAGGTATTTCCCTTAGTTTCACGGCCGTTGGAGATAGCACTGAAATCTTCTAAGTGACCATCCTAGTATGATGAGATTCTCTGAAGTCTGGTTCTGATGGCAGCTCTGGTGTCGGACTCTGGCGCTTCTCTGAGGAGCAGCTTTGATGTCTGGTTCTGATGGCAGCTATGGTGTCGGACTCTGGTGCTTCTCTGAGGAGCAACTCTGGTAGCAACTCTGATCGGAAAATCCAGGAGGGTCTCTGACCAGTCGACTATGCTAATGCTTACAAAGAAAAATACTAATACAAGATTTCTAAAGGGGGTACTCTAATATTCTAATTATCCTCGCATCATCAAAATCTAAGTACATTTATTCCTTACATATGTCTAAACGAAGAACTTTTGTTAATACTGTAGTTTAATAGTAGATATTATAGTAGGTCACTATATATTTTTATTCTTCTTTCGATGGGTTTTTCTTTTATTTACCAATCTCTTCTTATATTTTAGAAACTTTTGATGAACCGTTTCAATTTTCTTTTGTACTTTCATATGTTAAGCAACTATATCTAACTAAATTTTTCTAAAACTACCAAAAACATTGTACATGAAAAAGAGTTCTTAGTAGTTAGTTTAAAATAGATATTACTGTTGAGAATGCTATTTAGATAAATCTCATAAGTTTTACAATTCATATTCATTATATAAAGAGGCAAATGTTTGATTGTGGTTGTGCAATTATGGAGAAGACTGAACCGGTCAGGAAATTAGACAATTTGGCTGATGAGGGATTCATATTAATTAGAAGAATAGTGAGTACAAATTATGAATTGGATAATTGATTGAAAGTAAGGACGTCAAAGATATTGTGTGTCTATTAAGCAGAAAGAGAGAAAAGACTACAAATTAAAAAGCATCAGAGACTAGTAAAGTTGCAGGTTATATTAAAACTATAAATATTACCTCATGTCTGGCTAAATAGTCTTCAAATTATTGTGTTGATTCTCATTGCAAATCATTTAATACATCATTGGACACTATTATTGTTTAGAATGGTGAAACCACACAACCAGGTTGCTTGGAGGCTTGGAAAACTTTAATAGACTTGGTATCAATTAGTAATTATTTAAGATTGCTTCATGTAGGTTTTGCTAAGTAAATATTTGAGATCACCTGCTCGTTTATTTGACTCTACAATAATTAGTTAAAACTAATGTATGATTATCATATATATGCAATATATGTGCTCATGTGTACCTATGTTTAAATGATTAAGTGTACTTAGTTTTCTTACTTTCATCTTTTTGTAATCAAAATTCTTTACTACATTTACTTTTTATTACAAATTATATTTTTATAATTTCATAGATGTACTATTATTGTTTAAATTGTATTGATTTGATGATGTGTATACTATATCAATAAAGTTGCCTTCAATTTACTGTGTAAGGATCTTATTCCGTCTCCGGCTCAGGTCTCCAACCCACTAGTCAGATCCTCACACACCACACTAGGGAAAGCTACTCCATCTCACCATGTTTACACCCACAAGCTCCCACAAAGGGTCTAGAGGAAGGAGGAGAACACTCTGCTCTCTACTCTATATTTCTCTCGCCACCCTCACAAAGGAAAGGGAACCAGGCTATTAATAATAGGAAGTCAACCAATGATTCAAGGTCACGGGCAACTAAAAGACTCACGGGCAACACTAACAAAGTGTGCAGACTGCAGCGGACAAAACAGGAGGGCCAAAGCCAAATAGGAGGTGAGTAAGCATGGCCAAAAGAAATAATCACAGGTACAAGAGTTGTAGGTGTAAACATGGGGTGCAATCCTTCATAAAATGGAAAGGAGGCCTTGGTAGGATCAATACCTCCAACATTCTCCACCTTATTGGTCCTAGGTAGTGTAGAGTAACAATACAAGGTTGTGAAGAGACTCATCATCGCCGGGTCACCCGGAATATCAAAAGACAAAACGAGCAAACACTTTATTACGCAACCCACAGTTATCCGCAGTCAATGTTTAACACGCGTTTACAGGACAAGTGCTTCTCAGCAGAAAGACACTTGGTACCCATATCCGCGAGATTAAACTCGGATGGGATCTTGCACAGCTTGACTCCACCTGCATCAACAATATCACGTATGAAATGGAACCTAACATCAATATGCTTAGTTCTATCATGAAATACAGGATTTTTGCAAAGTTGGATAGCCGATTGGCTATCCGAGAAAATGGTAACTCCCTATTTGAGAAACCCAATTTCGGAGACAAGGCGTTTGAGCCAGATAGCTTCCTTAAACGCTTCTGTGGCTGCAACATACTCAGATTCAGTGGTAGAAAGGGCCACAATAGGCTGTAGTTGAGACTTCCAACTTACGCAAGAGCCACACAAAGTAAAAACATAAGAAGTGGTCGACTTCCTGTTATCTCTATCATTTGCATAGTTAGAATCAACATAACCAATCAATTCAATACCACTAGCACATTTAGAAAAAATTAATATGTGCTTCACAGTAGATATCAAATATCTAAGAAACCACTTAAGAGCATTCCAATGGGACAAACCGGGGTTGGACATACATCTACTCAAGCAACTAATCGCATATGCAATATCAAGTCTAGTGCTAACCATAAGATACATAACCGACCCTATTGCGCTGGAGTTAGGGCACAACTTTCATTTTCTCAATTTCAGGAGCAGTCTTGGGAGACTGGTCCTTACTTAATACAAAGTGAGATGTCATAGGGACATTAACATGAGAAGCAGATAACAAATTGAATTTACTCAAAACCTTTTCTATGTAAGAAATCTGATTCAAAGTAAGAGTACGCTTACTCCTATCCTTAACAATGTTTATGCCTAGGATCCTCTTGGCATCACCTAGGTCTTTCATGGCAAAATTCGCACAAAGACATTTTTGCACATCTTTAATAGCATTCGGAGAAGGACTAACTATCAACATGTCATCCACATAAAGTAATAAAAATACAGGCACAGAAGAAGTATTTTTGAAATACAGGCAATGATCACAAACAGATTTTTGGAATTTCAAAGATATCATGCATTTATCAAATTTGATGTTCCACTGCCTAGGGGATTGCTTCAGGCCATACAAAGCCTTCCTAAGCAAACAAACATGCTCTCTTCTCTTGGGATCCACAAAGCCCTCAGGCTGGGTCATATAAATTGTTTTATCCAATTCACCATGCAAAAATGCAGTAGTTACATCCATTTGTTTCATTTCCCAGTCATGGTGAGCAACTAAAGCAAGCATCATACGGATAGTGGTGAATTTAACAACAGGAGCAAAGATTTCTGCATAATCTACCCCCTCTTTTTGAGTAAACCCTTTTGCAACCAGCCTAGCCTTAAACCTAACATCACTAGGTTCTTCCTTAACCTTAAACAACCACTTACACTCAACTACCGAACAGTTGGGGGGTCTAGGTACAAGGGTCCAAGTCTGTTTCACTCGCAAAGAGTCCATCTCACTTTTCATGGCACTAATCCATTTATGAGACTCTTTGGAATCTAAGGCTTCATGGTAGGTCTTGGGTTCATTCAGCTCTATGGGTTCAAACACAGAAAATGCAAACATAGAAGTATCATGCACAATGAAAGCATAATCAGGCATACTATCAGCAGTTCTCCTGATGGCCCTTCAACTTCTATCTCTAGCAAGTTGATAATCATGCAAATCATCACTACTAGGCTCCACATGCAACTCATGTAAATTATTGTTATCATGAAAATCAGATTCAGCACCCATATCATGCAAATCATGCTCAATATCATGCAAATGCTCCACCTCACTAGAGGTGGTGGGACTATCATGCTCAGAGAAATTAGAATCATGCATAACAATATCATCAGTAATAACAGGATCAACAGACAAAGGACTAGCAGCAACAGGGACAGACTCCACCTCAATAGGAGTACTATCAGACCTAGACTCAGGATTAGAAACAGACTTGGTCAAGCAAGGAAAATCAGTTTCATTAAACACCACATTTCTGCTAAGGACCACCTTAAAGCATACCTGGTTCCTACCTATCCCATAACCTGTAACCCTTTACCCTCTCTGGATAACCTAGGAAGACACATTTCTTAGACTTAGGATCCAACTTGTCAACCTGTTGATGTGCATACGCTGCACAACCAAACACCCGGAGGTTAGATAGATTAAGAGGCTTACCGGTAAAGACGGCTTCAGGACACTTACCACCAAGAGGGACAAACGGGGACCTATTAACCAAATAGGCAGCAGTAGTAACTGCTTCACCCCAGAATTTCTTAGACAAACCAAAGGTAGCTAACATGCTTCTAACCTTATCCAACAGAGACCTATTCATTCTCTCTGCTATCCCATTCTGTTGGGGAGTATAAGACACAATTTTGTGCCTTTTTATCCCACAATCCACACACAGCTTATCCATCTCCTTATTACAAAACTCTAACCCGTTATCAGTCCTAAGAGTTTGACATCTAAACCCTTATCAGAAGTCACAGAGTCCTTACCAAAATAACCATCCCTACGCATGACATCTAAACCCTTATTGCTCATATGTCCTAGCCTATTATGCCACAAAGAGGTTTTATCAGAACATACAACATTCACAGAATCAGCAAAAGGTTTAGCATGACACCCATAAAGGTTATTCACCTTCTCAGCTTTAAACAAAACAAGAGATTTTTTCAAGATTTTCATGCAACCATTCCCCCATTTTCCCTGTAAACCACTACTCTCCAAAGCAGCAATAGATAACAAGTTATGACACAAATCAGGGACATGCCTCACATTCTTAATGGTAAACACAGAGCCACAAGAAAATTTCAGATATATCACCAACACCAAGCACATTGCATCTCTTATTATCAGCTAAGGAAACGTTGCCACTATCACATAATTCATATGTAAAAAACACATCTCTAAAGGGGGACATGTGATAAGTACAACCAGAGTCAATCAACCATTCATGCTCAGACAGAGAATTTCGCACAGAATTAACATGGTCACAAACCATCAAAATGTCACCAAGGTCACATCTATCAACAGCTACACTAACATGCTCGGTCTTCTTAGGGTTAGGGCAATCCTTAATGAAATGGCCAGCGTTACCACAATTGTAACACACTCTCTTCCTAGATTTGCTCCTCTTCCTCCCAGGCTGACTAGTGTTCTTACTTTGACTATTTTGCTTAGAGTTCTTAGACCTACCCTTAGATCTACCTCTAACAAACATAGCCTCACCGGAGTCCCTGGACTGACTAGCACTACCCCTAGCATGCTTCAGGTCTAATTCCTTACTCCTTAACCCGTTAACAACAATATCTAATGAAATCTCATCCCTACCATACTTAATAGCGGACTTAACATCATTATAAAAGTCGGGAATGACATTAAGTAACACTATGGGAGTATAATCATCTATGTGTTTATCACCTGCCTGTTTGATATTCCGTATCAGTTTATTAAACACATCCAGGTTCTCATCTATATCCTTAGTCAGGTCAAGCCTAAACCTAAAGAATTTCTCTAGTAAAAACAACTTCCCGGGTAAAGAGGTATCAGTATAGAGACTATCTAATTTCTCCCACAACTCCTTAGCAGACTCAAGAATACCCACTTTCCTAAGCACAGAATCAGACAGATTCAAGTAAATAGTAGAACAAGCAGTTTCGTTCATTTCAATTTGCTTAGCCTTATCTTCTGATTCAAGGAAAATACCAGTGACAGCTCTGAAAACTTTTTGTTGTATTAAAACACACTTAATTTTCTGTTTCCAAATATCAAAATCTGTTTTTCCATTAAATGGAAGCATACCATACTGATTAGCAGCCATGGTATCAACCACAAAACACCACAAAGCTAAACAGACAAATTTGACAGAAAATAATCCAACCTGGGCTATAAAGTATTCACTTTAATAACCCCGGGCAGCATGCAACACATAGCAAATATGGACATTTCGGCATTTAAACAATTCCGGACAACAATTAAAATTAATTAATTCTACCCCTAATACCCAATAAACCACCCCTACGCATAACAATTGAATTAAATAACACTTAGCAATTCAATTAACACACTAAAACAGTCTATCACAAAGGAGAAGGTTTAGAACGTACCTGGGGGGTTGGCGGCCAGGATTAAATCAACCGGCGGCCCGCGGGGAGGGGGAATATATTAAATTAAATTAAATCCGGAATATTAGAAATAGGAAGTTTATCGAAAACTTACCTTCGCGAAACCCTAGGAGAGCGTTTCGACCTTACCTACCCAATTTAAAAAAATTGGGATTTTCTGTTCGTTGACTGACTGTTGACTGGCGTTGACCGGCGTTGACCGGCGGTTGACTGGCGGTTAACTGCTTCCAACTTCAGGTCCACAGCCCAGCAGCAGCTCCAGCAGTCCAACAGCAACCCAGCGGCCCAGCAGCAGCTCCAGGTCCAAGCATTCCAGCAGTGTAACCGCCCAATAGCAATCCAGCAGCCCAAAAATCAGCCCAGCAGCGCCCAACTCCATGACTCCAGAAGTATCAGCAACTTTCTTCAGCCCAGCATTCCCCTGGTCAAAGCTGCGTTCTTTCTACGCGAGACTTGCGAACGAAGACCTTTGCTTCACCGACTTGCGGACTAGCGACGAGACATGACCGGCGGGCACCCAGGCGACGAGTTCCGGAGAACAACTTCCCTGCGGCGAGCGTCCCTGCGGCGTCGAGCTCCAGCGACGAGTTCTGGCGAGCTTCCCTGCGACGAGGATGGAAACCAACCTCTGGCGATGGTTTCAAGTTTCGGTCAGAGGTCTATTTCAACCTCCAGGCGGCGAACGAACAACGGTGGAAAAAGGCCCCAGTGTGTCGTCTGACCTTCGGCGAGCTCCAATTGATGGCGGCGGTGGACGGCGGCGGCGGCAGATGACGGTTCCCTCTCTGATACCACTGTAAGGATCTTATTCCGTCTCCGGCTCAGGTCTCCAACCCACTAGTTAGACTCTCTCACACCACACTAGGGAAAGCTACTCCATCTCACCATGTTTACACCCACAAGCTCCCACAATGGGTCTAGAGGAAGGAGGAGAACACTCTGCTCTCTACTCTCTACTCTATATTTCTCTCGCCACCCTCACAAAGGAAAGTGAACCAGGCTATTAATAATAGGAAGTCAACCAATGATTCAAGGTGCAACTAAAAGACTCACGGGCAACACTAACAAAGTGTGCAGACTGCAGCGAACAAAACAGGAGGGCCAAAACCAAATAGGAGGTGAGTCAGCAGACAAGTTATTTGGCCAGGGAGAAATAATCAGTGGTACAAGAGTTGTAGGTGTGTAAACATAGGGTGCAAGCCTTCATAAAATGGAAGGGAGGTCTTGGTAAGACCAATACCTCCAACATACTATATATAATATAACATATGTTATAATATAATATAAATCTCTATTAACTGCAAATGCATATGTTACTGACCTTTTCATCCATAAGCAAATCTCCATAGACAGAGGAATCCCTGATTTGTTGTTATTGTTATATATCCACAAACCATACACAAATTATTTTAACAATAATTATACATGTTTCCTTCTCAAGCATTGATGAACTTAAGAGATCACACAGGGATGCCATTGCAGATTGGTAGAAAATGAATCTGAATATATGACCTTGAGTGCTCAACGGGCGTAGTTATAAAACTATGAAGGGCAACATGGTTTAGGAGGAATTAAAATTTGTATCATACAAGAGGTTGTGTTGGGTGAATGGTGGCTCGTGTTATATAAGAGGTTGTGAATGGTGGTTCTAGAACACTGTATTTTCTAGAATGTTTCAGGAGACTTTCTAGGAAACTCTTTACTTGTATTTGCAGAAATCATAAATTGTGGCCTTTATGGAATTCTAATTTTATTGACTTCTAATCTCACATGGAATTCCAATATTCAACAACTCTAATTAATCTAGGAAGAATTAATCAAGGGAAAAGCTTACACGGGTAATCTACGGATGAAAGGAGCTGGGGCGTAGTGACAGGCCAAAATGTGTAGTGTGAAATGGTGTAAAAATGTGAATGGAAATGATGTTTTTATTGGCTTGTAACGATATAGTATAGAGTAAGTGAGTATCGTTCCGCTAGAGAATGGCTCAAAAAGAGAACTAGAATTAATGATTGATTTTTAGCTAATCACAAATTGATAACATTTTGCAATGGAGCTAAGCGAACAGATTTTTTTATCTTGTTTTTATAAATGTGCAATTGCTAGGAAATAAAATAAATCACAATACTTGATAATTTAACAATTAATGATATAGTGAAAATTAGGCTTGGGCTAAGAGTGATTTTATTTTCATGTTCATAATAATAAAGATTTAACTGATTAACTTGGTTACTTTTAGGTGTGTGAAAGATTTTCAAATGGTAATCTTCTAATCGTTCCCACGACTTAGTTGATTACACTATCTTAAATTAATTCCGCTCCCGCGGTAATTTTATTAAGACAGTAAAAAGTACAAAATCAAATTATCCTAAATTCCTTAACACTTCCGTGTAGCAATTTAGTGGGTGAATTAACTAAAGGGATTTTTAATGAAACTCCACTCCCGTGATAATATTCATTTCCCAATATAATGTATTTAGCAGATTAGAACATTCAACCCAACACCCTAAAATTAAACAAGTAAAAGTTTTAACCAATTATTATCATATGAACATTAACTGTAAAATTTACATCTTGCCCAAGCCTAAACTAATTTAGTTACACATAACTATAGTGAACAATATAAAAGTAAAAATTCATGCTAGACATAATTAACTTAACAGATTAAAGAAATTAAAGTGAGTGTTTAAATAAGAACCTGAAGGCATAAATAATGAAGAACATAGATGAACTGGAACAGAAAAAGCTGGAATCCTTGTATAAAGCTGGCACTGATCGAACCCAAATGTGAATTTCTTGGACGAACTTTATTATTAATATGGAGTATATTGGAAGCTAAATAAACTTCTGAAAATGAGAATTACTAACTGAAACATACAGAAGTGTTCTTGAAAGAATCACTTTTATTAAACAAAGCTAAAGAAAAGAAACAAGGATGATTTCTATCTACTTGGTGTGTTCTGCAGCTCACGAATGACTCCTTTATATAGCAGCAAAAGAAGAGTATGGAGCATAAAATATCTCCAAATGAAGACAAGGATCATTATATTTGAGCAGCCACTTATTTGAATCTTCACCAGATGTGATTGCCAATTTCTCATTTTCTTCCTGCAAATAGCACCGGCCACTGTTCAGTTGTGCATTTTTTCTTCGTCGGCCGCTGTGTTCTTCTGTTCGGCTCATGAAAGATGATGAAGACAACTTGGATTTTAATTGCTTAGCTTGAAATCCGTAGGTCCCTCCAATAATCCAATACAATAATCACTCCTTTGCATTTCTTCTTTTGGGCTTCTACGGTGGAGATTTTATTCACATGTCTCAATGAGTGAATAGTGTTGAGCTCTTGAATGCCAGAGTTTTGGCCGCTTTCCGCCACTTGATTATTTTGGCCGGTTAGCTGTTTGATCAGTTAAATGGTCAAATAGTTAATCGGTACATTTTATTGTAGACAGTCTGGTTTATTCTGAAATGAACTTCGGGTCTCTGAATAAATATTTCGGAGATAAAGTAATGACTCGCTTCACTTTGATGATTTTTCCGTCTTCACTCGGGAGTAATATTTATTTCTTTTCAGAAATTAATATACGTCCCGAATTGTCCTGAAACTCAAAAATATACCAAAACAAGTGCAATACCTTAAAATGTCCAAGATGATAAAGATCAATCTTTTTTATTTAAAAATAAGAAATAAAGTATTAAAAGTGTGACAAAACAAGATCATAAATATGGTAAATTAGGAGTACATCAACTCCCCCATACTTAAGATTTTGCTTGTCCTCAAGCAAAAATATTTACATTTCACACAAGCAAACGAGCATGCAAAAATGAATTGCCAAATCATGTGTAATCCTCAAATCATGCACACTTTACTTTCACTCCACCTGTTTAATCAAATTCCCTTGACTTGTCACAAAATAAGAGAAGTGAGAATCATAAAAATATTTTGCATATCATTTGAAACGTTTTGGTCAAATCTCAACTCTAACAAACACAAAGTGTGTGGTGTGAAAATGGAATCTAGCTTCGTTTGTTCAACCATGCAAAATTATGCAAAATAAGATTCTCCTATCAACTTATTTCAGACAAAACACAATTAGGATCAGTTAGGACTTTCACATAGGGTTATAATGAGGTCTATGGGATAAGGCTTATGAACAAAGGGAATTAATGAGGAAACAAAAGAAATGAATTTGACATAAATTTAACAAAGTTAGAGAGGTACTAAGTAGTGAGTAGGAGCTTTTGACAATAATCTATACAACACTTGTTATTTTTAATAGTTAGGGGTAGTAAACTAGTAACTAGTAAAAAGAGTAAATTAATGTAAAAAAATATATATATATACAAAAGAGAGAAGCATATACATAGGGAGTGTTTGCAACAGCTTCTGCTTTAAAAAAAGCACTTTTGGAGTGATTTGAAAAAAGTGATTATTTGTAAAAGTTGATAGTGTTTGAGAAAAAAGTGATTTTGAAAAGTAAAAGTTGGTAGTGTTTGGTAAAATAAGTGCTTTTGGTGTATAAAAAGTGGAAAAGCACTTTTGACACGAAAGCCGAGAAAAATAAAAAATTGGTAGTGTTTGGTAAATAAGTGCTTTTTTAAGCCAAAAGCTGAGAAGTGTTTTTTTTAAAGTGGTTGCAAACCAGCCTATAGATAATTAGCCTTGTTTAGATTTTTTTTTTATTCTTTTTTTTTCTGTTTTTTTTTTTTGACTTTTTTTTCTTTTTTTTTTGTTTTTTTTTTTGTTTTTGATTTTTTTTTCAAGGCTTTTTAGTGCTTCTAACCATAATAATTTACAAGAACAATATGTACAATGATAATACAACAAGAACAACTACCCCCATAAATGAATATTAACAACTATGTAATCACAAAAATGTAATTATTAAAGCTCCCTAAATGTGAATGACACTCTCTAAACTCATTAAAATTTATGCAATTCATTTTAGGGTGGTTGGAAAGTGTTTGGCTTTAGGCTAAGGGTCACATATAACAGGTTTTTATGAAAGAAAATAAGAAAAGCAGGCTTAAGCGTATAACACTTATTAAAAAAAATGGCTCAAAGGGGGTGAACAAGGGATATTTATCACATGGGTAAGGCTAGGTATATGGGTTTATGAAAAATGGCCTATATCATTTCCTAATGTGCTAAGTCAGAAAATCATGTCAAGGAAAATATAAGCACATAGCACTCTTGTTTTGCACAATTTTAAACATATTGAACAACAATTCACTAGATAACCATTTACGTGCATGAGATGTTTTGTGTTTGTAAAAAGTTTAAAATTTGACCAAAATTTTACTCAATGCTCAAAAATTATGATTCTCAATCCAATTATTAAGAGACAAGTCCCGCCAACCTTCCGCATACCATGTGAAAGAATAGAATGCATGATTTGAACGTTATACTGATGATAAGGCAATTCACAAACAAACAAACATGCATATTCTTCCCCCACACTTAGGATGAAACATCGTTCTCGATGTGACAAATATATACAGGGCGGATGAGTAAATGGGTGGGAAAATAAAATTATTCAATGCAAACACACAAGCAAAACACACATTCAAATGCAAGTAAATAAGCTTGGGTTGCCTCCCAAGAAGCGCTATTTTTAACGTCGTGTGCCTGACATTACCTGGGTGGTTTACTCGTAAGGAGGATCATCCAGATGAGCAGTGAGTTTCTCCTTTGTGTCATCTCCTTCATGGTATTGCTTAACTCTTTGGCCATTGACAGTAAATTGCCTCCCATCATTGGTCTCCAGAATGATTGCACCAGATGGATAGGCTTGAATAACTTTGAAAGGTCCAGACCATTTTGATTTTAGCTTTCCTGGAAAGAGTTTCAACCTTGAGTTGAATAGTAGCACATTATCCCCAGGAGAAAAGTCTCTCCTAAGGATTCTTCCGTCATGCCATTTCTTTGCTCTTTCCTTGTAAAGGCGGGCATTCTCAAAGGCATCAAGTCTGAATTCTTCAAGTTCATTCAATTGTAATAGCCTATTTTTCCCTGCCAGAGTGTAGTCAAGGTTTAGGCTTTGGATCGCCCAAAATGCTTTGTGTTCAATCTCCACTGGTAAGTGACAAGACTTCCCATACACCAATTTGAACGGTGATGTGCCAATAGGAGTCTTATATGCAGTACGATAGGCCCATAAAGCATCATCTAGTCAGAGGGACCAATCTTTCCTTGTGGGATTGACAACTTTCTCTAGAACTGATTTAATTTCCCTGTTTGAGAGTTCAACTTGACCACTAGTTTGTGCATGGTACGGAGTAGACACTTTGTGATTAACACCATACTTGAGCAAAAGTTTCTCAAGTTGCTTATTGCAGAAGTGTGTACCATTATCTGTGATGAAGGCCCTGGGAACTCCAAACCTTGAGAAAATAAATTTCTTCACAAATCGGATCACAACCTTGGAATCATTTGTTGGACTAGCAATCGCTTCAATCCATTTTGAGACATAGTCCACAGCCACAAGAATGTAAGAATTGCCACAGGAGCTGGGAAATGGTCCCATAAAGTCCATTCCCCATACATCGAAGAGTTCAACTTCAAGTATTCCGGATTGCGGCATTTCATTTCGACGGCCAATAGATCCTGTGCGTTGGCATCGATCACATCTTTTCACATACATTTGAGAATCTTTGAACAATGTAGGCCAATAGAAACCTGACTGTAGGAATTTTGCTGAAGTCCTTGTGGATCCGAAATGACCACCATATGGTGATGAATGACAATGATAAAGGATAGCCTCAAATTCATCTTCTGGGATGCATCTTCGAACAATTCCATCAGCACATCTCTTGAACAATAGTGGTTCATCCCAAAAATAAGAGTGAGCATCATGTAAGAACTTTTTCTTTTGGGACCATGAGAATTCAGAAGGAATATAACCACTGACAAGGTAATTAACCCAATCAGCATACCAAGGAGAAAAGTGCTTGATAGAGAGCAAATATTCTCCCGTGAATGAATCATCAATGGGTAATACCGTGGCCGTTTCATTTTCTGTGTGTGTCTCAATTCTGGACAAGTGATCAGCAATGACATTTTCAGACCCTTTTTTGTCAAGGATCTCAATATCAAACTCTTGTAGTAGCAACAACCATCTAATAAGTCGTGGCTTGGCCTCCTTCTTCGCAAATAGGTACTTTAGAGCTGAGTGATCAGTGTAAACTATCACTTTGCTTCCAACAAGATATGACCTAAACTTCTTTATGGCAAAGACAACTGCGAGTAGTTCTTTTTCTGTTGTGGCATAGTTTTGTTGGGCATCATCGAGAGTATGGCTTGCATAATAAATTGCATGTATGCACCGACCTTGTTTCTGTCCCAACATGGCTCCTACAGCATAGTCACTGGCATCGCACATTAGGATGAAAGACATGCTCCAATCTGGTGGTTGAATGACAGGTGCAGAACATAATGCTTTCTTAATTTTGCAAAAGGAATTAAGACAAGCATCGTCAAAGATAAAGTCAACCTCTTTGGACAAGAGTCTTGTGAGTGGTTTTGCAATATTAGCAAAATCCTTGATGAATCGCCGATAGGGCGTGCCCTAGAAAACTTCGGATGCCTTTAACAGATGTTGGCGGTGGTAACTTCTCGATCACCTCGATCTTTGCTGGATCCACTTCAATGCCTTTAGATGAAATCTTATGACCAAGAACAATTCCCTCTGTTACCATGAAATGACACTTCTCCCAGTTTAGAACAAGATTTGCCTCTTGGCAACGAGTCAGTGCTTTATCAAGATTATCCAAGCACGAACCAAATGAGGTCCCATAAACAGAGAAATCATCCATGAATACCTCCATGATTTCTTCAATAAGATCTGAGAATATGGCCATCATACACCGTTGGAAAGTTCCGGGTGCATTACATAGGCCAAATGACATTCTTCGAAAAGCAAATGTACCATAGGCACACGTGAAGGTAGTCTTTTCTTGATCATCTGGATGGATCATGATTTGAAAATATCCTGAGAATCCATCTAGAAAGCAATAATGGCTATGGTTTGCCATCCTTTCAAGCAACTGATCAATGAAAGGTAAAGGATAATGATCCTTATTTGTGACTTTGTTCAGCCTCCTGTAATCGATGCACATTCTCCATCCCGTGACCAAACGAGTAGGAATGAGCTCATTGTGCTCATTTGGAACAACTGTGAAACCTCCTTTCTTTGGTACAACATGGATTGGACTTACCCATCTGTTGTCCGAGATAGGGTAAATGATTCCGGCATCAAGAAGTTTGATAACTTCTTTCTTCACAACATCCTTCATGTTAGGGTTGAGCCTCCTTTGATGTTCAACTACTGGTTTGCAACCTTCCTCAAGATATATTCTGTGCATACAATAGTTAGCACTGATGCCAATTAGATCATCAATGGAGTATCCAATGATCCGTTTGTGTTTTCTCAGCAGGGTCAATAGTTTGTCTACTTCTTCCTCGTTCAACTTAGTGCTAATAATCACTGGGTAAGTGGAGTTTTCACCAAGATAAGCATATCTTAGGTGTGATGGTAAAGGCTTCAACTCAACTTTGGGTGGTTCTTTTGTGTTGTTAGCCTCCCTCACTTCTTCTTTCACCAGTTTCACCACTTCCTTCCCCTCGTGATTCTTTTTACAACTCTCTTTGTTTTTTACACACTCAACTAACTCTTCTCCCTCATGATTATTTTCAATTTCCTCCACATCATAAACTTCCATAGGATCATTGTGAAAGAATCCCATGAAGTCTCTCACACATTCATCAACTATATCAACCCTCCAACAATCTTCCACACATGCAGGATTTCTCGCCATTTGGAAAATATTGAATTCAACCCTTTCATCCCCCACTTCAATTATTAACGTACCTTTTTTAACATCAATGATTGCACCGGCAGTGGCCAAGAAAGGTCTTCCCAATATGACAGGTACTCGCTCATCTTCATCCATGTCTAGGACGACAAAGTCACAAGGGATGAAATATTTCCCAACCTGCACAGGAATGTCTTCAAGAACACCAACAGGGTGCTTAACAGATCGGTCAGCAAGCTGAATGGTCATTGAAGTAGCCTTGGGAATACCAAGACTAAGGCGCTTGCTCATAGAATAAGGGATAAGGCTAACACTAGCCCCAAGGTCGCATAAAGCTTTGTTGACCATGAACCCTCCAATTATGCATGGTATAGTAAAGCTACCTGGATCCTTCAATTTTTCTGGAAGTTTCTTCTGAATGATAGCACTGGATCCCTCGCTCATGGCTATTGTAGCTTTCTCCTCGAACTTCTTTTTGTTTGACAGAATTTCCTTCAGAAATTTGGAATATGAAGGCATATGTTTTAGAGCATCAAGAAGCGGGATTGTTGTGTTCAACTCACCGATCCATTTAAGGAATTTATCCCTCCTCTCATCAATTGTGTTCTTCTTTGCTTTGTGAGGAAATGGTAAAGGTGGAGCATATGGTTGCACTACCTTTTTTAAACCTTCATTTACAGAAGAAGTAAGATCTTCTTCATTATTTTCCTTTGATGGTGAAGCCTCCTTTTCAGGAATCTTTTCTTTCTCAACTATAAGTGGTGGATCAGAAAGTTGTTTTCCACTCCTTGTAGTGACTGCATTGACATTCTCCTTGGGATGTTCAGAGTAGGCAGGCAACTTTCCTTGAGCTTTGCTAGTTAATGGTGAAGCAAAACTAGCAATTTGGCTCTCTAACATTTTGTTGTGAGCTTGAATTTGATTGAGTTGAGTTGTGAGTTGAGAGAATTGATTAGTAATTCCTTGCATCATCTGTTGGAAATCATTAACTCCAACGAATTGTTGTTGTGGTGGTGGTGGCAATTGTTGTTGCGGTGGATAACCTTGAGGATTTTGGTACCCTTGATTTCCCCTCAATTGTTGGTTGTTTTGGTTTCCTCTAAATCCTTGCTGATTTTGAAATCCAGGAGGTGTTGGTTTGGATGGAAAAGATGGATTTGCTGCACCTGATGAATTACTCCATGAAAATCCTGGATGTGTCTTCCCTTGAGGATTATAGTTTCCTTGATATGGTACTTGAGGTCTACCATATATAGCATCAGCTTGTTCTACTGTGGGGCTAAAAGGAACATTTTGTGTAAGTTCAAGAAAATTACATTCTTTAAAAGAATGCCCTCCCCCACAGAGTTCACAGAACAAAGCTTGAGCTACAGATGATGATGGATTTGTTGCTGTGCTAGAAGTTGATGATGATTGCTTCTCAGTGAGCTTTTGAACCATGGTTGTGAGAGAATCAACCTTTGCTGTTAAAGCTGTTGTTTGGTCAACCTCATAAATTCCTGCTCCTAGCTTTTGAGTGGATCTTTCAGAATACCATGATGCACTGTTGTTGCAAATTTTCTCAAGCATCTTTTTGCCTGTTTCGGGATCAAGCTCCATGAAAGCTCCATTAGCAGAGGCATCAACAACAATTTTGGAATTATCATGTAATCCCTCATAAAATGAGACAATGAGATCACCCATGCTCATATTATGATGTGGATATTGAACTTGAAGATCTTTAAATCTCTTCCATGATTCATAAAGAGATTCTGATGGTTGTTGTCTGAATTGTTGGATCAGTTTCTTCATTTTTGATGCCTTAGAAGGAGGATAGAACTCCTTCATGAAATCTCTATGCAACTTCTCCCATGTGTTGAAATAACCGGATGGTTTAGAGTTCAACCAACTCAATGCTTCATCCCTCAGTGAGAATGGGAACAATCTGAGTCTGATGGCATCAACAGAGGCTCCATTAAGTTTCAGAGTTTGGAGAACTCTCAAGAATTGTTTCACATGGCTCGTCGGATCTTCATTCTTTGATCCGCCAAATTTGTTGGCTGAGACCAATGAGATAAGTGCTGGTTTGATCTCAAAATTTGGTGCATCCACACCTGGATATAGAATGCTATCTTGTTCCTCAATTTCACCTGCAACATAATCAAGAAGTCTTCTTCCTTGTTGTTGTTGTTGTCTCATGAACTGCCCTTGACCTTGTTGATTATGTGGGTGTTGGTAATATTGGCCATATGGGTGAGGTTGATATGGGTGTATAAACGGAGGAGGTGGGTGAGGATAAGGGTATGTGTATGGATATGGTGGAGGTTGGTTTTGGTGAATTTGGTAGTTTTGGTAGGGATGTTGTGGATAAAGTTGGGGTTGTGTTTGAGGAGGAATTTGTTGGAAATTTTCAAATCCAGGGGGTCTTTGATCTCCAAAGAAAGGATTATGTCTATCTCTAGGAGTATCAATGGGTGTATTTATAGGGGTATTTTGTGGTGGCGTAGGATTTGGATTTGGATTTGAAATTTGGTTTTGGCTATTTGGATTATTGGGATTGTTGTGAAGGTCCTCCATGATCTGATTTGGAATTTTAAGTTCAAGGATTTGGGCCTTTCTTCTTTTCCTTAATTCTTTTTCAAAATCAAGGTTAAGTGGTTGCAATCCTTCACTCCCTTGAGAGCGAGTATGCATACACTACTTTTTTTTGGTTTTTTTTTTGTTTTTTACAATTGGAAACTAAAAACAAGTGATGATAACAGGAAATAAAAACACTTAGTCTCCAAATAAATAAAAACAAACACTAATATTAACTAATAATCAATGATTAACACTATGCCATTCCCCGGCAACGGCGCCAAAATCGTGACAGGCCAAAATGTGTAGTGTGAAATGGTGTAAAAATGTGAATGGAAATGATGTTTTTATTGGCTTGTAACGATATAGTATAGAGTAAGTGAGTATCGTTCCGCTAGAGAATGGCTCAAAAAGAGAACTAGAATTAATGATTGATTTTTAGCTAATCACAAATTGATAACATTTTGCAATGGAGCTAAGCGAACAGATTTTTTTATCTTGTTTTTATAAATGTGCAATTGCTAGGAAATAAAATAAATCACAATACTTGATAATTTAACAATTAATGATATAGTGAAAATTAGGCTTGGGCTAAGAGTGATTTTATTTTCATGTTCATAATAATAAAGATTTAACTGATTAACTTGGTTACTTTTAGGTGTGTGAAAGATTTTCAAATGGTAATCTTCTAATCGTTCCCACGACTTAGTTGATTACACTATCTTAAATTAATTCCGCTCCCGCGGTAATTTTATTAAGACAGTAAAAAGTACAAAATCAAATTATCCTAAATTCCTTAACACTTCCGTGTAGCAATTTAGTGGGTGAATTAACTAAAGGGATTTTTAATGAAACTCCACTCCCGTGATAATATTCATTTCCCAATATAATGTATTTAGCAGATTAGAACATTCAACCCAACACCCTAAAATTAAACAAGTAAAAGTTTTAACCAATTATTATCATATGAACATTAACTGTAAAATTTACATCTTGCCCAAGCCTAATCTAATTTAGTTACACATAACTATAGTGAACAATATAAAAGTAAAAATTCATGCTAGACATAATTAACTTAACAGATTAAAGAAATTAAAGTGAGTGTTTAAATAAGAACCTGAAGGCATAAATAATGAAGAACATAGATGAACTGGAACAGAAAAAGCTGGAATCCTTGTATAAAGCTGGCACTGATCGAACCCAAATGTGAATTTCTTGGACGAACTTTATTATTAATATGGAGTATATTGGAAGCTAAATAAACTTCTGAAAATGAGAATTACTAACTGAAACATACAGAAGTGTTCTTGAAAGAATCACTTTTATTAAACAAAGCTAAAGAAAAGAAACAAGGATGATTTCTATCTACTTGGTGTGTTCTGCAGCTCACGAATGACTCCTTTATATAGCAGCAAAAGAAGAGTATGGAGCATAAAATATCTCCAAATGAAGACAAGGATCATTATATTTGAGCAGCCACTTATTTGAATCTTCACCAGATGTGATTGCCAATTTCTCATTTTCTTCCTGCAAATAGCACCGGCCACTGTTCAGTTGTGCATTTTTTCTTCGTCGGCCGCTGTGTTCTTCTGTTCGGCTCATGAAAGATGATGAAGACAACTTGGATTTTAATTGCTTAGCTTGAAATCCGTAGGTCCCTCCAATAATCCAATACAATAATCACTCCTTTGCATTTCTTCTTTTGGGCTTCTACGGTGGAGATTTTATTCACATGTCTCAATGAGTGAATAGTGTTGAGCTCTTGAATGCCAGAGTTTTGGCCGCTTTCCGCCACTTGATTATTTTGGCCGGTTAGCTGTTTGATCAGTTAAATGGTCAAATAGTTAATCGGTACATTTTATTGTAGACAGTCTGGTTTATTCTGAAATGAACTTCGGGTCTCTGAATAAATATTTCGGAGATAAAGTAATGACTCGCTTCACTTTGATGATTTTTCCGTCTTCACTCGGGAGTAATATTTATTTCTTTTCAGAAATTAATATACGTCCCGAATTGTCCTGAAACTCAAAAATATACCAAAACAAGTGCAATACCTTAAAATGTCCAAGATGATAAAGATCAATCTTTTTTATTTAAAAATAAGAAATAAAGTATTAAAAGTGTGACAAAACAAGATCATAAATATGGTAAATTAGGAGTACATCACGTAGCTAGGGGGCCAACATAGACTCCAGCCCACCCCAAATTTCAATTTTGTTTGAATTATTAATAAGGTAAAAAACATGTATAAAAATTTATTTAAAAAGCATTTTTTTATCGGCCCAGCTCAATATATCGTCCCTGCAAAGAAGAAATCTAGATTTTAGGAGTAATATGCGAAAGAGCTCTTAGGAGTATTTCCACGTGTAGTTGGGATGGAATAACCACGAAGGAATAATCTAATATGAATATGAATTGTAAAACATATGAGCTTTTAGGAATTGCTAAACGTTCTCATTTTTAGCAATTCTAATCTGCGAAGGAGTAATGTACAAAAGAGTTTTTAAGAGTAATCTAAAATATTATGACGGAGTTGCTTAAAGCATGACCCATGACAAAACCTTCTATAATCGCATTTTTGAAATGTATTATTTATAGAGATAATAGGTAGGTAGATATTATGTGTGTGTGTGTGTACCTAGGGTAAGGTTCAAGTGAGAAGAACCCTTTGGGTGAGAAATGAGAATGAATCTCAGCCATTGGATTCGACTAAGTTGCAGTAAAAGACACTTCATGATGCACTAAAATATGCAATCTAGCACGGTGGCATTTCTGTAAATACTTCTGAAAAATCCGTATTACACGTGTCTAGTGCAACATGAAGCTATTTCGGTGCAACGCCGTCAAATATTAGTGCAACATGAAACAGTTTTAGTGCAACATGTGCAAAATTTAAATATTACTGCAACATAAAGCCAAGTTGGGAAAATTGAAACTTATAATCCAACCTTTTAGTGGTCTTCTTTCAATAATCCCACCTTTGATTATTCATGAATAATCCAACATTTACACCTCATTTTCATTCACTGGTCCCTGACCGGTTGATGACCTGCTATTCCAAGCTATTTTCTTATATTTGCAAATCATTATACCATAAATCTCATCTTTCACAAAGATAATATTTTGGAAATATAAGAAAATAACTTGGAATACTAGGTCATTAACTGACCAGGGACCAATGAATGAAGATGAGGTACAAAGGTTGGATTATTCATGAATAATCAAAAGGTGAGATTATTGAAAGAAGACCGCTAAAAGGTTGGATTATTAATTTCCATTTTCCCAGCCAAGTTTAGTGCAACTTCGTAAATCCAATGGCTGAGATTCATTCTCATTTCTCACATTAGATTCATTTCTCATCTAATATATATATATATATATATATATATATATATATATATATATATATATATATATATATATATAGAATAGAGATCAAATACAAAGCCTTCTTAATTTACAAAGTACAAACTCATCATGACCGTCCGATGAGTTGATCCAAAGGACATAAAGGCAAGGTGGCATTTTTGTAATAAAGCCCAACTTTTTAGGGTGCAACTCGTTGCACCTTAATGTGCAACTGTTATTTTTATGACTTTATAATGTGCAATACTTTAAACCTCAATATGCAATGCAAATAACGTCAAGGTGCATCGTACAAATATTTGCACAATAAGCACACTTTGTACTTGATCTTTCCCCTATATATATATATATATATATATATATATATAGATATATATATATATATATATATAGAATAGAGATCAAATACAAAGCCTTTTTAATTTACAAAGTATAAACTCATCTCAACTTTTTAGGGTGCAACTCGTTGCACCTTAATGTGCAACTGCTATTTTTATGACTTTATAATGTGCAATACTTTGAACCTCAATATGCAATGCAAATAACGTCAAGGTGCATCGTACAAATATTTGCACAATAAGCACACTTTGTACTTGATCTTTCCCCTATATATATATATATATATATATATATATATATATAGGGGTTAGTTCCTGTGAGAACACCCTCTTAGGAGAGCAAAAAAGAACAATTTTGAGCCCTTCAATCTTTCAATCGTGCGGCCCTCGTAGCAGATTTTGGAAAATAAATATGCACATGATGTTGCACGTGCTAGCTTCAAATTTGGTAAGAGTTCACAAAATTAATTATTAAAGGGCATTTGAGTAAAATATTTCACGAATGTTGACCGCGCCACTAATACATACTACTTTGTACTACGTATTTGGGAAGAACCTAAATGTGAGGATTCTAATCAATACAGATCCACTCCCTCATAGTTATATATAATAAATACTTTAACTTAATTTTCTTTCCAATTCTAGATTAATCTCAAATAAAATTCGGATAACTAATTTGATTTTAAAACAATCTTCATTTGAATTGTGCATTATTTCTTATGTCTAATGTTTTTCCAGATGCAATATTCCATCAATTGAATTAATCTAAGCTTGTACATTTGCACTTTAACGTTTTACGTATGCACTTTTATGCCAAACATTATGCAACATCAATTTATTTATTTTCTTAAAGGTCAACATCAATTTAATTAAATATTTATTTCAATATTTATGCACTATTAGTAGTTTGAATAACCGGCTTGTTCATCAATGTAATTGGGAAGTGCGGTTTTATATCATTTATCTGCACTTTACTCTTGTAGTTGTGCTCTATACAAATTGTAAATAAAA